>VDFB02281492.1:710226979-710238867 GCA_007258455.2 Sequoia sempervirens
GACCTTGGTTGGGCTTAGGTATTGATAACGACAAGCACAAACGGATGCCCTAGCATAACACAAGACCTCGTGGATCTTGGGTGGGTACTACGGGACAACCAAGAAGACACAATCAAACAAAAGATCAAGATATGCCCCCTATGTGGGACCACCAAAAACACACCATAATATGATGGATCATGGCACTTTGGACAAGTGATGATAGGGAGCTCAAATGATAAACAACAACCAAAAGCATCAAAAGATCACAATCAATTTCAAATGTCCTTTGCCATAGGATCAAGGGGATGGATGGGATTGATGAGGTCTATTAGGAAGGATGCATCCTATTGAGACTGATGATGGATACTAACCTAAAAAATTGATATGACGTAGGATATTCAAAACTGATTGGATTTGTTGATACAAGTGGGTCTTGTTGGTTAAGAACCAGCTAGATAAGGGCATACTGTGACGATGTGACATGAGAGACATGACACAAGATAGGATACTAACACATCCTAGCGGCCTAGGGGCTCGGGGGCCAATCAAAGATTAGCCTTGCCTACGTGGAAGCGTAGAGCCCTCGTAGTTCGATAAAAGGCTGACGACTGACCATGATGGAGATTTTGATGGATGACCAAGATAGGATGGAGAACAGGAGAAAAGTGGACAATATAGATTGATGATGGATGGAACCCCAGGGGCGGATCAAATGATCGACCTTGCCTACGTGAAAGTGCAGGGGCAACGTAGTTCGACAAAAGGCCACATACAAGTGATGGATGAAAGATGATGAGATAACCCTAGATAAGGGGTTAAAATGACGGAACTGACACGACAGAACAAGGTAGACCTGTTGGATTGGATTGGATTGGAGGATAGTGACTATATAAAGCTCAGGGATGGGATAGTTATCCAAATCATCAAAGATGAAGTGGGCGAATGACATGCCATATAGATGAATGATGAAGTGATGAACGATGAGATAGAAAAGATGTGCAAAAGAAGCAGAAGTGATGACGATAAGATAGAAAAGATGTGCAAAAGAAGCAAAAGTGATGACGATAAGATAGATGACATTGGATTCCGTGGGGAAAAGCCTATAGCTAGATACCAATGACAAGGGATTATGAGATGGGATGAGGGGAGAGGATGGGGGGAGGAAAAGGATTGTTGGGGTGGATTGGATAGAGGGATAAGGATTTGGATAAGGAAAAGGTGACCAGATGGATAGATGACTGATTCTTGGAACTAGAAGGTGAAGGGTGGGAACAGGTGGAAGATTACTCAGAATGAGTAAACGATGGATCAAGATTATGGAATGAGAGTTTGAAATGATAAAAGGAGGTTTGATGAATGTTTGAGATGATAGGAGGTTCGATCAAGTGTTGAGATGATAGATGAAGGTTCGAAGTAGATGAATGGTTACATGGAATGAGTGAATGGATTTATTAGAATGGATGAATAGGACAAAATTGAAGAAGATGGAGGGAGGGATCTTAAGACTTTGTTCGGTATCCAAAGACATTGATTGCAAATGGATGAAAGCCCAGATTAGGGGTTTGGCTAAGCTCATATTGGGATAAGATTAAAGCTCAAATGAGGATTGGATTGAAGACTAGAATGATTGAAGGATATGATTGGATTGATTCTACACCAAGTTCCGGGGCTTAAGGGATGTAAGGTGTTGACAAGCAGATTTTTCCAAATTTGGCAATTTTTAAAAATTGTCAAATTTTTCTATTTTAGGAAACCTCATGGATAGACTTGCGAGAGTCCAAATTTTTTCCAAGAAATACCCAATATTGAGATAGGATGAATTGCCAACTAACATCCTAAATTTGAGATATGCATTTCCAGTTATGAGCAAAAACAATTTTTCAAAATGTTGGAAAAAAACACTAAATTGGGATTTTGAGGGTCAAGATGAAAGTTTGAGGCCCCAAAAATGTGTCAAAACGGGTTCCAATGGCTTTCAAAAAAACCAGTTGGAAATCCACTTGTTATCTCATAACGCAACCACCCGTCAAATTTCAACTCAAACGGACACCCAAGTCAAAAGTTATGGCCTCCGGAAGTTTCAGTGTAAAAATCAAAAATCAATTTTGAAAATTTCAAAACATGGGTTTTGATGGTGGGGAAAAATTAGAAAATGGGTCGGGATTAGTTTTTTTGAAAAAGACTATAAAAAAGTGAAATTTTTGGCAAGGAGAGGGGCGCACCACAGTGGGGCATATGCGCCCCAGGCCGCAGGGCGGACATGCCCCGACGGGGCGCACACGCCCCCGGAGGGCGGAGACGCCCTGATGGGGCGTACACGCCCCGGGAGGGCGCACATGCCCCGACAGGGCGCAGACGCCCTGACGGGGGCGTCGGGGCATGTACGCTCCGGGAGGGCGCACACGCCCCGACGAGGGCGTCAGGGCGTGTACGCCCCGGGAGGGCGCACACGCCCTAGGAGGGCGCATACGCCCCAACAGGAGGGCGGACACGCCCTGGGGAGGGGCAGAGCCACTGCGACAAAGAAAAGCAGAAAGAGGGACGAGGCGATGAACACTGAGAAAATATAAGAGATTGAAAAGATGTGTAAGAGAAGCAAAAGTGAGGGCGATGAGATAAAGGACATTGGGTTGCATGGAAGGAGGCCTATAGCCAAATACCAATGACAAGGGATTGTGAGATGGGATGAAGATAAAGATGAAAGAATGGATGAAGGATGGGAGGGATTGTTTGGATGGATAGGAATATAAGGACTGGGAGATGAAAGGGATGCTAGTATAAATGGATATGGAGACAAGGATGGGGAGATGGAAGGGATGCTATGATAGGTGGATAGAGACACAAGGATTTGGAGATGAAAGGGATGCTAGGATAGATGGATACGAAGATACGAATGGGGAGATGGAAGGGATGCTATGATAGATGGAGATGAAGGGATGTTATGATAGATGGTGTCTCCAAGGACTATGTCACAAAGGAAGCAGATGCCCCCACTCTAGATATGTCATATATGATGAGGCATGAGGGATGGGAGATGAGTGGATGGGAAGAAGAGATAACTAGAGGAGGATAGGATGGCTGACCAAGGAACACAACAGAGCATGGATGAAGGGAATGTATACCAAGGGGTGTCCAAAGCCTGCATAGATAGGTGCCCCTATTTTGATCAAGATCACAAGAAGGATGGAGGGATGGGAGATAAATGGGATATGATGGTAGGATGTGGAAGATAGGTGGGATGGAGGGGTCTTATGAAGAGGACGGGTGCATAGCGGGAATGCATATCAGGAAGTTTCCCCCAAGTGTAGATGAGGATTTACGCATGACGCCTATTTTCCAGGTTTTCATCATGGTACTTATCCAAGGCGCTTGTTTGCCAAGTTTTCACCATTGGATGAATTATTTCTCTTTACTATTTTTTTTTTTTTGGATACTATGCGAAAGGAGATGGATAAGGATAGGGAGGCGAATAAGTGGATTTAGAAGACATGCGATAAGGATATGGATGAAGGACTCAAGCATCAAGTTCTATACGAGGTATTAAGAGCTCATGTTCGAACCGACTGTTGGATGTTGGTACAACCTTATTAGGAGAAATGGATTATGCAAAAGGATGAATGAGAGGGATTTTATGGGGAAGATGCATGGGATAATGGGTGGGATGTTGGAAAGTGTATGGATGGAATGATGGGGTGGATGTGTGATGGGGTGGTGAGTTCAAGACCAACATTGGCACATGTGGTGATGGATGTGAAAAGATAAGGGGACTAATGGATGGAGAATGTGGGGATAATGGAGGAGATGGAATAGTGAATTTCGAGACATAGGGACCCAAAACAAACTTAGGAGATGAAATGTGGGTATGGTTAGCTTTTAGATTAGCGACTTTGGATGTTCTTATAGATTTTTCATTTGATTGCATTGCATATTTTTTCTTTGGGATCCACATGGTTTTGATCTTTTCTTTGGTGGGCCTTTGTGGCCTATGGATTTGATTTGGATTTAAATTTTTCTTCTCTTCACCATGTATTTTGGAGGGGACATGGGGAGCCTTAGATTCATGTGGATGTTTGAATTTATGCATGTTTTCTTTAACAGCCAAAGTGCGTTTAGTAGCCATGGGATGGGTGTGAAGAGATGGATGATGTGGAGCGACGAAGGTAGGAGTATGGGGATTATGTGTAGACAGAGGATGTGTGGGTATGTGCCTTTGTTGATCTTGACTAGGGGACATGTGAGAGGGATGTTTATGATGGATGAGATGGATAGGTGATGAATGGATGAAAGGATGAGATGGAGGAGGTGATCTTGGGATATATGGACCCAAGATGGATGGAGTGGATGAAGGATGGGATATGGTGGATGGGGGGATGTAAGGACCCAAAATGGATGGAGCAGATGAAGGAGGGATATGGACGGTGGTTTTGAGGTGATACAATAGAGGAGGAGGGATGGAAACATATGATCTAGTGGGGCGATGGGAAGAGCCGACATTTCGTTGGGAAAAGGCTCGTTGAGGACGTCTAGAGGTTGTACCAACATCTTTAAATTGTGAGCTTGGGAAATAGGTCCAAGACCTTGCATGCAGACTTGTTCTTTGACTTGGATGGGCTCTAAAATACCTTGCTCATGAAGGCCTAGACCTTTTCCTTGATAGTTCATTTTCTTGAGCATGCGATCCATGACAGGATTTGTGTTATTAAGAAAACATGATGCAAGTCCATTATTAGGTGGAGGATGATGGGCGGTAAATACACTATGCTTTTCTTCTGCGAGGAGACCGCCATGGAAGAATGTGAGAGTACCAAGGGGATATGCAAGTGGTGTAGGTATAGCAGTTTTAGGCGATGATGGGGGATCATGAGAGGGAGATGGTCAGATAGCAGCATGTGGATAGGTGATATCAGGAGAGGGATTAGGGGATATGATAGGATTTGGATTTGTGGTAGTGGGATCATGTAATGGAGATGGAGATGGAGTGGTGGAAGCTTGAATGACAAGGGGATCATGGGATGGAATGGATGGGGGACTATGATCTTGAGGTGGACTAGATGAGATGGTAGGATCTTGATCTAGAGAAGGGGATATGTTGACATGCTTTGGATTAGGTTCTTGGCATGATGCATCTTGTGTGGATGGAAGGATGACAGAGTGTTGGAGAGACTCTTCAAGTTGGGGAGATGGAAGGATGGAGGATTTGATGTAGTCATCAGAATGGATTTGGGCGTCATCGATGGGTTCGATGACTCTTGGAGTAGGAGGTGGATGTTTAATGGATTCAACGGATTTAAAGGATGTGATGGTAGGACATGGGGGCTCGATGGATTGAGAGGATGTGATGGTAGGAGATGGAGGCCCAGTGGATTCAGAGGATGTGATGGTAGGACATGGGGGCTCGATGGATTCATAGGATGTGGCGGTTCTCATAGTAGGAGATGTGGGTTCAATGGATTTAGTGGTTTCAATGGTTTCAATGGTTTGATTAGTGCTAGGGGTGGTAACAACAATGATAGGTGTGGTATGGAGAAGGCTCTCATCACTAGTTACCGTGGATGATGGATCTAGATGGCATGGTTCCATGACTTCAAGATGTGGAGTTGGGGATGGCTTCTTTGTAATGAGTCCTTAGAGAACTTCTGAAATGAGAGACTTGCATATGGTTGGCTTGGCTAGGGTGGTAGAAATGGATGAGGGATTATGGATTGGTGGACTAAGGTTAGATGGAGGAATGGGATTGAATGTAGGACTATGAGTAGATGGGGGATTAGGATTGGATGGAGGACTAGGAGTAGATGGAGGACTGGGATTGGATGGAGAGTTAAGGTAAGGATATTGGAGTGGTGAATTAAGATAGGGGGACATGGATTGTGGATTAGGACAAGAGGATATAGGTGGTGTAGTGGGACAAGAGGATGTGGGGGATGAATTATAATAAGGGTATTGGTATGGTGGATTAGGATGAGGATATGTGGATGTAGGATTAAGGTAAAAGGGTGTGGATGTAGGATTAAGATAGGAAGGTACAAATGTAGGATTAGAGTGAGTAGATTGGCATGGAAGATTAGGGTAGTGGGTATATGCGGATGAAGGATTTAGATAGGAGGATGTGGATGGGGGATTAGGATAGGGGTATTGAGATGATAGAATAGGAAGAGAGGATGCGGGTGTTGGATAAGAGGATGATGTAGATGAAGGGTATGATGGATATGACAGATATCCCTTGTCAAAGGTAGCAGAAGCAACATGATTAGGCATGGACGAAGACATAATGGGATAACTCGAGGGGGTGATTGGATTTTGGAAAGCGAGTGGAGAAAGCTTACTAGAGATGATAGTGTCAATGGGATCTATGTTGTATACCTCTTGATCAACAAGACTTTCGTTATCGTCATCAATGCAATTAGGGTTTCCCTTGACTACTATTCATGGAGGATAAGGATTCATGATGATGAAAGCATAAATAGAATGGATCAAAGATTTTGGATGGAGATGGATGAAAGCTCAAATTGGGATTTAATTCAAGCTCAGATGAGGATTGGATTAAAGCTCAGATTAGGATGATTGGATGATGTGATGGGATTGATTTTGATTTTGATGGGATTCTGTAGATGGATGATTGGATAGGGATGTGATTGGATCAGATTGGATAAGATTGATTGATGATTGATTGATTTAAAGCACAAACAGATGATTATGACACCGAATCCACCTTGAGATTGAAAGTGAATTGATAGGGCCGATGGTGATGATTATCTTAGGATGGATGACAATCCTAAGTAGGTGTTGACGATGATGATTAGATTCAAACACCTAGGTCAATTTGGAAAATAACTTCTGAAATGATGTTCAAGGGATTTGGATGGGGAAAATGATTGATTGGATTGGGTAGATGAATGGTTGGATCAGGTAGATGATTGGATGAATTTGATTAAAGGATTAGATTGGTTTGATTGGAGAGGATTAGATGATTGGATGATGTTGATTGGATAGTTGTGATTGGATGAACCTAATAGGATTGGTGTGCTTGGATTGATTAGATGATTGGATAGTTGTGATTGGATGAACCTAATAGGATTGGTGTGCTTGGATTGATTAGATGATTAGATGAATTTGATTAGAGGAATGGATTGGTTTGATTAGATAGGAAGAAATAAAAGGTACCACTAGATAGAGTTCAAAAAATTAAGCAATTTTGGTTTTTGAACGAAGTTGATCCGATGCACGGTTTGTAAATGATAGCCCCGAGAAGTTAGGGGCGTATCCACCCTACGATGCGGGGCGTGGCCACCCTAGGATGGTAAAATTATTGATAGGAGGAAATGGAAGGTACCACTATATAGAGCCTAAAAAACTAAGCAACTTTGGTTTTTGGACGAAGTCGATTCGACGTACGGTTTGTAAATGACAGCCCTGAGAAGTTAGGGGCGTGTCCACCCCGTGATGCAGGGCATGGCCGCCCTGGGATGGTCAAATTCTTGATAGGAGGAAATGGAAGGTACCACTGGATAGAGCCTAAAAAACTAAGCAACTTTTGTTTTTGGACGAAGTTGATTCGACGTACGGTTTGTAAATGACATCCCCGGGAAGTTAAGGGCGTGTCCACCCCGTGATGCGGGGCATGGCCTCTCTAGGATGATCAAATTCTTGATAGGTGGAAATGGAAGGCACCACTAGATAGAGCTTGAAAAACTAAGAAACTTTGGTTTTTGGACGAAGTCGATCCGATGCATGGTTTGTAAATGATGGCCCCGAGAAGTTAAAGGAGCGTAGTCACCCTTCTGTAGCAAAACAAGGGCGCTTCTGCCTTTCTACAACAAAACAGAGGGCACTTCCGCCTTTCTGCGCTGATTATGAGTGGTGTTTGGTGATGTAAATGGTAAAATTATTGTATTTTTTAGGTGAGGGTATGGAATTTTGAATGGATTAGGGAGAAATTAGAATGAACGGGTAGATTGAAGATGATTGTGGAGAATGTGTGGGGATTTAGAATGGTTAAACGAAAGTTTGGAATAATGAGATGGAGGTTTAAAATGGTCAAACGGGGTTTTTTTTTAAGGTTTAAAGTGACAAAACAAAGGCTTGGGATGATGAGGTAATGGTTGGGAATGGTTAAATGATGGTTTAGAGGCTAAATGGATCTAAATGGGGTGATTTCGGGTGTTCAGGATGACAAATTCGCCCCTCTACAGCAAACCAGGGGCGTAATCGCCTTTCTGCGGTAAAACAGGGGTATAATCGCCTTTCTGCGGTAAAAAAGGGGCGTAATTGCCTTTTTGCGGTAAAAACAGGGGCGTAATCGCCTTTCTACGGTAAAACAAAGGCTTGGTTTGATGCAAATGACTATGGCAAGGACTTTAAAATGATAATGATAAGGCCAAATCATCAAAAGTTCACTGGTTTCTCACAAGAAAACACTCTCAAGCAAATACAACCCTATGATTAGTGTTAAGGGTATGGTCAAAGTGGTCTTAATCTAGGATGCACAAGGTATCTAGGGAGTCATCGATATGCTCTCGGTACGTGAGGCACAATCGTGAACACCAGCCCGTCACAAGCGTGAGTCGGGAACCCCAGTGAGATACTGAAGGGCTCGGACCAACTCTTCATGTCTATCTAGGTATCACCCTAGCTTTGATGCTCCGCCAATTACGACGTGACTGGATTGGGGTACAGATTTCGCTCTCCCCCCTTTGTATACCCCGCCGGTACGCGTGGTTGGAATCGTCCCTTGGGGTGATGAAATCCCCAAGTAGGTCCCACTATAAAGAAAGCACTAACTATTTCCAACTACTCCTCAGGCTCACACAAAGTGCAAGGGGAAAGCGGAAACAAGCTAATGCTCCCTTTGGGTAACACAAAAAGATAAGCACAGCAAGCAATGAATATTACTCCCTTTAATTAAACTATGTTTTTAGATTAATGCAAATAGCAAGGATAATTTTAAAAAAAAATTGAGCAAATGGATAGCCCTGCAAGCAAATATTAGATATTTTATCCCGCTTTCTCCATCAACTTCACAAGAATATACTACAAAAAGTTAGCACAAAACACATGTATCCTTGCAAGAACAATGTTAATGAGAAAATAGCAAATAAATCTGAAGCCAAGATAATAATTTTACCTTCCAAGGGGTGCAGTCGCCCTTCTGCAGCAAAACAGGGGCGTAATCGCCTCACTGCAGTAAAAACAGGGGCGTAATCACCTCACTACGGTAAAAACAGGGGCGTAGTCGCCCTTCTGCGAAAAAGTGAGCACAAATTTCAGCCCAGAGGTCGTAGTCGCCTCGCTGCAGTGAAGTGTTAGCACAAAAACAACTTTCAGCCCAAGAGGGCGCAGATGGCCCTCTGCAGTAAAATGTTAGCACAAAAACAAGTTTCAGACAAGGTGGGCGCAGTCGCCCTTCTGTGGAAAAGTGTTAGCAAAAAAGACAAATTTCAGCCAAGGTGGGCGCACACGCCCTTCTGCAGAAAAGTGTTAGCAAAAAAGACAAGTTTCAGCCAAGGTGGGCGCACACGCCCTTCTGCAGAAAAGTGTTAGCAAAAAAGACAAGTTTCAGCCAAGGTGGGCGCACATGCCCTTCTGCAGAAAAGTGTTAGCAAAAAAGACAAGTTTCAGCCAAGGTGGGTGCACACGCCCTTCTACAGAAAAGTATTAGCAAAAAAGTGAAGTTTCAACCAAAGTGGGCGCACACGCCCTTTTGCAGTAAAAATAGGGGCGTAATCGCCTTTTTGCAGTAAAAACAGGGGCGTAGTCGCCCTTCTGTGACATGTTCCTGCAAAAACCTCAACAACAGCAAACATAAAGTATGGGAACCCGTTTGTGGGTCCCACCGGGCGTGCCAGAAATGTATACCTTGGAATTTATCCTACTCTAATGCATAAAATAACTCAAAATGTGAATGATGAAAGACCAAGGACACCTCAAGATTAGCCAAAAGAGAGTGACAAAACAAAAAGGAAAATAGATAACATAAGACACAAATGGTTTTACCTTCCTTGCTTTTGATATCTCTTTGATTGGCCCTTGCTTAGAATGATATGTGTGCTCCTTGATGGCTCTTGATGTGGCTAAAATGGAGGATTTTACTATGTGCTTGGATGTATATGCAAGTGAATGTAATTGTAGGCTAGATGAGTGCACAAAATGGCAGCATGTAGTTGCAAAATGACTAAGTGTTCTAAATGCCCTTGAGGAGGGGGTATTTATAGGAGAACTTGAATTCTCTAGAGAATTCAATGGTTGAGATTGATCCAACAAGGTCAAGATGAAGGGCTATGGTGGGTTGAGAACCCACAAGCCCTCACATCTTGACATGTGGAGGGTGAAGTGGCCAAGGGGATATGAGATGGAGGTGAGTTGTCAAAAAGGTACATGAGGTGGAAGGACAAGTACCTTCCAAGTACATTGGGGAGATGGGAAGACCCAGAATAAAAAGTGAATTGCAATTCACAATGATTGGAAGAATCTGGTGGATAAGACAATGTTCCCAAAAAGGTGGGAGTTTGTCACATGTGACCTGGATGTGACAAGTCAAAGGTCTCTAGAAGATGCATGGGAAAAGTGATCTTAGAAGGAATAAAATGATTTAAAATTCACACCTAAAGAAGAGAGGAGCCTAGGGTGAATAAAAATGAATTAAAAATTCTTTGGGAGATGAGAGAGTTGACCAAGATGCTGATTAGATTAGCTGACCAGTAATTAGAAGACGATTAGTGGTTAATGAAGATTAAAAGCCAACTTTGCAAAAGTTGGAGGATGTGACACATCCTAATCAAAGATTAGGCATGTGCACATCCTTAATGAAGAGATTAGGAAATGGATTAGGATTAGATGAAAATGACATGTGAGGAATTAAATAAATGTAATACCTAAGGGATTTGGAGGGTAATACCTTAGGGATTTGGAGGGATTTGGCAGAATTAAAGATATTAATTAAATAATAGTAATATTACTTAATTAACTCAGATAAGAGGATGTTTAGATGAAAAGTGATAAATTTGGATAAATTAATTGTCCAAATTTGGATGTCTACACTACCTATCCACACTTCATAAGGAGTTTTATCAACAAGAGTTGGACAAGAAGATCTATTAACCAAATAGCATGTAGTACTTACAGTTTCTACCCAAAAGCATCTATTAAGATTAGCACAACTTAACATGCTCCTAGATCTTTCCATCAAGGTTTGGTTCATTCTTTCTGCTACCCCATTTTTTTAGGGAGTATAAGGAGTAGTTTTTTGTTGAACAATACCGACATGCTTACATAACTCATTGAATTCCCTAAAACAATATTCACCCCCATTGTCAGATCTCAACACACTTATCTTATAATCCATTTTATTCTTAACTAAGGCTTTAAATTTCTTAAACTTAGTGAAAACTTTAGATTTTGCATACATAAAATAAATCCAAGTGTATCTTGACACATCATCAATGAAAGTAACATAATAACAAGATTTTCCAAATGAATCAATATCCACTGGTCCAAACACTTCTGAATAAAGGTCTATAATTATCTCTTAGCTTTATTATTCCCATTAGGAAATGATGATCTATTATGTTTACCAAACACACAATGCTCCCAAAAATCATTTTTACCAATAGAATAATAAAAAATACCATCAACCAACTTTTTATTCAAAATAGTCTTAAGAATATTTTCACTTATGTGACCCAATCTATCCAGTGCCACAACATACATGCATTTTCAGTGCTAGTTATATTGGAAGAGTTACAAAAAATGGAGGCATTAAGCTTAAACAAAGTCCCTATCCAAGATCCTTTAGCATCACCAAACTCCTTCTTACCAATTTGCAACTAGACTTGTCAAATGTCACATGCATTATAGAATCATTCAACTTGGATACTGAAAGTAATTTTCTTGCAAGTCCTAGAATATGTAAA
>VDFB02281492.1:710243899-710295441 GCA_007258455.2 Sequoia sempervirens
AGAGGGAGGGAGTGGAAGAGAGATAGAGGGTATAAGGGTTAAGGGTAGAGGGGAGAGGGGAGAGAGAGGAGTGAGTGAGTGAGTGAGAGGGAGTTGAGAGAGGGAGATGGGGTAGGAGGGAGTTATTCTATTCATAAGAGGTGTTGTGTGCAATAGGTATCTTAGATCTCTCAGTGAAGATGTATGACCAAGAGTGACTAAGTTGAGAGACTGTCATGCCTATCTGTAAGTGCCTTCCATCTATTTTCATTTCATTTCCATTTTGGATGCTCTTTCTTTTTCTTCTATTATTTTGCATATTTGTAAGTAAAATACTAAAAATTGATTGGTTTTTCATTGCAAAAAATGCTGATTTATGAGCCATCAAAGAGAATCTTAGCCAAAAAAGCAGTTTAACATCCTTATTTTGATGATCTTGACAAATCTCAATTCTGATTTGAAACCATTATAAAAGAGCGTGTGAAGCTTAGCGAGGGAATCTCAAGTTACTCATTTGAATTTAACTTCATAATGAGCACCTATGATGTAGACATTATAAGAGAGTCTCGAATATATGAGTGAGGTTGTAAAATATCTATGAGAACGGAGTACCTAAGGCATTCTAATGAGATTTACTTGTAATGAGATTTACTCAAATATTGAAATTTGGTGCAAGCGCACCAAGGTTATTGAAAACCCATACTCCAAACCTTCCCATGGCCAACCAAAGCCTGAAACACCTTCAAAAAGGTCTGCACAAGCTTAAAAGTTTAAGAGATATTGCTGCCCCCAAAGATTTCTTCAAACCCTAGCACTAAACCACCATTTTCCACTAAAAAATGCACCATTTGACATCTAGGGCATCACCTAAAATCCCTCTATTTTCCTCCCTTGCACACATATTTTATAACGCTAACTAAGCCTTTCCATTGAGTTACAGAAGAATACAATGGGTGGAGGGCTTAATATGACATTTTAATGCACTAAAAACCCTTAAAATAGGGTATACAAACCGACCCTCAGTAATTGGCTTCTAAAATGTACAAAATCACTTGAAATCCAACCAAACTAAAACTAAAATGTAGTTAAGTCTACTGCCCACCGAATTCCATCCAAAAGAGAGCACAATCACCTTGTACGGATCCGTATAGTTAAAGGAAACATCAGATTTTTGATAAAAATACAAAAAATTGTAAGGAAACAATGAATTTTATTGATCTTCTAAGTACATGGTACATTTATGCTATGCATGGTACATTTACACTAGGCATGGTCCTCTTTCACACCCAAACATGCGGAATCACTCTGAGTTACGTTCAACCAGCTCGATCCCTAAAGGGTCCAAAGTGCAAAAGGGAAACAATCTTTGACGGGGTATTACTTGGAAACTGTCATGCTTACAAAATATTTGTTTACGCATACAAGATCGCATTGGGCCCCTCTATAATAACCTCTCTCATTTTTCGCTATCTCAGAGTGGTTTTCCCGTGGTGTCTAGTTTTCACTTGATGGAAAAAGTGTCAAATGCAAGTAGTGCAAAGTTGCAAAGTGGTACAACTTTCATTTTGCAATTCATGTGAACAAACAAACTATTCCAAATTGTTCAAATAGGTATTTTTATGCTAGGCATGGTCCTCTTTTGCACCCAAACACGTGAAATTGCTCCAAGCTACATTCAACCGGATCAATCCCTTAAGAGTCCAAAGCGCAAAATGGCTGCAAACTTCAACATGTTGTTACTTAGATATTGTGACGCTTGGAAACTTATCGTCTAATCCTATGGGATCACATTGGGTCCTTCTATAATAACCTCTCTCAATTTTTTCTATCTTAGAGTGGTTTTCCTGTGGTGGTGAATTTTCACTTGATGAAAAAAGTGTCAAATGCAAGCAGTGCAAAGTTGCAAAGTGGCGCAACTTTCATTTTGTAATTCGTGTGACCAAACAGACTATTCCAATGTGTCTAAATAGGTATGTTTACACTAGGCATGGTCCTCTTTCACGCCCAAACATGCGAAATCGATTTGAGCTATGTTCAACCAGATCGATCCCTTAACAGTCCAAAGTGAAAAATGGCTGCAAACTTCAACATGTTGTTACTCAAATACCGTGATGCTTAGAAAATTCTCATCTAATCCTATGGGATTGCATTGGGACCCTCTACAATAACCTCTCTTAGCTTTCACTATCTTGGAGTGGTTTTTCCGTGGTGGCTAATTTTCACTTGATGGAGAAAGTGTCAAATGCAAGCAGTGCAAAGTTCCAAAGTGGTGCAAGTTTCGTTCTGCAACTCGTGTGACCAAATGGACTATTCCAACACATCCGAATAGGTATGTTTACATTAGGAATGGTCCTCTTTCACACCCAAACACGTGGAATCGCTTCGAGCTACGTTCAACAGAATCGATCCCTTAAGAGTCCAAAGTGCAAAATGGTTGCAAACTTCAGCATGTTGTTACTCGGATACCATGATGCTTAGAAACTTCTCATCTAATCCAATCAAATTTCATTGGGCCCCTCTACAATAACCTCTCTCAGTTTTCACTATCTCAGAGTTTTTTTCCCATGGTGGCAAATTTTCACTTGATGGAAAAAGTGTCAAATGCAAGCATTGCAAAGTTGCAAAGTGGTGCAACTTTTATTTACAAATCGTGTGACCAAACAGTCTATTCCAACATGTCTGAATAGGTATGTGTTACACTAGGTATGATCCTCTTTCACACCTAAACAGGTGGAATTGCTCAGAGCTACATTCAACCGGATCGATCCCTTAAGACTCTAAAGTGCAAAATGGCTACAAACTTCAACATGTTGTTACTCAGATACCATGATGCTTAGAAACTTCTTGTCTAATCCTATCGGATTGTGTTGGTACCCTCTACAATAACCTCTCTTGATTTTTGCTATCTTGGAGTGGTTTTCTCGTGGTGGTAAATTTTCACTTGATGGAAAACGTGTCAAATGCAAGCAGTGCAAAGTTGCAAAGTGGTGCAACTTTCATTCTGCAACTTGTGTGACCAAACATACTATTTCAACATGTTCGAATAGGTATTTTTATGCTACGCATGATCTTTCACACCCAAACACGTGAAATCGCTTCGAGCTATGTTCAACCGTATCAATCCTTTAAGAGTCCAAAGTGCAAAATGGCTGCAAACTTTAGCATGTTGTTACTTGGATACTGTGATGTTTAGAAACTTCTCGTCTAATCTTATGGGATCGTGTTGGCTCCCTCTACAATAACCTCTCTTATTTTTTGTTATCTAAGAGAAATTTTCCTGTGGTGGAAAATTTTCACTTGGGGAAAAAGTTGTCAAATGCAAGTAGTTGAAAGTTGCAAAGTGGCACAACTTTCATTTTGCAACTCATGTGACCAAACAGACTGTTCCAACACATCTGGATGGGTACGTTTACACTATAAATGGTCTTCTTTTGTACCCAAACATGCGGAATCACTCTAAGCTATGTTCAACCAGCTCTATCCCTTAAGGGTCCAAAGTGCAAAAGGGAAACAATTTTTGATGGGCTATTACTCAGAAACTGTGACGCTTACAAACTCTCTGTCTGAGTCTATGAATTGCCTTGGGCCCCTCTACAATAACCTCTCAATTTTTATTATTTTGGAGTCATTTTCCTATGGTGTCTAGTTTTTACATGATGGAAAAAGTGTCAAATGCAAGCAGTGTAAAGTTGCAAATTGGTGCAACTTTCATTTTGCAATTTGTGTGACCAAACAAACTGCTCCAACATGTCTCGACAATTATGTTTACGCTAGGCATGGTTCTCTTTTGCACCCAAACATGCAAAATTGCTTTGACCTACATTCAACCGGCTTGATTTGTACAGTAGGAGTTTTCTCTAAGATCTGAATCTGTTGTAGAATGGTTTTATCTTTGATTTGAATCCATTCTTGTGAAATTCTATTAAGTTCCCAGCAACTTAGAAGTAGATTTCTAAAATTGGTATGAACTTGCTCATACAAGGGTTTGAGTGTAATATGTTGAAATAGGCCATTCCACCTATTATTTAGGCTGTCTCAATGGAATGGGCCTGATGTAAGTAGGATAGTGAGTAGGAATAAGAAAATAGCATTGGTAAAGACATTGGAAGAGATTACTAACACTGCCCCTGTTGAAAATTCAAAATTTAGGCCTTAAAAGCAAGGTTAGAAGAGGTGAAGAGAAGAAATTGCTTGAGAATAAGTTAGAATAGGTTGGAAATAGGGTGAGGTTGTGGAGTTTGATGTGTTCAAAAGGTTTGCAAGGATAGGGGAGGCCAAAAGTATGTTATGGCATGATGCCCTCGCTGGGAAAAGAGGGGTTTTAAATGAAAAATAGAGGTTTGAGGGAGTAAAAGTGGGTAAAGTCAAGGGGAAACATAATTTGGTGGTCAATTAAGTTTGTGTAGGCAAAATGAAGAATGTTGGAAGACGTTTTGAGGTTGTATGAGGTCTAGATATGGGATTTTTAATAAACCCTAGTGAAATTTGAGAAAAGTGAGGGTTTAGAGGATAGTCAGGTTAGAGGGCCAATCACGCCCTAAAAATTATGGATTTTGTGGATTTGAAGATTGGTAAATGCTGCCCAATGGTGTTTTTAAATTGGAAGAGTGATTGAGAGGGTGTTGCTTTATTAAATAGACTTATTTGGGGGTTTAGGACAACGTTGAAGCACTAGGTTGAGGGTTTTGTTTCAAAAGAGTCTCATGGGATTTTGAGGCATGTGAAAGCATGTGTTGAAGGGTGTCTGAAAATAATGAGGGTTGGAGAGATTGTTTAGAAAATTAGAAAGTTATGTCAAGAAAGGTAGGCCTGCTGACCTACTAGAGAGACTAGGTGAAAAACTAAAAACAAGCCAAGATAGTGATTTGGGGGACGAAAAGTGGTTGGAAGTTCTTTGTATGGCGAAAGTGGGTTGAAGGCCTCCCTATCATTGCATCAATCATCCTCAAGTCTAGAAAGTGCAAGGTGTTTTTCAATTATCCTCCTTGCCCTTACAACAATATTCAACCAATTGTAAGTGCATACAATGGTGGAACTTTGAAACATTTTATTTTTCCTCAATTAACAACTTTGGTTGTGAAACAGTTTGTCATTTTCATTTGAAATGATTTGCTATGCTTGAATATTGGAATATAAGATAAACAAGTGATGCTCTCATGTACATTTATTATTTGGTGTGATAAATAAAGTTTCCATCGTTGAGTCAATTTCTTATTTGTATTATAAATTATAACTTGCTTTCTCATGAGTCCATTTCCTATACAAGAAATAATATTGCAAAAAGTTGACATATAAATCTTTCGATGTGTTTATATGGTGATGGATCAAGAAAATAACAATTCATTCTGCACTATGTGGACTATGGTGTGAAAATGTTTAAAGACTATTCAAGATAAATGTTTGTATGATAATGTGTCAAGAAGTTAACTACTTCATCTACTATGAATATTATGTTTTGTAAGTGTTGTGAAGGTTATGTATCATTTGCTTAATTGAGTTGTTCCAATCAAATGATTAAACATATTGGAATCTTTTTATGAATCATTTCATGGAATACCAATTGAAAGCATTTTTTTGTTTTTAGATAAAGTTGTTTAGCATCAATCAATTAATATTCAAGACAAACCATGAAGGACAACAATGATCAATGCTAGGACTAACCAATTAATAAGTATACACGTGAATAAGTCAAGCATATACATGTAAATAAGGGAAGCACAAGTCCTCAAAAAAAGTAAGCCTTGAAGTATACACACGAATACATAGTATGCACAAATTAATACAAAGTATATGCATGAATACAAGGTATACTCATGAAAACACGTAAGTCACAAAGTATACATTGGAATACATGTAAGTCAAAAAGTATACATGTAAGTTGTAAAGCATACACTTGAATACACATAACTCATATCTATTGAACCATGGATTTATAATGTAAATATGGACACCATTGATAATATAGATTTGAATTAACCAAATATTCATGTAGGCATACATCAATATATGTCGATATAAGTATAAAATATAGGTACAAAATAGCCATATAGGCTTACGAGAATGCCATATAGGCATATAATGTCAAATATATCCAATACAAAATATGTACAAAAATTCCATATAGGCATACAACAAAGGGCTCTAGAATCAAAAGTCATTGCTCTCCAGGCTCTTGAAATAAACTTTTTCCCTTTGTTTGTCGATCGGATGGTGATATGTCTATCACTCGTTTATGCTGCGATCGAGGAGTGCTCCTAGTGCTCCTCCTAGGGTTTAGTTCTTGGTCAAGTCTTATCTATTACAATAAGAAGTAAAGACATTAATATATAGAAATTACATTATAAAAAATGATATATTTAACAAAATAATCACTTACCACCATCTGATGATCACTCTCCATGAGGGAAATATTGAAATGCCCATGTTGAGGCGTGCTAAAGCCCTGTATAAACCATCCAAATAGAAATTGAAATAAAAATCAACAATGGTTTTATTTTTCATTAACTAACATCTATAACAATGAATGCAAATTGAAATTTAGTAATTTTCCTCATACCTCCCCTATTAGAGCCATCGAGGAATCTATAACAGATGAAACAACGATCTCCATTGCCCTTGTCACATTCGAAGGTGTTTCTGCTTGCAACATCTGAAAATGAAACAAAAAATTATTCAATCACAAAAACTACAATAGCGATCCACTTCATGACTTATAATGTATGAGATAATGAACAAAATTTTGAGTACTTATTAAACTATATATTTTTTCCTATCATGCTTACTATTTGCCCTATCCATATCTTGTTCGAAAGCATGACTTTTACCCTGTTGGCATATGGCTTCTAGTGTTGACATTGATGGAAGCTTAAGTCATTATCCTGGTCCACAGATCATAATTTGCTCATACCAGTAGGTAGAGTGAAGAACAGTGCATTACCAAAAGTAAGAGTGAAGAACAAGGTATCCAGCTAGTATGTTGATTTGTATGCTTCACCGGATTATCATTTTGCGTTGTGGATCTCAAGGAAGTCTGTTAAGCATCTATATTATCTTGTTGTCAAGTTTTGTGGTGTCACATTAATTGGTGTATGAGTTATGAGATCTAGTAAAATGGTTTTTCTGTTTGTTTGTTCATATTGGCTGACTTAGTGCATCTGGTGTGTCACGAATGTATAAGGAATAAATGTTTAATTGTTTCTATGTTCGAACAATTTTGTTTTGTGTCCTAGCTATTCCTTAGATAACTTTGGTGGATGCACATCATATATAAAATGTGAATTGTGCCGACAATTGAATTTTTTTTTTGTTTTACTGTAAGCCGACTTGAAGCACTTAAATCTTTGTAGCGGATATATATATATGAGTTCAAGTAATTCATTTTGTAAGTAACTATGTATGAATGTATGGATGCATGAGTGTATGAATGTGTAGAAGTGTGTAAGTGTGAGCAAAGAGTAGAGCAGATGTATGTGCAATTATCAGAAGATCAGTTGAGCGAATTTTGCTTGTGTAGAAAAGGTTTTTGTGAAGCGAATTAAGACAGAGTAGAGCAGAAGAAGAGAATTGGATAGAAGGTCTAGAATCTGATTAATGTGCTTAATTGGAACTATAATCTGACATTTTTAGATGATATCTTCTTAGTTCAACTATTTTTGAAATCCAAACATTTTTGTAAGGCAGTGAGCCTTCTTTCTTTTGAGCAGTGAGCTCTAGGCAGTGTGCTTGAATGCATGTGCATTCCTTTTCTTCATACTTTTAATAGAGTATAAATTATGGATTGACCTCCACTGTGGGTTTTCCCTTAACAGGGTTTCCATGTAAAAATCTTGGTGTTTTAATTGTTTCCTTCTTATGTTTACATCTTTGCTTTTGATGGAATGTTGTAAATGGTTTAAGATCTGAAATGAAATCTAAATATTGTTGAACACTGATTCACCCCCCTCTCAGTGTTCCTTGAGTCCAACAATTGGTATCAGAGCATTGGTTCCTTTGCAGAAGTTTAACAACTTGAGATGGATCTTGGAATGCAATGGACTCTGGTGGTCTTCAACAACAAATTTTGGTGGCACTTGATTATCTTGATTAGTCTAAAGCAGAAGTCATGGAATTGAAAGCAAATCTTGGAGATGCTGGAAAATGCATTCAATCATTGAAGGATAAAATCAATGAGTCAAGAGAAAAGAGGAAGGAACTATGAGATCATTTGAAGCAAAAAGAAAGTAAATGCTTGGAAGAAGTTCACCTAAATCAGACCCTAAAAGAAATAACTGAAGAATGTGAAAAAATTGTTAGAGATAATGCTACTCTAAAGCTTGAGATGAAATATATGGTGATGAAGCTAACTAAGGAGAGTGAAGAAATGAAGAAGAATGAGGAGAATTTTGCTCAGTCCTTAAAAGAAAAATCTAAAGAATGTAGCAGAGTTAATAGTGGATTCATTTAGCTGGAAATTTAACTGCAACAATCCAGAAGTAATGAACAAAAACTTGAAAGACAGATAGTTATCCTCAGGGATGGACTTACCACTACAAATGAATACAAGGAGAAGTTTAGGATTAGTTCTGCTAAGTTTGTTGAGTTGACTAAAGGCCACAAGGATGCAAATGACAAGAGAGGTCTTGGATATGAGAAGGGAGAAAGCTTTGGATCTAAACATAAGGATTCTAGACAAAGAAATCAGATGAATAGAGACAGAAGGTATCCGACAAGACAACCTAATGCTCAGAAGTTTAATGTTCACTACTTTTCCCGTAATAAATTTGGTCATATGGCTTCTCAGTGTAGAGGTAAAATGAAATCAAGCAAACCATCATTCTTAGGTCAGTGCTTTAATTGTGATAAGTTTGGTCACAAGTCAAATGAATGCAGAAATATGATAAACAACTTTCATAGAAATGTCAAATGTTATGCTTGCAACAAATTTGGGCATATTGCTAATCAATGCAGATCAAAAGAAAATCAATGGAATGAATGGTCTAGACAGAGAAATCCTATGTGTTACAATTGCAATAGATTTGGTCACATTGCAAGATTCTGTAGGAATAGAAACATGGACAGAAGAGGTTTGGTATAAAAAGGTAGAATTTCATAGAAAGATGATAGAGGAAAATAAAAAAGTATATGTGGAAAAGATAAGAGATCAAATGAAGAAAACATGGGTAAGGAAGAGTGAATCTAATGAAGGAGATAAGCCCGCATCGAAAGCAGGTTCCGATAATTCCTTCGAAAATTGATCTTAGGCCATCGACCTAGGGGGAGTTTTTCAAGAAAAATCCTTTAACCCTGTCAGGAGTTGGCACCAGAAACATGGACATAAGAGGTCCGGTATACAAAGGTAGAATTTCACAGAAAGATGATAGAGGAAAATAAAAAAGTAATTGTGGAAAAGATAAGAGATTAGATGAAGAAAACATGGGTAAGGAAGAGTGAATCTAATGAAGGAGATAAGCCCGCATCGAAAGTAGGTTCCCGTAATTCCTTCAGAAATTGATCTTAGGCCATCAACCTAGGGGGGGTTTTCAAGAAAAATCCTTTAACCCCTGTCAAGAGTTGGCTCCAGAATGCAAAAAATTGTCAATAGTTGTGCCAGTGGTTTACAAGTGTATCAGTGGTCACTTATGCAGAAATATGTGAAGTGGAAGGTCCATAGAAGAATTTTTCCTTTATTGTCTGAGAGAGTAGAAGTACCCAAAATGCCTTGGGAAAAACAATTAACATGGCAAAAAGGTTAGGTGTGCAAGTTATAAAAGGGTATTTGGAACCCTCATTTGTCACTGTGCATTGAAGGAGAATAGAAGGAGAACCTTTGCAGTAGAATTTGTAAGGAATCAAGATAATTCGGTGGCGAACTTATCAAGTATTTCAATTGTTTGTTGAAATCTCACTCAATTTGGTGTTCGGTAGAAACTTATTCGGCACGAAAAGAAAAATGTTGCAAATCAAAGGAATGGTAAATTTGGATGAATATAGCAGTGATAAGATTAGGGATGTGAAAAAATTTGTTGCCAGCCCATGAATTGAAATGGCTTGAAGGAGTGAAACACAGAAGTTTGGAAATTTGGAGTGAATTTCCATATTTTGACAACACGGAAGTCATTAGGTTTATCTTGAACAAAATGAATGATGACATTCTAACTTTGGATAAACCCTATACTATTTCAAAAGAGGTGGTCAAGAATCTAACTGGTTTGTGCAATGTTGGGGATATTTTGAAAAATAAGTTGATTTGAAACAAAGAGGTCAAAACCCTAACTGGAGTAACTGGAGATCAAAGGGCTTTGATAATTGGTACAATCAAAGATCCGATAACAAGGTACATTTTGCATGGAATCTCATACAAAATCTTTTTGAGAAACAGGGAAGGCACAACTTCGGCAGGCACAGTTTACATCTCTCACAAAATGATAATGGGGGATGAAGATTTTGATCTGTGTGGTTTGCTAAAGGATCAATTGATGGAAAATGTGCAACTGACAAAGGAGGAAGATTACCCCTTCAGTTTTGGTACATTGGTCATATGTCTTGTGATATATTTTCTAAATTGCTTCCCTCAGATCAATAATGTTGTGTGGAAAGAGGATGTACCGGTTTGAAAACTAATTTTTGAACATTCTAATGCTTTGGGAAACTGTAAGCAAGAATATGCAAATTTCTTTAAGGAATTGCTAGGGAAGTTTGGAGTAATTAAATTTTCTATCCTGGTAAAAGAACTTGAAGTTGGATCTTCTTCTGGTGAGATGGGGACAAAGAAGAGAAGAGATCTAGAGTTGCTGAGTATACTCCTTCGACACACAAAACCCCTAAAGTTGAAGGAAAAGGTAAAGAGCAAGAGATTATGGATATACCAGATGAGGAATTTGATGAGTACACTCCCAGAGAAGAACTGAAATTAGTTGACCCGGATGTAGTAATAGCAAAAGGAAGTGAAGAAGGTGTTTTATTCAAAGCAAAGATATTGTGGATTATTCAGGAAGGAGATGGGTTGCAGAAGATTGTTGGTATATGGTCTGAGAGACCCTCATATGAACATGACCTGATCGAGAGTACTTTGAGTACTTACTTTGTGCATAATAACATCAATTTGGAGAGTTTGCATAATGTGTTTCCTGAAGAGATGATCAAATGCATAAAGGATGCCATGGTCTCTAAGTCTCATGACAGGAAAGAGGAAGAGATAATTTTACATCTGAAACTAGCAAAATATATATAAAAATCCTAGGTTGAATGAACCTTAGGCTACTGGAATCTACAGGTCACAAGGTCAACACTAGAATAACATACCAATTCTCTATCTCTCAGCCAATGAACCACATAATCCGCCTCACTTTGCACCCCTGGTACTTGCATCTAACGACCAGTCTCACACAAATACAACAACCAAATCATTAGTCCATTTTAATCCAACATTTAATGCACTAAATTAAAATAGCATATTAAGATTGATAAGCACACATAATAATAATAACATCAAGGTTCATAATTTTAACGCACACTCATGCACACACACATACTTATATATGTTTAGCTATTAAAGTTTGAAATTCCACCCCTATTCCAAATTACATCGGGGCTAGGGGTCATGCAAAGTGATTAACAAAGTATTGAGGGGTTATGACATACTTCCCCCCTTAGGATTAAGTCGGCTTGGCTTAATTAAAAAAGTATGGATATTCTATTTTCATTACATTTTCATCTTCCCAAGTAGCTCCTTGTTCCCCATATTTGTCCCATAGGACCTTAACTTGTTGGATAGTTCTGTTGCACAATTGCAGATTGTGCCTGCCTATGATTGTGAGTGGTTCGAGGTGGATATCGCCAACGTCTTCTACTTGCCGACCTGCCAATCAATTACATGTGAGGGGTCAGCAACATATTTCTTAAGCATGGATACATGGAATACATTGTGTATGCAAGAGAGAGGTGGTGGAAGAGCTAGTCGGTAAGCTACATGACTGATTTTCTCAAGTATCTCGAAAGGCCCTATGAATCGTGGAGCTAGTTTAGCAACCTTGCCAAAATTTATTGAGCTTTTGTGCGGCTTAACACATAGGAACACCTTGTCTCCTACTAAAAATTCCCTTGGTGTTCGCTTGGTATCAGCATAACTCTTTTGACGATCTGAAGCCCTTTCAGTCTTTCTCTTATAACTTTCACCTGAGTGTCATATTCTTGAAGAAGTTTCGGCCCTATAGTTACTCGATTTTCTAAATTGTCCCAACCTATAGGCATTCTGCACTTTCTACCATACAATGCTTCAAACGGTGCCATTTGGATGGAAGAATCGTATGAATTGTTATATGCAAATTCTACTAGCGGTAGATACTCTCCCCACTTAGTGGGCTGATCCATGGCATACATTTTGAGCATCTCCTCCATAACTTGGTTAACTCTTTCAGTTTGGCCATCCATTTCAGGGTGGTAAGTTGTACTAAAATTGAGTTTGGTTCCTAATGTGGTCATAAGAGAGGTCCAAGACCTGGAAGTAAACAACTTATCCATATCTGAAATGATTACCTCAGGCATCCCATGTAGCCTAATGATTTCCTTTATGAATCTTTTAGCCAAAAGTGGGGCATCATCCTTCACATTGCCTGGTATGAAGTGTGCTACCTTGGTTACTTTATCAACCACTACTAAAATACTGTCTTGTTGATGTCGAGTTTTAGGCAATCCTGTCACAAAATCCATGGAGATTACCGACCACTTATGCTATGGTATATTCCTGCGGGATGATAGTGCTCCGCCTTAACTTGTTGACATTCAAGACATTTGGCGACATAGTGAGCTCAAGCTATTTCCTTTTTCATTCCTGGCCAATAGTAATGAGTTTTTAGGTCTGCATACATCTTAGTCACCCCAGGATGTGCTTGATAAGGCACCTTGTGGCCTTCTACAAGAATTTTCATTCTCAAACCACTCCCTTCTGGCACATAAATTTGGTTCAAATAATAGAGAATTCCATCGTTTCCCACATGGTACTCAGCTAGATTAATCCCTCGTATTTCTACCCTCATTTGTTGACAAAAGGGATCTAGTTTCTGCATTTGCTTGATCTTTTCTGGCAGTTCAATCTTCAACTGTGAGATTGCAGCTAGTTTAGCCCTTCGACTTAAGGCATCTACAACATGGTTTTCTTTTCCTTTAACATATGAGATATCTATCTCATATTTGCTTAATAATTATAACCACCTTCTTTGACGTGCATTCAAATCTAGTTGGGTGAACAAATATTGAAGTCCCTTATGATCAGTGTTCAGCTTGAAGGGTCTTCCTACCAAGTAATGTTTCCATACCTTTAAGGCATGCATGATTGTTGCCAGCTCTAGGTCATGGGTGGGATAATTGAGTTCATGATCCTTCAATTTCCTGGACTCGAAGGCAATCACTCGCCCATTTTGCATTAGCACTCCACCTATCCCATCCAATGAAGCATTCGTCCAAACTACAAATTCTTTATCCAAATCAGGCACTTGTAAAATTGGTGCAGTAGTAAGAGCTTCCGTCAACTTCTGGAATGCAATGTCACATTTTTCTTTCCATTCAAACGTCTTCCCTTTTCGTTGAAGGGAGGTTATGGGGTTAGCTATCTTGGAGAAGTTCTCAACAAACCGTCGATAGTACCCTACCAAACCCATGAAGCTTCTTACTTCAGTCACATTTTTAGGAATAGGCTATTCTATAATTGCTTGCACCTTGGCTAGATCTACTGCAATTCCTTGGGTTGATATAATATTTCCTAGATAGTGCACTTTAGGCTGAAAGAAAGAACATTTGGACAATTTCCCATATAATTTATGATCTCTCAACCTTTGCAAGACTATTCTTAAATGCTCCTCATGCTCTTGCAAATTTTTAGAGTAGATTAAAATGTCATCTAGAAACATTAGCACAAATTTGTCCAAGTAGTCATGGAAAACATGGTTCATGAGGCTCATGAAAGCTAAGGGGGCATTGGTTAGGCCAAAAGGCACCACCAAAATTTCGTAATGGTCGTATCTAGTTCTAAAGGCTATCTTTGGAATATCTTCTTCCCTGATTCTTAACTGGTGATAACCTGACCTTAAATCTATCTTAGAGAATATTGCAGCTCCCTTCATTTGATCAAACAAGTCATCAATTATGGGTAGGGGATATCTATTTCGAATGGTTACCTTGTTCAACATCTGGTAATCGATGCACAACCTTAGTGCTCCATCCTTCTTCTTAATGAACAACACTGGAGCTCCCAAAGGAGACACACTAGGTTGTATCAAGCCTTTCTCCATTAGATCTTGCAATTGCATTTTAAGCTCTTGTAATTTAGTAGTGTTCATTCTATAGCGGGCTTTTGAGATAGGCTCGGCCCCTGGAACTAGATCTATTGTGAAGTCCATCCGTCACTTAGGAGGTAATCCTGGCAATTCTTCAGGAAAGACATCACGGTACTCTTGGAGAATTGGGTGGTCTTCAATGCTAGATGTGGGATCATCATTACCCTCTTCTACCTTTACTAGATAGATTTTACTCCCCTTTCTCACTGCCCTTTTTACTTGCATGGCAAAGATCATTCTTACCACCATAGGTCTCCTAATCCCTTGAAGAACCACTGACCTCCCTTGGTCATCTAGACATTCGATCTTCTTGTTGTAGTAATCCAACTTGGCTTGGTGCTTTTGGAACCAATCCATCCCAAGGATTAAATCATAAGACCCTAACGGAGTGACCCATAGATCCAACTTGGTCCTTATAATCCCTAGGTCAATCTTAGCTCCTCGCAAGCAAGATTTGATCTTTTGTGTCTTACCCAACCCAAACTCAACCTCCATCTCCTCTCTACTAAGACTCTTATGATTAATTTCACATTTTTGAACAACATGGGAGGAAATAAAACTATCTGTGGCTCCTAAATCTGCCAAAATAGAAATGGGTTGGCTAAAAAGTGTACCTTGAAGTTCTATCAATGGAGCTTGTTGATCCGCTTGATGATTATCCACGGTTGCATAAATTCGAGCAGTGGGTTTGGTGATTTTGTTTGGATTCTTGGGACAATCGCTCATATAATGATCACCTCCGCATGTCCAACATCCACTCACTGGTCCTTTTCGGTCTTCCTTGCCTCTCTTGGAATCACCTTGTGCCTCATGCCTAAATGTTTTTTGCCTTTTGTCTCCTTTATCCTTTTGACCTTTTTGACCCATGATTCTCCATGTAATTTTGGCCCCTCTTATTCTGTTGAGAAGCCTTTACTTTAGATTTAGCTTCTTGATTACCCCTCTTCTTATTATCGGAGTGGTTGGAGGTATATGGCTTTTGTATGTATTCTTGCTTCTCTTATGCTTTTCTTCAGCAACCAAAGCTACCTCCACTACCTGGTTTAAGATTTTAGGTTGACTGAGCTTGGTTGCATACAGAATATTCTTATTCAATCCCAAGATAAAATTGTTCACCCGATCCTCTTCTTCCTTCATATAAGGCACATGATGGAGTAAGCTCATGAATTTGGACTTATTCTCAGCTACCGCCATTCCCCCTTGGCACAGTGAATGGAATTCGGTCATCTTCTGGTCTCTATGATGAGCAGAAAGGTACTCCTTGCGAAATCGCTTGGTGAACTTGTCCCAAGTTAGTTGACTGATATCATAATTTTTTATTTCCGCCAAATGTTCCCACAAAAGTGAGGCTTCTCCTTCTAGGTGATAAATGGCAATCCTAGCCTTAGTGTTGGAACTTAATTCTATCAACCCAAAATACTTGTTCATTCCAATGAGTCATGCTTCAGTGGTGTCCCCACCTCCAGTCCCATCAAACTTAGGGGCTTGCACTTTCTTCAATTCTTGAATTAGTGGGTCCTTTCCCACTCCTCATTGTGAATCTGATCGATAGTGACTGTAGGTGGGAATTTTGGAGTTGCTCTCATGTTCTTGACTTGTATTCCCATTGTGCTCCCTATCTGACTCTTTAGTTCCAATGCCAGGGTTGTGATTAGTTCCTAGGCTAGTGTTGTGGTTAGTGCCTTGCTCCTTTTGCCTCGTTAGTTCCTCGATTTACTACTACTGTGATGCTATTTTTGCACGAAGTGCATTTAATTCAGCTTGTAACTCTTCAGGTATGGTAGGAGGTGGAGATGCTGCACCCCTACTTGCACGCAGCATTTCGGCAAGGCTAGGACTTGTTCCCCTCCTCAAAGTTCTCTTCATTGAATTTGTTTGGTTCTGCGAAAGAAAGGAGAGTGTTATTTAAGTGTCTTTGTTATTTTGTATAAATCTTGTCTTAGAATCAAAGAGAAATTCATACTCAACCTAGATTCACATCCTTAAATATTCCATTCTCACTCATCATAACTCCTTGATAAATAAGCATATATAAGTCTATATATATATAATTAATAGTTGGAAACTTTTACAAAAAGTGAGACGATGTTTATTTAGTACTAGTTCATCATCTTTTACATAGTTTGTTATAGAGTAGGTTCTTCCTCATCGGAGGTCCCCACAGTTACAGACATATTGGCATGAACAAAGTTGTATTCTACAATTGCTTCCTTAGAGAGGATTGGAGCATTGCGTCCACAACCAAAAGGGAAGTCCCTAATAGCTGAGCATTTGGTTTTTGGATTTGGTTGAGGGAATCCCTTTGGCAGTTCATGATTTTCATCTAGTTTGGCCATTTGCTTTCCCTTCTAGATTTTCAGTCGCTTAATAGTCTCTGCCAATGGCTCTATGTCAAACATGATTTCAGTTTCAATTTCAGTTTTTGGCTGTGTGATAATATTGGTCTTGGATCCTTCTGGGTTATTTCGTTGGGGATGTTTCCTCGAGGCCTTCTTCTTCCCCTTTCCTTGCTTCCCTTGACCCATGACTGTCATTACCAAATAGTCATATCAGTACAACGAAAGAGAGAGAGCACCTAGGTCCTAGTGTCGAATTCTAAGCTCTGATACCAATGTAAAAACTGCCCTAACGAAGAGGAGAAATTTATGCACATTTATTTTTTCATCATCATGTAAAAAGGAATACAAAGAAGTTAGATCATATAAATGTTAATGGAGATCAACTTAAGCAGTATATCAGCATGTCAATTACATATTATCCATTAGCACAACTTGCTGCCTCAGATAAAAGATGCTACTAACTAGATTGCACATACCTTCATGATGGTGAATGGTTTTATCTTCAAGACCCTACTTGATTCGATTGTAGTGGGGTGCAAACTGATCCCAACCAATGTGGATTCAAACCCTATCCACCCCTCCAAGGGGATTATGTGGCCCGTGACGAGAGAGAGAGAGAGAGAGAGTTGTCATTCCAACCCGTAAGCTATGAGCCAAAAATTCCTTTCTAGTGACCCTCTTCCCAAGGCGCACCTAGCTATGGTAAGCTTATAATCCCATTTCAACAACCATAAGGATTCATAAGAAGTCAGTCTTATCTACTTGAGCTGGTTGGGAATCCACCTTTTGACTATCCATCTAATCGGTTGAGCAACCAAGGGTAACCATCACTAGTGTGGAAAGCTCCTAGACTAATGATCATCTTGAGCTTAGCATTGCTTCTAGACTCTTTTCCATCTCAAGCTTAGTGCTTCCCCTAGACTATTGTCCATCTCGAGCTTAGTGTCGCTCCTAGACCCCGTCCACCTCGAGCTTAGCACCGCCCCTAGACTATTGTCCATCTCAAGCATATGCTTCTCCTAGTCTTTTGTCAGCTCAAGCCTAGTACTACTCCTAGACTACCGTCCATCTCAAGCAATTACTAGTCCTTAGCTCAGGCTTAGCGTTGGACTTGAAGTAGGTTCCCAACTCAAGCTTGGTAGATTCTTGTCTTAGTTGCAGCCATGTATGGCATTACTAGTTATTTTTCTAAGAGCAATACACACTCTTAGACTCCTTGTAGTAGAGGGTAAGGTGACTCCTCATCCCATTGTAGCTAATTCTTACTAACCTTAAGGACAAAATTAAGATGTAAACTTGTAAGGGCTGCATTCTCATAAGCCATTGGAGTATTCATTTAATTGAAAAGACTACCCTGTCAATCAACAGAACACTGGTATAGGGAAAAAATTTCCTAGAGCCAAGATCTAGCATGTTTTTGTTTATTTGCACAAATTGACTAGCATTGTTGGTAAGCAAATAGTCCTTTTAATAAAACTGTAGAAAGCTTCGTTCAAGGGTGATTTATTGAGTTGTTCAACGTAGTTTAGAATTGAATATTGTTCCACGGTAGATCTCATATTCCTATGAGTCTAAACCACCCAGTGGACTGAACTTAATTAGCATCTATTAAATCCTACTCAAAAGAGTTGCCACAACTGATCCAAAGCTTATTGTCATCACACCAGCACCTAGGGTTATTAGGTGAGCAGCTATTTCCACTTATGGGACAACAATCTAAGTAAGCATAAATAATTGATTCCCTTCCCCAAATCTACCGAAGAGCAAGATATTAATTACCCTTCCTTATACTTATAAATGTGACATATATAGACACTTGTAAAGGCATATTTCTTCCTTTATCCAATCTACACTAGCATGTTATTTTGCTTCATGTTTTCAAATCAGATTTATAAACTCTACACTCCATCCTTGTCAACTCATTTGTTGTCCTACTAGTTTCATCAACTCCAATAGAACTCAAGAAGTTGAACACCACCCAATTTAAAAGAAAAACAAAACCTCCAGCCACGAAGATTATAATATGAACTTAAATTTATCATTTCTCTGTTATGCTTAATTTCTATATTAGTTATAAGGCATCCTTGTAAATGTATATAAATGTAAAACTATGGCTTAATTGTTTAGTCCACATTTTGCTATCTCAACAGCTAAAAGACTCGAAAAGAATCTCATTGATCTATTGTACTAGTGCTGCCATGAATATTTTATAGAGTTATGTTCTTGCAAGTGTAAGAATTTACTTCTATTTTATTTTAAATCTTGAAAATGGGTGAAAGAAACAACATGCCAGGTAAGGGTATGAGCAATGAGAGAGCAAAATAATTAGTGTCAAATCTTCAATGACTACACAAGATGCCAGGCTAAGGAAGGGAACATCAACATAAGATTTTGCAAAAAAAAGAAAACCCACTTTAGAGCAACAATGTATAGCACCCCATTTCCACATTTTATAAAGTCTTATGTTTTAGCTGTGAATGTGCAACCTAGCAATGCTAAGTCTCATATTTAGTCCCTACTCCTGTAGATTATTTGCTATTGTAAACCAAGGAATTCTATTGTCTAATAATTCCTCAAACAAAACTCTAAAAGAGGTGAGATGGTAAAGACCATTTCCTGATGTTTAAAGAAATAGATTCTAAGGCCAAGATGGTTTAACATTAAGGTTATTGTATCACAAAAGATTAATTACAAAAGAAAATAAAGGAAGATAAAACCTGAGATGTGATGACTTGAAGAAGCAAAGAAGAATGCCCTAGCTGCCCAGCTCTAGTCTCCTCTTCAAACCTGTCCAAACCCTTGAACAACCACACTCTTCTTCTTTCTTTTCTCTTCCCACCATTTTTTCTCCCCAAATGAGACCTCTGCTAGTCGATTTAAGAAGAGAGGGATGAGTTTTTCCATGGCAAGTTGGTCAAAGTTCTTTCCTACCATTAGCGTCTACTGTAGGGGTTTCCAGGCCTCTTAGTGCTTTTGTTGTCCTCCTCCTCTCCAAGCTTCTTCCTCCTTGGTCGAGATTTCTGCCTTTGGTGCTATCTTAGCCACCTTCTTCTCCCGTGAAAGCTTCTCCTTCATTTTCCTGCGTCCTCTTTTCTTTTCCATATTTGTTCGATAATAGGCTTTATTTCTTTCTTCATATTATTTAATTCAATGAGAATCTTGGTTTATACGTCTCCTTGTAAATGTCAATTTAGTGAATGACATTTCATTTTATTGTTTTTTTTTTTAATATCTTCTTCTCTCTCTCTCTTTTTTTTTTCTTCAACGCCCATCTATTTTCTTTTATGTAATATTAATGGTGAGTGTTTATTTATTCCTTGTCTTTAAATTGTTATTTTAATAATGTAGCTATCAATTATATAATTTAAAATTTTATTATTTGCTTATATAACTTAGTTTATTTATTCACTTTTAAATATTTATTATTTTAATTTACCCCCTTCACTCATAGACCTTAATTAAGTCTACCAAATTGAGCATTGTCAAATAATCGAAACATTTAAGTGGTCCTATTGGCTCTACCTAGCTGACTCAAGCAACTCTAGCAAAATATATATAAAAAATCCTAGGTTGAATGAACCTCAGGCTACTAGAATCTACTCAAGTAACTCTAGCAAAATATATATAAAAATCCTAGGTTGAATGAACCTCAGGCTACTGGAATGTACAGACAAGGTCAACACTAGAATAACATACCAATTCTCTATCTCTCAGCCAATGAACCACATAATCCGCCTCACTTTGCACCCCTGGTACCTGCATCCAATGACCAGTCTCACACAAATACAACAACCAAATCATTAGTCCATTTTAATCCAACATTTAATGCACTAAATTAAAATAACATATTAAGATTGATAAGCACACATAATAATAATAACATCAAGGTTCATAATTTTAACGCACACTCATGCACACACACATACTTATATATGTTCAGCTATTAAAATTTGAAGTTCCACCCCTAGTCCAAATTACATCGGGGCTAGGGGTCATGCAAAATGATTAACAAAGTATCGAGGGGTTATGACAGAAGGCCCATTCATAAGTTAGTTATAAGATATTTTAACACAATTTAACCTACAAGAAATAACTCATGTTTGATGAATGTTGTTTGAGTAATGCATAACAGGGGGAAATGTAATGGACTTAGTAATGTACAAGAAGAGTCTTTCAGGGGTTTGTTATAAGATAGTTTTACCTCAGAAATAACCAATGATTCATGAATGTTTTTTTTTTTTTTGGTGTTGTATTATTGTTGACCCAGTTTATAGATTTGGCTTTCAGCTATTCTTACAAAATCTATTTGTACAAATTTGTCTATAGTCCTTTAGATCATTAGAACTTAGAACCAGTGTGGGAATTAATGGATATCTATGTAAGATTAGATACAAAAATGGATGGAGGTGGTCCCTCTTTGGAATAATGAGTGCGAGCGTTGGTGGCTGGTGCATGCGACTTGCAAGCTGCGGCCTGTGAGGTTGCATGTCTTTGTTCTCGCCTCCTGTTGCTTGCTTGTGTCTGTGGGGGGTGTTCTGGGCTTGCAGGGAGGGTTTCTTTAGTGTGCGGGTGCCATTCCTGTCTCTTTGTTGCTGGTTCTTTGTGTGTTTGGTGTGCGGTGCGTAGGGTGCAGGGTTTGCTGCGTGGAGGGGGGTAGCTGGTGCGTGAGGAGGTTGGTGGGGGGTCTGCTGCGTGGGGTGTAGTGTTTGGCGCCGGAGTTGGTTGGTGTGGGTTTTGGTTGTGTGGTGTGGGGTTTTCTCTTTGCTTGGCTGTGGAGGGGGTTGGGTGTGGTGGTATGGCTGGGGCTCTCAAGAGCTTGGTGGTTGCAGGTGCGAAAGCGTCTCTGGAAAATGCTGCGGATGTGCATGCGCAAGGCATGGATTCCTCTTTTGTGGGTGAGAGCTCTAAGCTCAAGAAAGTGAATGGTTGTCTACCGAGGAGTCAAGATCGCCCGGTTCTAGTTATTTCTCCAGAATCGGTGCATGAGGACTTCTCTTATTGGACTCAACATGTTTTGATTTGCAAGTTTTTGGGAATCTGTGTTTCCCTCTCAGCTTTGGAGTCTTGGATGCGTCGTACCTGGCAGGTTGAGGGTGATTTTGATATTTTGGTGGCTGGGAATGGCTTTTTCTTGGTTGATTTTTCTTGCATTTCGGATCAGAATCGGGTTTTTGAGGGAGGCCCATATTTTTTCAATCAGGTGGGTTTGTTCATGAAACCCTGGCATGGGGGTTTCAATGCTGTAAAGGATCTGCCCTCTTGGGTTCCGGTGTGGGTCCGCCTGCCTTGGTTGCCCTTGGAATTCTGGAGAGAAGACATTTTTCAATGAATTGCTGCTCTGCTGGGGAAGCCGATTGCCATTGCTTAGACTACTCTAGTTAAGAAGGTATTTTCTTTTGCTCGCATCTGTGTTGAAATTGACCTAAATAATCCTTTGCTAGATTCTTTGGAAATTTGTATTGGCTCGGCTTCATGGATTCAACAGATAGATTATGAGTCCCTCCCCTTTCAATGTCAATTTTGTCATGAATATGGACACCTTCATTGCCAATGCCCTCGGATCTCTAGATCGGCTGGGGCTTCTTCTTCTCCTCCTTTGTGGCCTTCGGTGGATAAGGGAGATAAAAGCAAGGTGTCTGAGGCTGAAGGGGGGCATGATAAGGATGGTTTCACTCCTGTCAAGCCAAAAGCTAAGGGGAGAGGTCAAAAGCAGACCTTTAAGGACAAACAATCTGATCAAGGGTTTAATCGTTTTGAGGTCTTGGATAATCAGGCCTTGGAGGAGAGGATTCCTGTTGAGATGGTACCTGGGGCTATCAGTATGGATATAGGGCTGGAGCAAGCAGTTGCTATTGAGAACCCTTCTCTTCCTTCAGAAAAGGAGAATTTTGGGCTTTCAGATGGTGTTGCTGGCCTATAGGATGATATCATTTTAGCTAATTTAGCTAAGGAGGCTCTGTCCTCTGGTAAAGGTCAGAGGGTCTCTTATCTAGGGGTGCTACAACACCCTCTCAAGAAGGGGTATTTTGAGCACTCCTCTAAAGTTGGTCGTAAAAAGGATGCAGATAAGATTAAATCTACTAGGGATTTGCTGGTTGAGTCTGGGTCTGTTAAGACCATTGGTACCCACTTTTCTCAACCTTTCTCATGATTATTCTTTCATGGAATGCAAGGGGGTTGAATAGCGCCTCCCGTCAGAAAGCTATTCAGGATTTGATTGGGGCTCATTCTCCAGATATTTTTTGTGTTTAGGAGACCAAGCTTCAGGTGGACTTCATGCTTCAGTATGCTCCTCGTATTTGGTTCTCTGGTCAGTGTTAGTGTATTGGTTCTAAGGGTAGCTTTGGAGGTTTGGCTCTTTTTTGGGATCCTCATAAGGTTGTTCCTCGTTGGTGGATTTCTAGCCATTCCTCTATCTCGATGGTGGCTTCGGTTTTGGACTCTGGTGAAACTATTTTGGTTAGTAATGTTTATGCTCCAGTTGACTTCTGAGGTAAAGGCTAGCTTTGGGCCCATATTAGGTATGTTAGGTCCTGTGCTCCTTACTTACCTTGGATCCTAGCTAGTGATTTCAATGCTGTTTTGTTTCTGGAGGAGAAAAGAGGGGGGATGCCGAGACTGGGTCCTGCTTCTAATTTGTTTCGGGCCAATGTGGACTCTCTTGCTCTTGTTGATGTTAAACCTACTAATGGCTTATTTACTTGGAATAATAGGAGGAGTGGGCCAGAGGCGATTTTCGAGTGGTTGGATAGGTTTCTTGTTTCTCTTTTTTGGGTTGGGGGCAGTCTGGTTATCGGCTCTGAGATTCTTGATTGGTGTGGATCTGATCATTGGCCAATTAAGTTTTCAGCTTCTCCTTTTCCTATTCCAAAGAATCCTCCTTTCAAATTTTAGCTTATGTGGCTCCATGATTCTTCTTTGTATAATCTTATTGAGCAGTGGTGGTTGGATGGTGCCCTGGCCTATGGCTCAACTATGTACTCTTTTGTTAAGAAGTTGCAAAGTGTCAAGTATCATCTTAAGCGTTGGAATTGGCTTTGTTTTGGCAATTTCTGGGCCAAGAAAAGGGAAGCTTAGGAGCGTCTTGCTGTTGTTACTTGCTAGATTAGGGATTTGGGATTTTTAGAGGCTCTTGGGCATGCTGAGTCCCAGGCTCTTAAAGTGGTGGAGGAGTAGGAACTTTGTGAGGAGATATTCTGGAAATAGAAGGCTTAGGTTGATTGGCTTCGAGAGGGTGATAGGAATACTGCCTTCTTCCATCATTTTGTGCAGGCCCGTCGGAATAAGTGTTATATTTCTTCTCTTGTTAATTCTGATGGCTTAGTTTTATCCTCACAACAGGCTTTATCTAGAGAAGCTCGCCAATTCTACTCCTCTTTGTTTACTGAGGATTCTCCTCCTTCTGATGTTGAGGATAATATGATTCTTTCTTGTATTCCTTCTTTGGTCTCTAATGAGTTGAATGCTTCTCTTATGCGCCCGATTACTTTGTCTGAAGTGGAGGAGGTTGTTTTTGGGATGAATAAGGGGAAAGCTCCTGGCCCTGATGGGTTCCCTATTGAATTTTTCCAAGAGTTTTGGGAAATTGTGAAGTTGGATCTGGTGGAGGTTGTCCGGGAATCTTTTCATAACAAGTAGATGTTTCGGGCCTTGAATGCTACTTTTCTTGTCCTCATTCCTAAGAAGGGGGGTGCTGATAGGTTTGATTTCTTTCGACCTATTGCGCTCTATAATGTGGTGTATAAGATTATTACGAAACTGATTTCAGAGCGGCTTAAATCTTGCTTGCCTGTTGTTATCTCAGAGGAACAAGGAGGTTTTGTGGCTGGTCGACAGATTCTGGATGGGGTGGTGATCGCCTCGAAGGTCATTCATTCCATGGCGATCTCTAAAGAAAGGTCTATGTTCATTAAGCTAGATATGGCTAAAGCTTATGACAGAGTTAAATGGAGTTTCCTTCAGAAGATTTTGTTGGCCTTTGGGTTTTCTTCTGACTGGGTCAGTTGGACTATGAGTTGTGTGGCCTCCTCCTCCTTTTCGGTTATTGTGAATGGGGAACCTTCTGAACTTTTTGGTGCTACCAGGGGCCTTCGTCAAGGGGATCCACTTTCTCCCTATCTCTTTATTCTTATGGCTGAAGGGCTTGGTCGCTTTCTTAAATCTCGGGCCTCTTAGGGTGGGATTCATGGTTGGCAATGGGGGATGGGTCTACCTACTCTTTCTCACCTCTAGTTTGTGGATGACACCTCTCTTATGGGGTTGGCTCATCTTCGTGAAACTGAATCCTTTAGGAAAGCTTTGGACATCTACCTTGCTGCTTCGGGTCAGAAAGTTAATGAGCAGAAGTCTTCTATTTTTTTCTTTAATACTCCTTTGGCCATCCAGAGGAGGATTGCTGCTATTTTGAGGTTTCAAATTGGATCTCTCCCCTTTGTCTATCTAGGGATTCCTCTTGCCGTTGGGCGTCAACCTAGATCTTCTTGGCAGATGTTGCTTGATAAGTTGAGGAAGAAGATAACACATTGGACTCATAGGTGGTTGTCTACTGCTGCTAGAGTTACCCTCCTTCAGTCTGTTAGCCAGGCCCTACCCATCTATAGGTGTTTTGTCCAATTGGCCCCTATGTATTTCCTTCAAGAATTTGATGCTCTCTCAGCAATTCCTTTCGAGTGGTAACTTGATGACTTCTAAGTGGAGCCTTGTTAAATGGGATTCTATGTGTAGACCAAAGTAGGAGGGTGGTCTCGGTTTATGCTCTTCTATTTTGAATGGGCAAGTTCTTGCGGCGAAGCTTTACTGGTGTTGGTGTACTAATCAACACCAGTTGTGGGCCCGTGTTCTTAACTATAAGTATCTTCGTAGTGTTGCTTCTTATGAGGTTCCTCGCTATCCTTTGGAGGGGAGTGGTTCTATGATTTGGTCTACTCTGAAAGTGGGAGCTCAGTTGATTAAGCGGGCACTTTTTTGGATCTGTCACTCAAGATCTCAGGCTCTATTTTGGTGGGATTCTTGGGATGGTCACCCACCTATTCTTTCTACTTTTCCTCATCTTCAATCTCTCTGTGATGTTTTTACTGCTGCTAGTTGGGACACCATAGAGCACTACAAGATTGTCGAGCATTGTTGCTTTGTTGTCTCTTTTCGCTGGAAGCACCCTTCTGAGTGGCCTCCTGGGGGCTCGGAGGGGGATAGGTGGGAGCTTGCTCAACTTTTGGCTTCTTGGGCTTGTAATTCGTTGAGGGGACCTGATATTTTAGCTTGGGATGGCTCTGATAAGTCTGGGAAATACTCTGTGTCTTCTGGCTATAAGCATTTGGGTCGGCAATTGTTTGGGGCTATTGAGGTCCCTTGGTGGAAGTATGTTTGGTATAAGTTCTCCTGGCCCAAGTGCAATTTCTTCATGTGGCTGGTGGTTCAAAACCGGTGTGGGATAATTTATGCAAGCGGGGTTTCCAGGGTCCCTCTTGTTGTGTGTTGTGTCGTGAGGCTGAGGAGTGTGCTTCTCATCTCTTCTTCCAATGTTCCTATGCTTGGGAGATTTGGCATCGTTGGTGGCAGGTGTGGAATGTGCCCTGTACGCATGTTTCCTCTTTGGCTGAGTTTGTGGATCGAGGGAGTAGGGCCGCTGTTTCTACTTCCTTTCTTCAAGCTGCTTGGGTGATTGGCCCTTTCCTCATTATTTGGAATCTTTGGTTGGAGAGGAATTGGTGGATTTTTCAGGATGTGCTGATGGGAGCCCCTCGCTTGTGGTGGAAAATTTTGCATTTTGTGGGAGAAACGATTGCGGCTAAGTGTGATCTGACTATTCCAATTGCTCCTTTTGATGTTGGTTGTTTCAACCACCTTCATCTTCCTCCTTCGCATCGACAGCTTATACGCAACAGGTGTAAGCATCCAACACCGAAGGTGAATAGGGAGGGAAGATGGTCTCCTCCTCCTCAAGGCACCCTAAAAATTAACACGGATGGCTCTTCTCGTGGAAACCCTGGTCATGCTGGTATTGGTGGTGTTGGTCGGGATAGTTCTGGGGATGTTCAATTAATTTTCTCTATTTATAAGGGTCTTCATACTAATAATCTTATGGAGGCTCAGGCAATTTTACTGGCTGTGGAGCGTGGCAGCCAGTTGGGGTGGCGCAGGATTATGTGTGAATCTGACTCCCAGGTTGTGGTGAACTTGCTGAACAGGTGGAGGTTAGATGATGTCAGTTGGCACCTAGCTTTGATTATTGAACAAATTCTCAATCTTTGTGTTTCTCTTGAGTTTGTTAATTTCACTCGTATTCCTAGGGAGTGGAATGGTGTTGCTAATTGTTTGGCTAAATGGGTTTTTGATCATTTTCATGATTGGAATTTGGTTGATCGGGGTCAATTACCCCCTGATTTGTCTCAACAGTTGGACCATTTGGTGGAGCTGGATAAGGCTTTGTAATGACTTTGCTCTGTAATTTTCTTGTGTTTTAATAAATTTTTACCCCTCTTTTATGAGATACAACAATGGATATTAAAAACCATGAACAGATTCCTTTTGAATAACCAAAATATTATTTCTAATTTCTATAATTTATTAGAAATCAAAACTAAATAATTAATTACGCTTAATATTCTTGTATTTTTCTTATTCGTAAAATCTGGGCATTAAGAGGGCTCAGCTGGTGGGCCACAAATGGGCAATCCCATCCCCACCTTAATACAGAGTCCAAACCCACATATGCAGTGCTACATGAAGCCAGTAAGGATAATGTACCATTGGTAAGAATATTTTGGATACAAACTAGAAAATATGAAATTGCTTGCTAATTCTTGATAGAGAGGAAAATTTTCAAGGCATAGCTCATTGCTCTTTTGATGTGTTGTACTTGTAAATGTAATTATAAAGGAAAATTGAATGGAACTGTTGAATGAGTTAAGATGAAGTACGGAAAAATTACAATCATATAAACATGTGAATCTGAGTAAAGCGTAGGAAAAAACTATAGTTTGTGACTGGACATTCACTAGAATAATATCAAGAAAGTGGGCTAATTAGCTGTCATAGAGATAATCTGGCTTTGTCAGTGTAGGCATGCCAATTTCTTCACTGGACAGTGTCAACAAGAATAATACCTTTGACATGGAAGGCCTCAACCTTGCCTCTTGGGTGCACTGAAGGGCAATCAATATCACTCTCAATACTGTTTTTGAGTCAAAATTTTCACTAAAAATTAATCTTCTGTCTACCAGATCGAAATGACGATTCTCCTCGTGAAGATTCCATGCCTGTTGCACAAAAGCAATTTCACATTAAAAAGGTAAAGTGTACTGACATAAAAAAAACTCTGAGCTTATATACCCACCCACTTGACAAAACCCAGGGAGGAGGAATTAAACTCCACATGTCTTCTGCCAGACACCATTTCTAAGACGACCACACCAAAGCTGAAAACATCCACTTTGTCTGTTACTTGACCATCAGACTTACATTCTGGAGCTATATAACCTCTGCACAAGCCAAAATTAGATCATTTTTCTAATTAGCACAAATAAAATTACATTCTCACAATTTCAAATTTTATGGCATGCATCTTACTCTGTTCCAGCGACTGACATGATTTGATGGTTGCCATTTGTACCTAAGACTGCTCCCAACCCAAAATCTCCAATCTTGACATTCAAATTCTCGTCGAGTAATATATTATCGGGTTTTAAATTTCTATGCACAATACGAATCCCAGAATCCTCATGTAGATATGCCAGACCACGTGCTACTCCTTGTATTATATTCAAATGGCTTCTCCAGTCAAGGACTTGGACTTCTAAAGGATCTGCAATTGCATTCGAAATTTTATATAGGCATTCATACCATATATACGGTAAGCGTCTTATTTAAAATACTTTAAGGAAACAATGGTTTTTCTTTACTTACTGAAGCGATATTTTACTAGGAGTCCTTTAGATACATATTCATAAATGAACAATATTTCCTTCCCTTCACGGCAAAAGCCCAACAACTTTATAATGTTACGATGTTGTAAACGCGAACCAATGCCCCATTCATTCGTAAATGATCTCTTTCCTTGTTCAGATAATCTCTTTATGGCCAACTGCTTACCATCTGCTAAAGTTCCCTGTAGTAAAAATGCTACATCATCATGAGACTTACCATGTATAATCGATAGGGTATGAATGTCTTTACAGTTTACAAATCAAATTGTGAATGATCTGTTTAATTTATTACCTTATACACACACCCAAATCCCGCTTCTCCTATCTTATTCTTTGGGTGAAAATCTTGACATGCAATCAAAATTTCATGGTATGAGAACAAAGTTGTGCCTGGATCTAAATCCTTCATTCTTTGTTGCATGACCAAACGTTCATAATTTTCATCACCCACTGTTTTCTTGCCTCCTCTGATTCCCCGAACAATGCGTGATATTACTCCTTTCTTTTGATAATGATTATTGTTAATATGGCTAGCAATTTGTGAAGAGTGACTATGATTCAAGTTAAAGGGTTGGTTGTGGGTTTTTCGCTGTGAGTTGAAAGAAATTGCATTTCTATGAATTTGTCCTCGGGATGAAGTTTCAGCCACATCTTTCTCAGACTGCAACCAAACTCCACCTGCTTATGCAAAGATTAGACTTCAAATACAGTAGGAGTTCCAACTAATAATGTGAAACATTGAATCTGTAAATGAAAATGCGAGAACATATAGTGAGAAATTGATTACTGGGGGATTCTGGAGTGGATTGAAGTGATGTATATGAAATAAAAGAAAACAGTGTCTTCAATTGCACTTGTAACATAATATCTCTGAACATACGATCTGCTTGTCCCCTTAGAAAATTTAGTTCTTCCCGTATCTTTGTAGACAGCATGAACCTGTACAATATTTTTGAAGATAAAATCAATGCCAAACTTAAAAATTTGGGAATCAGATGTTGGTAATGTGTGTGGTCCAGTGTTCAATCAATGTTTGTGATGACCTGCAAATATTATACACTTGTGTGAAGCCTAAATAAGACATAGTTGGGAATTCAAAACCAATTTAAGTATGGAAGGAAAACACGTTTATTTAGATTAGGATCAACATCATATGGCATTCTGTGTTTCTTAGCTCTGAGTTTTAAGGGGGGTTATTTAACAATCATTTCTAGCAAAGTCAGGTAAGGAAATCCTCCTTGAGAGGAAGAACTCTCCGAGATCTGCAGTCATGGCAAACAAAAAGACCTTAACTATTAATGTTAAGTTCTTTCGTATGAATCAGAGGTCAATAATATTTTGGTTATCCTATTATTTGTAAAGAATCCCAGTTTAAACCCAACTTTCTTTAAATGGAAGCTGAGATGTAGGTATACTTGATGAAATGGTATGTAATCATACTTTCTTGCCATGACGGGTGCTCTGCAGAGAGTCGATGGATTGAAAGGGATTTCAGTAGATGGATATTCATATGCCTCATGAGTTAATAACTGAAGTATTTGAGATTTTAATGACCAGTAAGCTTGAAAACAGTGGAAGTTGACCTTGAAGCACAATCACAAATAGTAGCTCTTCTTGCCTCTTGGTTAGGTTTGGAATGGTGGCCCCTGATGCTTGTTTGTTCTGAAACTAATACACCTTTACCGTTAACAGGGCTGGGGTGATTACTACTGTTTTGTGAGTCTTCCCTGGGTCATCAGACTGCTTGCAAACGACCATTGTGTAGCCGCCTAATAAAGATTTTGAACTGTGGAGGCAGCTCCGTAATTGTCTCTAGTAGCCAAGGCATTGACCTGGACCAAAGTAAGATTGTGTCTAGCGGCCAGAATATTAAACTAGACAAATCTAGGAAATATGTGGGGGTGTTCTGGTCTGGGACTTCACAGTTTAAATACTTCTAAAAGAGGTGAAAATGGCTAAAGTATAATAGAAGAGAAAAAATTCCGTTAGCATTTCTTACTGTATCCCTATGTTACCAGAAACGTGACTGCAAAGCGCCGTTTCGCGTTTCAACGGCCGAAACCCGTTTCCCCGTCGCCAACGGCTGTTTCCAATCCGTCGAGCTGTTTCTAAGCCGTTGGAGTTAAAAAAATAAAAACTGCTGGTGTTTTTAGGCTCTCCAGGAATTAACATACACTTTCAGTTAACCTGCGAAATTCTGAGTAGAATTAATACACTGTCAGTTAGTTAAACTGCACAATTCGGTGAGTAAAATAAATAATGCTCAGGTAGTTTAACTGCAGAATTCGGTGAGTATAATTAATAATGCTCATTATTATCGATAGATTAGTTTTTTTAACCTTTTTGTTATATATTTTTTTGCTGTATTATATATTTTTAATAAAATTATTATACATTTATAAAAAAAAATTATAATTAAATTGTAGTTTATATATATAATTGAAGTTATTTAATGCATCTATGTATATAAATCTATTTAAAATATAAAAATATGTTTTATAATTTAGATTATATATATATACACACAACACATACAAATACACATACATATGCATACATAATATATATGTATATATATATGAATTTTTGAAAATATATATGTATGTAGTCCGTTTCTTATACGCAACCTATAAATATCCCGTTTCTCGTCACGTTGCCGTTGCTGTTGCAGTTTCCGTTTTTCGTTTCTGGTAACATAGCTGTATCCAAAGGATCAAAGTAATATCCTCATTAGTTATTAAGTCATGCAGGCGATAAGAAACACATACTTTGATAATTTCTTAGATCGTATAACAGAACAACACATCATTGCTCTAGTGATTATCAGACAAACACCCTCAGACATCTTTTCTCTAATTTCTTTATGTAAATGGGCTTTGATTTCCTGGAGCTGCTTAATACATTTTGCCAAGTCATTCATCCCTCGGAGAAGATCCACACATTCTCTGTCGTTTGAGGAAATTTTGTCCAGCCTTTCTATAACAATCTCCACTGCTAACAGCCCAACTTCACTCCAGTGGATATTACCAACTCCTCTGAGAACATCCACAGCGACTGCTCTTGCATCAGTAGCCCATGTGCTCGAGGATAATGATTTCTATACAAATTAAAAAGCACACATCGTATTAAAATGGGCAAGACTCAAATTACAAAAAAACAAACCACCCACATTAAAGACTGTGAAGATATCATATTTTAAATATATTTCAATTGGGCGGGGGCCCTAGCTCGGTTGGCTAAGTAATTCCGTTGCGGCTCTGCTGGTCACGAGTTCTAGTCTCCCCTGTCCCGTGGTACCGGAGGGCGTGTCGCGCCAGCGCCGCCGGTCACGTTAAAAAGTTTACCAGGCGCACTGCAGTTTATAGGGGTCGTGCTACCCGATTCCTGCAGTCTTAAAAATATATATATATTTCAACTGTCATTTGACAGTACCTGATTTGAAAATAACTTAGAGCCCTCTGAGATGCGGCCTTCTAAATGACGGTACCTGATTTGAAAATAACTTAGAGCCCTCTGAGATGCGGCCTTCTAATAGTTCAAAAATTCCAGAAGTAGCAGGCTGAACAAAATCGGAGACTTTCATACCACCTTCACCCTTATCACTACGGCAGCGCTATCGTTCAAAACAAAAACTCTGGTCAAGAGAGCCCTCTGAGATGCAGATTTCTAATATTTCCGAAAATCCAGAAGTAACAAGCTGAACCAAGTCAGAGAATTTCATGCTAACTTCACCCTTTTTAACATGGGCGCTCTTGTAATTCAAAAGCAAAAATTATGGTCATAGCATTAATTTTAGCATGTCACCAGCCAGGAGTTAAGGGCTTTGTATTTTCCATTTACCTTGTATGCTGTTCATTAAACTTTTACATGCACACCTTTTTTTGTCCATTATATTATGTTCTACATTGCCATCTCTTGGGGGATTTGAACAAGTGACCTCCAATATGAACGCCTTCAGTTCCACTCAAATTGTACCATTTTACAAGATTATACTTCCTAAAAAATTAGAATCTATTTTAAGCACTACCCATTACTTCCTAAAAGAATTAGTTCCAATTTAATATATAACAATATCCAACTTTCTACAGAGCAAAACTGGGGCCATTGATTTTACAGGTGTGGGGATTAAAACATCAGAAATTAAAATCTTGAATAGTTAGAAACGGATTGGATAGTTTTGCTTACCTTGTCAGTCACTGTGGCAGATAAAGCAGCATCTATATGCTGTATAATAAGCTCGAAGTCCACTTCTACTCTGTTTTGAATGCTTAGATCGGGGTCCATTGAATTAAGTATATTGATCAGAGGCCAAGTGGAAGACTGATAAATTCCATAACCCAATCTGACAAGATCGGTTGTACAACTTTTAAGCCCAGTCTCTTGAAAACAAAAGGGGATGGGAGGTTGGGGAGCGCGGGGGAGCGCGGGGGAGGGGGCAGGGACTTAAGTTAAACAGTTGCTTGAGGTACATAATTCAGATTGAGGTCAAATGAATTGAACTGTAAAACCTAAAGCATTTAATATATTCAAATTTCGTTTAAGAAATAAATAGGATGCTCTGTTTTAGCCTGTAACTCAGAAGCATTGACTATAATTTCAAATGAAAATGTTTTGTAAATAGGAAAGAAAATCTTTTTATTTTTCTTTAAGTCAACTTTCAATCTAGGATTTTGGCATTTAAAAATTCAATTAACGTGATATTTAGACCAAAAGAAAGTCTAGAAGAGCACGCCAAAACGGTGTCGTTGAAAGGCGCTCCGGCGACCTTTGAACTAGAAAGTCCTTGCACGCCACCACAAAGGCTGGTTACAAGAACTCATTAATCGATGCCTAGCTAGAGTCCTGGTGCACAACTCTATAGACGAGGATCTAGATAAATTTATGTGCGTATGTATGCGTGAAAGTTTTATGAGACGGAGCAGTGTAAAGTTTGAGATTGCAATAGAATTAAAAATAGTAAATATGTTTTATTTATATGCTCAATCTTATTGGCATACTTTTGAGGAAGATGTATGGCTATTACTTTCTAATGTCGTCTATTTATATATTGTTCTTTATTTTCTTTTATCCGCTAGTGTTCATGAGAGATGATAGTTATTATAATAGTCGAACTCTTTTCATATGTATCATCTCATGATTATTGGGTAATGTTATTGATGTGTACAATGTGTTGGTGGATCATTTGACAAACTTTAGTCTTGGGGTGTCACTTCAGTTATCATGGTGATACATTATCTGAGGTTAAAGCACAACACTTGAAACAATGCAATGATGCGTGATGTGAGTTTGTCTTTGCAATTTGCCTTAGAGGCATGTTTGACCTTGCTAAAGCCATCTTAGAAACTACAAAAGATTGGCAAAAGTATAGCTAATGCCAAGTCCTATCTTGTGCATCGTAATTTGCACCACTACTAATGTATTTCACATTTGTTTGAGATAGATTGATGATATCAACACAATTGTGTGCATTTGGGAGGTGCTTTGATGTATAATAGGCCATAATTGTGTTATCACAACAATCACAAGCCATGAGAATGGTCTTTGTATTACTATAAAATTCAATATTAGTTTATCATTTTAGATCAATTACCTCTCCTTGTAAAGCAATAGTCTCTTGCATTATCTACAAAGTAGGTGCAAAACCTTGACCTATAGTTATTACTTAGTGAACCATTTGGCTTATTTTCGAAGCTAGCTCACTTTAATAACTAGACTTGATACATAGGCATAAAATAATTTTATGTAGAGATGGCTTCAAAAATCTAATCTATCTTTGTCATTACAAGTTGTGCGTCAATTGATAGTGAATTGTGGAAATCTAAGTATGTATAGTTGTATGACATAATCTTCTTTAGAGTTGGCAAATGTGTTGAGCATGAAATCATTTTATGAGTCTAGTATCTCTTACTACCCACTAACACAACTATATTGTGAGGATTGACACTTTATATACACTTGTGACTATGCATGTATCGATGTCCAAGGAGTACATTACAGACTTCCATTAGCACTACACCACAAAATTATTCTAGTGTCTACCCTTGTACCCACATCTATGTTCATGGAATAATCACCTTGGTTCAACTTTTGGCATGGTTGTTTGTGTGGTTTTGATTACAATGCTAGGATTTTTGTCAATGAATCTTTTTGAAGGTTTGATATCACCATACTCTACTTTGTGCTACATAAGAGAAGTTTTTGAGATTTCAATTGGTAGGGTGGTTCCTATCTCCCTATCCCTAATTTAAATCAATCAATGTTTTTTAATTTTTGATGGTCCACTCTTGCCCATTATGAAGTTTTTGGTTTGCTCTCTAGAATTCGAGCATGGAAATCAACATTGGAGCTCTTCTATTTTTGTGTTTATTGCACCATTTGCTTGGCTTGGACAATTTGCTCTGTTTTGAAGGCAATGTCTTTATTGGTGTGGTGGTTTTCTCTCCTTGCTCTTCTACATAAACTCTTCCTTAATGGTTGTCACATAGTGGTAGGCTTCTCATATCTTCTTGACTTTAACTAGATTCATCTTAGACTAATTGGATGTTCATAGGTTGCTATGGTACTTGAGGACTCAATATTGCTCTAACTCAAATAATCCTAACCTTGCATAGAGATCATGAAAGGAATCGGTGTAGGCTTGGACTGACTAGTCATGTCCATGTTGTGATCGTGACCATTGCATGTAGCAACCACATAGGCATCTCTAGGCAAGGTTAGGTTTATTTGAGTTAGGCTCAAGAACTAATTGGCCATCTCCTTGTTTTGTTTTGATTGTGACCAACTACATGTTGCACAACAAAATAGTCATCTTCAAGATACAATTCATCCTTAAAGGCTTTTATGAATGTAGCTTAGATATGCTCAAATTTTCTTTCTATCTAGTCTTCCTTCCAAATTTTATTGGCCTGCCACCATTTCTTAATAGGTGAAGGTAGTCTTGGAAGTTTAATTTTTATTTTCTCCTCATTAGAAATTCATTGATGGAGAAAAATAACTCTAACTGATTAAAAGTTCAAATATATCTTGCATGAAAGGCCAACTTAGGGGTTATGGGTGAAACCTTTTTATCTTTTTTTTTTTTAATTTATCAATGAGATTATTATAATTTTGCATTAGTAGGTTATCATTTTAATTAAAATTAGAATCAATCCAATGTGTAATCTATCTTAATGTTTCTCATGAAGAGTAATTCCTAAATGTAGAAGTAATCCTAAATTTCTACCACTAAAAATAGCCTGTAGGAAGATGAAGAATAGATCATAATATTGCCATTCCTTTCACAACCATTATCATTAGTTATAATACTATCATATTAACATTTAGTATATATAAAAGGCACTCATAAGAAAAGAAAAGAAAAAAACATATTTATGTCAATATTCAATCACAAGGACTGTTATAGGAAGAAATGATTGGGACCATCAGGTGTGCTATGTAGTCATGAAGGTATTAATAATAATCATAGCTATAAAGGATATCATATTTTCTCCTCTAAAGTGAAGCAACAACTAGCTTGTTTTTTAATATTTAATTTTTTGTTTGGTTTGTATAGATGGTGGTATATTTTAGGGACCCCTCGAGACCTCCCCATGTTATTAGCATTATTTTTGACAATTCATTGAAAGGGTTAGATCTTGGGACTAGTTAGGCATTGTGGGATAATAAAGTATTAAATCTAGTATATTTAAGAATCATGGTGTTAAAAATTGAATGATATGGATCTCTAAGGATAGAATTATTGTAAATCTTATTGATTCCCTAATGGATGAAGTTATTTATAATATGGAGAATACTCTAGTCAATTGGTAAGTTTTTCTCCTTTAGACCAAATATTGATATTGTTTGAAAATGGGCAATTGAGGCTTGTGAATTGAAAGGAAGTGTATCAATCAGTGCAATGCTAGATATTTTATTTCTTTTTATATTTTCCAATAATGAAGACTTGACCAAGGTTCTTATAGGAGGGCATTGATTTTTTGACAAATGCCACATAAATAACCTCTCTCTACTAATAGAAACTAGGGTTTAACCCAATAACTAATTTATGTGTTGTGGCTTCCACATGGGTGCATTTTACTAGGTTATGACTTAAATTTTGGAACCCTAAAATCCTTCAAAGTATAGCAAATTTATTATGGAATATTTTATCTACTAATAAAATTACTTTGGAAATAACTAGGCTTGTTTTTGCTAGGATTTTTGTTAATGTGGAGATGAATAAAATTCTTCCTACCTAGATAAATCTCCAGTCTAAGTTTGGATAATGAACTTAGCCAATTATCTATGAAAATGGTAGCCCTTTTTTCCAAAATTGTAATATGGAATCTAGTTGTTAAGTGCCAAAAACCTATTTTAAAAAAGGAGGAACCAAAAAATAAGGAGATTTCTAAGGAGGACATTGACCTGTGATGAAAGACAACCATTGTTGTATACTAAAAATTTCAAGCTCCTTAGCCACCTTCACCATCAGAGGTTGGTAAATGTACCAATTATTTTGTACAATTTGTTAAAAGAGGATTTCATTAGAGTATAAGAGGAAAAGGAATAAGTCTACTCTTTTTCATTTCTATTTAGTTACTTTACTTGTCAAAGAAGTCTCGGGATTTAGTTTCCCAATACATCTTGGGAAAATTTTCTAAATAGTAACAATATCAACAACATTATTCTAATTTAAAAGATGAAGAAGAAAGGTGTGAAGAATGCAAAATAGAAGAGCCTTCTATGGCTGCAACATAGGTAGGAATACCTTTTGGTTCCCCTCTTGCAACACTTACTTGCAACATAGAGGAACTTGAAAGAGCAGAAACTACATGAAACTCAACTTGCAACTTTTGTTGAGTAGCCCATAGCCAAAGAGGATATAGAAATCCCAACTTTTGCTAAAATCCCTCCTAATACAAATAAAAGAAAAAAGTGTGGCCTATACTTTTGTACCTATGAAGAAGCTGAAAAAAGGCCTACACAATCAAGAAGGCAATCAAATCACTTAAGAAGGAAAGGCCCTATGAAAGGAAAGGATAAAAAGCCACAAGAAGATGTTGTTATGATTGAGACTGATGCAAATTTTGAGGGAAATGTTTCTGTTAGTGATATAAGAACACCAATTTTGTAGCCCTTGTACTTGATCAACACTTTTGACTTAAACTTAGAAGATATTTTATGGCTAGAAATAAAAATAGACCTCCAAAAATCTACTTGTTTCTAAGGAAGGGTTTATGCATTCAGAGGTAGAAGAAGATAATTTTTTGGGAAAAGAAGAATAATTTCTATTAGAAGGGAGAAATACAAGCAAGGAAATGCAAGAGGTCTTGTAGAGGATAAAACATTTAGAAGAGGAGCCAAAAGCATACCAACAAAGGGGAAATGAAAGTGATGAAAATATTAAGGAATTGGAAGAAAAACTCTAGAAAATATTTGAGCAGGGATCAAGGTTAGAAGTGTTGACACAACTTGCCATTGTTGAAATGAAGAAAAGTATCAAGATCCTGAGAGCTCAATCGGATATGTAAGAACACCCAATATTCCCATTGTTGTGTCACTTGGCATTGAGCCATGGAATAAAACAAATGAGTTTTCTCAAAAATAAAAGGATTAGGAACAAGAGAAAACAAAATTAATATCCACACATGCCAGAGAAATTGAGAAGAAAGAGACAAAGATAAAGAAATTGAAGGTAAAAATTGATAAATTGGTAGATAAGATAGTTCAATTGATGAGGTGCAAACCTCTTGCTAGGGTATATACTCTATCCTTGTAAGAAAAATTTCTATGTTTTCAATTTAGTCAAATAATCAATGATCTCTTTATAGCTATAAATTCATGGTCAATTTTTTTAGAAGTTTTCCAATGGTCTACACCAGAGATGCAAGATTGATTGTGTGAATTTCATTTGCATAACTTGATTCTTTCTTATGATACTACATGGAACCCACTCATATTTATAGGAGATGTTTAGATTAGGGCTTTAGCTTCCTATATTATAAATAAACCTTAGAGTGGTTAGTTGATGCAAAAATATCAGGAGAGAAATCACTCCCTCTATAGTTAAGAGAACAAGTAGTGGATCCAAATGCAGTGGTAGACCAATGGTTATAACTCATAAATAAGAGGGGAGTTGCAACAAAAATCATGCAATGCAGAGAAGGGGACTACAAGAAACTCAAGGGAGTAGCATCAAGCATAATTAGATAGGCACTTGAATTTACCCAAAGCAGATGGAGACAACTTATGTCAAAGCTTAAAAGGAAGGAGCCTCATTTTGTTTATAATTATGTGGTTGAAACAAAGAAAAAGAGATCAAATGTACCAAAGTGTTTAGGACAATAGGAATCTAGGTGCCTTTCTCTAAAATTTCATTAGAAATAGAGAAGATCACAAAGGGATAAGATTGACTTTCAACCTTGAGGTGAGCCAACCCTATTTTGGGATCTTGGACCTTAACTTTTTTATGACAGAAATGACCGATATGACTCAAATGCACTTTTGGGAGATGAACTAAAAATATTTAATATAGTAAATTGCATGACTTAACACTTGAAATGCATAGATATAGGATAATAGAATCAAAAACAACAATTTGCACGCAGATTTGGGGGTTATAGGGTGATATCTACAAACCTAAAAAAGATTTTCCTAAGAACTACAGAAGGACACTTGGGCCACTGGGCCAATGAGTCCTTGTAGGGATATTCTACACTACTTTTGGGATCCTCTCGAGATGGATTTGAGATGTTGTTTTCCACTGGTTTCATTGCTAGAAAGTTGAAAATAAATTTAGGATCTGAGTTTCCATGGCTTGACAACAATGTTGATGACTTTGACAACTTTGCAAAATTGCTCCTTTGATCAATGTTCAATCCTTCTTCACCTACAAATTTTCACATACAAAGAGAGAAGAAAAAATGTTTATTTTTGGGTGAATAGGGGTTTTCCTTGGTCAATCCCGGTTTGGTAATTAAACCTTGATGATGAAATAATGATAAAATGTAAAGAATGATGAATGAAAAAGACTTGTTACAACTCACCAAACCCTCAATGTCTTCCCTTAGAGAACTAAATTTTAACACATCTCTCTAAGGATTGGATTTTGTATGAAATGGATTGATTGGATTATTGATCTCGATGCTTGAATGCTTGAAACCTACATCACAATGTTAGCTCCAAAAACATACATGGATACAAATAAATTTGACATGATGGTATGATCTTGATTGCTATTTTATATGACTGATAAATCCACTCTTGAATGTTCTTGACAATAATATTTTCTCTTGTGAAAGTTTCCTCTTAATTCTTCTTGCTTCTAGGTTTAAATTGATAAAATAACTATGTATTTATAGATGTTTATCTAATTTCCTAAAAAATTAGATTCCATAAGCTAAAATTTGAAACTTGAATTTGGATCCTTAAAATGCCACCAAAAACATATTAAAAATTAGGTCTTGGCACTTAAGGAGGACCCATTCGCCCTTGGGTGAATGGGTCCTAGGACCTAATTCCAGGACACACAACTTCCAAGGTGTTTAAATTAATGATGACAATTGTTTAATATAGATTTCCCTTTTAGAAAATAGGATTAATAAGGCTTTGAAATAAATAATTTAGGTCATTAAAAGCTTAATTAAGGGGATGCAAACATAGTGTGAAAATTTATAGGAGTACATTTTTCTACAATATAGTGACAACAATTGGAAGATCACACAAGTACATAACAATTTCCTTAAGAAACATAATTGCTTAGCTCTCTCACCTTTCATCGTCCTCTCCTCTTGTTCATCATACCACACTAGATAGGAAGGATTCGAGAGGAATGTGTAGCAACACAAAACATAAGAATGGCAAAGATCTTAGATCAATATGGTTTCTACTTGAAGCAAGGTAAAGGAGTGACCGGTGTTGTGGATTATAGAGAGACTGCCTTGTAGTATACCCTTTGACCCTAAAGCTTGCTTAAGGACAAGCAAGAGCTTTAGTTGGGGGAATGATGGGATCTATAATTGACTAGTTTTCCATTACTGTTTCATACTTTTTATCATTTCTTTCTACTTAGATTTAAGACATTTCCAAGACCTTTTATGCCTTTCATATACCTTTTAGCAATTTTAAGTATTTGGAAATGGAAATATGTTATGTTAGTCTATGTATAAATTCATGAATGCTTATGAAGTTCAGTAGGATTTTATGTTTAATTTATGATTATTGATAATGACAATGCCTTGGGAAATAAGACTAACATTTGCAATAGAGACAACTGTGAACTCACAACAATGGGCTTCCTAGCCTACAACATAAAGACTGCAAATCATTGTAGAGAAGAATTCAACTAATTGGGGCATGACACTTTCAAATGAAGATGGAGGTAATCATTTACTGATCAGTCTGTGAGTCACCTAATATTACTCTTACTTGCCAATAAGACAACCAAGAGGAGGATTATAATTTCAATATATGACTGAATTATGACAATATTGATTTGTTGAGCACATTTTTGTTATAAATAGTTAAGTTTGTTGGACATGGAATTCGTGTTTGATTTCTCTACTCCTATTTTATATAGTTATTATTTTCTATTTCAAAATTCAATCCTCTTCCTATTCTTGAGGAATAGTTGACATTTATTTTATAGTGTGTTTTCAGTTCATGAATAATGGGACTCCCTCACATAACCTATATAGTAGGATCCTCTATCGAGGAGGAGATCTAGTAGTAGTAGCGCTAGTAGTAGCAACAATATTATGAGAATACAAAATATGTGTTATTGAACAAAGATCTTCAACAAATTTCCTATTAGATTGTGTGTAACATTTTTGTGTCTAGAATACAATAAAGATAATTGATTTGATATTATGATTTATTGAGTGAGTGTTTGACAAAATTTTGTGGAAGCAACAACTCAAGAAAGGGCCACTTGAGGCACTTTTGAACCACTTTAATTTTATTTGTTAGATTAGATGATACATTGTGAATTCGATTGGTAGTTTTTAGTTACATGATTATGAATGAATTATATTTTGTAGATAAGTTAGGACACCATAGTTTAATAATTAATAGTTACAGTCTCAAGCATTAGGTACTCATAGAAGAAGGTAGTTACTTGTAGTCTTTTCCCTTTTTTTGTGAATTAACAACTTATTCTGATTTCAATTTTTTTTTGTATTTGCATATGTTTATAGCCTATACGAGCAATTGATGTAGAATGTATAGAATCTATGAATGCATTTATTTTTCTAGAACTATCCAAAGTTTTATGATTCCCTAGTTAATGATTTAATGTAACCCTCTTGTGAATAATTAACTATTCAATTAGGGATTATTAGGTCCTCTAAGTCATGTGTATACCTAGTAGCACCAAGTTAATTAGACATTAGAGTGGCTCCACACAAACAACAAGGGAAGCTCAAAATAATGGTAATTCATTTAGACCTAATTATCAAGATGTAGAAGTGGGAACTTTAGGGTATGCATAAGTTTAATTATGAAATAAAAATGAATAAAATGACAAGTTAAGGAGGGAATAGGGATTGATCCTATGATGCACATATTCCTCACCAATATATCCCACTTTTCCCAAAATGTCAAATAGATATAAAATCGAACTAGAAGAATTTCAATAGAAGTGAAAAAGAAAGACGTGCCAAAATCTCATGAACATGAAGTTTCAGAAAGAGTGAATCCAAATGATAAGGAACAACCAATTTAGTCCTAGCCACTAGAAATATGATGTGTAGACAAAGAGATAAAGGAAGAACCAAGTTTTATTTTATATATTTAAGTCACACCTTGCATTCTTGATACATATGGCTTGACCTTCCTAGATGATCAAATGTACCTATCATATGAAGAGGTCAACCTACAAAGGGAAAAGAGACTGATGCATATTGATGAGGAAATATATAAGATCACTAATGAAGTGTCATAATTTGATATTGGTCTTGAATTCCTCTTGGGACATCATTATGAACAAGATTAAACTATTGTCGATTTACTCTTTTGTCTTTCTAATTAAGAATCAATCACTTGGGGCTAGGAACTAGTTGATGCATATGTGTCACTCAAGGAATCTATTAAGAATACACCAGTCTTGGTAAGTTTAGATTTTTTTTAACCTTTCCATATTTTTCCCTCTGCTATTTCCTATACCACTATTTTGTTTTGATTCAAAAGAATAAAGATGGGTATGAACATCCCAATGAACTAATAAAAAAATATTCATATGATGATAAATGGAGGGGTGCACCATGGAATGATAAGATGACATCCATGGAAGATATTGGTTCAAGTTTAGATTCAATTGAGGTTAATAATATGCATGTCAATGGGACATCCAACATTTGTCACCTCAAAGATGATCTATGAGGCAAGGATATTTCATTTTTCTTAGATAATATGGATTGTACCCTTGGAAAGAATGGAAATCAATAGGAAGCACCTAAGTTGTAGTTCTAGAGGTATGTTCTCATTTTGTGAAAATATCATAATGAGCTACTACTCGATTGATCAAAATGGAGAATAATATGGCTTGTGGCATGGACATACGAAGTTGTTGCTATGTGAAAAATGATAGTGCATGCTACTTCAAGAGTTTCACTTTGAATCTTGTGATGCTACTAGTTCATGATGCTATGGATTAGCATTAGTTTTGTAAGTGATTATCATGCTTTGTATATATTTTATTTTGTATTTGTTGTGTCTTTGTGAAATCTTGATCCTTGTTTGTTATGGTGAATTATATTTATCTTGGTCCTCTCCTTGTTATCCCTTTTTATGGTTTACTCTTAGATATAATTGTATTCTTGTTGTTCCTAAAATAGAAACATGTACACAATTAGAGCCTATATGGTGCCCAAGTTTTAGTGCCTAAATTTTATTTAATCTTAGCCCCTTTGTGCATTATTCCTCATATCTCCACCATTTATGATCAATATGGAATAATTTCTAATGGGTCTCCTTTAGTCAAGTTTGCACAAATGTTGACTCTTTTTATCCTCCATATCGATATTAGCTATTAGAAGTTGGGCCAAAAATATAGAAATGTACTGAGTAGTGTTTTCATCATTTTCTATTGTTATAGGCTTTTAGTGGACAATAAAAAAAATCCCTTTCCAAATATCCAAATATCCAAATATAATGTCTAATCATACTTAAAAGTCCCCCAAGGTCCACTACTTCCTTTAGTCCTTCCATTTCCCTTCATATTTTTCATTTTTGGGATTTCAATAAGGATCTAGAAATTTATCCCCGCTAGTCCTTATATCCACTTCTACATTGATTCCTCACAAGTTATCCTTCTCTCATCCATCACATTTTTCAAAGGTTCTTAAACTTGTTAAAGTTGTTACAAGAAAATGGAAGAGGTTTTCAAGGTTAGTGAACCTCCAAAAATGTTGACAAAGTTTGTTGCAAGTCCTAATTTTCTACAAGTAAATATGTCAATGAGTTCACAATTTTGTAAACTCCCTAAAATATCGATAGAGGTTTTCGATTGATGATAATTGTTGAAATGATAATGTTCCTCCTTTCCCCCATTTTATAAGATTTCAAGGTGATTATGGACTTAGTTTTAAATATTTGATTATAATGTCCTAGTCTATGAGGAAATTCCATATCCCCCCTTCTCACCTTTAGTTCCTCATCAAACTTCCATATTTCCTCTATTTGTCCCATTTGTTGATGTATTTTTTATGCACTTCTCAACATAGGTAATGCATAGGTGCATCACCTCTCTTGAAAGACAATCTTCCACAATCAGATTGCAGAACACTATCCCAAGGTCTCTAATTTCAGGTCTTGATAGTGCTTGGAATATATGAGTTGTTTGATGTGATTTGTTGGAATCACAAGGTCGGTCTTACGGATGAGTTACAAAGCATGGGAAGTTGGGTTTGCAAATGCAGTTTCAAAGTGTTGAAAGTGAATGAACAGTGGCTGTCCAATCAAAACTGCAAGCTGAAACTCATCAAGTTCATCTAATTCATTTGTTGTGCATTTGTTGTAGGTTCGAATAGCAGTCTTGAACTCCATTTTTATCATTGGATTTAGCTTTACAATGTGCAATGAACCTTTCCTAAGGTACTTATTAAAAAAAATGAAAAAGGGCAAGGAAAAGAGAAGGTTCCTGGATCTGAAACTACAAATGAACAGTGATCTTGGAGGCTGCTACAGTAGACAAACTCCCTAAACTAGGTTTTGCTTGGCCAAGAGAAACCTACAGTTGCACAAAACCAGTGCAATCTTCTAAGGACTGCAGATTTTCAAATTGCATATGCACATCATGCACATGTGATTGAACTAAGTTGCAGCATTGAAATCAAGATGCCCAAGCTAACTTTACACAGCAGTTTGTCATCAACAAGTGCTAAAAGTATGGGATGAAAGTTCATCAAATACCATAACAGCAATTTCCATTATCACCTCCATTCAAGAATATACAACTAAAACTACTATGGAAGTTGAACCATGCATACATAAAGAGAAAACTCAAAAGGAACACCCATAAATCATGCAATGTTGCTTTCTATTGTTGCAGAATGTCTTTACATTAGTTCTCCAACCTTACAAATGAGGGGAAAGCCCCTATTTATAGTTTTCCAAAGCCCAAATGAATGGCTAGGATCAATTCACAATGAGTGGCCCAAATTTGATTACATTAGGGTTTCACCTACCCCCCATTATCCAACAATTTTAAAATACATCTGTCTTTTCCCTATTTTGTCATCTAGTGCTCAGGTGATGTAGTAGTTTCGTCATTTAGCTGATTACCCTTTACTATAGCTAAAACTGCCTAAAAGATGTCTTCTTACTTGATGTGTTTGCAGTATTCTTCCTTGGATCAAATGAGTCAGTCGACAATTGGCATCAATTGATTGGTTGCCCCTAATTCGAGTGGACAACTCATCATCATCTGGTGAAAAGTAGGAGAACTCCTTCATGCCTTCTTCAAGACCACCCCCTTGCATTTTTGTCATTAACTTCCTTGGCACAATCCTTCTTCTAATGCTGACCCTGTTGGTGTGTGCTAGGTGGAGAGGCGAACATGAAATGAATGGTGACAGGAGCAATGCGCTTTTCCTTGTTCAGCTTTCTCGATGGGTCTCCTGACAGACCGACAGTAAGCTTCTTGAATCCAGCATACATGAAGTGTTGTAAGTGCTTTCATACACAAATCAAGGAAAACATTAGTCAAATCTTGCAAAATCCTTGTTAGATCCATCCATGCATAATCAAAAGATCATAATATTCATATTTGGAGCTCATTTGGACCATAAACATTAATGCGGGCCCAAGGGGGCGGGCAGCGAACACGAGACAACAAACTGGAAGTGAAGTTCATGGACCTCACAAAACTTAGCAAAACCAAGATTTTCAATTATAGCACATTGGAAAAGGGGAAGGAAGAGTGCCCAAAAAAACTTCCTCAAGATTGGACTCATTTGACAAAAACTGGAAGCTCAAAATGGCCATGGAGGGACGGAGTCCCAGAAACGACCACAGAGGGGCCGGGTAGCCGGGGCTCCACGGATGTTCAAAACACCAAAGAGGGATGGAGTCCTGGAAACTGCCATGGAGGGGCTGGGCTCCGAAGGCCAAGTCGCCGGGGCTCCACAGATGTTCCAAAATAGCCAAAGGGGGACGAAGCTCTGAAACCACCAAAACTTAACAGAGCATTGACGAAACCTTGGCAGTTCACTTAGGCACCTCAAATGCATCCCAAATCCGCCAAAAAGTTGGCCCCAAAGTCAAAAATGTGGAAACTGGACCGCCAGGGGTCCACGGATGTTTCCAAAATAGCCAAAGAGGAAGGGAATTCTGGAGGGAAAGTTCTGAAACCACCGAAACTTTACGGAACATTGACGAAACTTTGGCAGTTCACTTAGGCACCCCAAACACATCCCAAATCCACCAAAAAGTTGGCCCAAAAGTCAAAAATGTGGAAACTAGACCGGTAGGGGTCCACGGATATTTCCAAAATAGCCAAAGAGGAAGGGCATTCCAAAGGGAAAGTTCTGAAATCACCGAAACTTAACGGAACGTTGACGAAACCTTGGCAGTTCATTTAGGCACCATGAACACATCCCAAATCCACCAAAAAGTTGGCCCCAAAGTCAAAAATGTGGAAATCAGACTGGCAGGGGTCCACGGATGTTTCAAAAATAGCCAAAGAGGAAGGGAGTTCCAGAGGGAAAGTTCTGAAACCACTAAAACTTAACAGAATGTTGACGAAACCTTGGCAGTTCATTTAGGCACTAGAAACACATCCCAAATCCACCAAAAAGTTGGCCCCAAAGTCAAAAATGTGGAAACCGGACCGGCAGGGGTCCACGGATGTTTCCAAAACAGCCAAAGAGAAAGGGAGTTCCGGAAGGAAAGTTCGGAAACCACCGAAACTTTACGGAACATTGACGAAACTTTGGCAATTCACTTAGGCAACCCAAACACATCCCAAATCCACCAAGAAGTTGGCCCCAAAGTCAAAAATGTGGAAACCGAACCGGCAGGGGTCCACGATGTTTCCAAAACAGCCAAAGAGGAAGGGAATTCCGAAGGGAAAGTTTTGAAACTTTACGAAACATTGACGAAACTTTGGCAGTTCACTTAGGCACCCCAAACACATCCCAAATCCACCAAAAAGTTGGCCCCAAAGTCAAAAATGGCAAAAAAAGTGAATCAAGCGATCAGGGACCAAGTCAGCAGAAACAAGACAATGGGCAGAAAAGGGACGGGGGACTTCATTTCTCTACGGATTTGAATACCCTAAGTAGGTGAATTTGGTAAGGGGAATTTGATCGTTTGAAGGCACATGACCAATTTGGGCTTGGAAAATGGGGCACGTAAAACAAGATAGGAGCAAAGCAGCCTGTCGGGAGCGAAAAAAGGGGTTCCCTGCCTACGGCGGGGCGTGTGTGCAAAACATGCACAACACCATTTACTCCCTTGAAACTCCCAAAACACCATTAATTACTAGATTTGACTTCTACAACTACTAGATTGGTTTTTCCCACCCATAAACAATTGTTTATCTTAAGGACATGGATTCACATGTACTTCCAAACATGGAGGACAAGGTGGCCATATTTCCATTAGTGTAACTTTGTTGAGCTCTAGATGAAGATGGTCCTCATGTTTTACCCAAACCATCCATCTTACAAATTTCATTGGATCTCAACTCATCTTACATGCCATATCCAATCCTCACTTGAATATCAACTCATCTTATTAGTTTGTTTGATAGAAAAATTATTAGAAATTTCTTCTCTCCACACTATTGCAAGGGCCAAGGAGCTTATAAGGCTTTAGCTCTTATAAATCCAATCACCATTAGTGAAAAATATTTTGTAAATCTTAAGGAGGTTGTTACACTATAAATAATTTATGTAACCAAATGTCTCTACAAATCCATTTATAGATCAGGGGAATTCTATGTTTGGCTTCCCTCTTTCCACATGTGTTGGTATGGATATAATAGTGATTTGATGAAGGAGACAATATTCTAATTCATTACAAGCTTTGCAATGGCCATTTCTCTATTTTTTATGGATTTCTACAATTTGAGGATAGATAACTAAGATTTTTTAACTACTTAATATCATTTTCAATGTGTTATGTATCTACACAATTCATATTCCTTTGTGATTTCTACATATTGTCAGATATTGATATGTTGTGACTCTATAACCTAATGGATTAAGAACCCATAATGGAATTAATGATCCACCATGCAGTCAAATTGAAAATATCTTTCACTATTAAATTAGGAGTAGGATGTTAGTTTGTATACATCTCATGATTCAATGATATAACCAATGAAGCATCTTCAATGATCCATAATTTTTCTTACCTTTAGGAACCATTTTTTCATTCCCACATCTTGTATTTATGTAATGACGTGTTTGTTAGCTTAATATGAAGTCTTATGTGAAGTAGGTAAATTCTTTAGTCTAGTGATATCCTTTGGGACCAAGCATACACTGGATACTTTTGCAGTACTTGTAATTATTTGATCTTGAGTTATGAATAATAATATTAAGAATACCTCTAGGGAATCCCCCTTGGGTTTAGCTAAGCCTAGAGTGAAGGAGAGATTACTCAATCTCAATAATTGGTCCATTATTTCCATGCTTTATCAAAAGTTAGGGGTTAGGTACTTTCAAATTTGATACCCCTAACACTCAAAGAAGGACCTAGCTTTAGAATTTGGGAACTTATAACATTGAGCACTAACATATTATTTATTTAGTACATGCAATTTGTGCAAAACCTAATGGTGTATCTCTTAATGCTCTTTACAAATTTGTAGCATCTCAGTTGACTTGTGGGCCTATTAACAAATCAATTAAGCTCATAATTGTTTTAGGATTTATACCATACATTATTGAAATACATTACCTACAAACTTGTTATTAACTATAAGAAAATTCTACTTGGTGTAAAACCAAATCTCATTGTGTGGGTTGTCATCAACTAAACATCACAATAAGTTACCTAGGCTCCTATTTATCACCTCTCTTTAACCATTAGTTTGGGGGTGATATGATGAACTCTATTGTAGCCTATTCTCCAATTTATTTCACAAGGCTCTCCAAAAGTTGCTTAAAATTCTAGAATCCTTGTCGTTAGTTTATGTTTTTAGGGATACCATGCAATCACACTACCTCCTTGAGAAACAAATGAGAAACTTAACTCACATCATTTATATTTTTTAAGGGGTATGAAGTGGGAAATTTTACAAAAGTGGTCCTACACTACAAACACTAAATCATGTTCTCTATGGGTTCATGGCACCCCAAAGACAAAATCCATGGAAATATTAGTCTGTAGTTCTTTCAACACAAGTAAAGGCATATGTAGGCCTATATTTGGTATGTTTGTGAGGCACCTTAGCTTGTAAATTTATTACTTTAGAGTTTGATTATTAGTCATCAAAATGAATTCACTATGTAGGACATAATGTCTCCTATATTTTAATGCTTCTACAATAGCATAAAATTCCTTATTATAGATGGTATACTTATTTTTTACTTCATTCATTTTCTCATTGAATTAGCCACAAGTTTTCCTTCTTGGCTTAACACTTCTCTAATAGTTACCCTTGATGCATCACACTGTATTGTACATTTTTTCTCAAAGCTTGCTATAGCAATAATCAAAGCTTCAATTATCCTCTTTTTGAGTTGTTCAAAGTTCATCTCGACTACTTTTTTCTAGGTAAAGACTTTTCCTCTTGTGGAGTCAGTCAAAGGTGCACATTTACTACTGAAATTTCTAATGAACCTCTATTAGAATTTCACTAAAGCATGGAAGATCCTCACCTCTATGATACTTTTAGGAGTAGGACATTCAAGAATTGCATTAATTATTTTTGGATCCATGCTCAATTCATTAACTGAAACCACACTACGTAAGAATAGAAACTTATCTTTGCTAAACTCACTCTTTTTAGAGCTGATAAACAACCTTTCTACATGCAAGTACTACACTTAAGTGAAATTTGCATGCTCCATGTTTTTACTAAAAATCAAGATGTCACCAAAGTAAATTATAATGAACTTTCTAATGTATGATCTAAATACTTGATTCATTGTCCTCATTAAGGTAGTTAGAGCATTGGACATGCCAAATGGCATTTCCACCCACTTGAATAAACCATTGTTGGCTTTGAAGGAAATCTTCCAATTATCACCTTCATGAATTTAAATTTGATGGTAACCACTTCTAAGGTGGAGGAGATCTTGGTACCCAACAAGCAATCTAATAATTCATCCATTCTTGGACATGTATCTTGATACTTCAAAGTGACTTTTTTATTTGAACTATAATCCATACATCTCCATTTCCCTCATTTCCTGGTGGAGAGTAAATCAAGTGTGGCATACGAACTCATGCTTTAGCTTACAAATCCCTTTTCCAAAAACTCAATAATCCGCTTTCTCATCTCCTCATTCTCTAGAGGTGTCAATCTATAAGCAACTTGATTTGGGAGTTTGGCTACTAAAATTAGATCAATTTGAAGGGTGATGTCGTGTGAAGGGAGAAAACTAGCTAGTAAATCTTAGATTTAAATATGACTATTGATTTAGCAATTTCTACACCTACAATTTGACTTCTTCCTGATTAGACTTTACCTTGTCTCTAGGGTATAATAAATAACAATTCTCTTCCTTGGAGCCTTTGAAAAGCTCCCTCCAATTCACTATAAAGAGGACAAATATAATGTTTCCATTAAATATTTTCCTCAAGAAGGATTTAAAAATTTTCATTTCCCCTCATGTTGTATCTCATGGGTATTTTGCTCTATCATGGTGGACTATACATTTCTATCGAATTATGGGGACTGACTTATGAACAAATGGCAAGAGTCCATAAGTACTTCATCACACAATACCTTATCTTCATAGGGCCCAATATTGAAGGTCGTAAAACAAAACTTATCCACAAACACGATTTGATCTTTCTTTAATTGAGAAATATTATATGGTTTTGATTTATTAATATAGGAAATATTCATCCTTTCTACCATTTTCATTTTTTACCAAATTGCTTGTTAATCCACTATCTATGATTACTTTACATACTTTCCTTGACACTTGCATCTTGATGCAGATTGGCCTTTGCCCCTACAAGATGATCACTAAAAATAGAAAAACAAATAATCTGCCATGCAAATCAACTTATAAAAGAGTACTCTATTCCCATGAATCATACTCAAGAACATGAATAAAAACAAGAAACACAGAAGCTGAATATGAACATGCTCACATTATACCCAAAGAAAGATATTGTAGTGCCCAAGCTCTGTGTTCGACCCTTTCTTGACATTTGAGTAAGTTTGTTTGGATGATTGGTGATGTCCTGTCGTTGTTCGTTATTATGTTGTTTAATTGGCTATTGACATTATGTGGCAAATTTAATATTATGAATAGCCTTGTTAAATCAATTAAATTAAATTAAATTGATTATAAGGTAATTTAAAATTAAAATAATAACTAAATAAATCA
>VDFB02281492.1:710295541-710361953 GCA_007258455.2 Sequoia sempervirens
CTTTGAAGAACTCAAAGTTGATTCTCTCTTACTTGATGCAATTAGTCATTTTATCCTTACAAACATTTATAGTGATTACTAGAGGCACATAGACCAATTCTTCATAATAGAAGAATTCGATCATACTTTTCCAATGATGGCATTATGAGAAAACCTTAGGTTAAATGAATAATTCCTAGCTAAGTTCTTTAAATCATGTCCAACCGTATAAGAGAAGACCGCTGCTATGTGTACCTGGATACCATGGAGAAAGGTTAGTCTTTGGGCTCTTTCATCAATCATCCTACCTTAAAACATACCAAAAGTCTCCTAGCAATTAGACATAGGAAGATTTAATATGATTTAAAAGAAATTTATTGCCAAAGCGTAAACTTATGATGACTTAACCAGGCCTAGTACACACACCCTCCCCATTAACCACTTAGACATATGGAAATTAAATGTAAATTTGCTGCTATTTTTAGTAATGTAGGCATCCAATAAACCACTTGGTGGTGTTTCCCTTCAAGTTTATTCACTTGATTGAAGAGAAAAAGTCCTTTGATTACAATTTGAGAATACATTTGAGGCCTTGGTTGTGTAACTGGTGGACCATAGTCACATTTAACACTTGTTACAAATTTTGGGATTTAAAACGTTAAGTAGATTTGATTTGTGATGGACACATTTGGATGGTAGTAACAATAGCTTGCAATCTATCAAGACTTGATTACCTTATAACCTCGTGAAATTCTAGTGATGAAATGATAGATTAATCATAATGGGAAATTCAGAAAGAGAAGAGGAAAACGAGACATGTATTATGTCTAAAAGAGGGAGATCAACCAGAGGTCAAAATATTAGAAGAAAATTTTGTAAATGCATGGAATTTTTTCTTGTTGAAGGGGGGTCATGTTCTTATGATGATGAGAGTATAGGCGACGTCGAGGTTCCCTTGAGGTACAAACATCTACGGAAACAATGGGTACTCAAGGAACTTCCTCCAATAAACACTGATTTTTGTGTCAACGTAGAGGATATATCGATAAAACCATCGCCATTACATGGTTTGGGCCTATTTTGCATGGATGACATAAAGGTCTATTATGAAAAAGCTACCGAATTGATGGAGTATGTTGACCCTATTACAAGCAAAGATTGATGCATTTGGTTCAATATACACAATAAAGTGCCGTGAGGTGCAATGTCAAGAATTATATATACAACTAAAAGATAAGGATCAAAATAAAAGAGTGGCTATGTACATTGACAAAATGCCAAAAGAATCATGGAATATTGTGGGTTTATAAAAAATACATGACCTGGGTCAACAAATAAGCAACCCAATTACATATTCGAGGTGCATGAGGGAAACTATGTATTTGTATGTGTGATAAGATCAATAACTGCAGGGGAAGAGTTGCTAATCGATTACAATTTGAATCACTTTAATTACAAACATAGTTACTATGGGGGTGGTATGTACTATGTACCATTCTACCCAACCTCCAATTGATGACTCCAATATACCATTTTATTCTTATGTTTTTTTCGTAAGTCTATTGGTTTCATTTCGGTAATGTTTTTTTATATTTAATTTTTGTCATAGCGATACATTGATCATACGGAGAAGGCTCTGGCCCAAAGCACAGATCGTGATGTATCTTCAGGCGCTTCTACCCAATAGGTTTACCTCATTGTAATTGTACAAATTAGATACGAGCAAAATGTTTTATTATTATATTTTTTTCATTAGTTTATTGGGTTAATTTCGATAATGTTTTTAATATTCTTCTTGCAGTCGACTAATTGGGGAAAGGGACCAGTAGTACACGAGAGCATCCATAGTGAGGTGCAGTCAATATTTTGTGATGATGACATTGCTTATTCAACAAACCCTCTTGATACGATAAAGAAGATCCAAAAAAAATGCAATGAAGAAATGGTTAAGTTTATTTTCATAGTGCCTCAAATAGATGAGATAAGAGAGGGTTAAAATGTTGACTAAGAGATTACAAAACTTGCAAGTAAGCTGTCATGAGGTCTTTAATTATAAATTTATAACATAAGTTCATTCTTGGTTTTATATTTTGTACTCTTTTATGTCATGAACTAAAATATGTGTTGTTTTTACAAGGTTATTTGCCTCCTCATGGTGCTCCTGGCCATGATCAGGGTACTGCAAGTGCTGCTCGAGGAGTAGGGGTTGGTACAAGTGTCCATCTTGATCTTCCTGCGCATACATCACATCATCTGACCCCATCATCTGTGCCTATATTGTCATCTGATATGTTGGAAACACGTACCATGTAGGCATCCGTTAATGCACCCTCTGGGAGCGAACACGTGCCAAAACATGCATCAGGACATGTACCTGGGGATGCAAAGGCCACTAGTATTGGTGATGTTTTAGCAACATTTCCTAGATCTTCCTGTATTACTAGTACAGGAACATTGCCGATCACACTTGTGGTGACCAAGTATTTTGTTCCCATAAAGATAGAGAAGGTCCTAGGTACTTTCAAATGTTTTAATTATTATTATATATAATCCAATTGAAATTTACTTATTGATTGCTCTTTTTAGACTATTGATCTCGTGATCGTTTTGTAGGAAATGATGTTTTTTATAAACATTTAAGTGATATTACATTGGATCTCTTCGGGCCCACCATACATACACAATGGAATGCCCAAAATCAAGATTTAAAAGATGAGATCATTAACCGTTTAGTTGTGTTGTTCGGTGATAAAACATTCAACCGAACCAAGTTCCTTAAGAAAGCTGGTACCTATCTAAAGTATGCGAATGACCAATATAGGTCACATTTAGAGAAGAAAAAAAAGTACGAGCGTCCCTCCATGATTCTAGAGAGGGAGTGGAAGGACCTGGTGTTGGATGGAAAGGAGAAGGCTGAAAAAAAAAAAGGAAAGACAAAACTAGGCCAAGGTATGTGATACTATCAAAAATGTAATTATATATTGATTACTCTTTCTTTTTACATAATCTAACGAATTTCAAAATTTTCATAGGCTGCCTGACACATCAAAGGAAAAAAAGGCAAGACTAGAAAAACATGGGTAACACAAACTTGGCTCTGGTGGTTATATGAAATTAGCCGCATGAATTGTAAGTATCAATAAATGAAATATAGTATCCAAATAATAAATTGAAAACAAATTTTGTTTTATCACACCATAGAAGCAAAATTAAAGATCTTATGCAAAAATGTAGGGCTCTAAATTCATCAGAGTTCCCATAGAAGATGACCTGAAGATTGCCTTCCAACAAGGCTATGGAGTTGTGGTTGAATGCCTAAGAGTCTTGACTGGGAAAACACAAACTTCCACTACATCCAACACACAAGTAAATAAACTTAATAATTTTTTTTTAAAATTGAATACTTGTGCAATCTATTCAATATTAATTTCCACCATAAAGTAATTACATGCCTATTTGTTTTAAACATTCAAGAAATGATAATACTACACATGACATTGGAATGCATCTTGGTGAGGGTGGAGTACAACTTGCAAATGAAGGTCATGGTGTGCATCTCGGTACTTTAGAGCATGTAGAGCATGATCAACATGTTGAGCATGATCAAGCTAGAGAAGATCAGGAACATGATGTGGCCCCATCAGGTAAAGAGGACCACTCTAAAGTTCTTTTAAACATATTTAATTGCAATTGGTGTATTAATTAATGTAACCTTTCGTGTTTCAACTTTGGAGCATGTAGAGCGTGATCAACGTGTTGAACATGATTAGGCTAGAGAAGATCAGGAACATGATGTCGCCCCATCAGGTAAAGAGGACCACTCTCATGTTCTCTTAAACATATTTAATTTCAATTGGTGTATTAATTAATGTAACCTTTTGTGTTTCAACTGCAGATCAGGATTTAGAGGGTGTTCAAGATGTTAAGTATGAGTCTATAACAAAAGTTCAGGAATGTGGACTCATTAGGTAAAGAGAACCACTCTAATGTTCTTTTAATTAATGAAATACATGTAACAATAATAATAAAACATATTGGCTTAACATTTTTCTTATTGCAAAAGAACCCTCCCTTGCGCCTATGTCCACGCCATGAGCAGTGACTAGGTGTACATTAATATCATGAGTGAGGGTTGAACAAATCCAGCTGGGACAGATATCGATGAACGACACTCCACTCAAATTTTTGTACTTTAAAAAGAAAAAAAAAGTGATTGTAGTCATATCATGACAACCATATTTTTGATAATATGTAAAAACTGAAAGAATGAATATTATATATTAATGAATGAATGTGAATATGTTAATTAATGAATGCTATATGTTAATGAATGAATGTTATATGTTATTAATAGATGAATGAATGTTATATGTTATTAATGGATGAATGAATGAATTTTTATGTTATTAATGATGAATGAATGATTAATGTTATATGACTGGGTATGGGGAATTGAGAGTGATGTGAGGGGGGGGGGGAGGGGCCAAATGAGATTCCACCGTCACGTGGTTGGCCCTGTTAAGTAGAGAATATTAAACTATTCTCGAAACAAAGAGAAGCTCAATAAGGTAATGTACTTTTCAATATAAGAAATGCATCGTTTGAAGCATCAAACCAATATGTGTTATTTGAAAGAAAGTGCTAAATTTCACTATGGTATGCAGTTCGATCTTTAAGATACCTTTGAATCCATGCCTCGCGATCATAATTTCCAGTTGTTTCCATTCCAATGTTCAGCCAAATTTTGTTTGTACATGGTTTTGTAATGTAATACCACATTGTGTTGTGTGGATTTGGTTTCAAAGCTCTATTTCTTTTGTTTTGGCGGCGACATAACCTAAAATTTGACTTTGTGCATAACAAAGTTAGTGGAAAAATCGACAAAATTCCTCAAGGGGTTGAGGCTCGATTGAGATAGATACTACCTAATATTTGATCTTGTTGTCGGGAGTGGGAGGGCTTCACTTAACCATGAAATTTTGTACCATCTACATATATGCAAAGTTTCTCTCACTTACATTCATTCTTGATCATAAATGTTGTAAATGATATTATACTTTTGCTATACATTCAAAGATTCTCTTGCCCCCTACCCTTTCTCTCTCCTTTTAAGAATTTTCTTTTGTCATAAAAGATTCACATTTTTGTCTCATTTACACAAATTTATCTGAAGCGCTAGGAGTGAATAGAGATATGTAAAAGATGATGGATTATGTCTAAACAACAACTTTCCATCTTATAGATAATTAAATCCTTAATATTTGAATAGTTTAGAGCTCGAATAATTCTTGTATATGCATGTGTAGCAATAAGGGAGCCTATGTGAAGATTGAAACTTAAAACATCTTTTTGGTATTTTTCCTTAGGCAGTGAAATGATATTTTGAGTAATACAAACCTACACACACATTCATATTTTTCGGCATTGCATTGAAGAATTTTTTTTCTCTTATACCTACCCTCGGCTAGACATGGAGGTATATAATATTGGTTTCTGGGTTTATTCTGTAAGTAGTTAATTTCATAGAGGAAGACTAAAATCTTCTTAATGTCCTGTGTCAGGTGTGAAAGCATATGAATCACTTGCTGAAGGCACCATTTTGTATTCATCCAAAAACTGGTTTGTTCTTTTTTTTTATGTTTCTTGCATGTGTTATTTTTAGGCTCTAGAGATGTAGCTCAACTCTTTCCTTTGCACTTTTCATCTATTTTGATGATTACAGTAGATTGTCCTCATAATTTTTCATGTAGATCTGTTTGTAACCTTATTTTCTACCAATCAATTTGCAAACCACTCACATATTAAGGACCATTTCACTAACTTGTAGTCATCCATTACTTCATATGTTGCGTTGTCTCTCGGTGGTGCCAATAAATCCTCGGGATGATTGCTATGAACTCTAATCCCGCAAAAACTAATCTTTCCTCAAGTAAAAAGTCTTACCTTATTTTATAGTAATTTTTAAATGGTTAATTGAAGGTGCTTTTGGATCCAGATAGTTGGAACCCTAGATTAAAATATGGTATTCAGATGGGTAGTATAATGAAAACTGAGGTCCATCGAACACAAATTACAAACATAATTTACTAGACTATGAAATAGTGCAATTATATCATTTCTCCTTTACCCAATTTCTACATTAATGAAAAAGATAGCGTATATTGGAAGTTCATTACACACCCCATGTATGTGTTAGTATTTTAATTTTTCTTAAGTTGTTCAAGAGCTTGATTAGGTCAAGAATATGTTCTACAAACTCTATTCTCTTGACACTGCTTAGCATTTTCCCTACACATTTTCTCTTCAATCCAGATGTTTCTTAACTCCTTCCCTTGTTAGCCCTTGGTTGTTCTCAAGTGTAATGCTTTTTCTATGCATCTTGCAGTCTGTATGTATGATCAGTCATCTCAAGTGTAATGCTTTTTCTATGCATCTTGTAGTCTGTATGTATGATCAGTCATCAGTCTCTGCGATGGTACATTTCAACAAATATTTTTTTTAAAAAAAAATGCATTATTTCATTGCAATTTTGACGAAAACCACCGACGAATCACTGAAAAGGTCCGATGAAGTTGCTATAGCTGTGACGAAGGCTTCATCGTAACTCCTTTCCCATTTCATCACAATTTCGATGAACTTTTGGTGATGTTTCGATGCTACTCCTTACCCATTTCATCGAAATGACGATGAACGTCTTGTGTTGTTTTGACACTACTCCTTGCCCATTTCGTTGAAATGGCAATGAACGTCTGGTGTTGTTTTGACGCTAATCCTTTCCCATTTTGTCAAAATGGTGATGAACTTATGGTGTTGTTTCAACGCTACTCCTTGCCCATTTCGTCAAAATGGTGATGAACTTCTGGTGTAATTCGTCAGTGGATACACAAAGTGTTCGTCGATATTCTGACGAACATCTAAGTCATTTTATGATGCCAATGACTGGTGAATCTGTGCCGTTATTTCGACGTTTAATTCGCCGTCGGCCTTTCGACGAAAAAATAGCGACGAAAATATTTTTGTCATTTTGTCACTTTTCTGACAAAGATTTGTCGAACGACCGATGAACATCCATCAAAAATGGTGGCAAATTCAGTAGTGGCAGGTTCCACCTAACTATGTAGAACCCTAAGGTCTAGCCCCCATTCTAGGAGATGACAATAAGGACCCACTACACAATAGTCAAGCAGACATAGGCTAACATGATTTCAACATAGAAAAGTAACAAACAAAACATAAAGAACCAACCACTTCCAGAGGTACAAGAACAACAAGAGAAAAACAAACAAGGCATATAAGGTTGCTATAGGGAGGAGTTTCATCACATATTTTTCTATGGGTTACCCTGGTGTTACCTTCCTAGACTACTGAACCCCCATCCTAGGTCACTCTGGACCACCTCTACCGGTCACCAGACCCCAATACAAACTATGCAGGATCAACATACCTTCCTGTTATGCCTTCAATAACCACCCCCATTTTGATTTGGAACAAAATGGGTCCCCCTTCTCTTTTTGGTTTCTTTGCCTTTGTTATTTGCTTTGCTCTTGGGAGTTCTTCTGTTTCCTTCCTGAGTTGCCTGCTGGTTCTGTTAAATTTTGGTTATGTCTCAGCTTGAAGTTGGTTTTCTTCTTGCTAAGGATTGAATGAAATTATCATAAACAATGGTGTATTTCATTATGATATATTTTATGTCCTTCTGAGGGCTAATGGAGGCATTTGTTTTACAGGATTGAATCATACACTTGATGATATTTCTTAGGGAGCTCAGTTGGAAAGCATCCCCCAGTCGAGTTTGGCATAGAAATCCTCTAAGGCAAGAGTCGGCAAGACCTTTTGGATGTCTTGCCGACTGGTGGCTTGGCCCTGTCCGTTTGAAATTCAAAGGGGGTTTGCTTCACTGAGAATTCTTCCCAACAGAAGGAGGTCCCACCGAAAGTTTGAGCTCATTGATAATTTTGCCTTTGGCAAGAGGTTTGGCCGATTAGCATGAATCTCACCGAGGGGTCACCCTTCGGTGTAACATAGCGGGCTCGGGGAGAGTGTTTAGCGTTCGCCAAAAGGTCTCACCGATCGAAAGAAGTCTCAACGAAATGGAGTGACATCAAGCGGAGGATTTGTGTTCAGCATAGCATCTGGCCGAAAAGGTGAGGTCTCAGCGAAAGGGTTATCCCTTCACCATGAGGTCTAGCCGATATGGTAAGGTCTCCCCGAAGTACTCTTGGCTCGGCGAAAGGAAACTTTGGTCTGTGTAAAGTCTCACTGACCAAAGGGAGTTTGGGAAAACAAACAGAGGTCTCGGCAACTAAGTGGTGTCTTGCCGATAGGTTGTCCCTTCGAGGAGAAAGATATATGTGCCATGATGTCTAGCCGAAGGGATAAAGTCTTGCCGACTGGGCGTATGTCTTGGTGAAAGATAAAGGCTCAGCGAGAGGTCTCACCGACAAAGTGAGGTCTCATCGAAAGAAGCTCAAGCTCAGTGAGAATGGTTTGCTTTCACTGTGACGTTTCGCTGACCTAAGAAAGGAGGTCTCGAAAAAAGGAGATGTATTTGCCAAGAAGTCTGCCCGAACGGTAATGTCTCACCGAAAGAGTTGTGGTTTCGGCAAGAGGTCTCCCCAACATAAAAATGAGCTTGCCAGAGGATTCTGAGCCTCACCATGACATCCCACCGATTTGAAGAAGTCTTTTTAAAACAAAAAGCTTGAGCTCGGGGAGAATGAAGGGGCTTCGTTGTAAGGTCATGCCGACTAGCGACTGTCTTGCCGATAGTCTTTGTGATATCGATATGACTTTCGCAGCTCACTAAAAGGTCTCACCGACTGTCACATGTCATGTCGATAGTTGCTAGAAGAGACATAATCACATTGGGGAGACATGATTAGTGTCTCACCAACATGCGATTCCATTCGAATGACCTTTGACCGCCTGGGAATCTTGCGTGGCATATGCCTAACCAATCGAGAGGAGCTAAGAAGGCTGACCGATAACAGTTTGACCGATTGACCACCCCTGTGGAGAAGATCAACAGGATGCAAGCGACATGGACTCATTCTGAGATCAGAAGGTGATGGAACACCTTGATGGACAGTGGTGCAAAGATCTAGTGGTGATTTTGATGCTACTTCCAGAGGGCGGTCAACGGGAAGAGAAGTCTAGAACATGAAGGAGGCCAGAAGAAGGAAGAGACCATGAGTCATAGTAACAGCTGAGATCACTACTGACAGAAGAGGATCAACATTAATGATAATGCTTTATAGCATTCAAGGCAGCCCTTCAGAGGGAGTTCGAGTATGGACATGGAGATAGAAGAGTTAATGTTGTAGTATCAAAAGATCTAAAGGCTTCTCCTAAGGACATAAATCTTTCATCAGCATGGACAATAGGGATACGCATTCAACACAGCATCAACTTTATCCAAAAGATCTGAGGGCCGACCCTCCTGCAATTAGAAAATATTTTGTAAACCTTAAGACAAGGGACAACACATCCTTTTTGGGTACACTCTGTACATATATATGGCATTCTTTCCTCTTTGTGAAGAAGGAGAAAAAAAAAGTAGGAGTGGGTTAGTTAATTTCTTAAAGTAGGAGTTAGATTCAAAAGAGACTAATGTATCTTTCCAGTTTCCTTAGCATAGATGGAAACAATTTGGAGTCATAGATTTTCTGTACACTGGTGATTGTGCTAGCTTTTTAAATGTTGCTTATATGTCTTACTGACAGTAGAAGCAACCAGATCTTAATCTACTTCAGATTGTTTTTCAGAATGGTGTTTTTCTTGAGTTAATCATTTGATTTGAGAAGCTTTCAAGGAATGAAGTTTGATTTTATGTTTTGTTTAAATAGTGATTTTCAATTTGCTATTGAAATTAGCATTGTGAATGAATGAAATTGTGTGTTAGTCACAAGTTAATTTTGTTCCACAATTTTAGTTAGGAATTCCTTGAAAGGTAACAAGTCTGGTTAAGTTGGATGAATTATTGTTCTTTTCTATTCCGAAGCTTTGATCCATCTTTTTCTATTTTTTTAAAAACCCTAGTTAGAGTAGGTTTGAATTTATGTTTGATCTTAGAAAAATCCAAAGCTCAACACTAGCAGGCCCCTTGAACATTATTGTTACATTGACCATTGAGTGACATCAACATAGTTGAGAACCAACTACAAAGACCTTGGGAGCTAAGATATCCATGTGTTGTATTTCTCTTTCAGGAGAAACAAAATAGCAATATTTTGTTTGCATGTTGTTGTGCCATCAGACACTTCAACACTTCCAAGAAATCAAGTACCTTCCAAGTGTACAAGGAAATTGATCTAGCCATTCCAAGCCTTCCCACTCATCCCAAGCCTAATCAAGCACTTGAGCCATGAGTGAGGCTACATTATCTGGATTAATGTGAGATACTGCTTAAACCCCCTAATTAATTATTATTTTTTTCACTGGATTAAGAAACTCTCATGAGTTATCCTGGACCTACCACTTTGGGCACTGGACCCCCATTGAGAACCAATCCCCCTACTAGCAACAAAAGACTCAACAGTCCACAAAATAGGTAAGCTAACTTGCACAACATGTAAAACTACATGAATTATCACATAAAGCGAAGCATGCACCAACTCGCACAAAATCTCCATAGTTAACAATTCCACAATGCAAAGCTAAAACCTACATAATCATAAATTAAGTATACAATCAAGTGTTCACAAAGAGCCAACATGAAAAGCCAATCATAAAGAAACCTTTTTCCCCAACTTTTGGAAGTCTAACAAATCACTAACACAATGGTCCCCCCATCAAAGTGGCAACATCACAACAAGTTCATCAAACTTAATCAAAAGTTCATGATCAACTCAATACAAAATCGACCACTAAAATAAATCAAAAGTATATTCAACCAATAGGGCATCCAAGGGAGACCTCAATTTTCTCCTCACATGATACGCATCCACTCATTACCTACTAAACTTACATTTTGGCTAATAAACAACTTTAATGAAATCAACAACCACAAAAACAATAGAAATCAACTGATTCACAAATCAATTCGAAAATCAACCCAATAAATCAATACAAACAACCAATCAAATCAACCATGCAATATTCCATAAAAAGCATTGTTTCCACAACTCTAATTAATCATTGAAACATTCAAACACAAATAATCAAAAATAAAGTCAACAAATCAAACACTTACTCAATACAAGCACACCAAACACAGTGCAACCATGAGATACTTCATAATCAAAGCACTATCTCTACATTTCATATTACTCTTTAACCACCTTACTTGTGTAATTGGGACATCTACACATTCATGCAATTATAATTATAATAAATCAACATTCCTCAATTACAAGAGATAATCTACTTCATCTAATTGAACAATTTTTTTATCAATTGACTTAACAACATTTCAAGTAAAATTTATTTATCAATAAATGAAAAGAAGAGTATTAGTTAAATTATTTTCCTATGTAATTTTCCAATTTTTTTGCTTATCAAAACCATTGATTGCAAGATAGAACATCCTTTAACTCATAATATATATATGAAATCAATTATACATATATATAATTAAATCTAAATTTGATCGCTCACATACAATCAAATTCACCTTCCTATTCGTCCATTTTGTCAATATTAATTTATTTAATTGATATTACACTTTCTGCCTAAAGTCCTTAAATTATTTAATTTAACAATTAAATGTTTTACCTTACACATTTTCCTCTCTAAATTAAATAAATATACCAATTTATTTAATTTAGTCATTTGACCTTTTTGAATAAAATCAATTTTAAATTCTTCTTTTTTCTCTCTCCTTGTCACATCCTCCATAATCCCTTTCTAATCTGGATTAATTTAATTAATTCATGATTAGGATGTGCATCCTCTTAATCAAGGATTAATGTCACATCCTCCTTCATTTGCCACTTGCCTCTAATCTTTTATTAATTTTCTTAATCAAGTGTTTGCACAACCTTACTTAAAGTCATTAGCCATATTTAGCATACCTTTTTAGTCAACATTTTCATTTGCCTTTTTTTAGCATTGACCCTCTTTCCCATGTGAATTTTTAATTCACATTTATTCATCCTAAGTCTCTTTCCTCCCCATGTGAATTTCTAATTCACATTTTATCCTTTCAAGGCTTACCTTATCCCCATGCAACTTCTAGAGCATTTAACTTGTCACCTCACCCACATGTGAAAAATTCCCACCTTTTTGGAGACTCTCTCTTATCCACTAGATTCTCCCAAGCATGTGAATTCTCTAATTCACATTTATTCACCCAAGATTCTTCCCATCTCCTAATGTACTTGCAAGGTACTTGTCCTTCCTCCACATCATGTACCTTCCTTCCACCTCATTTACACATCGCCATGTCTAAGCCACTTGACCCTCCACATGTCAAGATGTGAGGGCTTCTAAGTCTTCGACTCACCATAGCCCTACATCTTGACCTTGGTGGCTCAATCTCAACTATTGAATTCTCTAGAAAATTCAAATTCCTCTATAAATACCCATCTTCTAAGGCCTTTTCAACACTTAGTCATTTTTGTACCCTTATGCTATTAAATTGTTTACTCAATTTGCAAGCATTGTCTTAGCCATTTGCCAAGGCACTTAACCATTTGCATTTGCATCCCATTATATTATCAATCTTGCATTTAGTCATTTCCATATCCATCCAAGGAGCATACAAGTTTACATTCACAAGGGCCAACCAAGGAATTTCAGCAGCAAAGAAAGGTATATCAATTTACAATCTTCATTTTATCTTATTTCTTTGTATTATCAATTCTTTGGGCTAATATTGAGGTGTCCCTTTGTGTTTCTCTCATTGCATAACAATTGTTTTTACATCTTTAGGATATATAAAACATTTAGGATCACATATATATATACACATTATTATTCAATAAACCATCGAATGATCCCTAGCCATCATATACATATAATTCAACTGTCACGAATAAAGGATTAAGTGTCAATAAAGACTCAAATCTGAAGTTGCCCCCACCCAAGTATTTTCCTATAATACAAGCTCAATAAATTTGGCCAAAAACAATAGAAATATCCCTTAACTTCTGATCATCAATGAACATGTATTACTAAGATAAAGTCGTAGCCTAAACAAGATAAATTGCATTTAGAAGAAAAGGAAAAAGAATGAAACTGTTGAAATGACGGACAAAGGCCAACTTCAAAAGAGAACATGTTGATTCTATTAAGCTTAGAAAAGAAAAAAAAAAAGATAGAAATCTAAAGACTGTTGAAAAGCAAGCAAATAGGTTGGTATTATCTGTGAGAGAGAATCAGTTAGAAGATTCGTATGACTCAATGGAAGGAAGGAGTGACTATATAAAAGTCATTTAAAGACAAGCCTGCAACTAGATTAACTTCTATTTGAATTCAACAGATATTAATTAAATCACCAAAATCTAATATGCAAATCAATTATCATAAGCAAAGTAAATAATTCGATTTCTAAATAAGAGTATATATATTTTCCAAATTGGAGGTGATAGAATTGCTTCACATATACATACTTTCAATTGGCTACAGTGCATAAAAAGAAAATCGTTGCAATGCAACAACAGAGATAAAGCTAACATTGGGGAAAAAGGTTCTATGGGTGCACTCAACCACATATTGAATGAGTTTAAAAAAATGCTAACATGATGAATCAACAACTAAGGAAAAGGAAGATCGAACTTCTATCAAATCCAAACCTATCAAAATGGAAAGAATAAGCAAGTTATGGAATCAATTTCCATAAACTAGATTCAGATGCCAATAATATAAATCAAGTATCATGGAGAAAAGATGGATCAAGTTTATATGTATGGAAACAAATGCTAAGAATAAATCATAGGCTGCAAGTAACGACATAGAAAAGATCAGAGGTGCACACCAAACTTAATGGAAGGGTATATCAAAACTCAATCAAATGCATATAGATAAAGAGAATCGAAAGACAAGCCTGACATGCAACCACACTGAACAAAGGAACAAGAATTGTTCTCTAAGATTTTCTCACCAAAAATAATTGAAACAAGAGTACTTTCGTGAGAAGGGCAAAAAATTATCTGTCAAATTCATTTTCTCTGAGTTCATTGACACAATGTCATCCTTTGTTTGATCATCTATGTTTCCCCCTTCTCAGACTCAACCATGATTGATGAAGTTTTCTTCTCAAAATAATTCATAAAATGCAACCATTCTATAGAAAATTTCCTCAGACAAAGTTCTTGTTCAAAAAACTAAAACTCAAAAGATGAAAGCCTCTCTAAAAATAATCATTCTTAAAAACAAGGAAAATGCTTCAATTTTTTCAAAACAAAAATCAAGTACAATCACTTAATAAAACCAGTTTCCTTTTTTCAACATTAGTTCGAAGTTATGCATGCTTTGCATGTGAAATATTTCTATCTTTTTAATTGTTTTAACTCGTTGTCCATTATCTTCATTTAATTTAGTATCTTATTTTAATATTTTATTTCCTTTTAATATTTTCCCATATTTTAATTTACTATTAATTTAAAACTCAACCTTGGCAACAATTATCTTTATATTTAATTATAAAATTACTTTATAACTTAATAATTTTAATTTAATAACTAATTATCAAAATCCACATAATATCCTTTTTCAACCATGATTTATTTAGTTATTATTTTAATTTTAAATTACCTTATAATCAATTTAATTTAATTTAATTGATTTAACAAGGCTATTCATAATATTAAATTTGCCACATAATGTCAATAGCCAATTAAACAACATAATAACGAACAACGACAGGACATCACCAATCATCCAAACAAACTTACTCAAATGTCAAGAAAGGGTCGAACACAGAGCTTGGGCACTACAATATCTTTCTTTGGGTATAATGTGAGCATGTTCATATTCAGCTTCTGTGTTTCTTGTTTTTATTCATGTTCTTGAGTATGATTCATGGGAATAGAGTACTCTTTTATAAGTTGATTTGCATGGCAGATTATTTGTTTTTCTATTTTTAGTGATCATCTTGTAGGGGCAAAGGCCAATCTGCATCAAGATGCAAGTGTCAAGGAAAGTATGTAAAGTAATCATAGATAGTGGATTAACAAGCAATTTGGTAAAAAATGAAAATGGTAGAAAGGATGAATATTTCCTATATTAATAAATCAAAACCATATAATATTTCTCAATTAAAGAAAGATCAAATCGTGTTTGTGGATAAGTTTTGTTTTACGACCTTCAATATTGGGCCCTATGAAGATAAGGTATTGTGTGATGAAGTACTTATGGACTCTTGCCATTTGTTCATAAGTCAGTCCCCATAATTCGATAGAAATGTATAGTCCACCATGATAGAGCAAAATACCCATGAGATACAACATGAGGGGAAATGAAAATTTTTAAATCCTTCTTGAGGAAAATATTTAATGGAAACATTATATTTGTCCTCTTTATAGTGAATTGGAGGGAGCTTTTCAAAGGCTCCAAGGAAGAGAATTGTTATTTATTATACCCTAGAGACAAGGTAAAGTCTAATCAGGAAGAAGTCAAATTGTAGGTGTAGAAATTGCTAAATCAATAGTCATATTTAAATCTAAGATTTACTAGCTAGTTTTCTCCCTTCACACGACATCACCCTTCAAATTGATCTAATTTTAGTAGCCAAACTCCCAAATCAAGTTGCTTATAGATTGACACCTCTAGAGAATGAGGAGATGAGAAAGCGGATTATTGAGTTTTTGGAAAAGGGATTTGTAAGCTAAAGCATGAGTTCGTATGCCACACTTGATTTACTCTCCACCAGGAAATGAGGGAAATGGAGATGTATGGATTATAGTTCAAATAAAAAAGTCACTTTGAAGTATCAAGATACATGTCCAAGAATGGATGAATTATTAGATTGCTTGTTGGGTACCAAGATCTCCTCCACCTTAGAAGTGGTTACCATCAAATTTAAATTCATGAAGGTGATAATTGGAAGATTTCCTTCAAAGCCAACAATGGTTTATTCAAGTGGGTGGAAATGCCATTTGGCATGTCCAATGCTCTAACTACCTTAATGAGGACAATGAATCAAGTATTTAGATCATACATTAGAAAGTTCATTATAATTTACTTTGGTGACATCTTGATTTTTAGTAAAAACATGGAGCATGCAAATTTCACTTAAGTGTAGTACTTGCATGTAGAAAGGTTGTTTATCAGCTCTAAAAAGAGTGAGTTTAGCAAAGATAAGTTTCTATTCTTACGTAGTGTGGTTTCAGTTAATGAATTGAGCATGGATCCAAAAATAATTAATGCAATTCTTGAATGTCCTACTCCTAAAAGTATCATAGAGGTGAGGATCTTCCATGCTTTAGTGAAATTCTAATAGAGGTTCATTAGAAATTTCAGTAGTAAATGTGCACCTTTGACTGACTCCACAAGAGGAAAAGTCTTTACCTAGAAAAAAGTAGTCGAGATGAACTTTGAACAACTCAAAAAGAGGATAATTGAAGCTTTGATTATTGCTATAGCAAGCTTTGAGAAAAAATGTACAATACAGTGTGATGCATCAAGGGTAACTATTAGAGAAGTGTTAAGCCAAGAAGGAAAACTTGTGGCTAATTCAATGAGAAAATGAATGAAGTAAAAAATAAGTATACCATCTATAATAAGGAATTTTATGCTATTGTAGAAGCATTAAAATATAGGAGACATTATGTCCTACATAGTGAATTCATTTTGATGACTAATAATCAAACTCTAAAGTAATAAATTTACAAGCTAAGGTGCCTCACAAACATACCAAATATAGGCCTACACATGCCTTTACTTGTGTTGAAAGAACTACAGACTAATATTTCCATGGATTTTGTCTTTGGGGTGCCATGAACCCATAGAGAACATGATTTAGTGTTTGTAGTGTAGGACCACTTTTGTAAAATTTCCCACTTCATACCCCTTAAAAAATATAAATGATGTGAGTTAAGTTTCTCATTTGTTTCTCAAGGAGGTAGTGTGATTGCATGGTATCCCTAAAAACATAAACTAACGACAAGGATTCTAGAATTTTAAGCAACTTTTGGAGAGCCTTGTGAAATAAATTGGAGAATAGGCTACAATAGAGTTCATCATATCACCCCCAAACTAATGGTTAAAGAGAGGTGATAAATAGGAGCCTAGGTAACTTATTGTGATGTTTAGTTGATGACAACCCACACAATGAGATTTGGTTTTACACCAAGTAGAATTTTCTTATAGTTAATAACAAGTTTGTAGGTAATGTATTTCAATAATGTATGGTATAAATCCTAAAACAATTATGAGCTTAATTGATTTGTTAATAGGCCCACAAGTCAACTGAGATGCTACAAATTTGTAAAGAGCATTAAGAGATACACCATTAGGTTTTGCACAAATTGCATGTACTAAATAAATAATATGTTAGTGCTCAATGTTATAAGTTCCCAAATTCTAAAGCTAGGTCCTTCTTTGAGTGTTAGGGGTATCAAATTTGAAAGTACCTAACCCCTAACTTTTGATAAAGCATGGAAATAATGGACCAATTATTGAGATTGAGTAATCTCTCCTTCACTCTAGGCTTAGCTAAACCCAAGGGGGATTCCCTAGAGGTATTCTTAATATTATTATTCATAACTCAAGATCAAATAATTACAAGTACTGCAAAAGTATCCAGTGTATGCTTGGTCCCAAAGGATATCACTAGACTAAAGAATTTACCTACTTCACATAAGACTTCATATTAAGCTAACAAACACGTCATTACATAAATACAAGATGTGGGAATGAAAAAATGGTTCCTAAAGGTAAGAAAAATTATGGATCATTGAAGATGCTTCATTGGTTATATCATTGAATCATGAGATGTATACAAACTAACATCCTACTCCTAATTTAATAGTGAAAGATATTTTCAATTTGACTGCATGGTGGATCATTAATTCCATTATGGGTTCTTAATCCATTAGGTTATAGAGTCACAACATATCAATATCTGACAATATGTAGAAATCACAAAGGAATATGAATTGTGTAGATACATAACACATTGAAAATGATATTAAGTAGTTAAAAAATCTTAGTTATCTATCCTCAAATTGTAGAAATCCATAAAAAATAGAGAAATGGCCATTGCAAAGCTTGTAATGAATTAGAATATTGTCTCCTTCATCAAATCACTATTATATCCATACCAACACATGTGGAAAGAGGGAAGCCAAACATAGAATTCCCCTGATCTATAAATGGATTTGTAGAGACATTTGGTTACATAAATTATTTATAGTGTAACAACCTCCTTAAGATTTACAAAATATTTTTCACTAATGGTGATTGGATTTATAAGAGCTAAAGCCTTATAAGCTCCTTGGCCCTTGCAATAGTGTGGAGAGAAGAAATTTCTAATAATTTTTCTATCAAACAAACTAATAAGATGAGTTGATATTCAAGTGAGGATTGGATATGGCATGTAAGATGAGTTGAGATCCAATGAAATTTGTAAGATGGATGGTTTGGGTAAAACATGAGGACCATCTTCATCTAGAGCTCAACAAAGTTACACTAATGGAAATATGGCCACCTTGTCCTCCATGTTTGGAAGTACATGTGAATCCATGTCCTTAAGATAAACAATTGTTTATGGGTGGGAAAAACCAATCTAGTAGTTGTAGAAGTCAAATCTAGTAATTAATGGTGTTTTGGGAGTTTCAAGGGAGTAAATGGTGTTGTGCATGTTTTGCACACACGCCCCGCCGTAGGCAGGGAACCCCTTTTTTCGCTCCCGACAGGCTGCTTTGCTCCTATCTTGTTTTACGTGCCCCATTTTCCAAGCCCAAATTGGTCATGTGCCTTCAAACGATCAAATTCCCCTTACCAAATTCACCTACTTAGGGTATTCAAATCCGTAGAGAAATGAAGTCCCCCGTCCCTTTTCTGCCCATTGTCTTGTTTCTGCTGACTTGGTCCCTGATCGCTTGATTCACTTTTTTTGCCATTTTTGACTTTGGGGCCAACTTTTTGGTGGATTTGGGATGTGTTTGGGGTGCCTAAGTGAACTGCCAAAGTTTCGTCAATGTTTCGTAAAGTTTCAAAACTTTCCCTTCGGAATTCCCTTCCTCTTTGGCTGTTTTGGAAACATCGTGGACCCCTGCCGGTTCGGTTTCCACATTTTTGACTTTGGGGCCAACTTCTTGGTGGATTTGGGATGTGTTTGGGTTGCCTAAGTGAATTGCCAAAGTTTCGTCAATGTTCCGTAAAGTTTCGTGGTTTCCGAACTTTCCTTCCGGAACTCCCTTTCTCTTTGGCTATTTTGGAAACATCCGTGGACCCCTGCCGGTCCGATTTCCACATTTTTGACTTTGGGGCCAACTTTTTGGTGGATTTGGGATGTGTTTCTAGTGCCTAAATGAACTGCCAAGGTTTCGTCAACATTCTGTTAAGTTTTAGTGGTTTCAGAACTTTCCCTCTGGAACTCCCTTCCTCTTTGGCTATTTTTGAAACATCCGTGGACCCCTGCCGGTCCGATTTCCACATTTTTGACTTTGGGGCCAACTTTTTGGTGGATTTGGGATGTGTTCATGGTGCCTAAATGAACTGCCAAGGTTTCGTCAATGTTCCGTTAAGTTTCGGTGATTTCAGAACTTTCCCTTTGGAATGCCCTTCCTCTTTGGCTATTTTGGAAATATCCGTGGACCCCTACCGGTCTAGTTTCCACATTTTTGACTTTTGGGGCCAACTTTTTGGTGGATTTGGGATGTGTTTGGGGTGCCTAAGTGAACTGCCAAAGTTTCGTCAATGTTCCGTAAAGTTTCGATGGTTTCAGAACTTTCCCTCCAGAATTCCCTTCCTCTTTGGCTATTTTGGAAACATCAGTGGACCCCTGGCGGAGTCCACACATTTTGACTTTGGGGCCAACTTTTTGGCGGATTTGGGATGTTTGAGGTGCCTAAGTCTGCCAAGGTTTCGTCATTCCTTAAGTTTTGGTGGTTTCAGAGCTTCGTCCCCCTTTGGTTGTTTTGGGTTCTGTGGAGCCCGACTTGAGCCACCCTCCATGGCAGTTTCAGGACACCCGGCCCCTCTGTGGTCATTTCTGGGACTCCGTCCCTCCATGGCCATTTTGAGCTTCCAGTTTTTGTCAAATGAGTCCAATCTTGAGGAATTTTTTTTGGGCACTCTTCCTTCCCCTTTTCCAATGTGCTATAATTGAAAATCTTGGTTTTTCTAAGTTTTGTGAGGTCCATGAACTTCACTTCCGGTTTTTTGTCCTGTGTTTGCTGCCCACCCCCTTGCGCCCGCATTAATGTTTATGGTCCAAATGAGCTCCAAATATGAATATTATGATCTTTTGATTATGCATGGATGGATCTAACAAGGATTTTGTAAGATTTGACTAATGTTTTCCTTGATTTGTGTATGAAAGCACTTACAACACTTCATGTATGCTGGATTCAAGAAGCTTACTGTCGGTCTGTCAGGAGACCCATTGAGAAAGCTGAACAAGGAAAAGCGCATTGCTCCTGTCACCATTCATTTCATGTTCGCCTCTCCACCTAGCAAACACCAACAAGGTCAGCATTAGAAGAAGGATTGTGCCAAGGAAGTTAATGACAAAAATGCAAGGGGGTGGTCTTGAAGAAGGCATAAAGGAGTTCTCCTACTTTTCACCAGATGATGATGAGTTGTCCACTCGAATTAGGGGCAACCAATCAATTGATGCCAATTGTCGACTGGCTTGTTTGATCCAAGGAAGAATACTGCAAACACATCAAGTAAGAAGACATCTTTTAGGCAGTTTTAGCTATAGTAAAGGGTAATCAGCTAAATGACGAAACTACTACATCACCTGAGCACTAGATGACAAAATAGGGAAAAGACAGATGTATTTTAAAATTGTTGGATAATGGGGGTAGGTGAAACCCTAATGTAATCAAATTTGGGCCACTCATTGTGAATTGATCCTAGCCATTCATTTGGGCTTTGGAAAACTATAAATAGGGGCTTTCCCCTCATTTGTAAGGGTTGGAGAACTAATGTAAAGACATTCTGCAACAATAGAAAGCAACATTGCATGATTTATGGGTGTTCCTTTTGAGTTTTCTCTTTATGTATGCATGGTTCAACTTCCATAGTAGTTTTAGTTGTATATTCTTGAATGGAGGTGATAATGGAAATTGCTGTTATGGTATTTGATGAACTTTCATCCCATACTTTTAGCACTTGTTGATGACAAACTGCTGTGTAAAGTTAGCTTGGGCATCTTGATTTCAATGCTGCAACTTAGTTCAATCACATGTGCATGATGTGCATATGCAATTTGAAAATCTGCAGTCCTTAGAAGATTGCACTGGTTTTGTGCAACTGTAGGTTTCTCTTGGCCAAGCAAAACCTAGTTTAGGGAGTTTGTCTACTGTAGCAGCCTCCAAGATCACTGTTCATTTGTAGTTTCAGATCCAGGAACCTTCTCTTTTCCTTGCCCTTTTTCATTTTTTTTAATAAGTACCTTAGGAAAGGTTCATTGCACATTGTAAAGCTAAATCCAATGATAAAAATGGAGTTCAAGACTGCTATTCAAACATACAAAAAATGCACAACAAATGAATTAGATGAACTTGATGAGTTTCAGCTTGCAGTTTTGATTGGACAGCCACTGTTCATTCACTTTCAACACTTTGAAACTGCATTTGCAAACCCAACTTCCCATGCTTTGTAACTCATCCGTAAGACCGCCTTGTGATTCCAACAAATCACATCAAACAACTCATATATTCCAAGCACTATCAAGACCTGAAATTAGAGACCTTGGGATAGTGTTCTGCAATCTGATTGTGGAAGATTGTCTTTCAAGAGAGGTGATGCACCTATGCATTACCTATGTTGAGAAGTGCATAAAAAATACATCAACAAATGGGACAAATAGAGGAAATATGGAAGTTTGATGAGGAACTAAAGGTGAGAAAGGGGGATATGGAATTTTCTCATAGACTAGGACATTATAATCAAATATTTAAAACTAAGTCCATAATCACCTTGAAATCTTATAAAATGGGGGAAAGGAGGAACATTATCATTTCAACAATTATCATCAATCGAAAACCTCTATCGATATTTTAGGGAGTTTACAAAATTGTGAACTCATTGACATATTTACTTGTAGAAAATTAGGACTTGCAACAAACTTTGTCAACATTTTTGGAGGTTCACTAACCTTGAAAACCTCTTCCATTTTCTTGTAACAACTTTAACAAGTTTAAGAACCTTTGAAAAATGTGATGGATGAGAGAAGGATAACTTGTGAGGAATCAATGTAGAAGTGGATATAAGGACTAGCGGGGATAAATTTCTAGATCCTTATTGAAATCCCAAAAATGAAAAATATGAAGGGAAATGGAAGGACTAAAGGAAGTAGTGGACCTTGGGGGACTTTTAAGTATGATTAGACATTATATTTGGATATTTGGATATTTGGAAAGGGATTTTTTTTATTGTCCACTAAAAGCCTATAACAATAGAAAATGATGAAAACACTACTCAGTACATTTCTATATTTTTGGCCCAACTTCTAATAGCTAATATCGATATGGAGGATAAAAAGAGTCAACATTTGTGCAAACTTGACTAAAGGAGACCCATTAGAAATTATTCCATATTGATCATAAATGGTGGAGATATGAGGAATAATGCACAAAGGGGCTAAGATTAAATAAAATTTAGGCACTAAAACTTGGGCACCATATAGGCTCTAATTGTGTACATGTTTCTATTTTAGGAACAACAAGAATACAATTATATCTAAGAGTAAACCATAAAAAGGGATAACAAGGAGAGGACCAAGATAAATATAATTCACCATAACAAACAAGGATCAAGATTTCACAAAGACACAACAAATACAAAATAAAATATATACAAAGCATGATAATCACTTACAAAACTAATGCTAATCCATAGCATCATGAACTAGTAGCATCACAAGATTCAAAGTGAAACTCTTGAAGTAGCATGCACTATCATTTTTCACATAGCAACAACTTCGTATGTCCATGCCACAAGCCATATTATTCTCCATTTTGATCAATCGAGTAGTAGCTCATTATGATATTTTCACAAAATGAGAACATACCTCTAGAACTACAACTTAGGTGCTTCCTATTGATTTCCATTCTTTCCAAGGGTACAATCCATATTATCTAAGAAAAATGAAATATCCTTGCCTCATAGATCATCTTTGAGGTGACAAATGTTGGATGTCCCATTGACATGCATATTATTAACCTCAATTGAATCTAAACTTGAACCAATATCTTCCATGGATGTCATCTTATCATTCCATGGTGCACCCCTCCATTTATCATCATATGAATATTTTTTTATTAGTTCATTGGGATGTTCATACCCATCTTTATTCTTTTGAATCAAAACAAAATAGTGGTATAGGAAATAGCAGAGGGAAAAATATGGAAAGGTTAAAAACAATCTAAACTTACCAAGACTGGTGTATTCTTAATAGATTCCTTGAGTGACACATATGCATCAACTAGTTCCTAGCCCCAAGTGATTGATTCTTAATTAGAAAGACAAAAGAGTAAATCGACAATAGTTTAATTTTGTTCATAATGATGTCCCAAGAGGAATTCAAGACCAATATCAAATTATGACACTTCATTAGTGATCTTATATATTTCCTCATCAATATGCATCAGTCTCTTTTCCCTTTGTAGGTTGACCTCTTCATATGATAGGTACATTTGATCATCTAGGAAGGTCAAGCCATATGTATCAAGAATGCAAGGTGTGACTTGAATATATAAAATAAAACTTGGTTCTTCCTTTATCTCTTTGTCTACACATCATATTTCTAGTGGCTAGGACTAAATTGGTTGTTCCTTATCATTTGTATTCACTCTTTCTGAAACTTCATGTTCATGAGATTTTGGCACGTCTTTCTTTTTCACTTCTATTGAAATTCTTCTAGTTCGATTTTATATCTATTTGACATTTTGGGAAAAGTGGGATATATTGGTGAGGAATATGTGCATCATAGGATCAATCCCTATTCCCTCCTTAACTTGTCATTTTATTCATTTTTATTTCATAATTAAACTTATGCATACCCTAAAGTTCCCAAATCTACATCTTGATAATTAGGTCTAAATGAATTACCATTATTTTGAGCTTCCCTTGTTGTTTGTGTGGAGCCACTCTAATGTCTAATTAACTTGGTGCTACTAGGTATACACATGACTTAGAGGACCTAATAATCCCTAATTGAATAGTTAATTATTCACAAGAGGGTTACATTAAATCATTAACTAGAGAATCATAAAACTTTGGATAGTTCTAGAAAAACAAATGCATTCATAGATTCTATACATTCTACATCAATTGCTCGTATAGGCTATAAACATATGCAAATACAAAAAAAACTTGAAATCAGAATAAGTTGTTAATTCACAAAAAAAGGGAAAAGACTACAAGTAACTACCTTCTTGTATGAGTACCTAATGCTTGAGACTGTAACTATTAATTATTAAACTATGGTGTCCTAACTTATCTACAAAATATAATTCATTCATAATCATGTAACTAAAAACTACCAATCGAATTCACAATGTATCATCTAATCTAACAAATAAAATTAAAGTGGTTCAAAAGTGCCTCAAGTGGCCCTTTCTTGAGTTGTTGCTTCCACAAAATTTTGTCAAACACTCACTCAATAAATCATAATATCAAATCAATTATCTTTATTGTATTCTAGACACAAAAATGTTACACACAATCTAATAGGAAATTTGTTGAAGATCTTTGTTCAATAACACATATTTTGTATTCTCATAATATTGTTGCTACTACTAGCGCTACTACTACTAGATCTCCTCCTCGATAGAGGATCCTACTATATAGGTTATGTGAGGGAGTCCCATTATTCATGAACTGAAAACACACTATAAAATAAATGTCAACTATTCCTCAAGAATAGGAAGAGGATTGAATTTTGAAATAGAAAATAATAACTATATAAAATAGGAGTAGAGAAATCAAACATGAATTCCATGTCCAACAAACTTAACTATTTATAACAAAAATGTGCTCAACAAATCAATATTGTCATAATTCAGTCATATATTGAAATTATAATCCTCCTCTTGGTTGTCTTATTGGCAAGTAAGAGTAATATTAGGTGATTCACAGACTGATCAGTAAATGATTACCTCCATCTTCATTTGAAAGTGTCGTGCCCCAATTAGTTGAATTCTTCTCTACAATGATTTGCAGTCTTTATGTTGTAGGCTAGGAAGCCCATTGTTGTGAGTTGACAGTTGTCTCTATTGCAAATGTTAGTCTTATTTCCCAAGGCATTGTCATTATCAATAATCATAAATTAAACATAAAATCCTACTGAACTTCATAAGCATTCATGAATTTATACATAGACATATTAACATAACATATTTCCATTTCCAAATACTTAAAATTGCTAAAAGGTATATGAAAGGCATAAAAGGTCTTGGAAATGTCTTAAATCTAAGTAGAAAGAAATGATAAAAAGTATGAAACAGTAATGGAAAACTAGTCAATTATAGATCCCATCATTCCCCCAACTAAAGCTCTTGCTTGTCCTTAAGCAAGCTTTAGGGTCAAAGGGTATACTACAAGGCAATCTCTCTATAATCCACAACACCGGTCACTCCTTTACCTTGCTTCAAGTAGAAACCATATTGATCTAATATCTTTGCCATTCTTATGTTTTGTGTTGCTACACATTCCTCTCGAATCCTTCCTATCTAGTGTGGTATGATGAACAAGAGGAGAGGAGGATGAAAGGTGAGAGAGCTAAGCAATTATGTTTCTTAAGGAAATTATTATGTACTTGTGTGATCTTCCAATTGTTGTCACTATATTGTAGAAAAATGTACTCCTTTAAATTTTCACACTATGTTTGCATCCCCTTAATTAAGCTTTTAATGACCTAAATTATTTATTTCAAATCCTTATTAATCCTATTTTCTAAAAGGGAAATCTATATTAAACAATTGTCATCATTAATTTAAACACCTTGGAAGTTGTGTGTCCTAGAATTAGGTCCTAGGACCCATTCACCCAAGGGCGAATGGGTCCTCCTTAAGTGCCAAGACCTAATTTTTAATATGTTTTTGGTGACATTTTAAGGATCCAAATTCAAGTTTCAAATTATAGCTTATGGAATCTAATTTTTCAGGAAATTAGATAAACATCTATAAATACATAGTTATTTTATCAATTTAAACCTAGAAGCAAGAAGAATTAAGAGGAAACTTTCACAAGAGAAAATATTATTGTCAAGAACATTCAAGAGTGGATTTATCAGTCATATAAAATAGCAATCAAGATCATACCATCATGTCAAATTTATTTGTATCCATGTATGTTTTTGGAGCTAACATTGTGATGTAGGTTTCAAGCATTCAAGCATCGAGATCAATAATCCAATCAATCCTTTTCATGAAAAATCCAATCCTTAGAGAGATGTGTTAGAGTTTAGTTCTCTAAGGGAAGACATTGAGGGTTTGGTGAGTTGTAACAAGTCTTTTTCATTCATCATTCTTTAAATTTTATCATTATTTCATCATCAAGGTTTAATTACCAAACCGGGATTGACCAAGGAAAACCCCTATTACCCCAAAAATAAACATTTTTTCTTCTCTCTTTGTATGTGAAAATTTGCAAGTGAAGAAGGATTGAACATTGATCAAAGGAGAAATTTTGCAAAGTTATCAAAGTCATCAACATTGTTGTCAAGCCATGGAAACTCAGATCCTAAATTTATTTTCAACTTTCTAGCAATGAAACCAGTGGAAAACAACATCTCAAATCCATCTCGAGAGGATCCCAAAAGTAGTGTAGAATATCCCTACAAGGACTCATTGGCCCAGTGGCCCAAGTGTCCTTCTGTAGTTCTTAGGAAAAGCTTTTTTAGGTTTGTAGATATCACCCTATAACCCCCAAATCTGCGTGCAAATTGTTGTTTTTTATTCTATTATCATATATCTATGCATTTCAAGTGTTAAGTCATGCAATTTACTATATTAAATATTTTTAGTTCATCTCCCAAAAGTGCATTTGAGTCATATCGGTCATTTCTATCATAAAAAAGTTAAGGTCCAAGATCCCAAAATAGGGTTGGCTCACCTCAAGGTTGAAAGTTAATCTTATCCCTTTGTGATCTTCTCTATTTCTAATGAAATTTTACAGAAAGGCACCTAGATTCCTATTGTCCTAAACACTTTGGGACATATGATCTCTTTTTCTTTGTTTCAACCACATAATTATAAACAAAATGAGGCTCCTTCCTTTTAAGCTTTGACATAAGTTCTCTCCATCTGCTTTGGGTAAATTCAAGTGCCTATCTAATTATGCTTGATGCTACTCCCTTGAGTTTCTTGTAGTCCCCTTCTCTGCATTGCATGATTTTTGTTGCAACTCCCCTCTTATTTATGAGTTATAACCATTGGTCTACCACTGCATTTGGATCCACTACTTGTTCTCTTAAATATAGAGGGAGTGATTTCTCTCCTGATATTTTTGCATCAACTAACCACTCTAAGGTTTATTTATAATATAGGAAGCTAAAGCCCTAATCTAAACATCTCCTATAAATATGAGTGGGTTCCATGTAGTATCATAAGAAAGAATCAAGTTGTGCAAATGAAATTCACACAATCAATCTTGCATCTCTGGTGTAGACCATTGGAAAACTTCTAAAAAAATTGACCATGAATTTATAGCTATAGAGAGATCATTGATTATTTGACTAAATTGAAAACATAGAAATTTTTCTTACAAGGATAGAGTATATACCCTAGCAAGAGGTTTGCACCTCATCAATTGAACTATCTTATCTACCAATTTATCAATTTTTACCTTCAATTTCTTTATCTTTGTCTCTTTCTTCTCAATTTCTCTGGCATGTGTGGATATTAATTTTGTTTTCTCTTGTTCCTAATCCTTTTATTTTTGAGAAAACTCCTTTGTTTTATTCCATGGCTCAATGCCAAGTGACACAACAATGGGAATATTGGGTGTTCTTACATATCCGATTGAGCTCTCAGGATCTTGATACTTTTCTTCATTTCAACAATGGCAAGTTGTGTCAACACTTCTAACCTTGATCCCTGCTCAAATATTTTCTAGAGTTTTTCTTCCAATTCCTTAATATTTTCATCACTTTCATTTCCCCTTTGTTGGTATGCTTTTGGCTCCTCTTCTAAATGTTTTATCCTCTACAAGACCTCTTGCATTTCCTTGCTTGTATTTCTTCCTTCTAATAGAAATTATTCTTCTTTTCCCAAAAAATTATCTTCTTCTACCTCTGAATGCATAAACCCTTCCTTAGAAACAAGTAGATTTTTGGAGGTCTATTTTTATTTCTAGCCATAAAATATCTTCTAAGTTTAAGTCAAAAGTGTTGATCAAGTACAAGGGCTACAAAATTGGTGTTCTTATATCACTAATAGAAACATTTCCCTCAAAATTTGCATCAGTCTCAATCATAACAACATCTTCTTGTGGCTTTTTATCCTTTCCTTTCATAGGGCCTTTCCTTCTTAAGTGATTTGATTGCCTTCTTGATTGTGCAGGCCTTTTTTTAGCTTCTTCATAGGTACAAAAGTATAGGCCACACTTTTTCTTTTATTTGTATTAGGAGGGATTTTAGCAAAAGTTGGGGTTTCTATATCCTCTTTGGCTATGGGCTACTCAACAAAAGTTGCAAGTTGAGTTTCATGTAGTTTCTGCTCTTTCAAGTTCCTCTATGTTGCAAGTAAGTGTTGCAAGAGGGGAACCAAAAGGTATTCCTACCTATGTTGCAGCCATAGAAGGCTCTTCTATTTTGCATTCTTCACACCTTTCTTCTTCATCTTTTAAATTAGAATAATGTTGTTGATATTGTTACTATTTAGAAAATTTTCCCAAGATGTATTGGGAAACTAAATCCTGAGACTTCTTTGACAAGTAAAGTAACTAAATAGAAATGAAAAAGAGTAGACTTATTCCTTTTCCTCTTATACTCTAATGAAATCCTCTTTTAACAAATTGTACAAAATAATTGGTACATTTACCAACCTCTGATGGTGAAGGTGGCTAAGGAGCTTGAAATTTTTAGTATACAACAATGGTTGTCTTTCATCATAGGTCAATGTCCTCGTTAGAAATCTCCTTATTTTTTGGTTCCTCCTTTCTTAAAATAGGTTTTTGGCACTTAACAACTAGATTCCATATTACAATTTTGGAAAAAAGGGCTACCATTTTCATAGATAATTGGCTAAGTTCATTATCCAAACTTAGATTGGAGATTTATCTAGGTAGGAAGAATTTTATTCATCTCCACATTAACAAAAATCCTAGCAAAAACAAGCCTAGTTATTTCCAAAGTAATTTTATCAGTAGATAAAATATTCCCTAATAAATTTGCTATACTTTGAAGGATTTTAGGGTTCCAAAATTTAAGTCATAACCTAGTAAAATGCACCCATGTGGAAGCCACAACACATAAATTAGTTATTGGGTTAAACCCTAGTTTCTATTAGTAGAGAGAGGTTATTTATGTGGCATTTGTCAAAAAATCAATGCCCTCCTATAAGAACCTTGGTCAAGTCTTCATTATTGGAAAATATAAAAAGAAATAAAATATCTAGCATTGCACTGATTGATACACTTCCTTTCAATTCACAAGCCTCAATTGCCCATTTTCAAACAATATCAATATTTGGTCTAAAGGAGAAAAACTTACCAATTGACTAGAGTATTCTCCATATTATAAATAACTTCATCCATTAGGGAATCAATAAGATTTACAATAATTCTATCCTTAGAGATCCATATCATTGAATTTTTAACACCATGATTCTTAAATATACTAGATTTAATACTTTATTATCCCACAATGCCTAACTAGTCCCAAGATCTAACCCTTTCAATGAATTGTCAAAAATAATGCTAATAACATGGGGAGGTCTCGAGGGGTCCCTAAAATATACCACCATCTATACAAACCAAACAAAAAATTAAATATTAAAAAACAAGCTAGTTGTTGCTTCACTTTAGAGGAGAAAATATGATATCCTTTATAGCTATGATTATTATTAATACCTTCATGACTACATAGCACACCTGATGGTCCCAATCATTTCTTCCTATAACAGTCCTTGTGATTGAATATTGACATAAATATGTTTTTTTCTTTTCTTTTCTTATGAGTGCCTTTTATATATACTAAATGTTAATATGATAGTATTATAACTAATGATAATGGTTGTGAAAGGAATGGCAATATTATGATCTATTCTTCATCTTCCTACAGGCTATTTTTAGTGGTAGAAATTTAGGATTACTTCTACATTTAGGAATTACTCTTCATGAGAAACATTAAGATAGATTACACATTGGATTGATTCTAATTTTAATTAAAATGATAACCTACTAATGCAAAATTATAATAATCTCATTGATAAATTAAAAAAAAAAAAGATAAAAAGGTTTCACCCATAACCCCTAAGTTGGCCTTTCATGCAAGATATATTTGAACTTTTAATCAGTTAGAGTTATTTTTCTCCATCAATGAATTTCTAATGAGGAGAAAATAAAAATTAAACTTCCAAGACTACCTTCACCTATTAAGAAATGGTGGCAGGCCAATAAAATTTGGAAGGAAGACTAGATAGAAAGAAAATTTGAGCATATCTAAGCTACATTCATAAAAGCCTTTAAGGATGAATTGTATCTTGAAGATGACTATTTTGTTGTGCAACATGTAGTTGGTCACAATCAAAACAAAACAAGGAGATGGCCAATTAGTTCTTGAGCCTAACTCAAATAAACCTAACCTTGCCTAGAGATGCCTATGTGGTTGCTACATGCAATGGTCACGATCACAACATGGACATGACTAGTCAGTCCAAGCCTACACCGATTCCTTTCATGATCTCTATGCAAGGTTAGGATTATTTGAGTTAGAGCAATATTGAGTCCTCAAGTACCATAGCAACCTATGAACATCCAATTAGTCTAAGATGAATCTAGTTAAAGTCAAGAAGATATGAGAAGCCTACCACTATGTGACAACCATTAAGGAAGAGTTTATGTAGAAGAGCAAGGAGAGAAAACCACCACACCAATAAAGACATTGCCTTCAAAACAGAGCAAATTGTCCAAGCCAAGTAAATGGTGCAATAAACACAAAAATGAAGAATATCCAAGAGCTCCATCTCCATTGATTGATTTAAACTTCATAATGGGCAAGATGGACCATCAAAAATTAAAAAACATTGATTGATTTAAATTAGGGATAGGGAGATAGGAACCACCCTACCAATTGAAATCTCAAAAACTTCTCTTATGTAGCACAAAGTAGAGTATGGTGATATCAAACCTTCAAAAAGATTCATTGACAAAAATCCTAGCATTCTAATCAAAACCACACAAACAACCATGCCAAAAGTTGAACCAAGGTGATTATTCCATGAACATAGATGTGGGTACAAGGGTAGACACTAGAATAATTTTGTGGTGTAGTGCTAATGGAAGTCTGTAATGTACTCCTTGGACATCGATACATGCATAGTCACAAGTGTATATAAAGTGTCAATCCTCACAATATAGTTGTGTTAGTGGGTAGTAAGAGATACTAGACTCATAAAATGATTTCATGCTCAACACATTTGCCAACTCTAAAGAAGATTATGTCATACAACTATACATACTTAGATTTCCACAATTCACTATCAATTGACACACAACTTGTAATGACAAAGATAGATTAGATTTTTGAAGCCATCTCTACATAAAATTATTTTATGCCTATGTATCAAGTCTAGTTATTAAAGTGAGCTAGCTTCGAAAATAAGCCAAATGGTTCACTAAGTAATAACTATAGGTCAAGGTTTTGCACCTACTTTGTAGATAATGCAAGAGACTATTGCTTTACAAGGAGAGGTAATTGATCTAAAATGATAAACTAATATTGAATTTTATAGTAATACAAAGACCATTCTCATGGCTTGTGATTGTTGTGATAACACAATTATGGCCTATTATACATCAAAGCACCTCCCAAATGCACACAATTGTGTTGATACCATCAATCTATCTCAAACAAATGTGAAATACATTAGTAGTGGTGCAAATTACGATGCACAAGATAGGACTTGGCAGTAGCTATACTTTTGCCAATCTTTTGTAGTTTCTAACATGGCTTTAGCAAGGTCAAACATGCCTCTAAGGCAAATTGCAAAGACAAACTCACATCACGCATCATTGCATTGTTTCAAGTGTTGTGCTTCAACCTCAGATAATGTATCACCATGATAATTGAAGTGACACCCCAAGACTAAAGTTTGTCAAATGATCCACCAACACATTGTACACATCAATAACATTACCCAATAATCATAAGATAATACATATGAAAAGAGTTCAACTATTATAATAACTATCATCTTTCATGAACACTAGCAGATAAAAGAAAATAAAGAACAATATATAAATAGACGACATTAGAAAGTAATAGCCATACATCTTCCTCAAAAGTATTCCAATAAGATTGAGCATATAAATAAAACATATTTACTATTTTTAATTCTATTGCAAACTCAAACTTTACACTGCTCCGTCTCATAAAACTTTCACACATACATACGCACATAAATTTATCTAGATCCTCGTCTATAGAGTTGTGCACGAGGACTCTAGCTAGGCATCGATTAACTTAAGCTCCTGCCGCGCTCCCCCGCGCTCCCCCGCGCTCCCCAACCTCCCCTCCCCTTTTGTTTTCAAGAGACTGGGCTTAAAAGTTGTACAACCGATCTTGTCAGATTGGGTTATGGAATTTATCAGTCTTCCACTTGGCCTCTGGTCAATATACTTAAGTCAATGGACCCCGATCTAAGCATTCAAAACAGAGTAGAAGTGGACTTGGAGCTTATTATACAGCATATAGATGCTGCTTTATCTGCCACAGTGACTGACAAGGTAAGCAAAACTATCCAATCCGTTTCTAACTATTCAAGATTTTAATTTCTGATGTTTTAATCCCCACACCTGTAAAATCATTGGCCCCAGTTTTGCTCTGTAGAAAGTTGGATATTGTTAGATAGTAAATTGGAACTAATTCTTTTAGGAAGTATATGGTAGTGCTTAAAATAGATTCTAATTTTTTAGGAAGTATAATCTTGTACAATGGTACAATTTGAGTGGAACTGAAGGCGTTCATAGTGGAGGTCACTTGTTCAAATCCCCCAAGAGATGGCAATGTAGAACATAATATAATGGACAAAAAAAAGGTGTGCATGTAAAAGTTTAATGAACAGCATACAAGGTAAATGGAAAATGCAAAGCCCTTAACTCCTGGCTGGTGACATGCTAAAATTAATGCTATGACCATAATTTTTGCTTTATTAGGCGGCTACACAATGGTCGTTTGCAAGCAGTCTGATGACCCAGGGAAGACTCACAAAACAGTAGTAATCACCCCAGCCCTGTTAACGGTAAAGGTGTATTAGTTTCAGAACAGACAAGCATCAGGGGCCACCGTTCCAAACCTAACCAAGAGGCAAGAAGAGCTACTATTTGTGATTGTGCTTCAAGGTCAACTTCCACTGTTTGCAAGCTTACTGGTCATTAAAACCTTCAAATACTTCAGTTATTAACTCATGAGGCATATGAAAATCCATCTACTGAAATCCTTTTCAATCCATCGACTCTCTGCAGAGCACCCGTCATGGCAAGAAAGTATGATTACATACCATTTCATCAAGTATACCTACATCTCAGCTTCCATTTAAAGAAAGTTGGGTTTAAACTGGGATTCTTTACAAATAATAGGATAACCAAAATATTATTGACCTCCGATTCATACGAAAGAACTTAACATTAATAGTTAAGGTCTTTTTGTTTGCCATGACTGCAGATCTCGGAGAGTTCTTCCTGTACAGGTTCATGCTGTCTACAAAGATACGGGAAGAACTAAATTTTCTAAGGGGACAAGCAGATCGTATGTTAAGAGAAATTATGTTACAAGTGCAATTGAAGACACTGTTTTCTTTTATTTCATATACATCACTTCAATCCACTCCAGAAGCCCCCAGTAATCAATTTCTCACTATATGTTCTCGCATTTTCATTTACAGATTCAATGTTTCACATTATTAGTTGGAACTCCTACTGTATTTGAAGTCTAATCTTTGCATAAGCAGGTGGAGTTTGGTTGCAGTCTGAGAAAGATGTAGCTGAAACTTCATCCCGAGGACAAATTCATAGAAATGCAATTTCTTTCAACTCACAGCAAACAAACCACAACCAACCCTTTAACTTGAATCATGGTCACTCTTCACAAATTGCTAGCCATAGGAACAATAATCATTATCAAAAGAAAGGAGTGATATCACGCATTGTTCCGGGAATCAGAGGAGGCAAAAAAACAGTGGGTGATGAAAAATATGAACGTTTGGTCATGCAACAAGGAATGAAGGGTTTAGATCGAGGCACAACTTTGTTCTCATACCATGAAATTTTGATTGCATGTCAAGATTTTCACCCAAAGAATAAGATAGGAGAAGCGGTATTTGGGTGTGTGTATAAGGTAATAAATTAAACAGGTCATTCACAATTTGATTTGTAAACTGTAATGGCATTCATACCCTTTCGATTATACATGCTAAGTCTCATGATGATGTAGCATTTTTACTACAGGGAGCTTTAGAAGATGGTATGCAGTTGGCCATAAAGAGATTATCTCAACAAGGAAAGATTATTTATGAATGAATGGGGCATTGGTTCGCGTTTACAACATCGTAACATTGCAAAGTTGTTGGGCTTTTGCAGTGAAGGAGAGGAAATATTGCTTATTTATGAATATGTACCTAAAGGACGCCTAGTAAAAGTTCGCTTCAGTAAATAAAGAAAAACCAGTGTTTCCTTACAGGATTTTAAATAAGATGTTTACATATATATGGTATGAATACCTATATAAAAATTTGACTGCAATTGCAGATCCCTTAGAAGTCCAAGTCCTTGACTGAAGAAGCCATTTAAATATAATACAAGGAGTAGCACATGGTCTGGCATATATTCATGAGGATTCTAGGATTCGTATAGTGCATAGAAATTTAAAACCCGATAATATATTACTCGACGAGAATTTGAATGCCAAGATTGGAGATTTTGGGTTGGGAGCAGTCTTAGGTACAAATGGCAACCATCAAATCATGTCAGTAGCTGGAGCAGAGTAAGATGCATGTCATAAAATTTGAAATTGTTAGAATGTAATTTTATTTGTGCTAATTAGAAAAATGTTGCAATTTTGGCTTGTGCAGAGGCTATATAGCTCCAGAATGTAAGTCTGATGGTCAAGTAACAGACAAAGTGGATGTTTTCAGCATTGGTGTGGTCGTCTTAGAAATGGTGTCTGGCAGAAGACATGTGGAGTTTAATTCCTCCCTGGGGTTTGTCAAGTGGGTTGGTATACAAGCTCAGAGTTTTTTTTTTTAATGTCCGTACTCTTGACCTTTTTAATGTGAGATTGTTTTTGTGCAACAGGCATGGAATCTTCACGAGGAGAATCGTCATTTCGATCTGATAGACAGAAGATTAATTTGTAGTGAAAATTTTGACTCAAAAATAGTATTGAGAGTGATATTGATTGCCCTTCAGTGCAACCAAGAGGCAAGGTTGAGGCCTTCCATGTCAAAGGTATTATTCTTGTTGACACTGTCTAGTGAAGAAATTGGCATGCCTACACTAACAAAGCCAGATTATCTCTATGACAGCTAATTGGCCCACTTTCTTGATATTATTCTAGTGAATTTCCAGTCACAAACTATAGTTTCTTCCTACGCTTTACTCAGATTCACATTTTTATATGATAGTAATTTTTCTGTACATCATCTTACCTCATTCAACAGTTCCATCCAAATTTCCTTTATAATTACATTGACAAGTACAACACATCAAAAGAGCAATGAGCTATTCTTTAAAAAATTTCCACTCTATCAAGAATTAGCAAGCAATTTCATATTTTCTAGTTTGTATCTAAAATATTCTTACCAATCCTTATTGGCTTTGTGTAGCACTGCATATGTGGGTTTGGATTGTGTGTATTAAGGTGGGGATGGGATTACCCCTTTTTGGCCCACCAGCTGAGCCCTCTTAGTGCCCAGATTTTACGAATAAAAAAAATACAAGAATATTAAGAAATTATAGAAATTATAAAAATATTTTGATTATTAAAATTATTCAACAGAATGACACATGACAAGGAAAAGGAATCTGTTCATGGTTTTTAATATTCATTGTTGTATCTAATCTTAATTAGATATCCATTAATTTCCATTCCATTGCTTTGGAATGTAGTCACACTGCTCCTAAGTTCTAATGATGTAAAGGACTAGAGATAAATTTGTACAAATAGGTTTTGTAAGAACAGCTGAAAGCCAAATCTATAAACAGGGTCAACAATAATACAGCACAAAAATAAAATAAAAAACATCCATGAATCATTGGTTATTTTTGAGGTAAAACTATCTTATAACAAACTCCTGAAAGACTCTTCCTGTACATTACCAAGTCCATTACATTTCCCCCTGTTATACATTACTCAAACAACATTCATCAAACACGAGTTATTTCGTGGAGGTTAAAATATGTTAAAATATCTTATAACCAACTTATGTATGGACCTTCATGATACACTTTGAATTCCGATACATTTTCCTATGTTACTATGCCATCAAACAGAGTAAATCCGAAAGCCATATTCACAGCATCCTAGTTGCTCTAATGCATTTGAATATTTCCATTCTTCAAAATATACGATTAAATGATTTGGCTTACTAACAGGCAAACAAATTCATTCTCTATTCATTCATAAGCAATGACAATATCACACTGGTTATGATAACATGTATACATGCCAGCCATTGATTGCAATCTTTCTGAAACCACAATCACAATGGTTGATCCCCTTCAACATTTGTCTTACACTAAACCATTGATAAGCTAACTAATAGCAATAACATTCATGCAAGCTATCCCTTTCTTGTTCTCACAGGCAGATGCAACCAAAAACACTTTCTGAACAGCATTCATAGTGAATGCTAATTTATCTTCCATTTCAGCATTCAGGTAACACACTCAGATTCTTATTACGACTGTGGGTACATATCATATTGAAAGCAGAGTACAAAGTGCATTATATTGCAGTAATCAAGATCATAATTAATTAATTTCCCTCAAAAGGCCTCTATTGATTTTCCATTAAGATCAATGATTCTTCTTACATTCTGAGCATTCTAGGTAGTCATATTCTCCCTGCTTTTGTGAAACTCTTAAATAGCGTGCCCATTAAATCCAATAGAATAAATGTTAACCCACAAAAAGTTATAAAAAGAACATTCTAGTATTGGTCAAGAAGACCATATCCTAGGATTAACACTTCCCATACACAATTTCCTTAAAAGTGAAATCTATTCTTACATATAATCCAACATATTTCTTCTAGAATACAAGGCAATCATTCTTTTGAGGTTATAGGGCTTTGTCACTAATTATTAATGACCTTGCAACGAACAGGAGAAAGACAACTTATTCCTTAATTTCTCGCTGTTCTTGACTGGGTATGTTAGAACACAATAGAGTCTGACAACAATGCAACAGCCAAAGGATGAGGTAGGAATCCTATCTTCTTATTAGATTAAATTGTCACTATTCAATACCATAACATCATTACTGGGAGATGTTAAAAAAGGATTCAAAGGATTTTTGCTACAGTCATTACTTGGAAGGTACTATGATACCCCATATTGACCCTGCTCCATTATTGACTAAAAAACAAATCATTATATGCATTTGATGTGCTACTCTATTGCAAAGATAGAATAGACTTTTGACACACTACCAAATCAGGAAATAAATTGTAATGTTAGTATTTTATATAGTACCAAATCAGGAAATGAACTGCAATGTTAGTGTTTAGTCTTAGAAGTTAGAGCTATTAGAAGTCTTTTGTCTACTGACGCCTTTGGCTATTATTAGGTACTTTTAAATCTACTTCTAGTAGCGGCTGGGAATTGGAAAGGTTCGAAAATGTTTCTTTTGGAATAAAGTGTTTAATTTGTAGTTCCATTTCTGATAATAAGAGCTGTGTGTTTGCTGAGTTTTATTTGACATTGCTCATTTGTAGTGTATTTCCCTTCTTCGCTGCTGTGTTCAATTATGTACCTGCAACAAGGTTATTTAACTTGCAGCAACAGGTATCGTCTGTATTAGTTTGGTATTAGAGCAACAAAAAAAGGGTTTAGATAGGAATATATATATCTACATATATAGGAAGAGAGAGGGGGAGAAAAAGGGATGCATGTAGAGGGAGATATATCTAGAGATAGAAAGGGAGAGAGGAAGATAGAGGTAGAGATGAAGATGGAGGGAAAAATTAGATAAAGAGAGTTAAAGGGACAGATAAAGATAGAGAGGAATATAGAGAGAGATATAGAGGAAACGACAGAGGAAGAGAGAGAGATATAGATGGTTAGATAGAGTGATTGAGAGATAGAGATATAAGGAGAGAGAGAGAGAGAGAGAGGGGCAGAGGTGGTGCGGAGGGAAGGGAGGGAAGGAAGGAGGGAGAGATATAGAGAGAGGGGCGGGGGGGTAGAGAAATAAAAGTAGAGAAATGGAGAGAGAGAGAGAGAGAGAGAGAGAGAGGGAGAGGAGGTGGCTCAATATATAGAGAGAGGAGGGAGAGGGAGAGGTGGAGGTAAGGGGGGATATATATATAAGGGGGGGATATAGAGAGAAATAAAGGGATGAGGAGAGAGATAGGGAGATAGAGGTAGTGAAAGATATGGATAGAAAGGGATAGAGAGGAGTGAGAGGGAGGGAGAGAGAGAAACCAGGAGAGATGGAGTGAATAAGAGAGGTAGAGATTAAAAGATATATAGAGAGAGGTAGGAAGAAAGAAAGGGCAAGAGAGAGATAAAGGAGGTGATAAAGACAAGTAAAAGAGAGATATAGAGAAGGAAGAGATATAGAAAAATATGGAGAGATAAAGAGATAGAGATAGTGAGGGAGAACTAGGTTAGGTGTGTGTATATGAGTGAGAGATATATATGGAGGTAAAGATAGAGATGGATAGAGATATATAATTACATAGATGGAGAGATAGAAATAGAGCTTAGGGGATAGAAGTAGAGAGATATAAAAGAGGGAGTGATATGGATAGAGGGAGAGATTTGGATATATATTTAGAGATAGATATAACTTGGGAAAGATGGAGGGGGAAGACAAATGGAAATAGGTAGAGAGGGAGGGAGAGAGATATAAATGGATGTAGAGTAAGGGAAAGGGAGAGAGAGAGAGAGAGAGAGAGAGGGGAGGGGGGGGAGATAAATATATAGAGGTAGAGAAAGGGAGAAAGATAGGTAGAGAGGGAAAGAAAAATTATATATATATATAGAGAGAGAGAAAGGGAAGGGAGAGACATAAGTAAAGAGGAAGAGATAGAAGAGGGGGAGATGGGGAGAGATAGCTAAATAGATAGAGGGAGAGATGGAGAGAGGTATAGAGGGAGCGAGATGGGGAGATAAGGAGGAAGAGAGAGGTAGAAGGGACAGATAGAGAGAGGGGAGATAGAGATATGAAGAGACAGGTTCTAGAGAGAGAGATAGCTAAAAAGATAGAGAGATATAGAAAGAGAGGGAGAGATATAGGGGTAAAAAAAATAGAGAGATAAGGAGATAGAGATAAAAATAGGGAGATATAGAAGGAGAAATATGGAGAGATAGAGGATGGGAGAGAGTTAGAGAGAGGAAAATGGAGATATAGATATAAAGGTATAGGAAGAGGGAGAATGAGAGAGGGATGAATATAAAGAGAGCTATCTAGAGATGGATATGAAGAGTGAAAGATATAGGTAGAGATGAATATATAGGGAGGGAGAGAAATAGGTAGAGAGATAGAGAGGGCAAGAGGGAGAGATAAAGATAAAGAGATAGGGAGGTAGTGTTAAATGGAGCTTGACTACCTTCTATCACATCCCTGGGTGATCCCACAAAATTGGTTTACAATTCCATTAAGGAAGAAAAACTGCAAAAAATGCCCCCATCAAGAAAATTTTGGGTTTTGGGGGGTTCACATGAAGGGGGGTTCGCTCTAACCCAAAAGGGGTTTGCTCGAACCCCCTTCGAGCGAACCCTCTTTAATGGTAGGGACCCACTTTTTGCATGTTTTCCAGAATGGAAACAAAGGAAATTTTTGAAAATAGGGGGGGTCGCTCAAACCCCCCTTTGAGCAAATCCCCCTTCGCTCGAAAGGTTAAGGGGGTTTTACTTGAAGGGGGTTCAAGGAAACCCCCCTTTTTTTTCTCTTCTCCCATTCTTGCACCAAATTTCTACAAAAATTGCCTTTCGAAGCTCAGGTTAAGGATGAAAATGGAGGAAACTTCACAAACCCAACTGAATGATGGTAGTCCTTAGAACGAGCTATCCATCGAATATAATTTTAATATAGTTTGGTTTTATTATGTTTTTTTTTTAGTTTAATTAAACATAGGTTTTTCATAGAAAATCAAGCTCTTTGTTCTGCACATATGGAAAAATAGTAGATTATCAAAAAGATTTAAAAAATATGTTCAGGCTAGGTATTGATACATCCTTGATCTAGTAAAAAAAAAGAATTTCGATACATACAAAAAAAGTTATGTTATTCTGCCTATATTTGAATTGTAATTGGTTTGACTTCAAAACTTGACTAAGAAAAAAAATTAAATAAAACACTATGAAACCAAATGAACTTGTTAGATATCGTAGTTACAAAGCTAAATTTGAAAAAAATAGAATTTTATCCTTCATATAAAAAAAATTATGTTGTTTACGGTGAGCATCACTCCTTAAAAATGGTGTTTACTGATAAAAACTAATTTTTGAATGAGATGGAAAAAGAAATGCAATCTGATTCAAGAAATTAAAAAAAAAAAAATTTAGAATCTACAAAAAATGTCACAAATGACTAGTTTGCATCATCTTCAAATTCCTCATGGTTTACTAGCTATAGGTGCCCGAAAGTGAAGATTTAGTTTAAAAAAATCAATTCAATGTCTAGTTTGGCCAAAAATTGTAAACTAGTATTGTGGGATCATCCCCTGTCAGATGCATCCAGGGAAAATATTGGAGATAACCATATAAACTAAAGAAACAACACAAAAAAAGAGTAAAACAATGAATAAGGAGGTCGTGACTTTTCAGGGGCAAGGACAAGGTATGGCTTGCAACTAGTAGGTGGAAAATAAAAAAATAAGAAATATGCCCAAAGTCAGCCATTATCAACAACTTAGCAAAGGAGGTCAACAAAAAAATTAAATGGGCATGGTGCTTGTGTTATGGAGGAGTTGTGCAGTCAAAGAAGCATGGTGCAAATAAACGAAAGGGGGGTGAGTGTCATTAAATGAGCATGACAACCCATTTCTTGAGGGGAAAATGGCATGCCACGAGAAAAAAGTTGTAGAGCAGAATTAAAACCCTGCGACCTCTCTAAATTCTCATTTGAAAGCTATAACATGCCAATCATTCACTCAAGTAAAATTTCCTAAGTTTTCTCTTTTAAGTAAATAAACTATGTAACTTAACCATTGCCATACAATTTTTCTTTTCTTAATAGAGAACAAATGAACATAGATGTCATAACAATAATCAACATTGATTCCATTTCCACAATAATATTTCACATATTATAATATTCCAAAGAATGAGTACATAGCTTCAAAGCAATAGATATAGATGGTCCAAGAATCTCCTTTCAAATCTTGGTCTTTTGTTGCCTGATAAGGAGGAGAAGCATCACTCAAGCGCTTTTCCGCCAACCACAAACTCATATGTGGTCCCCCATGCATCTATTATTCAATAGATGGCCCTACCCTTTGATGAAGAGATTGGTGGAGTAACCTCATAAGGACAACCATTTTGAGCTTAGTGTTGTGTCCTATATGACTAGAACTTGTAAATCCTACAATCCTGAACTAGCATACATAAATGGAGCCAAAGGCAATCACACTACTTTGGCCAAAGTGTTCTCACTCAGTACTTCGAGTGATAGTCATCTTGTTGACATACACTACTCAAGCTTGATTTGACTTTAGGCCATTCTAAACTATGTATAGGTATTTCCTTCTATGGGTAGTCTTTAACCCTAGAAACAACCTATTCCCTTTTCCATAAACTCAATGGTATTTCTACCCACAAAGCATAAATACAAGTTACCCTCCCTTCAATGGGTAATCAAATCCTAGGTGTAACTTACAAGCTATCTAATATAATCAAATAACTTTACAATGAATAACCCTTAAGCTATCCTTGTTTAATCATTCCTAGTATACTTATACTATTGATAAAAAAATCCCTCCTATTATGGAGTAAATACAAACACTTTCATAGAAAAGCATAAAACAACTTCTTTTCCTTTCCAAAGCAAATGCTATGATTCTCCAATGCAAGTATTCTCAAGCAATTCTAAATCAAGCAATCAAAAATCATTCTTTCATAATAAGAGACAAATAAAAGAAGAATAGATCCTCATACCTGTAATACGCTTGATTCAATTGACTGACTCAATTCTCAACCTTCCAATGGCAGCTTGCTAGCTTCACTTTAACTACTCAAAGCAACACTTCACTATTTCCTCTTACATAAGATAACTCTATGCTCTCACAAAGTAACTCTTAAGCTCTCACAAAATATAACTCTTAGAATATTTGCAGTAGAATAAACTTGCAGAATTGTGAGACCCCAAATGAGAGTGTTGGCTCTTCTATTTATATAGAATATTGAGACATTGAAGCCTAAAGAAAAGGTATGCCAGTCAACAACTCTAAAGCATGTAGGTCGACTCATCTCTCATAGCAAGAAGGTGGTAGAATTCTAAGTACATACTTAGCTTGGTTTCCACAGATTGACCTCCTTTGCTTGACAACAACTCAAGACTATTTCAAATATGCACATGCTTAAAAGATAAAAATCAAATTGTAAACATGATAGAATTCTGCAGAGATAGAGCATTCATAAAATGGCACCAAGTATCAACCATTTACTTATTCCTTTGATGTGGTTTATCCAAAGAAATGGTCCTCAAATAACATACCACACATATTCTTGGTCAACTTAGTCATAGTCTCTTTATTCGACAGAGGAGGATGAATCAACTTCATTTAAATAGTGTTCAAGCTGTGCTTTGACCAACACATTATTGCTATTTTCTATTTCCTATTAACATGCATTGAAATCACTTCTGTACAACAAGCTAATTATTTCCATCACCCTTTATCTTTTAGATAAAAGCGTTCCAATAAAAAGTATTGCACCACTACAAAATAGTGATGCATTTTGTATGATATTGATCATGGCTTAAACTCCATATTGGCCTTTATTTTATGCCAAACATATGTATTAATTGGCCTTTAATACTTTGCATAACTTTTATGCAAAATGAACTTTATTAAATACCATATATATACAAATATATATTTATATATATACATGTACATATATATATGTCAACGAATAGTCTCAACACTATGTATTATATATATATATATATATATATATATATTCCATGTCAATCAAATATGTATACATTTCATATTCGAATGAATAAGATCAAGTTAACATTCATATATCAATATTGACTGTATATATATATTTTTGTACATGTATACGTATGTATACATATATTGATATATAGATATGGACATTTTTGTTTGTCACACATATGTATATATCGACACATGTATACATATGTATATATATACATTAGATTGCACAATCAAGCACATAAACAATTACTATCTTATTGATAGGCAATATATGTGTGATATAAATACATATATACATACATGTCATATTGTCCATTCGATAACACCATGCTCATAAACAACCCATTCATAAGCGTGCATAGGTAAGTCTACCTATGTACTCTCATGTATGTGTTCCTTAATGTGTATGGTTTGTGATTGACATGCATATGCATACATATATATACATACAATGTATTTTCACCTTATCAATCAAGTATAGTAATATAAGGAAGGACTCATAAGCTCAAAACATATAAACATCATCCAAGAATGCACTCAATAGTAATCAAGACCCTTACTAATGCAAACACATCATACTAAAGGATGACTTACCAATTCCCAACAAATAACTTGACTCAAGCATTCTACTATGAGTGTATGTGTAAGCTTAGTTAGGTTACGTTATTGGTTACCCGACCAAATTCTTCTCCTGAGTGATACTTCCCCTCACACCTAAAGGATTGAACATGAACCTGCATCCAACTAACACATTCCCACAATAGTCAGCTATTCATAAAAATATGCATTTACATAATTTTTTTCCAAAGTTAGAATATCCAATTTAATAACCATCCATTTCACATATAAGCATTTCATCCCATAATGTTAAATGAAATAACATTCATTCATAATTCATTGATAACAAAGTGCAAGAACAAATATTCTCAATCAGAATTCTAATTGCATTCACAGATGCAATAATTTACCCTAACATAGTAATAGTAAATAGGTAAATACACAATGGGGTGTGACACAAGCTTTGTTTTGAAGGGGAGGAGAGAATGAAAAGTAAAGCATGAAGAAGAAGAGTAAAGGCAAAGAGTGCATGGGAGAGGCAATAAAAAATGGAGGTGATTTTGGAGTAGTTTGGAAGCAGGGAAAATTAAGGAAGGAATGTTGAGTATGGTGTACATCTCTTAAATATGCAATTAAGGGCCTTGTTGGGGAGAAGAAATATGATATCATGAAATGCAGAGCTTGCAAGATGCTCACAAAATGGATACCTTGAAAAGTCTTCAAAAAATTTCAAACAAAATCAATTGGTGGGTGTGAAGCCGGATTCTACCATCATTTCCCACAACATCCCTGATTACACCAATATGAGAGCTTCCACAGGTTATAGATTACCACCAAAGTGTATAAGAAAGACAAATTTCAGAGAGGATAGAGATGTGTTAGGGATTTTTGTTTGATGCCATAGTTGCAAACTCCTTCAAGGATACACATGTGATGTGAACTACTTCACAGTACGCTTGAAGGAGATGAGGTGTTGTGGTCTGCAAGTCTGGGAAGGATATTCACAAAGACCTTGGAAAAATTTGAGTAAACCTTGGTTGTGTTGTCCTTGCCAGAGCCTAAATGAGAAATAGGAGCCACTAGGTATGATGCCCAAACTACATGCTAATATCATGTGAAATAATAATGGATTGTAAATGATTTACACGCTATCCAAAATAGTCCACTATGGGATGGGTGTCATGAAAGAGATTTATTGTATTATATTTTGATTGCATGAGTAGATGAATGATTGAGGACCTTCAAATTAAGGTATATAGTTTCTTGTACTTGAGGGAATTCATTTCAATCTTAGTGAACTATATATTGAATCACGATTAAGTTTTGGTATGATTTGGATACTTATAAGTCACATATTTAATTTATCACTTAGGGTTGTTTAAACTAGGAGCTTAGAGTCTTCATTTTAGTATGTAATACATTATTGTTAATGGAACAACATGAAAGGAAGGGAGTTAAAAATATTAATGACAAGGATTTTTTGAGAAATTGTATGAAATATTGATCACTATTATTAGAAATGGGAGGATATGATTAATGATTTTTCTAATGTCATTTACTTGATAAAATTCTTGAGGGTATGTGGTGTAAATACCAATAAGTTTGTCATTGTATTTGACATCAGGTTGATAACTGGGTGAAGATTCACTTACCTTATTATGCTTAAAGGTGTTGTTCATTCTTGGAAGTTATCCAAATAAAACCTTACATGGATTTGCCTTGGAATCACTAGTAGAATTTGGAAAATAAATGACTACGTGACTAGAAATTTTAGTCACGTGACTAACACTAGTAGTATTTGGAAAATAAATGACTAATTTGGTCATTTATAAGTGACAAATTTGGTCATTGGGTAAAATCACAACTAAATGAATAATATCAGACAAATAAAAATGACTAAATAAATGATTAATATCAGACAAATAAAAATGACTAAATATATGACTAAATATATTTGGCGAAATTAATGACTAAATAAATGACTATTACTCTATTCTTTTTTCTTTCAAATTTGATCGTAATCCATAGAGCTTAAGCCCCCCTCATGGGACCCCTACCTAAGCGGGCCATTTGGCTGCCTAGGTTGCTTGGTGCACCAAAAATACCTATTGCGTGGAAGGCATTGCCTCTTGGTGCAGTCTTAAGGCCTTCACATATTTTATAAAAAAATTTATAAACATTTACATTCTTTAACTTTTATTACTCATTATGTTAATGAATTGTTAATGTTTTTAACTATGATTTGAAGCTAGTTTGATTTTCCTAATGTGTTAGCATGTCAAATGTATCAAAGAGCAATTGTGGTCAATTTCACTAATAAAATATGATTTAAACAATCCAATTGCAATAAAAATGAAAAAAATGATTCACTTCTATCTTCGCTTGTTGATATACTTGACCATCTTAATAATGCGGAATAGAAATAACAATGATCACTTTTGGTAAGCAATTTTTTTCTCTTTCAGGCTTTATATTGTTAATTATTTTGTAAATATAGAATTATTTTATAATCTATGAAATCAATTGTGTGTTGATCATTTTTATAAATGTTATTTTTTATACAAGTTTGAACTCTAGTAATTTTAGGAGCACATCATGCTTATATCTTAATTTTCACAACCTATATTACAATGACAATGTAGATAGATGATTTTTTTTCCCCTAAAAATGAAGATTAATTTTTGCATGCCTTCCACACAATAGTTTTTTTTGGTGCATTTTAGCAATAGGTATTTTTGTTTGAAAAAAGAAGAAGGTATTTTTGGCACCTTGGTTGATCGGGTCATGTATGCATTTAGAGGGAATCTCAGGCAATTGATTTTTGGTGTAAAAAATTGTGATTGCACATTGGAGGGAAGTTTCAAAGTTTAATCAACAATTTGGTATTTCAACTCCCATGCGCATTTTAAGGTTTTCCATAACAGAAGATATCAAGCAAAAGCTTCAGTCTGAGAGTACATTGCGAGTATGACAAAGGAAACAACCATTGAATGCAAAGAGTGGTGGTTTCCATTGTTTTAATGATGGAGCTTGTTGAGCAGCGTTTTTTGAGTTGCAACACCAATATCATTCAAGAAAGGGAAAGACATTAAACAAGGTTACAATCTAAAGGTAAGTGGAAATATTGAATCCTTAAACCTCATGCTAATCTTCATCCTTTATGACAGTGATCCTGATGTTGCATATACTGTTCTTGCTTTCCATTGCTTCATTGTTGTTACAATCTTGTGCTTTCACTGATACAATAATAATGCTCTTTGACATTGAATGAATCTCATTGACTTTGACCACTTTTCACTATGTCCCATGGTCTTTTACATCTTCTTTGTGCATGATATCGGGTCACATGGCATTCATAACAACTATCTCCTTCATTTTTCTATGATCCTTTGACACTCATATGCTTTGATATAATAGTGATCATTTGCAACTATTTTCCCTCTATATATTGTATTTCACTCTTATCCCTTGCATGCCTTGGATTAATGTTATCATGCATTGAAAACTGGAAATCTTTATTCACTGTATTGATAACTCATTGGCCCTATCATTGTTTGTATTCACTGCTATCTTATGATGATTATTCTTCATAGTCAATCCTTAAAATCCTTGTTCTGATAAAAACATATTTTTTCTCTTTTGTTTTTACATTATGATCTTATTTCTTTGAACCTTGTGCTTTGTGATTATCACATCTTTGTTACAATCTCTTCAAGGACTGAATTTCTTTCTCTATTGACTACAAGAGACCCCTTTGATATTACAACCCCAAGCCTCTTAAAGAAAACTTAGAATCAATTGGCAATAGTGAACAAAAAACCATCATAGCTAATTTTATTTCTTTTCCAAGAGCATTCAATGAAAATATAATAGAAAACACGCATCACTTTGTGGGGTAGGGTTTATTTGATTTGAAAACCTACCTTCAACATCCAAGTCAAAAATTCATCCTACCAAGTTTGTGTCGAGTCCTCCAAGTCTTAAGTCAAAAATCAGCCTGCCAAGATTGTTTTATGTCCAAGTTTTGTATCTATGATACAACTATGATAAATGTTTGAAAATACTATACACAACTGTATGATACAATTGATAAATTTGTATGCTTTCTCATTATATCAAAAACTTCAAAATACAACTCACATAAATTATAAATGAGTTATAAAAAAAACTTATTGTCAAGTACAATTTGCTCCAAATCCAAATTACATAATTTTTTGTTTAACTGATTTTTGTGGGAAAAAACACTTATTGTACAAATTAAAGCAAGATTTTCTTTCCAAGATTTCAAAGGCTTGTTGTTCACAAGGCCAATAAGATCATTATTGACCATAGTAGAAACCGCCTGCACTAATAATGTTAAGTTAGAAAATATTCCTCATAAAGAAATATATTTTAGATAAAAAGAGCCAATTAGCCTTCTAAAATCCAGATAGTTGAATATAAGGAGGGTAAATCATAACACATTAAAAGATATAAGACATTGCAAACTCCACATGATTAGTATAGAAGCATAACATTAAGATAGGAACAATTCATTTTTCTTAAATATTCATTACGAGTTTTCTTCGATAAAGAACTTCCCTTGACATGAGCAAGGAGAAGTGCATTTGCCATCTTGTTTGCTGACAAGAATTGCATGACCGCTCCCTTATAATCACCAACAACTAAAGAAATTTGAATGGCTTCATCACTTTTTGAGTATTCAGTTGAATCTTTAGTAGCTTCATGTTGCACCTCTTCTCCATTTCCTAGGGTATCCTTCCCAACAAAAAAATCATTTATAGTGAGAAGAAGTGAGGAATCTTCTTTCAGACTCTGAAAATTATCAAAAAAATCCTCACCATCATCTCTGGGGGATGTAACATCTTGTCCACCTTTTGACTAAACTGATGGATCTAATTGTGTTGTATCATCAAGAGTGACATTGTTGATTATTTCAATGCTAATATCATCAATGTTGGCAAATTGAGCTTCCTGTAAGTCTTGATTCTCTATTGACTGCAATTGAAATCCAAGGTTCTCAATTAGCTTTGTCCTAGCATTTCCTTGATCTTCAAACATGACTTAGGAAATTCCATGTCTCCCTCTCTTCTTCCAAACTAAATCAATGCATAAACCAAAAATTTGCAAGTGAAACAATACAAATGAATCTAAATTGTTATTAATACCATTAAAAAAGTATCCAAAAATAACTAACCGAGAATCCTGATACTTCTTATTGCACAAAGCTCACAATGATGATTTTTCACCATTTGTTATTGTAGCTTCAAACTCTATTGAATGAAGCACTAGACTATCCTTGGTAACAAGATTGTGTATATATACTTATGAAAATAGCAAAAAAAAAAGACCATATATCATCTTAATGACATGTACCAAAGAATAAATTGTACTCTACCTCAGAAGAGCCAACATCACTCTGTGACACTATATCGGGCTGAAATGTAGCAAGCTTTCCTCCAAATCCAAAACTGACACCAACTGGTCTCTTCAACCACTTAGGAGCTTTCAAGAGTGCACCTGAAAAGGGAAAATGAAAAGATAGACATCATGTATTTGTGTATAGGATGCCAATTCATTGGGGGATGTAACATCTTGTCCACCTTTTTACCGAATTGATGGATCTAATTGTGTTGTATCATCAAGAGTGACATTGTTGATTATTTCACTAATAATATCATCAATGTTGGTAGATTAAGCTTCCTGTAAGTCTTGATTCTCTGTTGACTACACTTGAAATTCAAGGTGCTCAAGTAGCTTTTTCCTAGCATTACCTTCATCTTCAAACACGACTCTTAGGAAATTCCATGTCTCCCTCTCTTCTTCCAAACTAAATCAATGCAGAAACCAAAAAATTGCAAGTGAAACAATACAAATGAATGTAAATTTTTATTAATCCCATTCAAAAAGTATCCACAAATAATTAACTGAGAATATTGATACTTCTTATCGCACAAAGCTCGCAATGATGATTTCTCACTATTTGTTATTGTAGCTTCAAACTCTGTTGAATGAAGCACCAGACTGTCCTCGATAATGAGATTGTGTATATATACCTATGAAAATAGCAAAAAAATAAGACTATATATCATCTTAATGACATGTATCAAAGAATAAATTGTACTCTACCTTAGAAGAGCCAACATCACTTTGTGATGTTGTACCGGGCTGAAATGTAGCAAGCTTTCCTCCAAATCCAAAACTGTCACCAACTTGTCTCTTCAACCACTTAGGAGCTTTCAAGAGTGCACCTAAAAAGGAAAAAATGAAAAGATAGACATCATGTATTTGCGTACATGATGCCAATTCATTGGGGTATGTAACATCTTGTCCACCTTTTTACCGAATTGATGGATCTAATTGTGTTGTATCATTAAGAGTGACATTGTTGATTATTTCACTACTAATATCATCAATGTTGGCAAATTGAGCTTCCTGTAAGTCTTGATTCTCTGTTGACTGCACTTGAAATCCAAGGTGCTCAAGTAGCTTTGTCCTAGCATTTCCTTCATCTTCAAACATGACTCTTAGGAAATCCCATGTCTCCCTCTCTTCTTCCAAACTAAATCAATGCAGAAACCAAAAATTTGCAAGTGAAACAATACAAATGAATGTAAATTGTTATTAATCCCATTCAAAAAGTACCCACAAATAAGTAACTGAGAATCCTGAGGCTTCTTATCATGCAAAGCTCGCAATGATGATTTCTCACCATCTGCTATTGTAGCTTCAAACTCTGTTAAATGAAGCACCAGACTGTCCTTGGTAACGAGATTATGTATATACCTATGAAAATAGCAGAAAAATAAGACCATATATCATCTTAATGACATGTACCAAAGAATAAATTGTACTCTACCTTAGAAGAGCCAACAACACTCTATGAAACTATACCAGGCCGAAATGAAGGAATCTTTCCTCCAAATCCAAATTTGACACCAACTGGTCTCTTCAACCACTTAGGAGCTCTCAAGAGTGCACCTGAAAAGGGAAAAATGAAAAGATAAACATCATGTATTTTCATATAGGATCCCATCTTATAAGTGAGATTCCCATTTCTTAACTAAGTCATGTATGGTTATCACATAAAGCAACACGTACCACCCACTTTATGTTTGAAAGCAATTAAAGCACTATACTTGGGTTATTCACATAGACTCATTAGTCAAGTACTGTAGACAACAAATCATGGGCATATCAAACCAGTAGAGCATAGATATCAATAGTGATCATGCATAAATCTCATGAACAAATTTGCATTAATTAAGGTAGATGTATTTCGACAATGAAAAAAATCTAGATGAAATAGACCTACCTTCCTAACACTTTCACTTCTTCCTGTGATTTTCATTAACACCAAAGGTATATGTAGATTGGGTAGGTACCGTTGGGCTCTAAAGGCCTCTTATTGTGTGATTAAACAATACAGACAATTGAGGAAATGCCATTATATGTAATGACATAAGTTGAGGTTGAAGGTATTTTTTGATGTCAATTCAAACAATGGAGGCTCTTGTTGAAATCTACCTCTACCTTCTCATCATGGAAAGGACAGTGAGATGTAGTTAAACCATGGAATTTGTGCATATATTTTGATGAAAAAATGAGCCTGGGCCATCATCACTAGTGTTAGGTCTCAAAAGTACAGGTTTTAAACCATAAGGGGGTTCCAATCCCTTAATACACCTTTGGCCCATGAATAAGGTAAGAAGGATTGATTACCTTGTACTCTTCAAGCTCTACCAGACCTAAGTGGGTATACCTGAATAGTAAGGTAGATTTACAGATAGATATGGTTCCTAGATTGAGCAATATACTTACTATGGCACGTGAGATGAAGCAGATGCAAAATTTTAATGACTAAATACTAGTGAGAGTAATTGATAGTTCAAGTTTGTGAGTTGTATTTTATATGTAATATCTAATTATGAATGGTGATTTTGGAGATAAGGTTCTGTAAGATAGGTAGATTCACTCTTCAACTTAACTTGAACAGTTGGGCACTTGGAATGTTTTCACCTTATGCAAACGTGCAAGTATGTCAGTTATTTAGACTCTTCTTAGTAATCCTAGTGATATTCCCTTATGCTACTGTGAAGTTTTGAAAGGATTTAATTCAAATGTGAAAGGAAACTAATTAAGACAATCTATTCAAAAGGACTTTAATCCAAACAGGAACCTATCAATTTGATTTCTTAATAGGAATTTTAATTCTTCTGCACACCAAAACCAGTCAACAACATCACACAACTACAACAAATGTGTATTGAAAAATTAAATGTATTTCCACACACTCAATTTGAATAACATAAACAACCACTTCAAGACAACCAAATAACATATAAGCATATAAATCCACATAACAGTTGAACACTTGAAAGAAAATCAACAATTATGCATAACCTTCTCTATTATATTTATCTTTGAATTATATGCATTATAACGATAGTTTCTAATATGAGATGGATGGGAGAAATGGTGCAATCTATCATCTTACTAATTCCTACCCTAAAATGGAAATGATGTAATGATCTATTTAGGTCTTGGTCTCTCTTATATATGTTAGAGGCAACAAGCTATAGACCCATTACAAAAAGTCATGTTGTTTGATAACTAACCATAATTAAGAAAATGAAATATTGCAGCAACTAAATGCACCGATCCAGTAATCTCCAAGCAGAAGCCCGTGACCACCTAAGATTTTTTCAAAGCTTCTACTCCATGATATGGTGCTCATGCTATCGGTTGACTCCTTTCATCCTGATGGTTGCCCTACTATGTCTAGTGTATCCATAGTTTGGTTGAGGAACAAAATGAATGCAAACAGGTGATGGATGTATTCTTGTTCAACACAAGTATCTGCATTGGAGATCACTTCTCTCATATCATAGTCCCTATACATCATCTTCTCAAGCTTCTTGTGAGTATTTTGTAAAATCATATTCTAGTCATTGATCTCTTATAATGCAGCAGTCAGAAGCTCATTAAAATTTTCCTTCCAATCATCATATTCTCAAGGATTTTACATATCATCATAGAGTGCCAAACTCAAATTGAAGCAGTTGAGATCCTCCATGAGCCTATTATGATATCCATTGTGTGTTTCTACCAATTTTTTATGTGTCTTCATTATCCATCCTTTCAAGATTTGCTTGTCTTGAAGCTCTTCTCTCTTTTTGATTATTCTCCCTTGTAATCATTTGTTCTCCTCTATTACTAAGTGTACTTGTGTAAATTTCCTCCAATATTCATCTACACATTTCGTCATCTTATTCAATCTTCCCTTGATAATTTTGGATGCAATATTATACTTGATGGTTTTGACTTCCTTCTCCAATTCTTTACACTTTTCCTGAGATTTCAGGTGGCAATTCTTCCAATAAGTTGTATCAGCCATTATATCCAATACTCTCTTATCTTTCTCAAGCCATGGGGAATGCAATTATAGTTTGGAAGAGGAAGATGTTCTTTGTCTTTGATGTGCTAATTCCTTTTTCAACCTGTCATTTTCTTTAATAAGCTTATCAATCTGTGTCTTGGTGAACTTTTCCACATTGACATTCAACTCTGTTGTCTCCATGGGGTTGGTATCCCCTACTCTTTGAACCAAGAGATGTTCAAACATTTGGTTTGGATTATCAATCACAGCTGGTCTTTTTTCATGGGGGTACAGTGACCAAATAAGCAAGGTGGCCTCATCTGGATTGTATCCAGATCCTTAATACATCTTGTCACTTGCTTCCTCTATTAAATTCATTGTTTTATCTCCTCTCTTTCTGAAACTATCAAACACAATTGCAGAGTTTATACCCCATCTGAGCAAAAGCAATACTCTAGCTTCTTGGAGTAACTCTCCCCCTCTCTCAGGAGTGATGGAATCCATCTCTTTGTCTATTTCTTTTTTCAATTCTTCCAAAACAACAACTTCTCGCAGGAGTGACATCCTGCATCTTTTGTCTCATTTTCTTGCCTTTTATATTCATAAACAAATGATTTAAACTCAGGAGACTTAACAAAATATCCATTAGAAATGAACTCCTGTCCAACCTTGACCCTAACATCATCTGGTGCTTCAAATCTTACAACATTGTGTTCCTGAGGAGGCTCATACTGTGCAATTATAGGATAACTTATTTGTTGTGCTTTCTCTTCCTCCTCATCACTCTCTTCTTCTTCACTCATATCAGTATCTACAGAAAACTCACATCAGGAGTTGATTGTGAAGGGATATAATCTAAGGGCTCTGTATCTTCAACCTACACTCCTGAATAGGTTGCCTGAGGGGAATCAAAGAAAAATGAAGGCACATTCTTCACCACTTCATCCATATGAGCAATGAGTTGCTCAATCCTTGCTAGAGGATCTTGTATTTCACCAAATGCCTTCAAATAAGATGTGAAATTTCTTCTTTTCCATTCCTTTGCAAGCATAACCCTATTATATGCAATCATTTTTGTACTGGTAGAGGCTTCATCATGGTTTTTGATTACATCTTCATTTGAGAATACATTCTCATATTCTAATAACTCTTGTGATAACCTTGCTTTGTGAATGAAGCCTTCTACATCAAAAAATTTCCTTTTTTTACCTAGAGGGAGGTTATACTATGCTAATTTAGCATCAATTTCCTCATATCCCTCATTTGCAACGATTGTAAAGTCTCCAAAACATAAGTTACTGGGCATGATCGATTGTTTGTTGTATCCTTTGAGGTTTTTGGCATCAGATTTTTCCAATTGCCTCAATTTCTAAGTAGGCAATTCTATCAAGAACTGCTCATGGCAACAAGTGTGGAGTTCCTTCAAACCCATAAACCCTAATCACTATGCAGTTAGGAAAAGCACACCAATCTCCCCGGTTATGATTCACCTTATTCCTTGGGTCATTTTCCTTTGGTCTTAGAAACTTTTGCACTTCTGGGGATAAGTTATAATCATGCAGATATCCCAACAACTCTGTTAATGGTTTCACAAAAAAATCTTCAAAATAAAGATAATGAGATCTACCAAATTGACTATACCATAGTAAATTCCACATCTGTATAGGTTTGAGGTTCCCATTTTCATCTATATCTTTTATTCTTAATTCTTGAGTCCATACCCTTCTAACATGTCCCTCGTGCATGAGAAAATGCATGAACAAAGAATAATGTTTGAAATGAATATGTTCACTATTTTTTTTAATCTTTTCAAGCTCCTAGTTTAGGGAATTAGCCAAGTATCTAGCATAATTGAATGACCTTGCATCATTGCTTTGTATTTCTGTAGCTAAGACCATTGGGACAATAGACACGAGGGGTGGGACCTCTACCCCCAAGACCTGACCAGGCAAACAATAAGTGTATTTGAAATATTGTTCAAACAAGTCCTCAAGAAAAGGAGGGTTTTCATTACTTGAAAAACTCCTAAGTTGGCCTCTTTCATTCTTAAGCCTATGCAAGGGTAGTTTCCATCATTTTTAGCTGGTATCCATATGGTGATACTCTGTCAAGATATCTCTAATCATGAATGGAAAGTTCATAGGACACTCCAACTAAAACACATTAGACATTAAATCATCTAAAATAACAAGCATGTCAGCCCCATTATGTGCTTGGATAATTCTCCTCTTGGGGTCATATCTACTAGCCAAAGCTTTAATTAATTCTACATTTATGAACACATTGGGCACCACGAGTCTTCCCAAGTTCAACCTCCATGGGTTGTAAACTGGCTGAAACCTAAATTGTTTCCTATAATGATACATGAAAAGCTCATACCCGTGTCGTGGTGTCCAAATATCCCCCAAGCCTTTATGTTTATCAAATAATCTATCCATTGAAGGATTCATTTGAGCACCCCTCCTGGGTCTTTTCCCCGACCCAGGGATTGATCTATCAGGTCTTCATTCAAGAGTCTCTTCTTCGTTTTTTGTTTCTTAGCTTTGGGATTTTCTACATTTTCCTCCATTGTTCGAATTCTTAATCTTTTGAAAAATACAACTTCTTAGCTGGGAATGGTGTACTTACTTGGGTCTCACCTCCACTGGTTTCTACTATGTGAGAACTCCAAGCTTTTCCTTTTTGCTTTTGTCCTCAACGAAATCTTCCAGACTGTGCAACAATTATGCGATCAACTTGTGATATAATTCACTTCAACTCTGGCTCATAAATACACCACCCATTTTAGTCTTGTCATCAAAGGGAAGCATTTATTTTTAAATATCTCGATGATTCCTTGAGATGTCACATCAGTTAGCAATCAATCATCATCACTGTATTAGTGAGACTACAATCCTTATTCCACAGATAGCCACCCTCTAGACCGATGAACAATTTTCCTTTGGTCTATTAGCAGGATGCCAAAATGTATTACCCCAATACACATTAATTCCCCCGATATATAGTAATTCTTGATAATTTATGATCATATCAGGCCATCGAGGGAATGTAGACATTTGTTCCACTGATGTAAATGTAATGTGCTTACTTTTGTTGACTCTAGCGGTCTATAAGGGGAAACGCCTTAAGAGTTAGCTTGATAGGGTGTTGTTACATCGATACTAGGTTATGAACTTTTTTCATCGGGCCATCGGTGAGGCTATGATGTGGGTTTCACCGATGATGCATTGTTAGGCCGATAGTGGTAATTTTTACTTAGGAATGAGGAAAAATTATGGAGTTTCAAACTTATTTATGGGTGTGACAATTTTGCAATGTGTGCTACAAAATGGATCTTGTCACACAAATTTCAACAATTTGTGTTGATCATAAAATTAAAATGTGATGAATTCATGTGGAATGTGGAGGATTGGTGGGTGGAGGCTAGTGAAAATTGTGAAATTTTTTAGTTCTAACAACTAGCACAATGAAAAATAACATGCATAGATCATACAAAAATAAAGAGAGAGAATAAGAATCAGTAATGGATAACTGAATGAAGCTTGTTGTCTCCAAGAAGACAAATACCACATATATATGGTGTTCATTACCTAGCTTGACCAGATCAGTGCTAATCCTTTAATTTATATTTTTCTTTAGAATATCCCCATGTTACTATAGTTTTTCCAAAGAATTATGACAAGACAAATGCTAGTTCTTCAATAATGAAGATACCATTTCAAGCTAGTTGCAAATTTGGAATGGTTGGAAAAAATCTTTGTTAGAGAGACAAATGAATCTCCTAACATTTCCCATGATTGAATAGGATTTGTTACACTTGAAACTGCTAGTGCATGCATATCTAGTCAGTTAAATTGTCCAAAGTACTTTTGCAGGAGGAACCAACTCAATTATTTTCTGGATAGCATATACATCGCATTCACTGAGCACGCCTCCCACTATAACCACAATTTTTAGGGGATTTCTCATGGTAATTTTGAAGTAGATTTTGGTGACACTCTTATAAAGAAAGCATGACTTCTTCATAGAGTTGTGTAAACATTTAAAATCCTTATCCCCAGAGCCACTCTACCAAATAGAATAAAATTATAGAAAATAAGGATATATTTTCCAATTAAAGAATTACTCCAAAATATTACCTGATGAGCCTCCACCAAACACAACCTATCTAGAATCCATTTGACATAGGCCTAAAATGGATGCACATCAAAAGAGACAAACCCACATTAATTACAAAGATGTTCCTTATGAACAAAAAAGGAACAAACTAACTCACCAAGGAAAAAACATAGTAGCATCTGGCATGTAATTCTAAGTTAGGTGAACCTAGAGATAAGCTTGTCAAGAAATACTTGTAGCGTGCTGAAATACTTGTAGAAGATATATATCATGTACTTCTAAGAGATGATTTTGAACACAAACACTTGTGATCCAAAATCAATTATGAGTGTATGGCTATGTTAAGTTTGTCCTCTTTGACAATCAGACAAAATACTCTTGGCCTTCAACTCACTTATATATAATAAATCCTTATGTCACATTTACATTAACTGATTAACACCATATGACTATTACTGGTATAATTAAATATTTTGTATCACCTCCACTCATTCATGGCCCACAATGAACATTACATTCTAGTACTCACCATAATGTTATCTATAGATCAGTCCATTTTCAAGGCTCAATCATGTTTTGACTTTAAGTATCTGGAATTTACAAGATCCACATCAATCTAGATAAACATTTGGACTTATATATTAAGACTCAAAAGTCAAATATCACAAAAACAAGTAAACAACTAAAGGCTCAAATCTTATCAACAGGGGCACTTTCAAGTTTTACTTTCATAACATAGCCAATGTAGAAGAAAGAAATACAGAAAACAGATCAAAGGGATATGAAAGTACAAGTTACATGAGTAACAACCATGAAAACAAACCAAAAAAAATAGTTGTATTAGCTGAACTCAAAAATAGATTATAAGTCAGAGACAACAAACCTTTAAATGCTATTTATCTAGTGGTTTACATAACTTGTCTATATTTATAAGTCAGACAACTTGTAAAATGTAAAATTATTGGCATGGGAATGAAATTAGATTGTTGTTGACATTTGTTACTCTCATGGACAGGTATTGAATCACTTGCATGGGCGATAAAGCTTTTTTGGATAGGACCTGGAGACTTTTGAAAAGGGGGGCAAGGAATTTGGAGTTTTTTGCAACAAGTTTGAAGTCAGCAAGGCCCTCTACAGAGAATTCAGAGGTAATTCAAAACCCTCATTGCTGAAAGTAAGCTGATAGGAAACACATGCATATTCCATTCTGAATAGGTAAAATTCAAATGAATGTAAGATAGATCTTAGAACAATGACTCATTATATCCTCTTCTTTCTATTATGGTTTGTACTAAAAGTGACTACTTTCAATAATGTTTTGGCATCTCTGTTTTTAGATTTATGTTTATTTCTTTAAATCAGAAACTAAATTAATATGTGAATGCAAAATATTATAGATGGATGAGAATCAAAGGTTGACTATGGATCAATATCATACATATGATGAGAGAGTAGCTGATGAGAGGGACATTGAAAAATATCCATGTCCATGTAAAAATTGTCTTGGTGGAAAGGTGAAAAAAAATGATTTATCGATATATGATAAGATATGGGCATAGTGGTATAAGCCGTTGGGCTTACAATTATTATGAAGATATGATAGAATGGTAGATTGTGAGAGATGAAGAGGCAACAAACATAGATGAAGTGGCACCAAACATAGATGAAGAGGCAAAAATTTTTGACGAAGGGTTTGAAGTTGATAGAATGTTGAATGAGGGTCTAAACAATGATTGGGCCAAGTCGATGGATGATGCTTTAAAGCCTGTGTATGATAATTTCAAGTTAAGTCATTTGACAACAATCCTTCAAATTCTTAACTTGCAAGTGGTGCATGGTTCGAAAAATGAGAGTCTAGATCAATTATTGGCATTATTAAGTTCATTGTTACCAGCTAACTCCACATTGCCAACAAAACAAAGTTAATGTAAAAAGAAAATCAATAAGCTCGGCTCTGGGTATGAAAACATCCACACATGTGTGAATGGTTGTGTATTATTTCGCAAAAATCTTGCAAATGAGAGTGAATGTATGAAATGTCATGAATCGAGGTATAGACAAGGGTTGAAATTAGTTGTGGTTCCTAGAAAGGTTCTTCGCCACTTTTTGATAATCCCATGATTACTCTGAATGTATAGGTACGAAGACATTGTTAAACTTATGCAGTGGCATGCCCAAAATAAGAGCACTGATGGAAAACAATGACATGTGCCTGATTCTAAGATGTGGATGGAATATGATAAAAGATGGCCCAATTTTTCTCAAGATCCTCATAATATAAGGTTGGGTTTGGCTCTAGATGGGGTGAACCCATTCTTAGATCAAAGTACTAAATGGTCAACTTGGCTAGTTTTTCTAATAAATTATAACTTGCCTCCATGGTTAGCAACTAAACCATTTTTCTTAATGTTATCATTGATTATACCAGGAAAGAAAAGTGTGACTTCAGATACAATAGATGCTTATCTAGAGCCATTATATGATGAGCTAATGGAATTGTGGAAAGGAATTGAAGCAATTCAATCTTTAAGGGATGGTCATTCAATCAAATTCACTTTAAGATCTTCCTTATTGTTTATGACTCATGATCTTCCTGCATATGGCACATTGTCTGGCTTCTCTGCTCATGGATACCATGGATGTCTTGCTTGCAACTTTAAGGATTTTGTGAGGCACTCAAGAAGTTTGTGTAGTATCTATTGTGGACATCGTGCTTACCTTAAAATGGATCATCCATAGCATTGACAAAAAACACGTTTCAATGGTCAAGAAGAGAATCGTAAAGCGCCATTGCTAATAACAGGTGATTACATTGTTGAGAATGGACAAAAAAGAATGTCATTTATTGAAAATGATGGGATTGCTGGCAGTAGATATGATCCATGTAATGAAAGTGATGTAAAATGGTTGTGCATATTGTATAAGTTGTCATACTTTAAGGATATAGCCATTAGGCATACTGTTGACTTTATGCATACTGAGAAAAATATAGCTTATGCTATTATAGAAACTCTTTTTGGTGCTTTTGATACTATTTCATCATGTGAAGACTTTCGAGAAATAAAGATTCATCGAAATCCTTGGGTTGAAAATATGATAATGAAAAATATAGAAAACTTAGTGCTCCTTATGTCTAGACAAAGGAACAAAATGCACAATTCTTACAGTTGATGTCTCAGACTCACTTTCCCACTGGATATGTAAGTAGCAACATTAGAAGCCAAACATACATTAATAGCTTAAGAGGCCTCAAGACCCATGACTATCATGTCATAATCAAGAATATTTTACCTATTGTGGTAAATATATCAAGTTTGGCAAAGGGGCCAAGATTGGAAATTATAAGGTTGGACCTAATATTAAAGAGAATGAGTCTACATGTATTAGATCCTTCGAATTTTGATAGTTTGAGGGAAGAGGTTGTTGAAGTCCTTTGTCTATTGGAATGAGAATTTCCACCAGCAATCTTTAACATTTCTATCCATATTTTGATACATCTAGAATATGAACTAGAGCATTGTGGCCCAATAAGAATGAGATGGATGTATTCTATAGAACGATATATGAAGGTTTTGAAAAATTTGTCCACACTAGGGAAAAACTAGAAGGCAGCATGTCTAAGGGATATTCAATGCAAGAGGCCATGGGATTTTGCACATAATATATGAAGGATTTTAAAAATGTCAATCAATGTGTATGGGATGATGATGAAGATGAGTGAGTTGCAAGTGAAGTATTAGAAGGAAATGGATGTCGCTTCAAGCTATCATATCAAGAAAGACGTGCAATACATGCCTTTATTCTTCAAAACACATCTTCGTTCGATAAGTGGCATAGGTAAAAAAAATTACACAATAATTTATTTACTCAATTGCATTTACATATTTATATTACTAATATTACTATTTGTACGTCATTATTCTATGTAGAAAATATGAAGAAGAGAATCAAACTTGGATGCAACATCAACCTCAAAAGAACATATGTCATGATTTGATTAGAGGTGATTCTTTTCCAAAATTTGAAGAATGGATTGCTAATGCAATCAATGATGCAAAAGAAGAAGGTTAATATATAATAATAGAGGAAAGTGAGATTTCACGACCTCCACATTTATGGGCTATGCATTTTAGTGGAATGCGGGCCTATGGTAGTCATTTAAGAGTGGAAGAAAAAGACAAAGGAAAGACAAATTGTGATTGTGTTGTCAATGTTGAATTTCTTCATGAAATTGAGAAGAAATTTTATGTTGGATTCATCCAAGAAGTTATTCAAGTGGATTTTGGTGAAAATAGTCCTATATTATTAAAATGTAAGTGGATCTGACCATTCGTAGTACAATTTGATGAGTATGGATTTGTACATGCAAATACACAACAATTTTTATCAGAGATAGATGAGAGGTATGTTTCCTCTCTTCAAATTAACCAATAATTTCTAATTGATTATGTAAGAAGCCTAGGTTGGTCATATGTAATTCAAACAAAGTCTCGTTTGAGATGAAAATTCATGGAAGTTGTTAATGTAATGCCTGATGGGCAATATGTTAATTTACAAGAAACATTCGAAGAAGTGGATGAAGACAATGAGGGACTGTTTGAAGAAGATATTTTGATTAACAATGAAGAAATTGGGAGAGAGAATGTATTGCATGTCACAAATGAGGATGAGGAAGAAAATCAAGTAGATGCAGACACGAGTGAGCAGGATTCTAATCTTGCTAGAAATGTAGATGATTATTGATGAGCCCCATTTTATGACCTTCTATGTAATACTTTTATGCTTTTTTAAGACTATTTTATGTTTCAAGGACACAAAACTTCAGACTAATACCTGTTTCAAAGCTTTAATGTTGAAAAAAATTGCTATATGAATGCAATATGAATATGTTTTCATATAAAAATGAGGATGCAATATGAATATTTTTTCATATATGAATGCAATATGAATATGTTTTCATATATAAATGAGGATGCAATATGAATATGAATATGTATACCATCATTGCTTTACTTTGACAATGATCTTTTCTTGATAGCTCCTCTGGACTATTTACTACTTTTATATATGTTCTTTATCACTGTCATTGTTCTAGAATCCTTTATAAAATCCATCATTGAAGCATTGTTAAAAATTGTTTCTATGTTTTCTTTTACAATTTTTTACTAAAATAGCATTGTCTTCCCTACATATGGCATTATCTTTAGCCCTATTTTGTAATGTTATTATATACCATTGCCTTTTGAACTGCTTTGGCATTGACTGCTCACTGCCATGAAATTATTTCTCCTTGTTGTCTTCATTTCTTGGATCTTTCACCCACTATGGCACTCGTTTCCTCAGTGATATGGTATTTTGTTCTCTATTCCTTCATTGTTTATAGCAGTAGTATACAATCCTTGAGGATTCATCACTATTTTTTGTCAATGCTCAAGGCATCAATACAGTGATTCCCCATTGCAATAGAATAATTTCCTCATTATATCCCCACTATTTTGGCATTACATGTTGATCACATCCTTTGTTGTCTTCACATTCTTTTTAACAGTGATATCACTATTATTAGCATTTGTGCTTCTAACTTTATGCACTAGAAATAATTGTCTCATATGTATCTTTATATACTGTAAGGTCATTGCTTTTTTTTGCTCTGATAAAATGTTCTTCAATATTTTGCATATATCTTGAAGTTCACTATTGTTTGACTACTTAGTCATGAAATCATGGCATTCCTTGCTTGTAACTCACTATCCACTCCAACATATCTATTCTTTTTCATGAAATCTACCCCTTCATGAATGTATATGGATGTTATGAACAAATTATTACGTAACAAAACAACATAAGAATCACCAAATACCATAGACATTTCTTAGTGATGGTGCTATCACCTAAGCAAAGCATTGGTTTAGTTGTACAAAATGGCTGCCATGCTACAAGTTCATGTCCAGTTAAAATTTGGTAACACAGATTTTTTTATTGAACCATGAATGAAAAAATTATTGCTAAAGATTTGATGGATTGATTCAAATACATTGCTAAGTTTTTAATGCAACTGGCATTTTTCCAGGGCATCATTATTTAATATCCATTGACTAAAATACCCACAACATCTAATGACTATTGTTGTTTGTAGTGCTTTAGACTTCATTCGTGTTTTAATGACTATTCATTAAACTGAGACCTCATAAACTTGTATTTATGCAATTTATGTTACAATTAATTATCTTTGTATCAAGTTGCTAATTTATACATTATTTTTTATTTGGACATCAAGAAATGAAGAAAAAGAATTTAAGGTGAAAATTAGATGATAGTGATCTAATGTTGAAATTCCAGTGACAGAATATGAGCACTTTAGTGAACATGTGGCCAAGAATAATGAATATTTATTGTATCTTGGTTTGACAAGCGGAAAGTTGTAAATCCACTAAGTAGTATATTGTTTGTTTTATCTTGTTTAATGAAATTTTTATAGGAAAAGTTTTATGTATATAAGACATGATATGATTTTTTTGTTTTACATGCAAGAAAAAGAGAGCAGAGAAAATGAAGAGAAAAAACAAAAAGAAAGTAAAGATACAGTGCTGCCAGCTCGTAGAAGCCAACACTTTTGTGATTCAACAAATGTAGTTGGTGAAAAAAATAGTTGAGATGAAGTGAAATATGCAAAGACCACTACTAATCTATCTACTCATACCACACGTGATGTGACCAAGGGGCATGAAGTTTCGGTTAATCAAAGTCATGAAGAGAGTTTACTTGCATCTAATGTGCCTGAGAGTGCACCTGTCACATCTACAACTTTTGATGGAATTAGTGGATCAACCAGAAATATTTGTAGTGGTGAAACAAAAGATGTGCTTGATTATGTTAAAAGACAAAGATTGAGTCAAGATTTATATATATCTACAAAGAAGAATGCAAAAGAAATAATATTAGAAGGGAAGAAGCCATTCTTGGTTGAGGTATCAAGAGATGGTGAATCCATTGGGAAAAATGTTGCAAGGTGGGCCTTCGAGTTGGGAGTAAGATGTAGGGCCCATTTGGATATCTTTAAATCAAATTTTGTAGAGCAAGATCCACAAAATGTGGAATATGTTATACAAAAAATGGAAAATGCCTTTGACACTATTGGTAGAAAAATATCTAGAAAATATTACAAGTACAAGATGAGACTTCTGATGAATAGTTTTAGATACAATTGTAGAAAAAACAATCATGGAGGGAAAAGAGATGTTAGACTCCACTCTATCTCCCAAACAATGGGAGGCATTGAAAGAAAGTATGTGTTCTGAAGAATATTTGACAAAGAGTAATAGAGGCAAGAGAGCAAGAGATAATGTGAGGACTGAATATACATTTGGCCAAGGCGGGTTGCAAGCCAAAATGGACAAATGTGGAGTAAGTGTATGGATTTTTGGTTCAATTTACATTGTGTTATTTATTTCAATTTTTAATTGAACTGACTATATGTTGAAATTGACATTGTATTTTAGATGGAAAACAATAACAAAGAAGCAAGTGTAGAAGATGTTGTCAATTATATGGCATCACTAGATCATACTAAATCTAATACTAGTATCAAGAGGAAATCTAATTCGTCGACAAAGATTTCATAGCCATCTGTTGAACGCCCAGTAAGAGCCTCTCCAAATAATGTCAACTCAAATGAAGAGTACCAACATATAATGAATTGCTTAAACTATCTCACTAAGAAAGTTTTGTAGTTGGTTGCCTCTATTAAGCCTATAGTTTCTGCATGGAATGACCATAATTCCATGGGTTTAGATCAAGTAAGAGGCTATTCCTCAATATTTTGATTCTCAACTATATCATCTTTATATTGTATTCTAAAGATGTCTGCAAATTTCATAAATGTTTTCACAACATAACTTTATAAAATTACTCTCATGATCTCTAGGAAAAGTATTACGATCATATATAGAATAATGAATCTATGAAATTTTGCCTTTTGTTTCATTGAAATCCATTGTGACTGTCCTAAATGTTGTGACGGTGAGTTTTATGACAAAATAACTATGAGATCAATGAATGATCTGTTAGGTCTCAGAAGTGCAGGTTTTTAAACCATAAGGGGGTGCCAATCCCTTAATACACCTTTGGCCCACAAACAAGGTAAGCAAGACTAATTCCCCCAATATCTATTAAATCTTGATAATCCATGGTTATATCAGGGCATCAGAGGAATGCAAACATTCATTCCACTGATGTTCATGTGTTACAATGATGTGCTTCCTTTTGTTGACTCTATCAGCCTATTGGGGAGGATGCCTTAGGAGTTAGATCGATAGGGTATTGTTACATCAATGCTAGGTTATTAACTGCTTTCATTGGGCCATCTGTGAGGCTATGATGGGGGTTCTGCCGATGAGGAATTGTTAGGCCAATAGTGCTAATTTTTATTTAGGAATAGGGAAATATTATGGAGTTTCAAACTCATTTATGGGTGTGAAAATTTGGAAATGTTGGCCACAAAAGTAGAAATCTGCAAAAAATCCCGATTAATCCCAATTTTTTTTAAAATCTACAGGCTGGACAAATTTTTCCCCGATTTTTTTGAAAAACTCTTTGACCTTTTGGTCAACGATTTTTTTCCATTTCAAACAAAAAAATTGCCAAATAAAAAGCATTTATAACTTGCAAAAAAATGTGAATAAAATCACATTGATTTTCATGAAAATAAACTATGAGACCATGGCTTGTTGCTGGCTATTATGCTTTGATAGACTTTTCAAGCATCC
>VDFB02281492.1:710362053-710414497 GCA_007258455.2 Sequoia sempervirens
ATGGGATCATGTAGGCTCAAACATAGAGTTCATAAGTGTCATGGTTTCCAAGTAATATCCCATCAAAGTTTGCTTCCCTTTTGCACTTTGGACCCTTAATGGATCGATCTGGTTGAATACAGCTCAAAGTGATTCTGCATGTTTGGGTGAAAAAGAGGACCATGGCTAGTGTAAAAATACCTATTTAGATTCATTTGAACAGCTTGTTTGGTCACACGAGTTGCAAAAAAAAAGTTGCACCACTTTGCAATTTTGCACTACTTACATTTGACACTTTTCCATCAAATGAAAATTCGCTACCACGAGAAAACCACTATGAGATAGCTAAAACCGAGAGAGACTTTTGTAGAGGGGACCAATGTGATCCTATACGATCAGACGCAAAGTTTCTAAGCATCATGGTATTTGAGTAACATCATGTTGAAGTTTGCAACCATTTTGCACTTTAGACTTTTAAGGGATCGATCGAGTTGAACATAGCTTAGAGCAGTTCCGCACATTTGGGTGTGAAAGAGGACCATGCCTAGCATAAACATACCTATTTGGACAATTGGAATAGTCTGTTTGGTCACACGAGTTGCAGAACAAAAGTTGTAGTACTTTGCAACTTTACATTGCTTGCATTTGACACTTTTTCCATCAAGTAAAAATATTCCGCCATAGGAAAAGCACTTTGAGATAACTAAAAACAAGAGAGGTTTTTGTAGAGGGGCCCACTGTGATCTTGTAGGATTAGATGAAATGTTTCTAAGCATCACGGTATCCGTGTAAGAACATGTTGAAGTTTGTAGCCATTTTGCACTTTAGATCCTTAAGGGATCAATCCAATTGAACATTACTTAAAGCTATTCCGTGTGTTTGGGTGCAAAAAAGGACCATGCCTAGCATAAAAATACATATTCAGACACATTGGAATAGTCTGTTTGGTCACACGAATTGCAGAAAAAAAGTTGCACCACTTTGCAACTTTGCACTACTTGCATTTGACACTTTTTCCATCAAGTGAAAATCTACTGCCACAAAAACCACTTCAAGATAGCCAAAACTAAGATATTTTTTGTAGAGGGGCCCAACACGATCCTGTAGGATCAAACAAGAAGTTTCTAAGTGTCATGGTATCAGAGTAACAACATGCTGAAGTTTGTAGTCATTTTGCACTTTGGACTCTAAAGGGATTGATCCAGTTGAATGTAGCTTGGAGCGATTCCACATGTTTGGGTACAAAAGAGGACCATGCCTAGCATAAACATACCTATTTGGATGTGTAGGAATAGTCCATTTGGTCACACACATTGCAGAACGAAAGTTGCACCACTTTGCAACTTTGCACTACTTGCATTTGACACTTTTTCCATCAAGTGAAAATCCGCCGCCACAGGAAAACCACTTTGACATAGCAAAAAATGAGAGGTTTTTGTAGAGGGTCCCAATGTGATCCTATAGGATTAGATGAAAATTTTCTAAGCATCACAATATCTGAGTAACAAAATGCTAAAATTTGTAGCCATTTGCACTTTGGACTTTAAAGGGATCGATCCGGTTGAACATAGCTCAGAGCAATTCTGCATGTTTGGGTGTGAAAGAGGACCATTCCTAGTGTAAAAATATCTATTCAAACACATTGGAACAATCCATTTAGTCACATGAGTTGCAGAATGAAAGTTGCACTACTTTACAACTTTGCATTGCTTACATTTGACACTTTTTCCATCAAGTGAAAATCTGCCGCCATGGGAAAACCACTTCAAGATAGCCAAAATTGAGAGAGGATTTTGTAGAGAATCCCAATGCGATCCTATAAGGTCATATAATAATTTTCTAAGCATCACGGTATCTGAGTAACAACATGTTGAAGTATGCAACCATTTTATACTTTGGACTCTTAAAGGATTGATCCAGTTGAACATAGCTCAGAGTGATTCCACGTGTTTGGGTGCAAAAGAGGACCATCTCTATTGTAAAAATATCTATTTAGACATGTTGGAATAATCCGTTTGGTCACACGAGTTGAAGAACGAAAGTTACACCACTTTGCAACTTTGTACTGCTTGCATTTAACACTTTTCCATCAAGTGAAAATCCGCCGCCACGGGAAAACCACTCTGAGATAGCCAAAACCAAGAGAGGTTTTTGTATAGCGGCCTAATAAAATCCTATAGGATCAAAAGAGAAGTTTCTAAGTATCAGGGTATCCGAGTAACAACATGCTGAAGTTTGCAACCATTTTGCACTTTGGACTCTTAAGGGATCAATCTGGTGGAACGTAGTTTGAAGCGATTCCGCGTGTTTGGGTGTGAAAAAGACCATTCCTAGCATAAACATACCTATTCAGAAGTGTTGGAATAGTCCGCTTGGTCACACAAGTTGTAGAACAAAAGTTGCACCACTTTGCAACTTTACACTACTTGCATTTGACTCTTTTTCCATCAAGTGAAAACTGGACACCATGGGAAAACCACTCCAAGATAGCGAAAACTAAGAGAGGTTTTTGTAGAGGGGCCCAACATGATCTTGTAGGCTCAAATGAATATTTTTTAAGAACCATGGTTTATGAGTAATACCTCATCAAATATTGTTTCCCTTTTACACTTTGGACCCTTAAGGGATCCAGCCTAACTAACCTACTTCACTGATCTAAACTATCAAATTCGGTGGACCATTATTGGTTAGTGTACATGAAGGAAAAAAGCATGCCATCTTCTATGTATTGATACTCCATGAACCTGCATTTGAGCTAAAGAAAGAGTGTAGCTCATTTGATCCATTTAGTGTACAACAAGCCTCATATGGTGCAATGTTAGTATCATCCATCAACCAAAAATACCTATGAACTGAAGACGTACCTTCACTACTTGGACCCATCAAAGCATTACATCACTTGATAATTGATCTTGCATATGTCAACTTTGCATTGTCTTTATACTTTAACTCTTCTCATGCTAATGCTCTTTTCATGCATGCTTCTGCACCATCATGCTCCCCCTTTCCATGCCCGACCTCACAAAAGTTTCACATATGCTATACACCTGTAGTGACATGCATCATGCTCAACCAGTAGAGCATGCGTGAGTTCTTGAACTATGTTGCACAATTATCTGACCATATTATATGTTGATTGTATGCTATGCCCCTCTAAGCCAAATCACTATAGAACATTTGGAAACAACCTTGCACAAACTCTAGAGAATATGTGTGATCATCACTAATATAAAAGTGATACTCCTTCAACACCTTCCTCTAGTCTTCTATACTATCAGCTGCATGAATAAATGCTATTTTCATAAATATCGAAACCTATGCGGAGTTATAATATTGTGACTGCACCTCACACTATGGTTGTAGAGTGTAGTTATCTGTAAAGTCAACCACTGATACTATGCTACCAATTGGAAAGGTGTCATTGCATAGCTTGAATTGTGTGTCCAACTATTGGGCTCTATGTTTATGCCTTGCAGACTCATACACTATATTGTCATGAAACATGGACATAAACTAATACACTATAATCTTCTGAATAACCAAATCACACCTTTTTGCTTGAGACCCATCTTTTGTAGCATATGCCACTATTTTATACTCCTTGAACTCTACTAGTTTATGTCCCACCTCATCCATGCTTTCCATATGTTGACATACTGGCATATGCTGCAAGCCACTGTAATGCTCACATGAACCATCCAAGCATGCTGTCATGTAGAATATTTGGCCATCCTCTATTTCACATAATTTTTTTGATAAGAACTCTCTTGAATATTTTGGTGGAGCTTCTATGCCACAATCCTACAAAACATTGTTCGTATGCAAATCACAACATATAGAATGATAAACATCATAATGGTTAGAGAATTCAATATGTAGTCTACAATAACAAGTAGTGCGTGTGTGATTTATCTTGACATAAAAGCCTTAAGAATTTCAAAAAAATCTTTGACAAATACTAATTTGAGGATAATCCATTTGAAATTTACAAAAAAATTGGGTTTGAGTCATATCCAAAAAATGCTTTGGATGTGGCTCACGGTTTCGACTACCGATTCTCCTTCTTACCACATCCCTTTGATTCAGAGATGGCCTTGTGTTATTCTTCTAATACTCTTCAATTAGTGTTCTCAATGCTTCAACAACTTTTTTATATTTTTTTAGTATTCTCCTTGAGAATTCCCATAATTTATTTGAATTGGTGCCCTCAATTCTTTGCCACCTTTGAATGACTTTTGATAAAAAATTTCTACTAATTCTCATTTGTTCACTCGTCTTTCTAATGAGACAAGCTCTCTTTGTTTGACTGCTTACCAAAGTCAATGTAATGACACATTGTGTGACATTACTATCCTTTGAGCGTGAGGTTTTACCCACACTCTCATATGCATCCATTAGATTCTTCACAATAGTGTTTTCACTCGATGCATTTGATGTTCTCAACCCAAGAGTCTTCATGATGTCTCTATACTTTATACCCCACATCATTTCAACAAATAGTTGACATCTTGCATTCTCATTTAGCCTTTCAAAGTAGAATTCCCAAATCTTATCAACGTATCTTCTACAAGTGCATGCTGGAATCTTACCTTCCATGTGCTGCAAAATATCCTCATCAATATTAATCAAATACTTTGGCTTTCTACACAAAATTCTAGGTGGTGTTCTCCTAGGTACATACATCTCAACATTATGAATTTCATCAATATTTAATTGAGGTGGGCTAGATTGTGTACCTTCTATTGATGGTGGAGTAGAAGACATACCTTGAGGTTCTCATGGGGATGATGGCATACCTTCTTCGTCAAATCCGAGTGATGAACTCTCAACTTGAGATGCGTTCGATGGTGTCCAACCATATTCACTTGTGATAGATGGTGTCCCTCCATATTCACTTGTGGTAGCTAGTGTCCCTCCATATTTGCTTGTGCTTAATGGTGTCCCTTCGTATTCACTTTCCATAGAGGGTGTGTCTCCAACTACGATACCTGAATCTATCTTACCACGATGCTTTCGCATTCATGCCTATTGTGCTGCCAAATCTTGTTCTTTTTTTTTACGGTTGAGGTTCCTCTAGTTGGCTTGTTTTCATCAATAGTACCCAATTTATTCTTTTCACGATATGCCACCACCTATTCTATCTCCTTTTCTTTGAAGGTTTCATACTCTTCGTTTGTTAGTTTATTCCTTCTTCGTTTCTTCGACATGGCAGATAATTAAATTACCTATAGCATGGTAATTAGATGAATATTAGTTCCTAAAGTATTTTTCCATTCAAATAAATGAAATGTATGTCATTCAAGGCTTCATAAAAAATTCTTACAATCATCTTGTACAAGACTATTTATAGCATAGACAAAGGTGGTGTAGGGGCATGCCATGATTACAAGATAGGAAAAATTACATTGTTTTTCTTGTGTAAATGGGGTGTTAAGGAAGGGTTTTGATGAAATGTTGAAGGAACGTTCCATGTAATGGTTATTTGAGTTTGTACAAGGCATTTTTGAAGTGTTGTTGGTATTGGTGAGGTCTGGTAAGCCTAGTTGTCAAGACTTTCAATAAACCCTAGGTTATTTGCATGAAAGTTGAGGGTTTGGCAGTACATCATTTTAGAGGTCAAGGCTTTGAGAAATAATGGTTGAATTTTTTTTTTGTAACACAATTAGTGACTGCTAGTTGAGATTTGGTGAAAACAAAGAGTTTTGAAGGTACCTCCTTTGTAAAAGAGGGCTATTTGGTGGCCTATAAGGCAGGGTAGCCTATTGGTTTTCAATATTATTGCAAAGAAACCTCTTGAAACCTTTTGGTATGTTGTGTTAGGAGTTTAAGTGTGTCTCATATGATGTTTTTTAGGTCTTTGTACAACCTTCTCTAAAAGATATTGAGAAAAAGCAGTGTTGGAGGGCTACAAGCCTTTAGGTGTGTGTTTGGGATAAGTTGAGTGTATAGTGTTTAAGGGGCTAGTTTGTTGTTTTAGTCTGATCATTTTGAGTTGGTTGGGATCTTCACCACCTAGGTTGCTACCATGCTGCCCCTAATTTCTCAACCCTACCCTATTGGCAAGCTAGCAGAGTGTTGGCAAGCTAGATCACTCACTAGCTTGCCAATGCGGTAGGGTTGAGAAGGTAGGGGTGGTGTATGCCTCATAGAAATGGGGTGTCATGGTGATGTAATCACTGTGATACCCCATTTCTATGAGGCATACATTGCCCCTACCATGCCAACAATTTCTGAGACCAACTTGAACACACAATTTTAAGGTTTGAAAGTCATTTAAAATGGTGTATTGACCCATTCCTCTCACTATGGCAACATCACTAAAAATGTGTGGGAATGTTGAGTGTGTACAAGGGAGGTCAAGAGTTGAGTTGGGCATGGAGCCCTAGAGTGAAATTTGGTGTTTTCCATGTGAATTTGAGAGGTTTTGACATGCTAAAGTGAGTATTGTGTTAGGGAAGCATTGTTTCTTGTTGAATTGAGTTTTTGCAGGCCATTTTAGACCTATTTGAGGTGGTGGCATGTTTTGATAAGGTTGGGAAGTGTGTTTTCTAATAAGCCCTAGGTTATTTACCTTAAAAAGAGGGTTTTTGGTTTTGGCATCTTGGTGGATGAATTTCTGAGAAGTAATTGTGAATTCTTTGGTCTGAATACATATAAATTTCTTCCCATATATGTTTGGAGGTTTTGGTCAAGTTTCAAGATAAGTTTCTTTGCTAAAGTGTCCTAATTTGAGGCCTAGTTAGCGTAGAAAGCCTGATTTGAGAAAGTTGTTACAAAGTAACCAATAGTGGTTTTGTTGGCATGTGATTGTGTACCCTAAAGGGTCCTTGAAATGGTTCAAGTCTTGTTTTGAAATAATCTTATCGAGAAGAAATACCCAATTGAATGAGTTGGCAGTGGTACAAGGAAGAGTGCTGATTTCATGAAAAGTGAAGAGTTTTGAGAATTGTGACTTGTGAATTGTTGTTGTTGGTTGATTTTTTGTGTTTAGTTGTGTTGCAAGACCTCCCTTGGTTGCATCACAATTCAAATTCTTTGTCCATGCTTCCATTTTGATGACAACCTAAGGTTATAATGACAAACAAATAATGATCAACATGGAATATAATTCTTTGACAAAATACCTCAATGAAAGCTTTAGAGAGTGGTATTGCACTTCCATAATAAAGGATTGAGAAATGATGTTTGTTTTAATTAAACCATATGTCATATATATGTGTATACAAAATGTGGAAGCATACACAAGGTAAGTTAATTGTTAAATAACAAAATGCCTCAAAGAGATGTGGTTTAAAACTGTAATTGGCAAGTGTATAGAATTGTGTAATTTAAAATGTGCATTGACAACCTAAGGTTATAATGACAAACAAACAATGACTAAAATGGAATATGAAAAATAACAAAAATGAAAGAAAGCCATAATAGAATGAAAGAAAATGTGTTAAGACTTCACATACCTAAAAAACTAGAGTTTCAAATGGAGGATTTCAACCCAATTATGTAGCCTTAGCTTCTTCTTTCTTGAAACTCCTCAACAATTTGACTTTTTAAAAAGCTTGTTCCCCTCCAAAATTCAATTGTATATCAGTTTTCAATATAATTCAACTTGAATTGATATTATATGTCTATCAACCTGAAAACTCTACTATTTCATGCAAAGGTGGTAGAAAGATCATGAAAAAGGTGTGGAATGTGAAAAACATGCATGCACACTTCACAACATCATCTAAAAACTACTTTTTGTCGAAGCACGCATAAAACCAGGAGAATATGTAGAATGTGGGCCTTGAGATCACGGGTATATTGAGTTTTTTTACCATTTTTAGTGCAACACAAAACGTGCCCGCGTTATAATGCAAGCGCGTTATTTTTTCCGAGAACAACCATATCTCTACTTCTTCAAAACATGCTCGCATTATGAGAAAGTTGGTATTTTAATAGATTTATTTTCTCTCTCTTTGTATATACCCTATATACCGTAATTCTATCTCTCTTCCCTCTACCCTTATACCCTAATTTTGTCTCTCTACCCTCTACCCTTAACCCTTATACCCTTTATCTCTCTCCCACTCCCTCCCCCTCTCTCTCTCGAGTCTCTCCCTCATCTCTCAACCCATATACCCTCTCCATCTCTCAACTCCCCATCTCTCACTCATTCACTCATTTGATCTCTCTCCCCTCTACTCTCTACCATTAACCCCTATACCCTCAACCCATAAACCTTAATTTTATCTCTCTCCCCCTCCCCCCTCTCTTGAGTCTCTCCCTCCTACCCCCTCTCCCTCTATCAACTCTCTGTCTCACTCACTTTTCTCTCACTCACTCACTCTCTCTCTCTCTCTCTCTCACTCACTCTCTCTTTCTCACTCACTCACTCACTCCCTCTCTCTCTCTCACTCCCTTCTCTCCCACTCCCTCCCTCTCTCTCTCGAGTCTCTCCCACATCTCTCAACCCTGATACCCTCTCCCTCTCCCCTATCTCTCTCTTGTCTCTCAACCCCTATACCCTCTCCATCTCTCAACTCCCTATCTCTCACTCACTCACTCATTCAATCTCTCTCCCCTCTACCCTCTACCCTTAACCCTTGTACTCACAACCCTTAAACCATAATTCTATCTCTTTTCCCATCTACCCTCTACCCTTAACCCTTATACCCTCTATCTCTCTCCCACTCCCTCCCTCTCTCGATTCTCTCCCTCCTAACCCCTTCTCCCTCTCTCAACTCCCTCTCTCTCGATCATTCCCTCCTCTCTCTCACTCTCTCTCTCTCACGCCCTCTCTCACTCACTACCTCTCTCTCTCTCACTCACTCTCTCTTTCTCACTCACCCACTCACTCACTCCCTCTCTCTCACTCACTCCTCCTCTCTCCCTCCCTCCCTCTCTTGAGTCTCTCCCTCATCTCTCGGCAACCCTATACCCTCTCCCTTTCTCGCTCCCTCTCTCTCTCTCCTCCTTTGATCTCTCCCCTCTACAGCAAACCCTAAACCCCTCTGCCCCTCAGCCATGTAAAGCCCTCAGCCTTGAGCCTCTATCTCTCTCCCTCTCCCTCCCCCTCTCTCTCTTGAGTCTCTCCCTCATCCCTCAACCCCTATATCCTCTCCATATCTCAACTCCCTCTCTCTCTCACACACTCACTCCCTCTCTCTCCCTCTCTCTCACTCACTCTCTCCCACTCCCTCCATCTATCTCTCTAGTATCTCCATTGTCTCTCAACCCCTATACCCTCTCCCTCTCTCAACTCCTCTCTCACTCACTCACTCCTTTGATCTCTCTCCCCTCTACCCTAAACCATAAACCTCTATATCCTCAACCCTTAAATCCTCTACCCTTAAACCTTTATCTCTCTCCCACTCCCTCCCTCTCTCTCTCTAGTCTCTCTCTCATCTCTCAACCACTATACCCTCTCCATCTCTCAACTCCCTTTTCTGTCACTCACTCACTCATTCGATCTATCTCCCCTCTACCCTCTAACCTTAACCCCTATACCCTCAACCCATAAACCCTAATTCTATCTCTCTCCCCATATACCCTCTACCCTTAACCCTTATACCTCTATCTCTCTCCAAATCCCTCTATCCATTGAGTCTCTTCCTCCTACCCCCTCTCCCTCTCTTAACTCCCTCTCTCTTCCCTCTCTCTCCCTCTCACTCACTCACTCACTCTCTCCCACTCCCTCCCTCTCTCTCTCTCTCATCTCTCCCTCGTCTCTCAACCCCTATACCCTCTCCCTCTTTTAACTCCCTCTCTCTCACTCCTTTGATTTCTCTCCCCTTTACCCTAAAACCTAAACCCCTATACCCTCAACCCTTAAACCCTCTACCCTTAACCCTCTATCTATCTCCCACTCCCTCCCTCTCTCTCTCTTGAGTATCTCCCTCATCTCTCAACCCCTATACCCTCTCCATCTCTCAACTCCCCTCTCTCACTCACTCCTCTCTCTCTCTCACTGTCTCTCTCTCTCTCTCTCACACACTCTCTCTTTCTCACTCACTCACTCACTCCCTCTCTCTCCCTCTCTCACTCCTCCTCTCTCTCCCTCCCTCCCTCCTCTCTTGAGGTCTCTCCCTCATCCTCTCAACCACTATGCCCTCTCCCTCTCTCACTCCTCCCCGCTCCTTTAATCCTCTCCCCTCTCCCCTCTACCATAAACCCCTATGCCTCAGAGCCTTATGCCCTCAGCCCCTTAGCCACTCTGTCTATACTCATTCCCTCCCTCCTCTCTCTCTGGTCTCCCCATGTCTCAGCCCCTATACCCTCTCCCAGCCTCTCAACTCTATCTGCAATCACTCCCGCTCATTCGATCTCTCTCCCCTCCTACCCTCTACCATTAACCTTGTATGCACCCTCAACCCCTTAGAGCCCTAATTCTATCCTCCCCCATCTACCCTCCCTACCCTTAACCCACTTATGCCTCTATCCTCTACCTCTATCTCTCCCACTCCCCCTCTTGAGTCTCTCCTCCCTCCCTAACCCCTCTCCTCTCTCTGGTCACATCTCTCCACTCACACTCGCTCCTGCCTCTCACTCACTTTCCTCCTACTCGCTCTCTCTGCTCTCTCTCTCTCACTCTATCTCACTCACTCCCTCTCTCTCCCTCTCTCTCACTCACTCTCTCCCACTCCCTCCCCCTCTCTCTCAATCCTCTACCCTCTACCCTCAACCCTAATCCATTAACCCTTAAACCCTTAAACCCACTTAGTAAACTCTCTCCCCTAATCCCTCAACCGTCAATCCTCTACCTTTAGCCTTAAACCCTCTACCATATAAACCCTTAAACACTCAACCCTAAACCATTAAACCTCAACCCTTAAAACCTAAACCCTTAAACCCTCTGCCCTCTACCCTTAATCCTCTATCCTCTACCCTCTACCCTCTACCCTCTACCCTCAACCCTAATCCATCAACCCTTAAACCCACTTAGTAAACTCTACCCTAATCCCTCAACCCTCTTGATCCTTAATCCATTAACCCTTAAACCCTAATCCCTCAACCCTCTTGACCCTTAATCCATCAACCCTTAAACCGTAATCCATCAACCCTTATACCATCTACCCTATACATTGGACCCTCAACCTTAATCCCCCAATCCTATACCCTCAATCCTCTACCCTCAACCTTAAACCCTCTACCCTCTACCCTCTACCCTATACATTAAACACCCAACCCTCAATTCTCAACCCCCAACCCTTAATCTCTCAATCCTCAACCCTCAAACCCTAAACTCTCAACATTGATACCCTCTACCCTATACATTGGAATCTTAACCCTAGTCCTTCAACCATATGTACCCTAAACCCTAATCCCTCAACCCTATACCCTCAACCCAATACCCTGATCCCTCAACCCTATAGGTCCTCAACCCTATACCCTCTATTCTCAACCCTCTACCTTATACATTAGATCCTCAACCCTCATATATCTACATCCCCCCATCCTCTTCTCTCCTTCTCTCTATCCATCCATCCCTCCTTCTCTACCCTAATCCCTCAACCCTAAACCCTAAATCTTAAACACTCAACCCTAACTCTCGACCCTCAAACCTTAAACCCTAAAGCCTTAAACCCTCTACCCTCTACCCTAAACCCTAATCCATCAACACTAATCCCTCAACCCTTACACCATTAAATCCAAGAAAACTCCCTACCCTAATCCCTAAACCCTCAACCCTTAAACCATAATCCCTCAACCCCCATACCCTTCACCCTGTACATTGGACCCTCAACCCTAATCCCTCTACCCTATTCCCTATACCCTCAATTCTCTACCCTCAACCCTCAACCCTTAAACCTTGACCCTTAAATCCTCTACCCTCTACCCTCTACCCTATACATTAAACCATCAACCCTCAATTCTCAACCCTCAACCCTTAATCCCTCAACCCTCAATCCTTAAACCCTAAACCCTCAACCCCTAAACCCTCTACCCTTTACATTAGAACCTCAACCTAATCCTTCAACCATATACCCTCAAACCTATACCCTAAACCCTCTACCCTCAACCATAAACCCTTAACCCTAAACCCTTTAACCCTAATCCCTTAAACCTTCTACTCTATATCTTCAACCCAATACTCTTTACCATTGACCCTAATCCCTCAACCCTCAACCCTTAAACCCTAATACCCTATAAACCATCAACCCTATAGGTCCTCCACCCTAATCCCTCAATCTTATACCCTCAACCCCTATCACTTTCTCTCTATCTATACATCTCACATCTCCCTCCCCCCTCTCTCCTACCCTCTCTAATTGTCTCTATCTACCCCCTCCCTCTTTCTACATACATCTTGTTCAATAAATCCCTACCACCCTCTATCGTTCCCTCTATCTATCTCTCTCTATCTACCTCCCACTCTCTCCCACTCCCTCTCTCTCCCTCTCTCTCCTGTCTCTCCCAAGTCCACCCCCTCTCTCTCTTAAGTCTCTCCCTCTATCAACCTACCTAGGTAATTCTCTCCCCCCTCTCTATCTATCCCTCCCACCCTACCTAGATAAGACCCTCTCACTCCACTCCCTCTTTCTCTCCCTCTATTAGGTCACTCCCTCCCACCTCTCCCTCTCCAAGGTCTCTCACACTTCGTCTCTCTCTCTCCCACTCGATCCATCTCGCACTCCCTCTCACTACCTATCTCTCAAGTCTCTCCCTCTCATCCCCCTCACACTCTCAAGTCTCTCCCTTTGGCACCCTACCCTCTATCCCCTACCCTATACCCTAATTCTATCTCTCTCCCCTCTCCCCTCTACCCTCAACCCCTATACCCTCCCCCTATACATTGGACCCTCAACCCTCGACCCTCGAACCCTCAACCCTTGACCCTTAAAAACTCTACCCTCTATCCTCTACCCTATACATTAAACCTATCGAACCCCAATCCCAATACCTGCAAAACACAATAAACAAACACATTAGAAGATCATATGAAAGTAAGAATAAGGATTCCTCAAGAAATCCATTTGAATGAAAAACAAAAGGAATGAAATGAAGAACACAACAAACTTAAAACAAAGATATCAAATCCTATTCTAATACACAGAAAAATCTTAATCTCTAAAGGGAGTTGGTGCCAATTTGATGTGAAAATTGGCCCTTTCCCAACTCCAATAATGTGATGAAGATGATTGATGAAGGATGAATGCTTATTGTGATAACTTCAATGGAGCTCCATGTTGAAAACCTGTAAAAATCCTAACTATGCTTGGATGAATTTGATGATAGATTGTTGTGGATTTGAGTATAGTAATTTTACTCAAGTTGTGGATGATAAAATGAGGAGATTAGCCTCTTATTTATAAAATATCAAGTTGGAAGAATGACCAAAAGAGAGCAATGTGGGACTAAGAATCAACAAATGGAAAGATGCCACTTGTCAACATGTGAATGGTTGAGGAATGAACACATTTTGAAGAATGTGCAAAGAGGGGAGAAATTCAAATTCAAAATATGGCTTGAAGGATGAGGTGAAAGGTGAAGCAAATGCACATGGCTCAAGAAAAGGACATGTAAGAGATTTTAAATGATTTTTTGGAAGGGACAAGTCCTTTTGGGGGGAGATTTTAAATTTGAGGAATGTTCCATCTTTGATGCATTTTTTGAATGAAAATAGATGAATTATATATCAATTAAATTATTTTCATGTGCAAGTTGAAAAATCTAGAGGATTTGATGGATTAAGACTAAGATTAATCAGGATTTGATTAATTTAAAGGAGATTAGTTGATTTGACCATTTGATTTAGATTTTTGGATTTAAATAAAACAAAATGAGAGGAATAATGATTTTAGACTTAATTAAATAAGATTTGATTTATTTAATTAAAGAGGACGGTGTTAGCTTTAAATCAAATAAAGATTAATTTATTTAATTTAAATGAGATGACTTTAGAGATTAATTAATTAAAATGAATTATTTAATTAAAAGAGGGACTATAGGATTAATTAAACAAAGTGATTTATTTAATTAAGAGATGCAATGTGATGAATTTAATTAAATAGAGATTATTTAATTAAATGATTAGTAGAGAGATGATTCACAATGAACTGGTGTTAGTAAAATCAGGATCAGGTGCATGTACATTTTACGTGTCTACATTTTGCTCCTCTTTGAAGCAATGTACTTGTTGTGTTGGTTCGAAGAATAAACTGTCTTGATCAAAATTCAAAAATTCTCTAATTTTTTTGGATGCCCCATTGCTACCCTAGTGAATGAAGAATTACGCCGGTATATTGCCCCCTCAAGAGATCGGGCAAAGAGGTTTGATTTAATGGTTGATCTCTCAACAATGAGGTTCAAGATTAGTTTAGCTCGTATGTTTGATGTAGATATTAGATTTGATGATGTAGACAGTCATCGACCATGGGTAGCATCATGCCTATTTTGATATATTACACACTTGATCCCGATTTGTACCATGACAGTTACATTATTGATGATATAAATGAGATGATTATGATGTTTATATGTAATGGCTGATATGATGATGCATGAATGATATGGATGCACATGATATAATATGATGATGCTTTTATGATTATGCAAATGGATGAAAAATGTATGGTTTATGAGATGCTTAGAATAACTCATTTATATTATGAAATGATTCAATGCAATGCATATGAGATGATCAATATTTCTTATATGATATGATATGATATGCAGTATGCTATTGGTTTGTGGATGTAGGGTAGATGCATTAGCGATGATTTATGATTAACTATCATAGGACCATGTTAGTGTGAAAAGCAAGAGATAGAAGAAAACAAGAGATTCCAACAAGACATGAGATGATGATGATGATGATGATTACTTGCCAAATAGTTTGGATTTTCAAAGGACCAATTACCTTATGTTCGATAACACAAATAGGTACAATGCATCAAGGTATAAAGAACTAGGATGGTGTTGTACCTAGTGTGATGGACTTTGACTTGATAAATAGATAGGAGTATCTTGTTCACACCTGACATACAAAAACTTTGCTAGGATGCACCTAAAAAAGAAAGTATTCACCAAGTTATAGTACAAGAATGTCCAACAAGCACAAAAGACAAAAGATAATGATCAATTCCCCCATTCCTTTCTCTCTAAATTGTTTTGATTAGACATCATCAAGAGGTCATTGGAATGAGCACAATAAGATAAATCAAAAGAAAAGATCAAGCATGAAAACAAGTCAATGTTCTTCATACCTCTAGCCAAGGGGATGTGTTTTGCTTAGGATAAGAATCCAAAGTGATATCCAAAATGATGCCCATTGTCAGAATGATATATCCTAGGACATGCATTGTATATGATGATAATGGGTTGATAAGTTGTTTGATAGGCTTTTGATATAAGGTAGACTGACATGTTTGTGAATGATCAAGAGTTTGATTTTGTATTTAAAATTTTGTTGTTTTGATTTTGATTTTGCATTTGAAGTTTGCTTTTGCTGATTGTTGTACTTGTTTCTATTTGTTTTTCCAAAGGATGAAGGTGACGATTGATTTATTACATGGATGATTGATTATTGTAGGTGAAAGCGAGATGGGATGGATGGTTTTGGATTTTTTGGAATATTTCAATGTTTTTGGTATTTTGAAAATGTTTTGAGGCTATTTTTGGTATTTTCAAGATTTTACAAATGTTTTGATTTTTGATTTTTTGAATGTTTTGGAGTTTTTTAAGATTTTATGAATGCTTTTTTATTTTGTGTCTCGAGGGCTGATCAAATATTAGCCTTACCTACATTTAAGTTCAAAGACAACATAGTTCGGATACCATGTTTTTGAAGTTTTCTAACTTTTTGAGTGTTTTTGGATTTTGATATGATTTTGGATGTTATTGGATTTTCACATAATTTTGACAATTTGGCTATGTGTGATGATATCAGTGCTTTGTTTTGGGATTTTTTTTGAAAATCAAGCTAAGGTTGATTGATCAAATTGATGGATTGATGATGATAACATTGTTGAGGCTACACAACAATGCAAGGATAGTGCTAAGCAATGCAAGGATTAGGATGGATATCCCACTTGATGATGATGGATTGATTAGATTTGATTGATCAAGATTGAAGCTTGATTTGGAACAAAATTGTTTTGAATGATTTGATGTGACATTTGAAGTATAAATTAGATGCAACTGATATTTATTGTTTGGATTGATGTTCGATGAAGATAAAAATTGATAAGGAACATTTTATCATCAAAATATGTCATGGGCTAGTGATTTGGATTTTGGATTACGAATGCTTTGAACAATTTGATTTTTCAATGTTTGGATCACCACATAAGTTGGAGGATATAGATCAAGATTTATTCCCAAAGCAAGATGTAGATACATGCCCCTAGTATCTAGTAATGTATGGAATATCATGGATTGATGCTTGGATAGGTGTATGGATGGAGGGATATGAACTATCTTCTGATAAGATAAGGTGTTCAGATAAAGAATGCTCATCTAGATAATGTTTCATGGTTCATATAACATTGGATAGGATAGGATCAATGAAAATTACCCATTTCAAGATGTTTACCATGAGCAAGTGTAAAGTGTGAACCAAACTTTGTCAAAATCAAGATAACTTAGACTATGGATGCAGATGGATGAAAATGGATAAATGGTTCATGGATAAATAGATTTATTATGGATAAGATGGATGGAATATTGGATTTATTATGGATGGGATGATATGCTTTCACCTAAAGTGGTACATGTAGATTCTCGATTCTACACATGATGCTTGTTTGCCAGGTTTTAACCATGGTACCTACCCAAAGTGCCACCCATGCAGTTTTCACTAGATGACGAGTTTTTTCTTTACTGTTTCAATCCTTTTTCTAATTTTATTGGATTTTTGATTTTTTGAAAGAATTTAAGATCATGTTGAACCACCTGGTGGTGTCAATGTAGATGCTTTTGTCATAATTTTCCATTGATATCCTACTTGAAGAATTTTCTTTGCGAAGATACATGCACTTGAATGCAAATTTTGAGATTCTTGATGGGTTTTGTTGATACCGGAGTTAACGTTGTCTTTGTGTGCACATCGCGATAGAGTGTCTTCTGAATCCTTATGATGAAGGGTTGTTGCCAATACATGGTCAATGTGAGAAGTGGATATCATGTGTGGAGGCATCCACATGGATGAAGTGTGTTTAGGAATAGAATATGGATTGGTTGATAGCTTGGAACCTTTGACTCTCCAAACTTGGGAAGATGAGCAATGATGGGTGGATACGAAAGTGTATGGGGAATTAGGACCAACTGCTTGATATACCTTGTACATCACTTGAGAAGCCTTATTTTTCCTTTATGAACATCTTTGATGGATACTTTTCCCTTTTTTATTTTTCCCCATAGTTTCTTTGACTAATAGAGTTTGATAGGGATAATCTTTCTTTGTATTTTTTGGTATCCATATGTATTTTTTTTGTCTGATATGCTTCTTAGCTTCTTTTTCTTTGATAACATTCTTTGTGCTTTGATTCAAAACCTTCTTTTGATGTTGGTCCCAATTCATGGATGGGGTAATGGGTGGATGAAGATTTATGCTGTGGTTGGCTATAGTATTGGCATTGGTATCACCATAAGGATTCTTCGTGCCCCCTATGTTGACTTTTGTTTGAGACGAAGTTTCCCCCAGTATAGTGGTAGTGGCACCTTCGTTCCTTGATTCTACTTGTTTTGATATGTCTTGTTTAGTAAGCCCGCTCTAATAAATGACCATTGTAAATGATGTTTCAATTTGCTGCTTTGCTAACTCCGAAATATCCTATTCTATCTGACATGTTTCTTTGAGTGGATAATGCTAGATATCTTCATACATGATGTCCTTAGTCTAAATTTTGGATATATCTAATCTTGATGTTGACAACTCAGTTTGACTATAGGAATCAATAACTTGCTCTTTTTGTGTAATAATATCAGGAGTAAAGGAATCATGTTCTGAATGAAGATCATCTACGTGTCCATCCACATAAAGCATCTCATGGGTAGATGGAGGAGTGTGTGCTATGTGGATATGATCATCTTGTATAGATAGGAGAGTATGCATTAGATTATTGTAGTAACTTGGGGATACAAATTTTTTATCTTGAATGATTTTAGAATTTCTTTCGACATGATTTGGATCAAGTTCTTGACATGGGTCAATTTCAAAGGATGGGATGCTTACAAAGGGTTTTTGGATATCTTCATTAGGTATAGGAAGTGGCTCAATATCCTCTTTATCTTTGAGTGAATTTGGATCAAGTGTTGAGTTGAAGATTCCTTCAATTATCGACAATCATGAGGTCGAAGGATGTCAATATGTTTTGGAAAGAACCATTTCTAGACTTTGGTGAGAGATGTTGATCTTGCTTTAGAATAAGATTTTGAGATATGTCCTCTAACTCATTGGGTGATGTAGAGACATTTTCAACATGGTCATTGGTCGATGGATTGTTAATTATAGGATCAAATAATGTTAACACTCCTTGAAATAGATCATTGTAAGATATTGTTGAGGGATTCTTATCATGATCAAAAAGTGACTCTTGATGTATGTTGATTTGATCTTCAGATGAGGTAGAAACATCTTCAAGGTGCTCATTGATGGATAGGTCTTGATCATGTGATTGTTGACTTGGATCGATACATGGAGTCATTAACATTTTGTTGGGATTTTGAAAAACATTTGCTTGTTGGGCTTGGCATTGGGCTTGAGCTTGCACTTTCACTTGAGCTTGGGCATGTGCTTGTTGGGCTTGTAGTGTGGCTTGGGAAACTTAAGCAACTTGTGCAATTTGTTGAGCAGCTAGTTGTGCAACTTGTCGATTTTGGTTTTGTTGGAGTGCCTTTTGATAAGCAACCTATTGAGTGGCTTGCAACACAATGCTGTATTGGTTTGGATGATGGTGGTGGTAGAGGTGGTTTTGGAATAGTGCTTGTTGTGTTTGTAAGAGGTATCGTCGTATTGATGATTGGGATTTGAGTGGTGGATGGTGTGATTGATATGGTTAGTCCTTGAGAGACCTTGTTTTGAGGGATGATAGACAATGGTTGGTTGCTTGTGCTATGGAGATGGTTGCCATCCGTTATTGTGATATCAATGGCAAGGGGGGAGGATTTGGTATGATTCCTTGATTGATGGTTGGGGGGATGTTTTGGATGAGCGGTGGTAGTGAAGGTAGCCCCAAACCAAGAGGTGATACAAAAGTTAATGGAAAGGGTGGGAGTGGTGGGAAAGTGAGTGACATGCTCCCTTGGGGAAATGATGATGTTTGATTTAAAATGCCCCCTGGTCAAAATAGGTCACCTTCTCCTTGTGAGGTCATAGGGATGATTATGAAAGGTGAGGGGGACATATGGATGTGATGGATTTTGAACAACATTTGTGTGATTTGCAAACATATCTATCCAAAATTTTACCAAGTGTGGATTCAAAATGTTCATGTTTGGTATAGTTGTACTTGGTATATTCTCATTTGGAGTGTATGGATTTGGTGGGATAATGTTGTTTTGTTAAGACTCATGCATTGAGTATTTGGTTGATAGATTTGTAAGTTTGGACTTGGATTTAAATCTACCATTGGAAAAGGAGTTTCAAAATTTAGATTGGGTATACTCACATTTGTTTTACCATTGAGGTTTGTAGGAGATAATGATCCCATGTATGGATTGTATAAATGTGAGTTTTGAAAATCAATTGGCATTGTAAGGCTTTGATAATTTGGTTGGTTTAGACCACTTATGATGTATGGATCAAGTTTATATTCCATGTTCTTCTTGTGTTTTGACCTTGTTGCAAAAGTGACCTCTAAGGTGTTTAGGACCAATGATGAAATGAAGGATGAAAAGGGTGAATGATATGGGTGTTGAATTTTTAGGAACTTTGGATCAATGCTAGACTTTAGGATTTGATTTTGATTGGTTTTGATTGGTTTTAATTGGACAGTGAATAGTTTGTAAACTCTAAGATGTTGGATGTGATCTTTAGGATAAACTTGTTCAAATGTGTGTTAATTTAACTAGAGGTATGAGAAAGGATGCATTCCCATACTCCTTATTAAACAAGGTGATTTTGATTTGGTTTAAGGATGTACCCAAGTCTAGATAATGATGTTTCCAAAGATCTAAAGTTGCTTGGGGAATGGGATGACAAATGTTTGGGATGAAGTGTTTGATTTTGATCCTAAATGAACCTAAGAAGGACTTGTTTACAAGACCAATATATTTAATAACATGCTTTTTTCTAAGAGTAGTTCAAAACTAAAAGACCAATGTTTGCATAAAAACCATATGACCAAAAGATTCCAAGCACATGTGTGGGGTCCAATTGTTCTTAACTTTCCTTAGTGACTTCTTTTTACCACAAACAATTCTTGATTAGGTTTTGAAACTAGATGTCCAATGTCCTAATTCTCTTTCATCCCACAAAGTGCATTATGTGGAAATTGAGGAAATCAAGGAAAAAGTTACCTATTGTTTACTTTAGTAGGAGAAAATTGAGATGAAATCCAAATGCTTAGAAGCCTCTAAGGATACAAATCCCAAGGGCAAGTAATAGCATGTGAATTTGTTCAAGGGTATTTTATTTTCCTAAACGGTTTAAGGTTTGATGCTCATGTTAAAATGTTTGTTTTCCAATGTTTTCGATCAAGCAATGTGTTATGATGTCAAGAACAAGTACAACCGTATGGATATTTGAGACAATATTTGTTGAGTCCCCACTTGGACAAGTCCAGCTATGTTTATTTTTAGTGAATGGTTAGATGCTCAACCCCACTGGATCCCCTCCACGATACTCACTTCTTGAGGTAGCCGAGCATCAATACCCATGAAACTCCCATGGCATACTTTCCATTTCTACTAAAAATCGTAAAAGTGTGGGGTAGCTTCAGAACAACCATTTTTGCACCAACAAATAGATAGGGATTTTGTCCTTTCTACAACAAAGGTTTTAATTTGGACTTTCCATTTGTAGGAGTTTGAACCAATGTGGTGAGAGACCATTGCTACCCTTCTCGTCGAAGCCAACCATGTGATACTGGGATTTATTCTAGTACCCACTTTTATATCCCGATTGGAAATACTCTTGGCTTTAGATTGTTACCGGTTGATTCGTTCCCTTGGGTGACTAATTTTTTCCTAAGACAGATCCTCTAAGATAAACAATAGCTATATGTAACTCGATCGATCTTTGTTGAAAAATAAAGAGAGAATACACACGATAGGTTTGGCTCATACTCGCAAGATTTTTTGTTCAATTTTAGTTCCCAAAATGAAGTGTGGAGGTAATTACTTTATCCAAACCTAAGACCACCAAAAAGCCTTTTGATTCTCAAGATCGTCGTGAGGCATGAGAGAACTGAATACGTCTTTTCAATGGTGTTAGTTTGAGTAAGAAATCACAAAACAAAGTAGCACATGTTGTTTTTAATCCCATAAGGCAATAATGACTTCTTTTTATGGCACCAAAATAAATGTCATAATTTTCCTTGTTCAATTATTAGCTCCAAACAAAATCTAGTGAGTTTTTTTCCTAAAGTTCATTTTAAGCTCCTTTTGTAACAAGAATTTAAAAGGCTCTTTTTAGAGCCCAAAATGAAACTAGTAAGTCATAAGCATGAAAGATAACAAAATTTTCTTTAAGAGGAATAGTGAATCCTCTAAAAGTGTTGAACAAACACTAGAGTTTTTAAAAACACTTGGTATCATGAAATGAGGTCATCATGCTTATTTTCCTCTTCACCTTTGATCAATCCAACCTACAAGAAAATTAGTTAGATTTTGCAAAAATAGAGGTCAAGAAAGTAGAAAATAAACCAAATAACTAGAATTTGATAAAAAGCACGTGGAATAAATAAATTTTCACTTTCTACTTCCCTCCAATGGTGCAATCCACAAAGGCATCGCAGTTTGAAATCACTAGCGATGTTGTATAACACTGCTTACCAATCAATGTCGCTCTGTAGCCAAACCAGTGAGCATGAAGGCGTCACTATTCTTGTTAGCGGTATTGTTTGGATTTTGAAAAGATTCTAGTGAGCTAGAAAGATTCAGTGGTGCTGTTTGAAAATTTGAGTTTCCTGTAACACACAAAAACACAAAAAGGCACAAAATTTTCTCAAAAAATGTGATTTGATCGTCTGGTCTACCCTCCTTCTAGTGCCAAAATGTCGAACCTCAATCCCAATACCCACAAAACACAATAAAAAAACACATTAGAAGATCATATGCAAGTAAGAACAAGGATTCCTCAAGAAATCCATTTGAATACAAAAGAAAATGAATGAAATGAAGAACACAACAAACTTAAAACAAAGATATCAAATCCCATTCTAATACAAAGCAAACTCTTAATCTCTAGAGGGAGTTGGTGTCAATTTGATATGAAAATTGGCCCTTTCCCAACTCCAATGATGTGATGAAGATGATTGATGAAGGATGAATTGTTAGTATAATTAATATTTAATTACACTTGCATAACTTTACTTATGTAATATTTTAATTCCTAGGTTAATTATTCTCATCCTTATCTTGTTGAGCTATCTTGTTGCTCAAGATAAGATTAGGGTTATGCATACTTTTCTTTTATAAAGCAAATCATTCTCATGTAATTATGAATTCCTGAATAATATTATTTTGTACTTTTTTTGCAATAGCTTTGATTTTTCTATTTTTCACTTATGTGGAAGGCTAGTCTAGTTTGCATGTCTAATCTTGGTTTCTAACATGGTATCATAGCCTTGATTTGTAGCCTCTTCTCAACTTTTTTGGAGAAATACATTGCAAATCATGTTCAGGGTACCTCAAGGGTTTTATTCCTTGAGCATATTCATTTAGTGTCTTGCATCAGATCGGGGTTTTCCATTGGATTTAGAGCACTAGAAAAGGTCAAAAATGGCTTTTATTTCACTGATTTTGGTCATCGTTGAAGAAATCCATGAGGGTTTCAAGTTTGGTGATTTTTTTGAGAGATCTGGGAGTTGCCTAATTTTCTGGGCACTTTGGGCCAAAACGGACCTTGCCGTTGGATTCATAACGCCCAAAAACCCCTATTTTTGTATAAAATTTGTCCATTTTGGACATAGTTGACTAGGGAGGAAAAAATGTTTTGTCCAAGGGTTGTACGACCCCGAGGCACGTTTCTTGAGGCACAAATTTTGAAAAAAATTTAAAATAATAATAATAAAAAAAAATTGGTGAATTTTTGCACCACCCGTTATAAACAGATCACATTGCCACCGCTCTACCCTTTCACCACCAGGAGTGGTAGCCTTTTCATCCACCATCAACGGAGACACCCCAACACCGCTCCCTTACTTCCAGCCCCTGAGGGCTTCTCAAACCTGTAGGTGGTCACATCGGGGTCCAAGCCCTTGGGCCAACCCCTTCCAGGACTCCAAACACCTACCCCGGTCACACTGGTGGCTGAGGGCTCTGCTGAAGCCCCTAGACTACCAGCCCCTTGGTCCGCCCAAGCGACCAGGGGCTTTAATTTTTTAGCCCCTAAGGGCTGCAGAAGGCCATATTGGATAGTTTTGGAGCAGTTTCACATAAACAGGCATAACTAGGGCATGTGGCATCATTTTTTTGCAAATGAGATATCGTCAAAACACTGGTTCGATGCTCTATGCAATGCTGTAGTTCTAATTTTTTGGTTTTTTTTTTTGATGCCTTTTTCAGCCTTGGAAGTCGCATGTTGTTGTTTTCACTCCAGGAGACATATCTTTTGACTCGCTTATCCTTTTTTTTCCATTCTTGTGGCATTGGAAATGTGGTTTAGTCCTCTACATAGATCTGAGGTCTATTTTTATTTTATGTTTATGCATGTTTAACATTCTTTCCTTTTAAAATCATTAGGTTATTGTAATAAATGAAATGAAATAAAGTTCCATCAGGGGGGTTTCTTGCATAATAATCTGATTAGAGTATGCATGCACTTTGATCTTCATCAGATTGATTTGATGGAAACTCACAAGGGTTATATCTGGTTTCTTAGTTTCTTTTGGCCACATATTGTCTTAGCTTGACACATATTAGACTCACATTAGTTCACACTTTAGATTGAGAGCCTATTATTATTGATCCGCATTGGTTCAAATCCTTAATTTGAGGGCCATGTTTTTGTGGTTAATGTTCCAGAGTCTTTATGGTACTTGTTCCCATGGAAGAGTTTTAGTCACAATTTGGCATTGGCATCGAGATACACGGTTTCCAAATTCTGTCAACATTTTATCTACTATTGTTTCACAGATTCTAGGGTTGTTCCAATTTGTGAGTTTTCCAGTGTTTTGTGGCATTGGGTCTATTGTCGCATTATTATGATTTTGCTTTGGTTTCTTGTAGATAGAAATATCTTTCCTTGCTTGTCAGATTGCAGTTCCAGTGTTACTTCACAGTGTTCTTTCAGTGCTTCTTTGTAGTAGTCATCTCATTGTAGGGGAGTTTTGTCCCACTGGGTTTTCCTTCTCTACCTCATTATTGCATTTGTACATCGGTACCTGATTAGGCCATGTTGTCAAGACCCATTCATGCTTTCTTGCATTCATCTTAGTTTTAGGTACATGCTTTTTTAGTCTCCCTAAGTTGCACTTATGGGGGGGTGTTAGTGTAATTAATATTTAATTACACTTACATAATTTTACTTAGGTAATATTTTAATTCGTACGTTAATTATTTTCATCCTTATCTTATTGATATATCTTATTGCTCAAGATAAGATTAGGGTTATGCATACTTTGCTTTTATAAAGCAAATAATTCTCATGTAATTATGAATTCCTGAATAATATTATTTTGCACATCTTCATGCAAAGCTCTTGTTTTTTTTGTTTTTCTCTTCTATGGAAGACTTTTCTGGTTTGCATGTCTAATCTTTGTTTCTAACATGAATTCTTGTGGTGATGACTTCAATGGAGCTCCATGTTGAAAACCTGCAAAAATCCTAACTATGCTTGGATGAGTTCGATGATAGATTGTTGTGGATTTGAGTATAGTAAGTTTACTCAAGTTGTGGATGATAAAATGAAGAGATTAGCCTCTTATTTATAAAATATCAAGTTGGAAGAATGTCCAAAAGAGAGTAATGTGGGACTAAGAATCAACAAATGGAAAGATGCCACTTATCAACATGTGAATGGTTGAGGAATGAACACATTTTGAAGAATGTGCAAAGAGGCGGGAGATTCAAATTCAAAAGATGGCTTGAAAGATAAGGTGCAAGGTGAAGAAAATGCACATGGCTCAAGAAAAGGACATGTAAGAGATTTTAAATGCTTTGTTGGAAGGGACAAGTCCTTTTGGGGGGAGATTTCATATTTGAGGAATGTTCCATCTTTGATGTGTTTTTTGAATGAAAATAGATGATTTATAAATAAATTAAATTGATTTTCATGTGCAAGTTGCAAAATCTAGAGGATTTGATGGATTAAGACTAAGATTAATTAGGATTTGATTAATTTAAAGGAGATTAGTTGATTTGACAATTTGATTTAGATTTTTGGATTTAAATAAATCAAAATGAGAGGAATAATGATTTTAGACTTAATTAAATAATATTTGATTTATTTAATTAAAGAGGATGGTGTTAGCTTTAAATCAAATAAAGATTAATTTATTTAATTTAAATGAGATGACTTTAGAGATTAATTAAATAAAATGAATTATTTAATTAAAAGAGGGCTATAGGATTAATTTTAAACAAAGTGATTTATTTAATTAAGAGATGAAATGTGATGAATTTAATTGAATAGAGATTATTTAATTAAATGATTAGCAGAGAGATGATTCAGGATAAACTGGTGTTAGTAAAATTAGGATCAGGTGCATGTACATTTTACGTGTCTACAAAACCCTCAATCCTCAATCCTTAAACCCTAAACCCTTAACCCCTATACCCTCTACCCTTTACATTAGAACCTCAACATAATCCTTCAACCATGTACCCTAAACCCTCTACCCTAAACCCTAAACCCTAAACCCTTAAACCTTCTACCCTATACCTTCAACCCAATACTCTCTACCATCGACCCTAATAACTCAATCCTCAACGCTTAAACCCTATTACCCTAGAAACTGTCAACCTTATAGGTCCTCCACCCTAATCCCTCAACCCTATACCCTCAACCCCTATCACTTTCTCTCTATTGACATCTCACCTCTCCCTCCCTCCCTCTCTCCTACCCTCTCTAATTGTCTCTATCTACCCTCTCCCTCTTTCTACGTACCTCTCATTCAATAAATCCCTACCACCCTCTATTGCTCCCTCTATCTATCTCTCTATCTCCCTCTCACTCCCTCTCACTCCTCTCTATCCCTCTCTCTCATGTCTCTCCCTTCCACCCCTCTCGGGTCTCTCCACTTTGGCAGCCTACCTGGGTAACTCTCTCTCTCTCTCTCTCTATCTATCTATCTATCTATCCCTCCCACCCTACCTAGATAAGTCCCTCTCACTGCACCCCCTCTTTCTCTCCCTCTATTAGGTCATTCCCTTTGACAACCTCTCCCTCTCTTAGGTCTCTCACTCACACTCCCTCTCTCTCCAACTTTTTCACTCTCGCACTCCCTCTCACTACCTATCTCTCAAGTCTCTCCTTCTCACCCCCTCACACTTCAAGTCTCTCCCTTTGGCACCCTACCTACATAACTCTCTCTTTCTCTCCATCTCTCTCCCCTCCTCTCTCTCTCCCAACCCCCCCTCTCTCTCTCTCACTCCCTTTATCTATCCCACCTTACCTAGCTAAGTCCCTCTCACTCCAACCCCTTCTCTCCCACTCCCTCTCTCTTAAACTCTCACTTTATCCCTTTATCCCTCTCACCTCACCTCACACTCTCAAGTCTCTCCCTTTAGTACCCTACATACAAAACTCTCTCTTTATCTCTGTGTCTCTCTATCCCCCCTCTATCTCTCCCTCTCTCTCAATTCTCTCTCCCACTCCCCCTCTTTCTCACTCCTTTTATCCCTCCCACCTTACCTAGCTAAGTCCATCTTACTCCAACCCCTTCTCTCCCACTCCCTCTCTTAAACTCTCACTTCCACCCCTTCTTCCTCTCTCCCTCTCTCTCCTCTCCACTCTCCTCTTCCTCTCCTCTCACCCTGCCCTAGACAGCTCTAGATCTCTCTCTCCCTCTCTCTTAAGGAGTTCACACCTCCTCTGAGACATACATAGTATATGTACATACAAAGCCTGTACATTGCCGCCAATCTCTTACATACAGAGTGGGCATACATACAATATGCAGTACATACATGCATGCAGCCACATGACGGCCACCGAGAAGCATGCATGGCCGCTGGGCAGCCACAAGATGTATGTGCACATTTCAATGTGGGTTTAACATAAAGCAAGACATAAGCGTGCAGATTAATGGGCTATATCATGCTCACGTTGTATGTTATTTGCTGGATATCTCACAAACAAAGGAACCATGTCAAAATTGACATATAACGTGGCGCTGGGGTCCCCAAGCCTTAGGATTGGTATTTTCCTTGGAATACCAACCCAAAGGCTTGGAGGGCATTCCCAATGACTAGAGACATGTTTTGCAATTTCTACAATATTTCACATAATCAAGTTTATGCTCACTGTTAGGATTGCATGTGGTTCAATATCAAATAAATAGAACATCTGGGTAATGTTAGGTTATCTCTTAGCTATCAACAGCCTTGTTTTTTACTCTAACAATGTTAAGCCATCCATAATTTCTTTTGTTTGTATGTCTCTTCTCTACGGCAAAATAGTGTTTGGTGTTTTTCTTGTTATAAATTAACACGTTATAGAAATTCAAATAAATTACATTTAAAGCTAGCTCCATTCATTTTTTTCTTTTTTTTTTGTCTTCAATTAGTTTCCAAAATTTGTAGAATTGGCTGGCCCAATATTCTATTTTTCCCACCAAAGTGGCCACTTACAGTATTAAAAATCAAAATAATTTCAAAGGTATACACGAAAAATTGTTATCAACTTCCATCTTGTTATTAACTTTTAATGATGTGATTTAAAAATATTAAGAGCCAATTTCACCGTCTGAGAGTTTATTACGGAATTTTATGTTATATTTTTTTTTATAAAAACAACACCAATTTGTGTATGTCCCTCGTTTGAACCCCTTAATCTCAACCATTTTCAAAATAAATTAGTAGTTTAGAAAGTAGACTCAGAGCACTTGAATCCTTCTTTTGGTTCCATCTCAAAATTTTGAGTGTAACTATCCTCAATTTCACGTCCAAGGTCAGTATTTCCTTATTTTAGAAAAAAAAAGTGGCCACTTAAACCCCCTTTTTGGGAACCATCTTGGTACACTTACCCATAGTAATTCTAATATCAAGGTTCCTATGTATTTAATAGGTAGATCTAGACATCATGTAGTCATATAAAGCATTTACGATCTAGTATCATCAGTTTATCAAAAGTGTCAAGTTTCAACGTTAAAGATATGTTTAGTAAAGTGTGGTTGCAATACCATTAGAAAGTATTATCATTGTTTGCAATATTATGCAACCAAGAGCCAATGCTCATATTAATTATATATTTTTCTTGGTTTGTATTACTAGGTTATCTTATAGTTAAAGATTTGACCTAGAACAAATTTTCCATTTTAATTCCCTTAAATTTCAAGGATAAAGTATCAAAATAATTAACTCTTGATTACATTAGTTACGCACATCATGATATCTTCTCAACATAAATCTACATCTAGTATTTCCAATATTCTAATTATCTAAAACATCATAGCTCTATTGAATTATAATTTGCATTGATATTATGCCTCCGAAGATGAGTAATAACTTTGGGTATGTATATTCTTCCTAAATAATGGCATCAATCCATATATAGCATTTCACTTAAAATGCCAAGCCTACTACCTGAATTCTTCACCGTATGACACAATCTAATTTTAGGATAGAAACTAAGGCCCAAGACAATTTTCTTAGTCATGGAAAAATAACATGATGGTTACACAAACACCTTATACCACGATTGGCTATAATCTTTTGAAATGATTATGACCCAATATATTAAGTACCACATATTAAGAAAGATGGTCATTAGCAAGGGTTTATTAAGGTAATTCCATGCATAAATATGGTCGTAGAGACTTAATGAGGCCAGAATCCTTATTTTAATTATTATCTTTAATAGAGTCTATATACTTTTAGATTTGAGATAGAATAGTTAGGAGACTCATGTGGATTAAAATCCTTCCTCTTGTTTTCCTTTCAATATAGACCAAATCATATACTATTAGTTTGTAAGTTGGGTGTTTCTAGGTGTCAATGAATCTGTTTCTTCGTTTATCATGTGAGTGACAATTTTGTGTACCCATTAGCTACCAATTAATAGATTTAATAGCATTGTTTTCAGGTTGACTGATCATTACAAGAATTAGCTCAACATTAATATAAGATACATATAAAAGAGAATTACAAGCACCTAAACATTCTATATATATTTTACAACTAGGAGGAGGCAGGCATACATACTATTGTTCATCTTTCCACATCCCACATAAGAACACAAATATAACTTTCGTTATCACTATTCTTACTAGTCTTCCCTTTAAATTGAGTAAAATCCTTGTGATGACACTTGCAAGAGTGGATAATTAAAAACCTAACACTATGAGAGAGAGGATTATACTTAGCTTAGAAATGGCGTTGGCGATATATCTGGTTCCAACTCTCCTTTTCACCTTGATTGATGTCCATAGCCCTTGATACATCTTCTAGCCCATTCAAATCAATGGATATCGAGTGAGCAGGGGTGGACATGTGTTGTGGTCCCAATTGATTGCATAGCCGAGCAACTTAGAGATCCTGAAATCCTGAAATTTCCAATATATCCTCTAAAATAGAGATCACTGCTCAAATTATTAAAGCCCCCCCATCGATAGCCTTTGTCTTCTCTGGCTCTCTCCATTTCTCCTCTACTACATGCGTCTGAAAGTTTTTTCCTCGGCATTTTTCCTCCCTCTTTTCTCTGCCCATCACACCATTTATCCCATCCTCTGTTCACACTTTTCCTCTACCTTTTCTCCTTCACGATTCTCTCTTCTTCTTTTTTTCTCCCCTCTCTTCATACCCATCACTCCTCTCTGTGCGACGTCTTCCATTCATAGCTAGAATTTCTCTTCCTTTTCCAAATTCCCATGCCTCCATACCTCCCCACTATTTCTTGCCCACGTTCCTCGTTTCTACTCTCCTCTCCACACGCCTTACTCTACCCTTCCTACGTAATTTTCTTCCCTACCTAACAAAGCTTGAATGTTTCTAAGGCTCTCTCAATAAATCTGTTTTATCCCCTTTGCGTGCCCTTCCCTACCTGATTCTTTTTCGTCTCCTCTGTGCCCCTCTTACTATTTGTGTTCGATGGTTTCTCTATCCAAAACTATGCTTGTCTCCAGTTGAAGAAGTTGCAGAGTTAATAGACTCACAAGCGCCTCTTTTCCTCACATTTTTACCTTCCAAAACAGAAGTTGAATCTGTAGAAATGGGTCGTGGGGGCTTAAAATATTTTAGTAAGGCCTCTCATTTCCACACAACCTGCTCATTTAACCATCCATGGACAAGAATGCCATGCTTATTAATGGCACGAATACTAGTTTTGTTTCATCCATGTCATGCTTATTAATGGCGTGACTTTTTAGTCAAGCTCGTGCCTCCCTCTCGTCCTCTCTCGATTAATGCCCACCCAACAAGCCCATAAGTATCCCATGCCTTATTAATTTGAATGCATTGACTTCATACTTTTCTTTATTTTTTTATTATTTCTTTAATTTATTTTACTCTCTCCAATTTCCACCTTGGACACATCTGGGAGGGATGTAACAGTATCCATGAAGAGACAAACCTGATTTCTTCTTCACAAATTCTTTCAAGGTCTTAAAGGTCACGAGAACCCCACTCCTTTACTTTAAAAAGTAGACTCATGTGCATCATGAAAAATGATCAATAAAAGTAAGCAGATACTTAACCCCTAAAAAAGGAGTTGGGAATGATATGAGATCACTATGAACCAACTCAAGGAATGTGGTTGCACATGTGGCTTGATCCTTAGGAAAATGTTCCTGATGTTTTCCAAGAACACAACCTCAAGAGATGTCATCGATGTAAGATATCTTAGGAAGACCAACCGCGAAGTTATGTGCATGCATCTACTAAAGATATTTATAGTTCAAGTGCTCAAACCTTTCATGCCAATTTTTTCCCATTGAATCGACATTAGTAATAAAAGATGACCCAATGAAGACTCAAAGCAATCAAATTGAAATAAATGGTTCTCATGATCAACTATCCCCATTGTAACAACCTTCTTAGGATCTTGTAACTATCAAATAGTCACATTATGTTGAGTAAACTCAATGGAATTTCCATCTCCAAAATGATAAATTTGATATATGGAGAGTAAATTCACTAAAATATCAGGAACAAGAAGAACATCCTCAATGCAACCATCTAGCATTTGAATGGATCGTGTTCCTAAAATTGGAATCTATGAAGAGTTCCCAATTGTAATATGAGAAGTAAAAGTATGAGAAATGGAGTCAAGGAGATCACTTGAGTTGGTCATGTGATGTGAAGCACTTGAATCAAGAATCCAAATATTAATAGATGAATGCACAAGGAACATGTCGAAAGAGCTTTCCCTTTTCCCATGGAAGAATACTTAGGAAGTTCTAAGATATTATGTCTCCTCATAGTTTCCTTCAAGGCCTCTAGTATCTCAAAACAATGAGACTCATTATGCCTAGTTTTTCCACAACATGGACAAGGTTCTCCTTTCTTTTTCTTGAACTTGGAAGAAGAATATCTAGAGTTAGAAAGAGGTGGAGTGGACTTCTGATTATTCTTTTGCTTCAGTTTGGAGGGAGACTCACTACTTGAAAGTGATTATGTCTTAGGCTTCTTCTTACTCTTTCATTTACCTTTGGAAGATTGAGCTGTTCTAGAGCTTGGTTATTAGAACTAGGAAGTGCATCCATCTAAATCAACTTGGCTTGCTCCCTACTAAGATGCTCACAAAAATACTCAAAAGTAGGCATCTTATAATCTTTTCCCATGGCCTTATGAGAACACTTTTTAAATTAGGGCCAAATCCACTCTCACAAAAATATTCCACACCCATGAAAATAATCTAGTAGTATAAACACTTTTGTTTCCTTATTTGATTGATTCACCTATTTTTGGTGTCTTTTTGGATTATTCTAACCAATGATATTTAAAAATACTTTTAAAGGATTTTCATTATGTCACAATCGAATGTATTTATCTAGGTCAGCCACTATAACAATTGGTAAAGGGGTTTAAGATAACATATCTCAATCATGTGCAAATGTTCCTAGGATGAATATGGAGATCTAGATTCATTTTATGACACCACTTGAAGTGTCATTTTTTGTAAATATGAATGACAATCTTGTAAATGATTGGAGATGATAGGATGATAAATGAACACATTTGAATTGTTTTAAATATAATAACATAACAATATATCTACTTGTGTTAAATAAGCCCTTGGTGAGAAATGAATAGGTGGATGTCAACCAAAATTTGAATTTGGAATTAAAAAATTAAGATGTTAAGTTTGCAATCACCAAGTTGACCCCATATCCATGGAATGACTTGGGACATGAAAATGTCTAAATCAAGGTGGCTAATATGTGTATGTGGATATGTGCATAGAAAAGCATGAATACCACATGATTTGGCTAAAATCATTGAAATGTATGTATATATAGATAAAGTAGGAGATAAATACATAGGAATAAGTACAAACACATGAGTAAATAGTATGGATATAGAAATCTAACTTTACACAAAATTACATCAATTATTAACATATAAATATATTGAAACATTATCTTGAAAAAAAAAACATAAAATTAAATAATTTAGGTAACATAAATATACAAATATTGACATTAAAAAAAATCTCTCTTTATATTTCATGTTCTCTTTAACTCTTAAAAAATGTATGATAAAGACTCCCACCACCTAAATTGCATTAGCTACTTATTATTTTTAATGTCATGCTCAAACTTGACCCTTTCATTTATCATCTTTTGTTTAGATTTGATCTCACTTAAGCTTTGAGAATGTACCATTTTACTATCCAATTTTTTTAATATTATATTATAATCTTTTCAAATAATTTAAAAAATTATATAAATTTATTCATATTTATGTCTGCTGATTGCTTGAAAGAAATTATCCAAAAGCTTAAATTCTATATCTATTGCAACGTATCTTATTGAAAAGAATATTCGGGACTGGGTTTGGTCATCTAAACATGCAGCAGGTATATATGATAGTTAGTGACCTCAAACTACCTAAGCTAGTGGAGCAGAGCAAATTCTTGTGTGTCTTCACTAGATAGTGTGCAATATTTTATTAAGTCCAGAGTATAAAACAGGTCAGCTTAACAAAAACAGGTGGGAAAGCAGGTATAATCTAATTCTTTAAGATAACAGTACCGCATTATAATTTGTCTGCTTGCATTACCCTTGGGCTTTTAAATTACATCCATATTGGGCAGATTAGAAACACGCGATTACTTCGTAGTCTTCCAATTTCTCTTAGAAAACAAATAGTTTCACAGAGATCTCAAGTTCAAATCTTGTAAATGATGAAGCCGACAGCAGCAGCAGAGGCAAGCACTGAAAAAGCACCTCTTCCTCCACCAGTTAGGCGATGGAGGAGATTAGGTGGATTATTTGATTTGGTTCTGAGGTTGCTGGCTTTGGGAAGCACCATTGCAGCTCTGATTACCATGGCTACAGCAGATGAAGCCCTCCCAACATTCACCCAATTCTTCCAGTTTGAAGCAAAATACAGCGATCTTCCAGCATTCACGTATTCAATAAAACCCATCATCTAGTTTTATTGGTTTCTCTACTACTAGCCATACCAATTTTCTGATTATAATTCTGTTACTAATTTCCTTAGTACCCGTCTTCTTCTTCTCAAAGGATTATTATTTTGCTCTTAATTTCCTTACTACCTATCTTCTTTTTCTCAAAGATTATTATTTTGCTCTTAATTTCCTTACTACCCATCTTTTTCTCAAGCATTATTATTTTGCTCTTAATTTTCTTACTACCCATTCTTTTTTTCTGAAGAATTATTATTCTTTTACAGATCTTTCTACTATGTATGTTCTTTTCATTCTGGTGTAAATAACACATTCAAGTTTTGATTTATTAAACTGGTTCATCATAAATTATAAGTGTATCCTATTGAAGAAATTAGTCTGATTTCAAATTGGTGTGATTTCAGATTGATCACCTAAACAAATCAAAACTAATGTGTTGTTTAAATCCGACCTTAAATGAATCAATTAAACAAATCAAAGCTTAAAATATACTATTAAACCCATCCTTATTTTCTCAAACTTATTAGCTCTAATAAGATGTTTGATAATTTGCAGATACTTCGTGATAGCTAATGCTGTAGGTGGTGGATACCTGGTTTTATCTCTGCCTGTCTCCATCTTTAACGTAGTGAAACCCCGCTTTGCAGCCTTAAAAATGTTCCTGGTGTTCTTTGACACGGTAACAATTTTCTAATCATATGCATGCACACAAAGTTGAAGATATTTAGCATTATTAATGGGTTTGATAAAATATTGTTGCAGGTGATGGTAGCTGTTGTGACATCCGGAGCTGCAGCAGGGGCAGCAATAGTATATTTGGCTCAAAAGGGAAACAACCATGCAAACTGGTTTGCCATTTGCCAACAGTTCGGCCAATTCTGTCAGCAAGCCGGCGGGGCTCTCATTGCTTCCTTCGCTGCAGTAGTTTTCTTGATGCTTCTGGTTGCCTTGTCTGCTATTAATCTATACAGGCGTCGCGCTTAATACCCATCTTCCTAATTCGCTTCTATGTTCACAAGTTCATAAGATATATATAGATACTTACAGTAATATCTCTGATAGGAATGGGGTTATGGTTAGTTTATATATATTTAGTGAATGTGAGTAGTTCATCGCAGCTACCATGCTGTGATTTTATGTGGGTGCCTTGGTGATGTATATAGTCAGTGCTCAGCTTGTAAGTAATTGTGCATTATCTATGAAATTTTAAAATATTCTAGAGAGGTTTAAAGTAATCAAAAGTCAGAGAACAAACAGCTCTACTCATGCCAACATTTATAAGGTAGAGTTAGAGGGAAACCATTTCTTTAGGAAAGCTATGCTTTAATTTTTATTAATATTCGAAGTTAACAAAAGATAAAGATGAATTTCATAACATAAACTTCAATACTTCATATATGAAAAAAACTTTTATGTGTCCTATGTAAAGCCTATTTTCTTTAAGAGCTAAACCATAAGTTCAGCTATCTTCTTAATCTCCAAGAAATACTAATTAAGTTACATTATGAAAAAATATTTATCTCATCATTTGTTTCTTTTGCAATTATATTTCATTGCAGAGTAGTTCATTATTATTTTTAGTGGAAGAAATGTATTAACATTCATGATGTTGTTTGAACAAAATTTTGATTTTTTTAATGTGAATTTAATATATTTTATTTTGTTAGATATTGTTTGTTTTCATTTTTATGAATATAAATGAGTATAATAGATATTAGTATTTTATTTTAAATAGTTGATTAGAACATCTTGAGTACATAAGAAAACTGATTGATGGATGATGTAATGTGGTGTTCAACACCCTCTATATTTATGTGGGAGAGGGTGGCTCTATCTAGATATGGGATATAGGGTACAAGTAGGACTATAACATTTCTTGTTGTATACATCTCTCCCAAAAAGGAATAACTACATAAATAGAGGCTTAAAGGTTATCTCATTTTGTGTTTTCAGAGCTTTGGCTTGCTTATATAGGGCACAATTCATCATGTCATATATTGGATGAGAGATGATAAATGAGGTTGACTCCCCACACTACCCCTCAAGTTTTTTTTGGCTAAGATATTATGATTAAGGGTTTCTAATCTACAAAAGTTTCAAAGCAATTGAACTTTTCCTTCAGAGTACTTGTAGGTTTTGTGAAAACATGTCTCAACCTTGCATGGTACTATTGATACAAAAGGTATTGTTGATACGTCAGCAATAGAGGGGCACGGGGGGGGGTTTCCCCCACATGAGGGGTCAAGGAGGATCACCCCCCCCAATTGGGGGTCCAAGGGCAACATGCCTTGGTGAGGCTCAAGGGCAATGCCCCCAAAAGGAATTTTTCGTTGACATTTTATTATTGTAAATCTGGACTATTCATCATTAGGTCTTATAACTAACAGTCGATATTTATAGCTTTACTTTCCTTAGAAGGAAACCCTATTTTATGAGGGCATTGTATTACAACTATGTATTATGATTTATTATGAGAGTCTAATAGCGGTTGTGTTGCCTCTAGATCTCTAGTTGGTGATACTCTTGTGAGAAGGTTGCTCTGCAAGTGTATTGCAATGTTCATGATTTCTAAATAATATATTGGGCAGATTTTAGAGTGTGGGGTTTTTCTCCCGAAAGGGTTTTTTCCCACATAAATCATCGTGTTGTGGTATGCATGATATTTATGCTTATTTATGTTTTAGCTTCTATAATTGTTAAAGATCTGTAAAGGATTTTCATTATCCTCCTCTCAAGATTAGTGTAAGAATTTGTTTTGTTACCTTAACTTCCTTACAGTAGGAAGTTGTACCATCTTTCATAAATAGTTGATTTATTATGGTTAATACACTACATAAATAAATATTACACTGATTGCAACATATCACTATATAAAAGCACCGAAACATGAAAAATCACCTTTAACCATCAAGAAATACCTCTTAGCATGTTCCATTGAGAATAAAATATTTCACCCATATTTGAATTAAACATAGGTTTCTAGATTATTAGTTGAATATAGCTAGCAAGACCTTGTTAATCTTATTTTAAAACATAATAAATATATTTTCTATCAAAATTAGTGTCAAGAATTACATGGAAATTTTGGTCTTCGCCATTGACCTATAATATGTTAGTGTAGATTTTGTCTTAAATTATAACTTTTTTACTCCCAAAGTATCCCAAGAATAAATAGTGCCCTAATTTTTAGATTAGATATTCAAGCAACATACTATTAATTTTGAGATACTCAAGATTGTATGTAAGAAACCCCTAAAAGATACATTTAGTTTTCTAAAATATAAAGAATCTTATTTTGACTTGAAGTCAACCTATAAATTTCAAGTTTTTAGCTCTCTATCTTAGTCAATTGTTTTATGTCCTAATAGTTTTTCTATGATCCATCTTATGCATCTCCTATTCCCTATTGGTAGAGTTTCACTACCATCTTTAGTGATGTTGAAGAATAAAAAGGTACAATACAAACCCCACTCATATTAGTGTGATCCCTCTATAGAGTTATCTCATGTCATCCACCCCTTAAAATCTAATGATACAAATTACTTTGATCTCCTTGACACAATTGCAAGTCTCAATTTACCTACTATAGAATTTCCACACTAAGGAACTTCATATCATATGAAAAAATGGCTTAAATTAGACAATCAACCTTATATGTGAATCATTTTTTTTGACAATTATGCACTTAATATTTTGTTTCAAATGTTAAGACATATATAGTATAATATTATTAAATTTTCTAGGGTTTGTCCAAAATATTCTCTTTCACATCATACTATCTTCCTAAAAATTTGATTGTATTTTATGGTAAAATGATTAAATGCAACCATCAAATCAACACTTAAACATGTGATGGCTTAGTTTTCTCAAGATCGAATGCACTAATCTCCAACACCTTCACTTGTTACTCAAAATATTATACACATAATCCCTTCACACCTCTCAAGCATTCTCCAACAAACTATATCCCTCCTAAGCCTCCTCTTTGGTTGGCTCTACATCCATAATTAATGCCAACCTATGCAAATAAGCCTATGAATGAAGAAAAAAATGAAATAAGGCTCATCATCTAAAATTCCCTCAACAACATGAGGTTATCTATCAATTGATAGCCTCATTAGAAAAGTGATGATAGGGGTGATGTTCTAAAAAAAATTATCCCCATTGATAGTTCAGACATATTATTAAATGTTAAATTTCAAGAATTATCTTATATTTCTCTTGAGGTGTGTCCTTAATAAGCATAGTGTCGTTAATTGCATACCCTCACAATTTCAAACTACACAACACCTCTTTAAAATTTTGATTCAAACAAATTAATTTTAAAATATTAATGCTTGAACTTACATTTATGCTAATTTCACATTGTTATTGGTCTTCTATCTTTTATTTTTTTTAGACGGGAGAATTTAGCATCAATTTTTGCATTGTGCACTAGCATCCTACAAAAAAATATGATTCTGATGACCATTGGAGCATATTACATTCCCATAAACTTTTTGCATGTAACAACCTCTTGCCTTGTTTTGCATGGCTCTCTAGTTGAATTTTTCACTCTCATAGATATTTCTTTGAAGAAATCTCTTTGAAGCAACAATGCAACCACTCACCCTTGAAAGCACATGTTATTCATAGCATTGGTTATCTCTCTTCACCCTTGACAACACTCTTGAAGCATAAAATTACTATTGAGGGTTCTTTGAAGATTCAAGGTGTTTTTTTCTTAATTATCTTTTTGCATTTCTTTTCATATTAACACTTGAATGCATTGGGTGTTAATATCTTGTTGTTAATATATTCATGTCTTTATTTAATAACAATGTCCATTGCATCTTTTGCATATATATCTATATATATATATATATATATCTATATCTATATCTATATATATATATATTCCAAAACAAGGGTTTGACTAAGGAAAGTCTTTAAATTTTAAAAAAAAAAAAATTCTTGTGTGTGTTTGCAAGTTTCTCATTAAAGGAGAAGAGAAAATCTGGTTATATCTTTCTAAATATTTCTTTCTATTTAGTTTCATTTTCAATAGATTAATTATGCTATCATTTTTAATAGTTTAATATTTATCGTTCCTTTTAAATATTGTATTTATGGGCATGTGCAAGAAGTTGGGTCCACGAAATGTTTGAAAGGTGGAAGTGTTTTTCTTGCTTTTCAGAAATTTTCATAGTTGGACTAAAAGTTTGAAGCATTTACACATTGAATCTTACAAAAGTTTAATAATATAAAATTTAGTATTTTGAGTCTAGTTTTCAAATATGTAAATTTATTCTAATACCCAAATGATACAAACTAATTTTTAATAGGTATCTATAAAAATCACTTTTTAAAAGTCACCTTTTTAGGATCATACCATGCATGTGTATAGACACCATAATTTGACCTCAATAAAAGTATCTTCTTAATTAATTTTGGGGAAATATGTGTAATAAACTGAAGATTGATGAGAATGTTTTTTAATTTTTTTTTGTAAATATTTTTTTATTAATTTTATTGGCCCTAACGGTTGCTTTCAAAAACCCTCATGTTCAGACATCGTAATTTGACTTAAACTAATCATTTAAAAAAAAATATTGTGTAAATAATTTTTTGTAGATTGATGCCATACATTTTTTTTTACAAAATATTAATAAATTAAAAGTTATTAAAAAATATGAAAACCTAACATTTCAAGTTTATGGACCAATTTCCTTATAAACTAATTAAAAAGAAAAAAAGAAAAAATAATCCAATAATTAAAATTACATATTTGAAAAGTAGACATCATGACCTATAGTGGGTTTTAATTTCATAAAATAATTAAAAAAAATCTATCATCTATATTGCCAAAGTCAGTTATTTCTCTTGACATTGTCTTGGTATTGTACTTGCACGTCCAAGGCTAAGGGTTGGGATACCAAGCCTTTCCTAAGTATAAAACTAAATCAAAAAGTGCTTTATAATTTCAAATTTTAAAGAATGGGTGACCATTTTAAAATGAGTACCCATTTCTATTAAACCTGTTATTTTCAAATTTGAAAAAAAATGAATTACCATATATTTTCTACAACATTCTATTTCTGTAATACTAACTAACAACAACATTTTCTACATTTTTTAATTCAATTTTGTCTTGTGCAATCTCTTTATAGGTCATATTCTATTCAATTTTTGAAAGAATCACTCGCAAGTTGATTATTCTAAAGTGGAATAAAGTTCAAGGATTTTTATCGAGATGAATGGAAAAAACATTTTCTAATATTCACATTTATTTGTACTTCAAATTTTATATAACAAAGGATATACATATAGTTTTATTTCAAAATTCCAAGAAGGTAGAGATTTTAAAATAGATTAAAAATAATCTTTTATTTTATCAAGAGGATTTGGTAATCATGGGATCAAAGCACAGACAAAGAAAAAAATGTAGGAAGCTCATGATATTTGAAGAAATTGAAGCAAATAAAGAGATGGAACAAAAACATCAAAGAGATAGAATAACAAGGATTCAACAAATGAAAAATATTGAAGCATCTAGTTCCATGACCCTTGAAGAGGAGACCATGAAGGATGGGATGGATGTAGATGATGCAAATGTATAAATGGTGAATATGGAAGAAAATTCAATTAAAACTTGACAAACACAACTATGTCTTCAACTTTACCTTTGAATGATATACAAATTGTGAATATGAAAGAAAATTTGGGTATTTCTACAAGTCCACCTTTCAATGATATATAAAATGTAACTATTCAAACAAAATCCAAGTATGTCTCCAAACCCACATTTTGATGATATAGTTTATATTAATTAAATTCAAATGAAGTGGATATACCAATAAAGATGTCAACTATACTAGTGAAAAAATGGAGACACAAAATAAGAATGACATTCCTTATAGAGATGAAAATGAGAATGAAATCCCTTATATGGATGAAAATAAAAAAAATGTTTTTTTTAACTTAAACAAATGTCTTAGATAATCTTCGTAGTAAAATTTCTTGGAGACAAATAAGAATCTATGGAAATATATTATATAAAATGTTTTTTATAGAAAAAGTCTAGGATTTCAGCATCAACTCATGATACAATTAATGGAAATTTGGGAAATGCAATAAGTGATGAAAAATAGGTATTTTTTAAAACCTAAAAAGAAAGATGATTCAATAAAACAAGTCATATCTAGTGTTTCTAATGCTAATAATTTTATAGGAAAAAAAAGTCGATCTAAATATAAGAATGTAGCATGGCATGTTATAACAATTGCTTTACTTAATAAATCAACTTCAAATAAAAAAAGAAGAAGTAAGATTATTGAATATATTAATGTAAATCCTAAAAATTTGATAAGAGTGACAAAGAGAAGAGAAATTATTGAAGGCAATCCAATTAACCAATGTTAGAGTTTTAATGGTAGACACCCAAGGTTTGACATGAAATTAAATAATGAAATAGAAGATCTTTATTTGAAAAATATTGGCATGATAGTACAAAAGTATCATATAATTATTAGAGATGTTTTAAAATTAAGAGTGAGGTAAAAAAATGGTGACCCTCATCCAAAACATATATTAGATATGACTCAAACTAAATTTTATAAAATAATTAGATGACTCAATCTTACCAAATATTATTATACGTCAAATATCGTTTGAAAAATGTAAACCACAATATGTGAAAATTAATAAACAATGAATCGCTTGTATGATATTTTTTGATATATACATTATACTTTGAATACTGAAAAAATTATGCAAGAATGTAGTATTAATATGCCACTTAAAATAATCAAGGAGTTTATAGTAGGTTTATTTTCTAAACCATCTAATGGACACCTATTTATTTAAATGCATATATTTCTAAATAATGCAATAGATGTGGCAATCTTTCATTACTAGGAGAATGTATGCATGGAACTAGTTTACATGATTTTGGACAACAATTAGTGTATCTTTGTACTGGAAAATAGTGTATACACTTACACTTTTACATTATGATAATTTTCGCCCCCTAATTTATTGGACTGAATTAAGCTTCTAATTTACCAAATTATGCATTCAAAAGCCTAATTTTACCATTTTCTAAAGAGGATCCAACGTTAAGCAAATGCAATCTATCATTAAATTGTCCTCGACTTTGAGTGTCTTTGAAATTTGGGCTAGGAGCCATTTGCCCATGGGTGAATGAGTCCCCCTTCTTAGCCAAGACCCAAATTAAAATATGTTGGTGGTATTTTAATATCCAAAATTCAAATATGAAGTGTTGGCTTTTAAAATCTAATTTTTGAGAAATTGACTAAACAGTTATAAATACCTAGTTATTTTACCATTTGAAATAGAAGCAACATTAACACACCTTCTAGCATTCAAGAGAAAATACTATTGTCAAGAGGAAAATGTTAGAGCATCATTACAACAATTCAAGATCCACAATCATGTCAAATTTTATGTGTGTGGAATGTTTATGCTATGTGAAGGCTAGCATTGGGTGTGTACAAGAAGTTAGTCAACTTTTTGGCCAAAAAGTGAAAGTGTTTTCCCTGATTTTAAGAATTTGTCACATTTGACCTTAAAATTTGAAGCACTTAAAGATGAAATCTTAAATAAGGTCACTCATCATAAAATTTAGTACTAAGAGCCTAGTTTCTAAATATGTAATTTATTTTAATACCCAGATGATACAAATTGATTTGCAATAGGCGTTTCTAACAACCACTATTTAAAAGTTTCTTTTTTTACCATACCATGCATGTGTACATCATCCATATTTTGACCTAAATAATCATTTTTTTCTAAATATTTTTTGGAAAAGATTTGTAACTCATTGAAGCATGCTTTCGATATATTTTTGTAACTTTTTATTGAATTTTTTTGTTGTTAATTTTTTATTGGCCATATTTGTTGTTTTGAAAAATCATCGTGTACACACATAAAATAACCTAAACTTATCATTTTTTATTTTTTATGTTTTTAAATTTAAAATAATTGTTTGAAGTATGCTTTCATGCAATTCTTTCTTCAAAAAATTATTTTAATAAAAAGTTATTATAATACTAAAAAACTTTGATATTTCAAGTTTATGGACTAATTTCATCAAAAATTAATTGAAAAATAGAAAAAAATAATCAAATTGTAAAAATAATTACATATTTGGAATCCACACTATCTCATCTATAATGGGTTTTAATTTCGTCAAAATTTTTTGCAAAAAAGGTCTTCAAACATATGTCCAAAGTCACTATTTTCTTGTGACATTGATAGGACCTTCAACTTGCAAGTCAAACTAGGTCCAAAGCTTACGTTCGAGTCCCCAAACCTTTTCTCAAACAAAAAGAAAAAAAGCACAAACCCGACCAAAAATTTATATTTTTAAAAATGTGATCCCATTTCATAAAAAAATATTTTTTATGCTTTTACAAAACGAGATCCTATTTTGGAAAATTGCCAAAAAGGAAATTTTTTCAAAGCAGGGATCCCATTTTGAAAAGTTTCCAAAATGGATTTCTTTCAAAAATGAAAAGTTACCAAAATGGAAACTTTTCAAAATGGGATCCTATTTTGAAAAGTTACCAAAAAAGCAAAATTTTCAAAACGGGAACCCATTTTGCAAAACGAGATAAAAAAGGGATCCCGTTTTAGTTTTAGGCTCGGGACCCCAAAGCAAAATGGGATCCCGATTCATTTTTCATGATTTCAAGATTTTTTCTGAGGCAAAAACTTCCACCTTAAGTGGACTTAACTTCGTGCTTTCATCCCATTATTGTAGGTCTCCAAGCATTCAAGAAAATCAATTAAGAAAGATCTAAATCCTTGAAGAGATGTGTATGTCTTCAGTCCTTCAAGGAAGTCATTGAAGGGTGGTGAGTTGCACAATTTTGATTATTCATCATTTCCTTCCTTTCTATTAAGGTTTTATCATTGATATTGCCATTGTGGAAATGGAAACACTAACATGGGGTTTGACTAAGGAAAGCCCCTATATGGCACAACATTTTCCTTCTCTGTGAATGTAAAGGTTGCAAGTTTGGAAAGGATTGAAAATATCTTGAAGCCAATTTTTTCATCATTTCCTCTGTTGTCATCAACCTTGTCAAGACACAAAAAACTCAATTATAGAATTTACTAATGATATTCCAACAGTGGGATAGGCAAAAAACAAAAGCTTAGATTTGATACTAGAGGCTCCCATAAGTTGGGAAAGACAACCTAAAACAAACCTATTCACCCAAGGGTGACCCAATCCTGCTACAACACTCAAAACCAGTTTTTGGTGACAGGCACACATCAGTCTACACCTACCAGATCTATCAGAACTTGATTGTTTCTATTTATCAATTATTAGGAAATTGTATTTATTGCATTTGGTCATATAGTTCTTTTTATCAACCTAGTTGAAGCAAGCTAAAGGGGTTATGAACAACATCAAGGAATAAAAATATATAAAATATTTAGTAATGTCATATTGTTTACAAAAATTAGACACAAATCAACATGAATTTATAATAAGATCCTAGACTTGAAGAAGGGAACCTTGCAAAATCTTGAAGAGAACCCAAGGCTCAAAGGATTAAGTCACCAAAAGAAAATTAAAAAAATCATCTTTGAAAGCAAGGGTCACTCAAGAACTGTGCATGTAAACACACTACATGGCTATACAAATAGAAGGTTTGGGATGAAAATTATTCATCTTATTCATTCTCATAAAGAGAAAAGCTTGGTGTAAGCAACTAGAGTCTTGAGTTTCGTGTTGAAAATATCTCAAGGAGCATGAAGTTGGATGTGTGGCTCTTGCTAGTTAGAATAGCTTGATATTATATTGTAATTATTTTCTTACTTGAAATACATTACTTTCAATGGTGCTTTGGAAGCTAGGTTTTCCCTAAGGGTTTTCTTAGGGTATATTGATGTCTCTTTCTCTAGTGTGGTTGTTCTATTTAATTTTAAAATATAGTATTGGAATGTACATAGATCATGTAACTTGTGACATCCCTTCTCCTATTACTAATATAAGAAATTGTTTCTATAATTTCCTTTCTCTATGGAGTGTCAATTTTATAAATGAAGGCCAGATCTATGATCACAAAATATCTCACACCCATGGAAATGATCTAGTTGTATAAACACTTTTGTTTCCTAATTTGTTTGATTCACCTATGTTTTGTGTGGCCTTTTTGGATTATTAAAACTAATGATATTTTAAAACTCTTAAAGGATTTCATTATGTCACAAGTAATCTTGGTCAACCGCTATAAAAATTGGTAAAGGGATTTAAGATATCATATCTCAATCACATGCAAATGTTCCTAGGATGAATATGGAGATCTAGATTAATTTTATAACACTAGTTGAAGTGCCATTTTTTCTAAATGTGAATGACAATCTTGTAAATGATTAGAGAGAAGAGGATGATAAGTGAACGTAATTGAATTCTTTTAAAATAAAGACAACAATATATCACACATACTTCTGTTAAGTAGGCCCTTGGTGAGAAATGAATGGGTTAGTGAACCAAAATTTGAATTTGGAATTACAAAAATTTAAGATGTCAAGTTTGCAATCACAAAGTTGACCCCATGCCCATGAAAATGACTTGGGACATGAAAATGTTTAAATCAAGGTGGCTAATAGTTGTATGTAGATATGTGCATAGAAAAGCATGACTACCACATGATTTAGCTAGAAGCATTGAAATGTATGTATATATTGATGAAGTAGGAGATAACTACATAGAAATAAGTGTAAATATATGAGTTAATAGTATGAGTATAGAAACCTAACTTTACACAAAATTACGTCAATCATTAATATATAAATATATTAAAACATTATCTAAGAAAAACATAAAATTAAATAAAATGTAACATAAATATACAAATGTGACCATTAAAAAACAATCCTTATATTTCATGTCTTCTTAACTCTTAAAAATGGTATGATAAAGACCCCTCCTTCTAAATTGCATTAACTACTTATTTTTTTAATGTCATGTCAGACTTGATTGTTTAAACTTGATCTCACTAGAATGTGCCTTTTTACTATCAAATTTTTTAATATTATATTATAATCTTTTCAAATAATTTAAAAAATATGTAAATTTATTCATATTCATGTCCGTTGACTGGTTAAAGAAATTATCCAAAAGCTTAGGTTCTATGTTAAATCCTATTGAAAAGAATATTCGGGACTGGGTTTGGTCATCTAAACATGCAGCAGGTATATATGATGGCTGGTGACCTTCGTCACTAACGTCAAACTACCTAAGCTAATGGAGCAGAGCAAATTCTTATGTGTTTTCACTAGATAGTGTGCAATATTTTTTAAGTCCAGAGTATAAAACATGTCAGCTTAACAAAAACAGGTGGGAAAAGCAGGTATAATCAAATTCTTTAAGATAACAGTACCGCATTATAATTTGTCTGCTTGCATTACCCTTGGGCCTTTAAATAACATCCATATTGGGCAGGTTAGAAACACGCAATTACTGCGCAGTCTTCCATTTTTTCTTAGAAAAAGATAGTTTCAGAAAGGTCTCGAGTTCAAATCTTGTAAATGATGAAGCCGGCCGCAGCAGCAGAGGCAAGCGCTGAAAAAGGACCTCTTCCTCCACCAGTGAGGCGATGGAGGCGATGTAAGAGATTGGGGGGATTATTTGATTTGGTTCTGAGGTTGCTGGCTTTGGGAGGCACCATTGTAGCTCTGATTACCATGGCTACAGCAGATGAAACCCTCCCAACATTCACCCAATTCTTCCAGTTTGAAGCAAAATACAGCGATCTTCCAGCATTCACGTATTCAATAAAACCCATCATTAGTTTTACTGGTTTCTCTACTACTAGCAATGCCATTTTTCTCAAGGATTATAATTCTGTTACTAATTTCTTTACTACCCATCTTCTGTTTCTCGAGGATTAATATTTTGTTACTAATTTCTTTACTACCCATCTTCTTTTTCTGAAGGATTATTATTTTTGTTACTGAATTCCTTACTACCCATTCTTTTTGTCTGAAGGATTATAATTCATTTACAGATCTTTCTATCACGTATTTTCTTTTCATTTCACTTTAAATAAAACATTCAAGTTTTAATTTATTTAGATGGCTCATTTTAAATTACATTAAATAGATAGATTCTATTGAAAAAACTAGCATGATTTCAGATGAATCATCCAAACAAATTAAAATTTAGAATGTATTATGATTTTGAACTTATTATTGCTAATAAGATGTTTGATAATTTGCAGATACTTCGTAATAGCTAATGCTATAGCTGGTGGATACCTGGTTCTATCTCTGCCTGTCTCCATCTTTAACATAGTGAAACCTCGCTTTCCAGCCTTAAAAATGTTCCTGGTGTTCTTTGACACGGTAACAATTTTCTAATCATATGCATTCACACAAAGTTGAAGATATGTAGTATTATTAATGGGTATGATAAAATATTGTTGCAGGTGATGGTAGCTGTTACCACATCTGGAGCTGCAGCAGGGGCAGCAATAGTGTATTTGGCTCAAAAGGGAAACAACCATGCAAACTGGTTTGCCATTTGCCAACAGTTCGGCCAATTCTGTCAGCAAGCCGGCGGGGCTCTCATTGCTTCCTTCGCTGCAGTAGTTTTCTTGATGCTTCTGGTTGCCTTGTCTGCTATAAATCTATACAGGCGTCGCGCATAATACCCATCTTTCTTAGCTTCTATGTTCACAAGCTCATAAGATATATATAGATACTTGCAGTAATATCTCTGATAAGGATGGGGTTATGATTGGTTTGTATAAATTCTGTAGTGAATGTGAGTAGTTCATCCTAGCTTCCATGCTGTGATCTTTATGTGGGTGCCTTTGTGATGTAAGCATTCAGTGCTCAGCTTGTAAGGAATTGTGCATTATCTATGAACTTTTAAAATATGTTTTAAGATTCAGGGAGATATTACCTAGACAGGTTTAAAGTAATTAAAGGTCAAAGAACAAACAGCTTTACTTATGCCAACATTTATACGGTAGAGTTGAGGGAAACCATTTCTTTAGGAAAGCTATGCTTTAATGTTTATTAATATTTGAAGTTAACAAAAGATAAGACGAATTTCATATCATAAACTTCACTACTCCATATATATAAAACAGCATTTATGGCTTATAAAGCCTAGGTCATGTTCTTTAAGAGCTAAACTATAAGTTCAGCTATCTTCATAATCTATCAAGAAATACTAATTAGGTTACATTGTGAAAACACCATTTATCTTATCATTTGTTTTTTTTTTAATTATATTTTATTAAATAGTAATTCATTATTATTTGTGGTGGGAGAAATGTATTAAGATTTGTTAGAAGAAAAAATGATTTTTTTATGTGAACTTTTTATACTTATAAAGGAGTAGATTTTATTTTATTAGATATTATTTGTTTTCATCTTTATAAATATAAATGAGTATTGATAGATATTATTATTTTATTTTAAATAGTTGATTATAACATTTTGAGTAGGTAAGGAAACTAATTGATAGATAAAGTAATGTGATGCTTGACACCTTCTATATTTGTGTGGGAGAGGGTGGCTCTATCTAGATAGAGGATATAGGGTACAACTCGAACTCTAACAACATTTCATATCTCTCTCAAGAAAGAACAATTACTTGGATAGAGGCATCAAGGTTATCTCATTCCATTTTTTTAGAGCTATGGCTTGCTTATATAGGGTACAATTCATCATATCAAAGATTGGATGAGAGTAATCATAAATGAGGTTGATTACCCACACTACCCCTCAAATTTTCTTAGCTAAGATATTATGATTAAGGTTTTCTAATATACAAAATTTTCAAAACCATTGAACTTTGCCTTGAGAATACTTGTAGGAAGCTACATCATTATTCATAAATAATGGTTTTATTATAGTTAATACACTACATAAATAACTACTATATTAACCACAACATACGATTGCATAAAAAGTGATAAACATGAAAAAATCACCTTTAACTATCAAGAAAGACCTTTAGCATGTTGCATTGAAAAATATTCTACTCAGATTTGAATTAGACATAGGTTTCTAGATTATTAGTTGACTAAAGCTAATAATATTAGAAGTAAATGGCAAAATTGGTCTTAGCCATTGACCTATAATATGTTAGTGTAGGTTTCTAGATTATTAGTTGACTATAGCTAATAATATTAGAAGTATTGTGTCAAAATTGGTCTTAGCGATTGACCTATAATATGTTAGTGTAGATTGTCTTAAATTATATTTTTTTACTCTAAAGTATACCCAAGAAAAAATATTGTCGTGAAAAAATATTGGCATATGTAGTGTAAGGGGATGTTGCATTCGATGGAGCCAAGCTCACGGAGCTTGCGCTAGTGCCGAGTCAGGTGCTCTTGGTTCAAGGGTCCAAGCAGGGATCTACCAAGCCGAGTCCGACCAGGGGATCATTCCGAGTATGGTGCGGCCGAATGTTGAGACAGGTTGTTATTCAATGGGGGGCCTGCAGAGGCAGAGCTCAGGGTGTAGGATCTGGTCAAGGACCGATCCGAGGTGAAATCGAGGTGGCGAAGTAGGCGCCACGAGCTGCTACAGGTTGCAGTGGGGTGTATTAAGGATGCACGAAGTCAGTCACATGGTTGTGCAAGTGAGCCACGTTTGACGTGCAAGTGAGCCACACGTTGGGTGTGTAAGTGAGTCACACAGGGTGTGCAAGTTAGTCACAATGGATGTGCCGGGTTGGATGCTGGCTGTGTGAGTCGGAAGGGCAGAATGTGGGGGATCGGGCGATTAAATCTTTAAAATTTCCTATTAACTTCAAATGTTGTGGCTAAGACAGATTGACAATGGAATTAGAGAGATTATTTAAAACTCTACAACATTCTATTTTCGAGCACAACAAACGTAACAGGTTGCCAACAGGAACACGAGGACTATTTTCACCCCTAAAGTCTTCTATGTTTGAATGTTACAGCTAGAACAGGTTGCTAAAGAAGTCAAAGAGCTTAATTAAACCATGACAATATTTTAGTTTCAAATACTGCAATTGCAATAGTATCAAGGGGTTTATTTAAATCTTGAACTTCCTACTATTTCAAGTAAATAGACTCCAGTACTCACAACAGGAAAATGAAAACATAGAGAACAAATGGCTGCTAGCAGCACCTACAATGGAGAAGGAGAGGAGATGCGCAAACACAACCATTAGGGCTCAAACAGGATAACGACGACCATCAATGTAAACAAAATAGAGCTTGTTTGATATTACAGTTGCAGATAATTTGAAAGGTGATGGATTATTAAGAAAGTATGATTGCATTTAATTCTTTTATCAGAGATAGCATGTATCAAATAAGAGAAAGCAACGTCATAGTTCCATGACACTGAGTAAAGATAATCTACTAACCTTGAAACAGATCACGATCTGAAATTGGTGAACTAGGGTTAATACTTCTCTTTCCTAGAATGATTTGAGAGCCAACGAATAGAGACAAAAATCCTATCCTCAGCAGCTTGACCCAATGCACCTACTCTCCCCTGATGCCCCCTTCTTTCTCTAGATTCTAGCACCTACTTCTTCGGCAAGGTCCATAACCTGGATAGAGGTGATCCCTGAAGATGGATATGGCTCTTCCACGCCATCCATTGTGATGGCTTCCTACAAAAATGTGGATGATAACCCCATTTCTAGAGAACTGAAGATTCAAGTTGATACAATAATTGATGCTACTCTGGTACCCATATACGACATCATGGGTCCATTTCATGAAACCACCATCAAAGGTGTTACCAGCCATCAAGATGGAGGAAATTCTTAATATGTGAACTGTGCCCCTTGATAAAAATGAAGATACTTGGACTCAACTCCACGCCGAAAGAGCAGGTTGAAGATAATTGGAATGTATAAGCAACACCATCCACTAGTAGTATCATCTTGCAATTCCCTGTGAGGGTCTTTTTTTTAACAAAGCAAGTCCTTCAGAGCATCAAATAGAGTCCTTTTTTGTAATGTGCCTTCCTCCAAAAATAGCTCCATTTTCTCCATTATTCTTGTTAATGATGTGCATGGGATTCCTTATACATTTATTGCAATCTGGTAGGATTCCCTCCAAATAACTCCTCACTTTCCATTCTCGACATGCATTGAAGAGAGAGATTTTCTTTCGCACCTATTACCATTATAAAATAACTATGAAATCATTTTCCTAGCACTTTATTTATTACCATCCTGTTACAATTTCTCCACTTCCTGCATCAAAGAGCCATTACCATTTTGTTGTAACTGACCCCTAAATGAGTTTCCCCAAGATTTTTTTCAATGTTCGCGATAGGAAGAGATATTTTCATGTAGTACATGCAAAGAATTTATTGGATAAATCTGCGGATTCTCAGGCAAGGATATGAGAACATCATGTTTAGTGTATTGGGTATATATAACATTCGACGCAAGAAGAACTTCAATATAACACCAAATTAAATGGTAACCCAATGGTGGATTGACAAGATTCTTCTCCACTCAACTTATCTGGTTGAGAGGAAAGAGACGACAATAAGAACTTGAAGTTTCGAATTAGAAAAGGCTACTAGATGGCACATGCAGTAGGTCAAGACTCCCAAAGCCCAAAGGCCGATGCCAAAACAAAAGCTAACCAATATAAAACTTTCAATGAAAGTGTCATACTATAAGTAAAGATTAAACAACAAGATGTTGAGTCATATGGCGCTGTTAGAGGGAGAGAAGCATATTCTTGAATTGCGAGCAGCCAAGAGTTTATTTACTTAATCGATACAAGTTAAGCATGATGCTAGCCCTTCAAAACTAAATGCATAAGACCACCACTAGATTAGCTAGAGCTTTGTTGTAAGAAGGTAGAACAAGTTCTTTACTCTCTTAAGCTAAAACTTCCTGTAAGCTTTGAGGTAAGTTGTTAGAACTTTTATCTAATTTTTCACAATCTCATAAGACACAAATCAAACATATTGAATCCATACAAGACCACACCAAAACACATAATGAAACAAAAAATAACATCACATAATGATGTGAACGGAGGGGTACTACATATCACATTTTTTGAATCCAAAATATGTGTCACATTCTATGCTTCACATACTATAGGATTAAAAAAAAAAATTGAATTTCATGAAGTTTTGATCAAGTTAAGGTGGTTAGACAAACGAGTTTTTTATATTTTTTAAAAGTTGTAATAAAAAATTCATAATCAATTATTCACTTAGAAAAAAATTACAAAAAAATATGTGTCACATCTGAACATGAGTCCTCTACTTATATCTAAAATCTTATAAAAAAACATTATCATTTTATTGTGGTTAGGGTGGTCACACAAACACCTACTTCTTATTTTATCCCTGAAATTTAAGTACTACTGCATTGGAATTTCAAATTTTCACCAAATAGATTTTTTTTTTTAATAAATAAACCTAGTAGTTTAGAAACTAAATTCAATTTTCTAAAGATTCTATTCTTACATATTTTTGAAATAATATAGATAACTTATTCAATTTTTTACGTCAAGAACTTGCCTAACTCTGATTTTTCTAAATGTTTTGCCACCTAAGGGCCTATTTTTTCCATGATGATCCTACACATACCCAATGGCATAATAAAGGTATTAAGAATCCTCCTCACGTGTAAGT
>VDFB02281492.1:710414597-710490661 GCA_007258455.2 Sequoia sempervirens
AAACCCTAATCCCTCAACCCTCTTGACCCTTAATCCATCAACCCTTAAACCGTAATCTATCAACCCTTATACCATCTACCTATACATTGGACCCTCAACCTTAATCCCCCAATCGTATACCCTCAACCCTTTACCTTCAACCTTAAACCCTCTACCCTCTACTCTCTACCCTATACATTAAACACCCAACCCTCAATTCTCAACCCCCAACCCTTAATCCCTCAATCCTCAACCCTCAAACCCTAAACTCTCAACCTTGATACCCTCTACCCTATACATTGGAATCTTAACCCTAGTACTTCAACCATATGTACCCTAAACCCTAATCCCTCAACCCTATACCCTCAACCCAATACCCAGATCCCTCAACCCTATAGGTCCTCAACCCTATACCCTCTATTCTCAACCCTCTACCTTATACATTAGATCCTCAACCCTCATATATCTACGTCCCCCCATCCTCTTCTCTCCTTCTCTTTATCCATCCATCCCTCCTCTACCCTAATCCCTCAACCCTAAACCCTAAATATTAAACAATCAACCCTAACCCTCGACCCTCAACCCTTAAACCCTAAAGCCTTAAATCCTCTACCCTCTACCCTAAACCCTAATCCATCAACACTAATCCCTCAACCCTTACACCATTAAATCCAAGAAAACTCCATACCCTAATCCCTAAACCCTCAACCCTTAAACCATAATCCCTCAACCCCCATACCCTTCACCCTGTACATTGGACCCTCAACCCTAATCCCTCTACCCTCTACCCTATACCCTCAATTCTCTACCCTCAACCCTCAACCCTCAAACCTTGACCCTTAAATCCTCTACCCTCTACCCTCTACCCTATACATTAAACCATCAACCCTCAATTCTCAACCCTCAACCCTTAATCCCTCAACCCTCAATCCTTAAACCCTAAACCCTCAACCCCTAAACCCTCTACCCTTTACATTAGAACCTCAACCCAATCCTTCAACCATATAACCTCAAACCTATACCCTAAACCCTCTACCCTCAACCATAAACCCTTAACCCTAAACCCTTTAACCCTAAGCCCTTAAACCTTCTACTCTATATCTTCAACCCAATACTCTTTACCATTGACCCTAATCCCTCAACCCTCAACCCTTAAACCCTACTACCCTAGAAACCATCAACCCTATAGGTCCTCCACCCTAATCCCTCAACCCTATACCCTCAACCCCTATCGCTTTCTCTCTATCTATAGATCTCACCTCTCCCTTCCCCCTGTCTCCTACCCTCTCTAATTGTCTCTATCTACCCCCTCCCTCTTTCTACATACCTCTTGTTTAATCAATCCCTACCACCCTCTATCGTTCCCTCTATCTATCTCTCTCTATCTACCTCCCACTCTCTCCAACTCCCTCTCTCTCCCTCTCTCTCATGTCTCTCCCAAGTCCACCCCCTCTCTCTCTTAAGTCTCTCCCTCTATCAACCTACCTAGGTAATTCTCTCCCCCTATCTATCTATCCCTCCCACCCTACCTAGATAAGACCCTCTCACTCCACCCCCTCTTTCTCTCCCTCTATTAGGTCACTCCCTCCCACCTCTCCCTCTCCAAGGTCTCTCACTCACACCTCGTCTCTCTCTCCCACTCGATCCCTCTGGCACTCCCTCTCACTACCTATCTCTCAAGTCTCTCCCTCTCATCCCCCTCACACTCTCAAGTCTCTCCCTTTGGCACCCTACCGTCTATCCCCTACCCTATACCCTAATTCTATCTCTCTCCCCTCTCCCCTCTACCCTCAACCCTTAAACCCTAATCTCTCAACCCCTATACCCTCCACCATATACATTGGACCCTCAACCCTATACCCTATACCCTCAATCCTCTACCCTCAACCCTCGACCCTCGAACCCTCAACCCTTGACCCTTAAAAACTCTACCCTCTATCCTCTACCCTATACATTAAACTTGTCGAACCCCAATCCCAATACCTGCAAAACACAATAAACAAACACATTAGAAGATCATATGCAAGTAAGAACAAGGATTCCTCAAGAAATCCATTTGAATGAAAAGCAAAAGGAATGAAATGAAGAACACAACAAACTTAAAACAAAGATATCAAATCCTATTCTAATACAAAGAAAAATCTTAATCTCTAAAGGGAGTTGGTGCCAATTTGATGTGAAAATTGGCCCTTTCCCAAATCCAATAATGTGATGAAGATGATTGATGAAGGATGAATGCTTGTTGTGATAACTTCAATGGAGCTCCATGTTGAAAACCTGTAAAAATCCTAACTAGGCTTGGATGAATTTGATGATAGATTGCTGTGGATTTGAGTATAGTAATTTTACTCAAGTTGTGGATGATAAAATGAGGAGATTAGCCTCTTATTTATAAAATATCAAGTTGGAAGAATGACCAAAAGAGAGCAATGTGGGACTAAGAATCAACAAATGGAAAGATGCCACTTGTCAACATGTGAATGGTTGAGGAATGAACACATTTTGAAGAATGTGCAAAGAGGGGGGAAATTCAAATTCAAAAGATGGCTTGAAGGATGAGGTGAAAGGTGAAGCAAATGCACATGGCTCAAGAAAAGGACATGTAAGAGATTTTAAATGATTTTTTGGAAGGGACAAGTCCTTTTGGGGGGAGATTTTAAATTTGAGGAATGTTCCATCTTTGATGCATTTTTTGAATGAAAATAGATGAATTATATATCAATTAAATTATTTTCATGTGCAAGTTGAAAAATCTAGAGGATTTGATGGATTAAGACTAAGATTAATCAGGATTTGATTAATTTAAAGGAGATTAGTTGATTTGACCATTTGATTTAGATTTTCATATTTAAATAAAAAAAATGAGAGGAATAATGATTTTAGACTTAATTAAATAAGATTTGATTTATTTAATTAAAGAGGACAGTGTTAGCTTTACATCAAATAAAGATTAATTTATTTAATTTAAATGAGATGACTTTAAAGATTAATTAATTAAAATGAATTATTTAATTAAAAGAGGGACTATAGGATTAATTAAACAAAGTGATTTATTTAATTAAGAGATGCAATGTGATGAATTTAATTAAATAGAGATTATTTAATTAAATGATTAGTAGAGAGATGATTCACAATGAACTGGTGTTAGTAAAATTATGATCAGGTGCATGTACATTTTACGTGTCTACATTTTGCTCCTCTTTGAAGCAATGTACTTGTTGTGTTGGTTCGAAGAATAAACTGTCTTGATCAAAATTCAAAAAATTTCTAATTTTTTTGGATGCCCCATTGCTACCTGAGTGAATGAAGAATTACGCCAGTATATTGCCCCCTCAAGAGATCGGGCAAAGAGGTTTGATTTAATGGTTGATCTCTCAACAAAGAGGTTCAAGATTAGTTTAGCTCGTATGTTTGATGTACATAGATTTGATGATGTAGACAGTCATCGACCATGGGTAGCATCATGCCTATTTTGATATATTACACACTTGATCCCGATTTTTACCATGACAGTTACATTATTGATGATATAAATGAGATGATTATGATGTTTATATGTAATGGATGATATGATGATGCATGAATGATATGGATGCACATGATATGATAGATGATGCTTTTATGATTATGCAAATGGATGAAAAATGTATGGTTTATGAGATGCTTATAATAACTAATTTATATTATGAAATGATTCAATGCAATGCATATGAGATGATCAATGTTTCTTATACGATATGATATGATATGCAGTATGCTATTGGTTTGTGGATGTAGGGTAGATGCATTAGCGATGATTTATGATTAACTATCATGGGACCATGTTAGTGTGAAAAGAAAGAGATAAAAGAAAACAAGAGATTCCAAAAAGACATGAGATGATGATGATGATGATGATGATGATTACTTGCCAAATAGTTTGGATTTTCAAAGGGCCAATTACCTTATGTTCGATAACACAAATAGGTACAATGCATCAAGGTATAAAGAACTAGGATGGTGTTGTACCTAGTGTGATGGACTTTGACTCAATAAATAGATAGGAGTATCTTGTTCACACTTGACATACAAAAAATTTGCTAGGATGCACCTAAAAACGAAAGTATTCACCAAGTTATAGTACAAGAATGTCCAACAAGCACAACAGACAAAAGATAATGATCAATTCCCCCATTCATTTTTCTCTAAATTGTTTTGATTAGACATCATCAAGAGGTCATTGGAATGAGCACAATAAGATAAATCAAAAGAAAAGATCAAGCATGAAAACAAGTCAATGTTCTTCATACCTCTAGCCAAGGGGATGTGTTTTGTTTAGGATAAGAATCCAAAGTGATATCCAAAATGATGCCCATTGCCAGAATGATATATCCTAGGACATGCATTGTATATGATGATAATGGGTTGATAAGTTGTTTGATAGGATTTTGATATAAGGTAGACTGACATGTTTGCGAATGATCAAGAGTTTGATTTTGTATTTAAAATTTTGTTGTTTTGATTTTGATTTTGCATTTGAAGTTTTCTTTTGCTGATTGTTGTACTTGTTTCTATTTGTTTTTCCAAAGGATGAAGGTGACGATTGATTTATTACATGGATGATTGATTATTGCAAGTGAAAGTGAGATGGGATGGATGGTTTTGGATTTTTTGGAATATTTCAATTTTTTTGGTATTTTGAAAATGTTTTGAGTCTATTTTTGGTATTTTCAAGATTTTACAAATGTTTTGATTTTTGATTTTTTGAATGTTTTGGAGTTTTTTGAGATTTTATGAATGCTTTTTTATTTTGTGTCTCAAGGGCTAATCAAATATTAGCCTTACCTACATTTAAGTTCAAAGACAACATAGTTCGGATACCATGTTTTTGAAGTTTTCTAACTTTTTGAGTGTTTTTGGATTTTGATATGATTTTGGATGTTATTGGATTTTCACATAATTTTGACGATTTGGCTATGTGTGATGATTCAGTGCTTTGTTTTGGGATTTTTTTTGAAAATCAAGCTAAGGTTGATTGATCAAATTGATGGATTGATGATGATAACATTGTTGAGGCTACACAACAATGCAAGGATAGTGCTAAGCAATGCAAGGATTAGGATGGATATCCCACTTGATGATGATGGATTGATTAGATTTGATTGATCAAGATTGAAGCTTGATTTGGAACAATATTGTTTTGAATGATTTGATGTGACATTTGAAGCACAAATTAGATGCGACTGATATTGATTGTTTAGATTGATGTTCGATGAAGATAAAAATTGATAAGGAACATCTTATCATCAAAATATGTCATGGGCTAGTGATTTGGATTTTGGATTACAAATGCTTTGAACAATTTGATTTTGCAATGTTTGGATCACCACATAAGTTGGAGGATATAGATCAAGATTTATTCCTGAAGCAAGATGTAGATACGTGCCCCTAGTATCTAGCAATGTATGGAATATCATGGATTGATGCTTGGATAGGTGTATGGATGGAGGGATATGGACTATCTTCTGATAAGATAAGGTGTTCAGATAAAGAATGCTCATCTAGATAATGTTTCATGGTTCATATAACATTGGATAGGATAGGATCAATGAAAATTACCCATGTCAAGATGTTTACCATGAGCAAGTGTAAAGTGTGAACCAAACTTTGTCAAAATCAAGATAACTCAGACTATGGATGTAGATGGATGAAAATGGATAAATGGTTCATGGATAAATGGATTTATTATGGATAAGATGGATGGAATGTTGGATTTATTATGGATGGGATGATATGCTTTCACCTGAAGTGGTACATGTAGATTCTCAATTCTAGACATGATGCTTGTTTGCTAGGTTTTGATCATGGTACCTACCCAAAGTGCCACCCATGCAGTTTTGACTAGACGACGAGTTTTTGCTTTACTGTTTCAATCCTTTTTCTATTTTTTTTGGATTTTTGATTTTTTGAAAGAATTTAAGATCATGTTGAACCAGCCGGTGGTGTCAATGTAGATTCTTTTGTCATAATTTTCCATTTATATCCTACTTGAAGAATTTTCTTTGCGAAGATACGTGCACTTGAATGCAAATTTTGAGATTCCTGATGGGTTTTGTTGATACTAGAGTTAACGTTGTCTTTGTGTGCACATTGCGATAGAGTGCCTTCTGAATCCTTATGATGAAGGGTTGTTGCCAATACATGGTCAATGTGAGAATTGGATATCATGCGTGGAGGCGTCCACATGAATGGAGTGTGTTTAGGAATAAAATATGGATTTGTTGATAGCTTGGAACCTTTGACTCTCCAAACTTGGGAAGATGAGCAATGATGGGTGGATATGAAAGTGTATGGGGAATTAGGACCAACTGCTTGATATACCTTGTACATCAATTGAGAAGCCTTATTTTTCCTTTATGAACATCTTTGATAGATACTTTTCCCTTTTTTATTTTTCCCCATAGTTTCTTTGACTAATGGAGTTTGATAGGGATAATCTTTCTTTGTATTTTTTGGTATCCATATGTATTTTTTTTGTCTGATATGCTTCTTAGCTTCTTTTGCTTTGATAACATTCTTTGTGCTTTGATTCAAAACCTTCTTTTGATGGTGGTCCCAATTCATGGATGGGGTAATGGGTGGATGAAGATTTATGATGTGGTTGGCTGTAGTATTGGCATTGGTATCACCATAAGGATTCTTCGTGCCCCCTATGTTGACTTTTGCTTGAGACGAAGTTTCCCCCAGTATAGTGGTAGTGGCACCTTCGTTCCTTGATTCTGCTTGTTTTGATATGTCTTGTTTAGTAAGCCCACTCTAATAAATGACCATTGTAAATGATGTTGTTTCAATTTGCTGCTCTGCTAACTCTGAAATATCTTGTTCTATCTGACATGTTTCTTTGAGTGGACAATGCTAGATATCTTCATACATGATGTCATTAGTCTAAATTTTGGATATATCTAATCTTGAAGTTGACATATTAGTTTGACTGTAGGAATCAATAACTTGCTCTTTTTGTGTAATAATATCAGGAGTAAAGGAATCATGTTCTTAATGAAGATCATCTATGTGTCCATCCACATAAAGCATCTCATGGGTAGATGGAGGAGTGTGTGCTATGTGGATATAATCATCTTGTATAGATAGGAGAGTATGCATTAGATTATTGTAGTAACTTGGGGATACAAATTTTTTATCTTGAATGATTTCATAATTTCTTTCGACATGATTTGGATCAAGTTCTTGACATGGGTCAATTTCAAAAGATGGAATGCTTACAAAGGGTTTTTGGATATCTTCATTAGGTATAGGAAGTGGCTCAATATCCTCTTTATCTTTGAGTGAATTTGTATCAAGTGTTGAGTTGAAGATTCCTTCAATTATCGACAATCATGAGGTCGAAGGATGTCAATATGTTTTGGAAAGAACCATTTCTAGACTTTGGTGAGAGATGTTGATCATGCTTTAGAATAAGATTTTGAGATATGTCCTCTAACTCATTAGGTGATGTAGAGAAATTTTCAACATGGTCATTGGTCGATGGATTGTTGATTATAAGATCAAATAATGTTAACACTCCTTGAAATAGATCATTGTCAGATATTGTTGAGGGATTCTTATCATGATCAAAAAGTGACTCTTGATGTATGTTGATTTGATCTTTAGATGAGGTAGAAACATATTCAAGGTGCTCATTGATGGATAGGTCTTGATCATGTGATTGTTGACTTGGATCAATACATGGAGTCATTAACATTTTTTTGGGATTTTGAAAAACATTTTCTTGTTGGGCTTGGCATTGGGCTTGAGCTTGCGCTTTCACTTGAGCCTGGGCTTGTGCTTGTTGGGCTTGTAGTGTGGCTTGGGAAACTTAAGCAACTTGTGCAATTTTTTGAGCAGCTAGTTGTGCAACTTGTCGATATTGGTTTTGTTGGAGTGCCTTTTGATAAGCAACCTATTGAGTGGATTGCATCACAATGCTGTATTGGTTTGGATGATGGTGGTGGTAGAGGTGGTTTTGGAATAGTGCTTGTTGTGGTGATAAGAGGTATCGTCGTATTGATGATTGGGATTTGAGTGGTGGATGGTGTGATTGATATGGTTATTCCTTGAGAGACCATGTTTTGAGGGATGATAGACAATGGATGGTTGCTTGTGCTATGGAGATGGTTGCCATCTGTTGTTGTGATATCAATGGCAAGGGGGGAGGATTTGTTATGATTCCTTGATTGATGGTTGGGGGGATGTTTTGGATGAGCAGTGGTAGTGAAGGTAGCAACAAACCAAGAGGTGATAATAATGTTAATGGCAAGGGTGGGAGTGGTGGAAAAGTGAGTGACATGCTCCCTTGGGGAAATGATGATGTTTGATTTAAAATGCCCCCTAGTCCAAATAGGTCACCTTCTCCTTGTGAGGTCATAGGGAGAGAGGTTTGATGGGTTGCGTGAAATGATGATGATTGGTCATTAGGATTATGAAAGGTGAGGGGGACATATGGATGTGATGGATTTTGAACAACATTTGTGTGATTTGCAAACATATCTATCCAAAAGTTTACCAAGTGTGGATTCAAAATGTTCATGTTTGGTATAGTTGTACTTGGTATATTCTCATTTGGAATGTATGGATTTGGTGGGATAATGTTGTTTTGTTAAGACTCATGCATTGAGTATTTGGTTGATAGATTTGTAAGTTTGGAATTGGATTTAAATCTACCATTGGAAAAGGAGTTTCAAAATTTAGATTGGGTATACACACATTTGTTTTACCATTGAGGTTTGTAGGAGATAATGATCCCATGTATGGATTGTATAAATGTGAGTTTTGAAAATTAATTGGCATTGTAAGGCTTTGATAATTTGGTTGGTTTAGACCACTTATGATGTATGGATCAAGTTTATATTCCATGTTCTTCTTGTGTTTTGACCTTGTTGCAAAAGTGACCTCTAAGGTGTTTAGGACCAATGATGAAATGAAGGATGAAAGGGGTGAATGATATGGGTCTTGAATTTTTAGGAACTTTGGATCAATGCTAGACTTTAGGATTTGATTTTGATTGGTTTTGATTGGTTTTGATTGGACAGTGAACAGTTTGTAAACTCTAAGATGTTGGAAGTGATCTTTTGGATAAACTTGTTCAAAGGTGTGATAATTTAACTAGAGGTATGAGAAAGGATGCATTCCCATACTCCTTATTAAACAAGGTGATTTTGATTTGGTTTAAGGATGTACCCAATTCTAGATAATGATGTTTCCAAAGCTCTAAAGTTGATTGGGGAATGGGATGACAAATGTTTGGGATGAAGTGTTTGATTTTGATCCTAAATGAACCTAAGGAGGACTTGTTTACAAGACCAATATATTTAAGAATATGCTTTTCTCTAAGAGTAGTTCAAAACTAAAAGACCAATGTTTGCATAAAAACCATATGACCAACAGATTCCAAGCACATGTGTGGGGTCCAATTGTTCTTAACTTTCCTTAGTGACTTCTTTTTACCACAAACAATTCTTGATTAGGTTTTGAAACTAGATGTCCAATGTCCTAATTCTCTTTCATCCCACAAAGTGCATTATGTGGAAATTGAGGAAATCAAGGAAAAAGTTACCTATTGTTTACTTTAGTAGGAGAAAATTGAGATGAAATCCAAATGCTTAGAAGCCTCTAAGGATACAAATCCCAAGGGCAAGTAATAGCATGTGAATTTGTTCAAGGGTATTTGATTTTCCTAAAGGGTTTAAGATTTGATGCTCATGTTAAAGTGTTTGTTTTCCAATGTTTTCAATCAAGCAATGTGTTATGATGTCAAGAACAAGTACAACCCTATGGATATTTGAGACAATATTTGTTGAGTCCCCACTTGGACAAGTCTAGCTACGTTTATTTTTAGTGAATGGTTAGATGCTCAACCCCACTAGATCCCCTCCACGATACTCACTTCTTGAGGTAGCCGAGCATCAATACCCATGAAACTCCCATGGAATACTTTCCATTTCTACTAAAAATCGTAAAAGTGTGGGGTAGCTTTAGAACAACCATTCTTACACCAACAAATAGATAGGGATTTTGTCCTTTCTACAACAAGGGTTTTAATTTGGACTTTCCATTCGTAGGAGTTTGACCCAATGTGGCGAGAGACCATTGCTACCCTTCTCGTCGAAGCCAACCATGTGATACTGGGCTTTGTTCTAGTACCCACTTTTATATCCCGACTGGAAATACTCTTGGCTTTAGACTGTTACTGGTTGATTCGTTCCCTTGGGTGACTAATTTTTTCCTAAGACAGACCCTCTAAGATAAACAATAGCAAGCAAACATATCTGTAACTAGATCGATCTTTTTTGAGAAACAAAGAGAGAATAAACACGATAGGTTTGGCTCATACTCGCAAGATTTTTTGTTCAATTTTAGTTCCCAAAATGAAGTGTGGAGGTAATTACTTTATCCAAACCTAAGACCACCAAAAAGCCTTTTGATTCTTAAGATCACCGTGAGGCATGAGAGAAGTGAATACGTCTTTTCAATGGTGTTAGTTTGAGTAAGCAATCACAAAACAAAGTAACACATGTTGTTTTTTAATTCCACAAGGCAATAATGACTTCTTTTTATGGCACCAAAATAAATGTCATAATTTTCCTTGTTCAATTATTAGCTCCAAACAAAATCTAGTGAGTTTTTGTCCTAAAGTTCATTTTAAGCTCCTTCTGTAACAAAAATTTAAAAGGCTCTTTTTAGAGCCCAAAATGAAACTAGTAAGTCATGAGCATGAAAGATAACAAAATTTTCTTTAAGAGGAATAGTGAATCCTCTAAAAGTGTTGAACAAACACTAGAGTTTTTAAAAACACTTGGTATCATGAAATGAGGTCATCATGCTTCTTTTCCTCTTCACCTTTGATCAATCCAACCTACAAGAAAATTAGTTAGATTTTGCAAAAATAGAGGTCAAGAAAGTAGAAAATAAACCAAATAACCAGAATTTGATAAAAAGCACGTGGAATAAATAAATTTTCACTTTCTACTTCCCTCCAATGGTGCAATCTACAAAGGCATCACAATTTGAAATCACTAGTGGTGTTGTATAACGCCGCTTACCAGTCAACGTCGCTTTGTAGCCAAACCAGTGAGCATGAAGGCGTCGCTATTCTTGTTAGCGGTGTTGTTTGGATTTTGAAAAGATTCCAGTGAGCTGGAAAGATTCAGCAGTGCTGTTTGAAAATTTGAGTTTCCTGTAACACACAAAAAGGCACAAAATCTTGTCAAAAAATGTGATTTGATCATCTGGTCTGCCCTCCTTCTAGTGCCAAAATGTCGAACCTCAATCCCAAAACCTGCAAAATACAATAAAAAAACACATTAGAAGATCATATGCAAGTAAGAACAAGGATTCCTCAAGAAATCCATTTGAATACAAAAGAAAATGAATGAAATGAAGAACACAACAAACTTAAAACAAAGATATCAAATCCCATTCTAATACAAAACAAACTCTTAATCTAGAGGGAGTTGGTGCCAATTTGATGTGAAAATTGGCCCTTTCTCAACTCCAATGATGTGATGAAGATGATTGATGAAGGATGAATTGTTAGTGTAATTAATATTTAATTACACTTGCATAACTTTACTTATGTAATATTTTAATTCCTAGGTTAATTATTCTCATCCTTATCTTGTTGAGCTATCTTGTTGCTCAAGATAAGATTAGGGTTATGCATACTTTTCTTTTATAAAGAAAATCATTCTCATGTAATTATGAATTCCTAAATAATATTATTTTGCACATTTTTTTGCAATAGCTTTGCTTTTTCTATTTTTCACTTCTGTAGAAGGTTTTTCTGGTTTGCATATCTAATCTTGGTTTCTAACATGGTATCATAGCCTTGATTTGTAGCCTCTTCTCAACTTTTTTGGAGAAATACATTGCAAAACATGTTCGGGGTACCTCAAGGGTTTTATTCCTTGAGCATATTCATGTAGTGTCTTGGATCAGATCGGGGTTTTCCGTTGGATTTAGAGCACTAGAAAAGGTCAAAAATGGATTTTATTTCACTGATTTTGGTCATCGTTGAAGAAATCCATGAGGGTTTCAAGTTTGGTTATTTTTTTGAGAGATCTGGGGGTTGCCTAATTTTTTGGGCACTTTGGGCCAAAATGGACCTTGCCGTTGGATTCACAACGCCCAAAAACCCATATTTTCGTATAAAATTTGTCCATTTTGGACATTGTTGACTAGGGAGGAAAAAATGTTTTGTCCAAGGGTTGTACGACCCCGAGGCACATTTCTCGAGGCACAAATTTTGAAAATAAAATAAAATAATGATAATAAAAAAAATTTGGCAAATTTTTGCACCACCCGTTATAAACAGATCACACCACCACCGCTCTACCCTTTCGCCACCAGGAGTGGCAGCCTTTTCATCCACCATCAACGGAGACACCCCAGCACCACTCCCTTGCTTCCAGCCCCCGAGGGCTTCTCAAACCTGCAGGCAGTCACATCGGGGTCCAAGCCCTCGCGCCAACCCCTTCTAGGACTCCAAACACCTGCCCTGGTCACATTGGTGGCTGAGGGCTTTGCTGAAGCCCCTAGACTACCAGCCTCTTGGTCCGCCCAAGTGACCAGGGGCTTTAATTTTTTAGCCCCTAAGGGCTACATAAGGCCATATTGGACAGTTTTGGAGTAGTTTCACATAAACAGGCATAACTAGGGCATGTGGCATCATTTTTTTGCAAATGAGATATCGTCAAAATGCTGGTTCGATGCTCTATGCAATGCTGCAGTTCTAATTTTTTGGTTTTTTTTATGCCTTTTTCAGCCTTGGAAGTTGCATGTTGTTGTTTTCACTCCAGGAGACATATCTTTTGACTCGCTTATCCTTTTTTTTTCCACTCTTGTGGCATTGGAAATGTGGTTTAGTCCTCTACACAGATCTGAGGTCTATTTTTATTTTATGTTTATGCATGTTTAACATTCTTTCCTTTTAAAATCGTTAGGTTATTGTAATAAATGAAATGAAATAAAGTTCCATTAGGGGGGTTTCTTGCATAGTAATCTGATTAGAGTGTGCATGCACTTTGATCTTCATCTTGATTTGATGGCAACTCACATGGGTTATATTTGGTTTCTTAGTTTCTTTTGGCCACATATTGTCTTAGCTTGACACATATTAGACACACATCAGTTCACACTTTAGATTGAGAGCCTATGGTTATTGATCTGCATTGGTTCAGATCATTCTTAATTTGAGGGCCATGTTTTTATGGTTAATGTTCCAGAGTCTTTATGGTACTTGTTCCCATGGAATTGTTTTAGTCACAATTTGGCATTGGCATCCAGATACACGGTTTCCAAATTCTGTCAACATTTTATCTACTATTGTTTCACAGATTCTAGGGTTGTTCCAATTTGTGAGTTTTCCAGTGTTTCGTGGCATTGGGTCTGTTGTCGCATTATTATGATTTTGCTTTGGTTTCTTGTAGATAGAAGTATCTTTCCTTGCTTGTCAGATTGTAGTTCCAGTGTTACTTCACAGTGTTCTTCCATTGCTTCTTTGCAGTAGTCATCTCATTGTAGGGGGAGTTTGTCCCACTGAGTTTTCCTTCTCTACCTCATTATTGCATTTGTACATGGGTACCTGATCAGGCCATGTTGTCAAGACCCATTCATGCTTTCTTGCATTCATCTTAGTTTTAGGTACATGCTTTTTTAGTCTCCCTAAGTTGCACTTATGGGGGGTGTTAGTGTAATTAATATTTAATTACACTTGCATAATTTTACTTAGGTAATTTATTTTAATTCTTAGGTTAATTATTTTCATCCTTATCTTATTGATATATCTTATTGCTCAAGATAAGATTAGGGTTATGCATACTTTGCTTTTATAAAGAAAATAATTCTCATGTAATTATGAATTCCTGAATAATATTATTTTGCACATCTTCATGCAAAGCTCTTGTTTTTTTGTTTTTCTCTTCCATGGAATACTTTTTTGGTTGCATGTCTGATCTTGGTTTCTAACATGAATTATTGTGGTGATAACTTCAATGGAGCTCCATGTTGAAAACCTGCAAAAATCCTAACTATGCTTGGATGAGTTTGATGATAGATTGTTGTGGATTTGAGTATAGTAAGTTTACTCAAGTTGTGGATGATAAAATGAAGAGATTAACCGCTTATTTATACAATATCAAGTTGGAAGAATGTCCAAAAGAGAGCAATGTGGGACTAAGAATCAACAAATGGAAAGATGCCACTTATCAACATGTGAATGGTTGAAGAATGAACACATTTTGAAGAATGTGCAAAGAGGGGGGAGATTCAAATTCAAAAGATGGCTTGAAAGATGAGGTGAAAGGTGAAGCAAATGCACATGGCTCAAGAAAAGGACATGTAAGAGATTTTAAATGCTTTGTTGGGAGGGACAAGTCCTTTTGGGGGGAGATTTCAAATTTGAGGAATGTTCCATCTTTGATGTGTTTTTTGAATGAAAATAGATGATTTATAAATCAATTAAATTGATTTTCATGTGCAAGTTGCAAAATCTAGAGGATTTGATGGATTAAGACTAAGATTAATTAGGATTTGATTAATTTAAAGGAGACTAGTTGATTTGACAATTTGATTTAGATTTTTGGATTTAAATAAATCAAAATGAGAGGAATAATGATTTTAGACTTAATTAAATAAGATTTGATTTATTTAATTAAAGAGGATGGTGTTAGCTTTAAATCAAATAAAGATTAATTTATTTAATTTAAATGAGATGACTTTAGAGATTAATTAAATAAAATAAATTATTTAATTAAAAGAGGGATTATAGGATTAATTTTAAACAAAGTGATTTATTTAATTAAGAGATGAAATGTGATGAATTTAATTAAATAGAGATTATTTAATTAAATGATTAGCAGAGAGATGATTCAGGATAAACTGGTGTTAGTAAAATTAGGATCAGGTGCATGTACATTTTACGTGTCTACAAAACCCTCAACCCTCAATCCTTAAACCCTAAGCCCTTAACTCCTATACCCTCTACCCTTTACATTAGAACCTCAACATAATCCTTCAACCATGTACCCTAAAGCCTCTACCCTAAACTATAAACCCTAAACCCTTAAACCTTCTACCCTATACCCTCAACCCAATACTCTCTACCATCAACCCTAATAACTCAACCCTCAATGCTTAAACCCTATTACCCTAGAAACTGTCAACCCTATAGGTCCTCCACCCTAATCCCTCAACCCTATACCCTCAACCCCCATCACTTTCTCTCTATTGATACATCTCACCTCTCCCTCCCTCCCTCTCTCCTACCCTCTCTAATTGTCTTTCCTACCCTCTCTAATTGTCTCTATCTACCCTCTCCCTCTTTCTATGTACCTCTCATTCAATCAATCCCTACCACACTCTATTGCTCCCTCTATCTATCTCTCTCTATCTCCCTCCCACTCCCTCTCTATCCCTCTCTCTCATGTCTCTCCCTTCCACCCCCTCTCTCAGGTCTCTCCCTTTGGCAACCTACCTAGGTAACTCTCTCTATCTCTCTCTCTATCTATCTATCTATCCCTCCCGCCCTACCTAGATAAGTCCCTCTCACTGCACCCCCTCTTTCTCTCCCTCTATTAGGTCATTCCCTTCGACAACCTCTCCCTCTCTTGGGTCTCTCACTCACACTCCCTCTCTCTCCAACTCTGACACTTTGACACTCCCTCTCACTACCTATCTCTCAAGTCTCTCCCTCTCACCCCCTCACACTTCAAGTTTCTCCCTTTGGCACCCTACCTACATAACTCTCTCTTTCTCTCCATCTCTCTCCCCTCCTCTCTCTCTCCCTCTCTCTCAATTCTCTCTCTCCCAACCCCCCCTCTCTCTCTCACTCCCTTTATTCATCCCACCTTACCTAGCTAAGTCCCTCTCACTCCAACCCCTTCTCTCCCACTCCCTCTCTCTTAAACTCTCACTTTATCCCTTTATCCCTCTCACCTCACCTCACACTCTCAAGTCTCTCCCTTTAGTACCCTACATACAAAACTCTCTCTTTCTCTCCGTGTCTCTCTATCCCCCCTCTATCTCTCCCTCTCTCTCAATTCTCTCTCCCACTCTCCCTCTTTCTCACTCCTTTTATCCCTCCTACCCTACCTAGCTAAGTCCCTCTTACTCCAACCCCTTCTCTCCCACTCCCTCTCTTAAACTCTCACTTCCACCCCTTCTTCCTCTCTCCCTCTCTCTCCTCTCCCTCTCCCTCTCCCTCTCCCACCCTACCTAGACAACTCTAGATCTCTGAGCTATCTCTCTCTCTCTCTCTTAAAATTATCCATCCCTCTAAAGAAATACATAAATATATACATACAAACATACATGTACATGCACGTATATAAAATATTACATAAAAGTAGGCATACATACAATATACATGCATTGATACATACAAGCATACATACATACATACATACATACATGACATAAAAGCATACATGTGCATACAAACATACAAATATATATACATACATTCAATATGCATTTAACATAAAGCAAGACATAACGTGAGTGTGCTATATCATGCTCGCGTTATGTCTTGCTAGACATGCTCCCCACAAACAAAGAAACCATGTCAAAACTAACATATAACGTGAGCTGCTTTGGGAATCCCCAAGCCTTGGGATTGGTATTTTACTTGGAATACCAAGCCAAAGGCTTGGAGGGAATTCTCAATGACTAGAGACATGTTTTTGCAATTTCTACAATATTTCACATAATCAAGTTTGTGCTCACTGTTAGGATTGCACATAGTTCAATATCAAACAAATCAAACATCTGGGTAATGTTAGGTTCTCTCTTAGCTATCCAACAATGTAATTTTTTTTAACTTTCTGACAATGTTAAGCCGTTCATCCATAATTTCTTTTGTTTGTATGTCTCTTTTTTGGCAAAAAATAATGTTTGGTGTTTTTCTTGTTATAAATTAACCGTTTATGAAAATTTAAAATAAATTACATTTTTAGAAACTAAACTCCATTGTGCATTTTTAAAAAAAAAAAATATTCAATTAGTTTCCAAAATTTGTAGGGGTGGCATGGCCAATATTCTGTTTTTCAGAAAGTGGCCACTTTGAAAATTAGTAAAAAATAAACTAGTTTAAAAATTATCTGAAAAATTGTGCATCAACTACATACTGTTAGCTAACTTTTGACTGTGGCGATTTTAAAAATATTAAAAAAAAATTCACCGTACGAGGGTTGTACAAGAGTTACTATGTTATATTTTTTTTGACAAAAACAACACCAATTTGTGTATGTCCCTCATTTGAACCCCTTAATCTCAACCATTTTCAAAATAAATTAGTAGTTTAGAAAGTAGACTCAGAGCACTTGAATCCTTCTTTTGGTTCCATCTCAAAATTTTGAGTGTAACTATCCTCAATTTCACGTCCAAGGTCAGTATTTCCTTATTTCAGAAAAAAAAAAAAAAAGTGGCCACTTAAGCCCCCTTTTTGGGAACCATCTTGGTACACTTACCCATAATAATTCTAATATCAAGGTTCCTATGTATTTAATAGGTAGATCTAGACATCATGTAGTCATATAAAGCATTTGCCATCTAGTATCATCAGTTTATCAAAAGTGTTAAGTTTCAACGTTAAATATATGTTTAGTAAAGTGTGGTTGCAATACCATTAGAAAGTATTATCATTGTTTGCAATATTATGCAACTAGGAGCCAATGCTCATATTAATTATGCAATATTTCCTTAATATATATTAAGGAAATACTTACGTCCAAGGTCAGTATTTCCTTATCATGTGAGTGACAATTTTGTGTACCCATTAGCTACCAATTAATAGATTTAATAGCATTGTTTTCAGGTTGGCTGATCATTACAAGAATTAGCTCAACATTAATATAAGATACATATAAAAGAGAATTACAAGCACCTAAACATTCTATATATATTTTACAACTAGGAGGAGGCAGGCATACATACTATTGTTCATCTTTCCACATCCCACATAAGAACACAAATATAACTTTCGTTATCACTATTCTTACTGGTCTTCCCTTTAAATTGAGTAAAATCCTTGTGATGACACTTGCAAGAGTGGATAATTAAAAACCTAACACTATGAGAGAGAGGATTATACTTAGCTTAGAAATGGCGTTGGCGATATATCTGGTTCCAACTCTCCTTTTCAACTTATCGATGTCCATAGCCCTTGATACATCTTCTAGCCCATTCAAATCATGGATATCGAGTGAGCAGGGGTGGACATGTGTTGTGGTCCCAATTGATTGCATAGCCGAGCAACTTAGAGATCCTGAAATCCTGAAATTGCTAATATATCCTCTAAAATAGAGATCAATGCTAAAATTATTAAAGCCCCCCCATCGATAGCCTTTGTCTTCTCTGGCTCTCTCCATTTCTCCTCTACTACATGCGTCTGAAAGTTTTTTCCTCGGCATTTTTCCTCCCTCTTTTCTCTGCCTATCACACCATTTATCCCATCCTCTGTTCACACTTTTCCTCTACCTTTTCTCCTTCACGATTCTCTCTTCTTCTTTTTGTCTCCCCTCTCTTCATACCCATCACTCCTCTCTGTGCGACGTCTTCCATTCATAGCTAGAATTTCTCTTCCTTTTCCAAATTCCCATGCCTCCATACCTCCCCACTATTTCTTGCCCACGTTCCTCGTTTCTACTCTCCTCTCCACACGCCTTACTCTACCCTTCCTACGTAAGTTTCTTCCCTACCTAACAAAGCTTGAATGTTTCTAAGGCTCTCTCAATAAATCTGTTTTATCCCCTTTGCGTGCCCTTCCCTACCTGATTTCTTTTTCCTCTCCTCTGTGCCCCCCTTACTATTTGTGTTCGATGGTTTCTCTATCCAAAACTATGCTTGTCTCCAGTTGAAGAAGTTGCAGAGTTAATAGACTCACAAGCGCCTCTTTTCCTCACATTTTTACCTTCCAAAACAGAAGTTGAATCTGTAGAAATGGGTCGTGGGGGCTTAAAATATTTTAGTAAGGCCTCTCATTTCCACACAACCTGCTCATTTAACCATCCATGGACAAGAATGCCGTGCTTATTAATGGCACGAATACTAGTTTTGTTTCATCCATGTCATGCTTATTAATGGCGTGACTTTTTAGTCAAGCTCGTGCCTCCCTCTCGTCCTCTCTCGATTAATGCCCACCCAACAAGCCCATAATGTATCCCATGCCTTATTAATTTGAATGCATTGACTTCATACTTTTCTTTATTTTTTTATTATTTCTTTAATTTATTTTACTCTCTCCAATTTCCACCTTGGACACATCTGGGAGGGATGTAACAGTATCCATGAAGAGACAAACCTGATTTCTTCTTCACAAATTCTTTCAAGGTCTTAAAGGTCACGAGAACCCCACTCCTTTACTTTAAAAAGTAGAGTCATGTGCATCATGAAAAATGATCAATAAAAGTAAGCACATACTTAACCCCTAAAAAAGGAGTTGGGAATGATATGAGATCACTATGAACCAACTCAAGGAGTGTGGTTGCACATGTGGCTTGATCCTTAGGAAAATGATTCTGATGTTTTCCAAGAACACAACCTCAAGAGATGTCATCGATGTAAGATATCTTAGGAAGACCAACCGTGAAGTTATGTGCATGCATCTACTAAAGATATTTATAGTTCAAGTGCTCAAACCTTTCATGCCAATTTTTTCCCATTGAATCAACATTAGTAATAAAAGATGACCCAATGAAGACTCAAAGCAATCAAATTGAAATAAATGGTTCTCATGATCAACTATCCCCATTGTAACAACCTTCTTAGGATCTTGTAACTATCAAATAGTCACATTATGTTGAGTAAACTCAATGGAATTTCCATCTCCAAAATGATAAATTTGATATATGGAGAGTAAATTCACTAAAATATCAGGAACAAGAAGAACATCCTCAATGCAACCATCTAGCATTTGAATGGATCGTGTTCCTAAAATTGGAATCTATGAAGAGTTCCCAATTGTAATATGAGAAGTAACTTGGAAGAAGAATATCTAGAGTTAGAAAGAGGTGGAGTGGACTTCTGATTATTCTTTTGCTTTAGTTTGGAGGGAGACTCGCTACCTGAAAGTGATTATGTCTTAGGCTTCTTCTTACTCTTTCATTTACCTTTGGAAGATTGAGTTGTTCTAGAGCTTGGTTATTAGAACTAGGAAGTGCATCCATCTAAATCAACTTGGCTTGCTCCCTACTAAGATGCTCACAAAAATACTCAAAAGTAGGCATCTTATAATCTTTTCCCATGGCCTTATGAGAACACTTTTTAAATTAGGGCCAAATCCACTCTCACAAAAATATTCCACACCCATGAAAATGATCTAGTAGTATAAACACTTTTGTTTCCTGATTTGATTGATTCACCTATTTTTGGTGTCTTTTTGGATTATTATAACCAATGATATTTAAAAATACTTTTAAAGGATTTTCATTATGTCACAATTGAATGTATTTATCTAGGTCAGCCACTATAACAATTGGTAAAGGGGTTTAAGATAACATATCTCAATTATGTGCAAATGTTCCTAGGATGAATATGGAGATCTGGATTCATTTTATGACACCACTTGAAGTGTCATTTTTTGTAAATATGAATGACAATCTTGTAAATGATTGGAGATGATAGGATGATAAATGAACACATTTGAATTGTTTTAAATATAATAACATAACAATCTATCTACTTGTGTTAAATAAGCCCTTGGTGAGAAATGAATAGGTGGATGTCAACCAAAATTTGAATTTGGAATTAAAAAATTAAGATGTAAAGTTTGCAATCACAAAGTTGACCCCATATCCATGGAATGACTTGGGACATGAAAATGTCTAAATCAAGGTGGCTAATATGTGTATGTGGATATGTGCATAGAAAAGCATGAATACCACATGATTTGGCTAAAATCATTGAAATGTATGTATATATATAGATGAAGTAGGAGATAAATACATAGGAATAAGTATAAACACATGAGTAAATGGTATGGATATAGAAATCTAACTTTACACAAAATTACATCAATTATTAACATATAAATATATTGAAACATTATCTTGAAAAAAAAAACATAAAATTAAATAATTTAGGTAACATAAATATGCAAATATTGACATTAAAAAAAATATCTCTTTATATTTCATGTTCTCTTTAACTCTTAAAAAATGTATGATAAAGACTCCCACCACCTAAATTGTATTAGCTACTTATTATTTTTAATGTCATGCTCAAACTTGACCCTTTCATTTATCATCTTTTTTTTAGATTTGATCTCACTTAAGCTTTGAGAATGTACCATTTTACTATCCAATTTTTTTAATATTATATTATAATCTTTTCAAATAATTAAAAAAATTATATAAATTTATTCATATTTATGTCTGCTGATTGCTTGAAAGAAATTATCCAAAAGCTTAAATTCTATATCTATTGCAATGTATCTTATTGAAAAGTTGGTCATCTAAACATGCAGCAGGTATATATGATGGTTAGTGACCTCAAACTACCTAAGCTAGTGGAACAGAGCAAATTCTTGTGTGTCTTCACTAGATAGTGTACAATTTTTTATTAAGTCCAGAGTATAAAACAGGTCAGCTTAACAAAAGCAGGTGGGAAAGCAGGTATAATCTAATTCTTAAGATAACAGTACCGCATTATAATTTGTCTGCTTGCATTACCCTTAGGCTTTTAAATTACATCCATATTGGGCAGATTAGAAACACACGATTACTTCGTAGTCTTCCAATTTTTCTTAGAAAGCAAATAGTTTCACAGAGGTCTCGAGTTCAAATCTTGTAAATGATGAAGCCGGCAGCAGCAGCAGAGGCAAGCACCGAAAAGGCACCTCTTCCTCCACCAGTTAGGCGATGGAGGAGATTAGGTGGATTATTTGATTTGGTTCTGAGGTTGCTGGCTTTGGGAAGCACCATTGCAGCTCTGATTACCATGGCTACAGCAGATGAAACCCTCCCAACATTCACCCAATTCTTCCAGTTTGAAGCAAAATACAGCGATCTTCCAGCATTCACGTATTCAATAAAACCCATCATCTAGTTTTATTGGTTTCTCTACTACTAGCCATACCAATTTTCTGATTATAATTCTGTTACTAATTTCCTTAGTACCCGTCTTCTTCTTCTCAAAGGATTATTATTTTGCTCTTAATTTCCTTACTACCTATCTTCTTTTTCTCAAAGATTATTATTTTGCTCTTAATTTCCTTACTACCCATCTTTTTCTCAAGCATTATTATTTTGCTCTTAATTTTCTTACTACCCATTCTTTTTTTCTGAAGAATTATTATTCTTTTACAGATCTTTCTTCTATGTATGTTCTTTTCATTCTGGTGTAAATAACACATCCAAGTTTTGATTTATTAAACTGGTTCATCATAAATTATAAGTGTATCCTATTGAAGAAATTAGTCTGATTTCAAATTGGTGTGATTTCAGATTGATCACCTAAACAAATCAAAACTAATGTATTGTTTAAATCCGTCCTTAAATAAATCAACTAAACAAATCAAAGCTTAAAATATACTATTAAACTCATCCTTATTTTCTCAAACTTATTAGCTCTAATAAGATGTTTGATAATTTGCAGATACTTCGTGATAGCTAATGCTGTAGGTGGTGGATACCTGGTTTTATCTCTGCCTGTCTCCATCTTTAACGTAGTGAAACCCCGCTTTGCAGCCTTAAAAATGTTCCTGGTGTTCTTTGACACGGTAACAATTTTCTAATCATATGCATGCACACAAAGTTGAAGATATTTAGCATTATTAATGGGTTTGATAAAATATTGTTGCAGGTGATGGTAGCTGTTGTGACATCCGGAGCTGCAGCAGGGGCAGCAATAGTATATTTGGCTCAAAAGGGAAACAACCATGCAAACTGGTTTGCCATTTGCCAACAGTTCGGCCAATTCTGTCAGCAAGCCGGCGGGGCTCTCATTGCTTCCTTCGCTGCAGTAGTTTTCTTGATGCTTCTGGTTGCCTTGTCTGCTATTAATCTATACAGGCGTCGCGCTTAATACCCATCTTCCTAATTCGCTTCTATGTTCACAAGTTCATAAGATATATATAGATACTTACAGTAATATCTCTGATAGGAATGGGGTTATGGTTAGTTTAAAAATATTTAGTGAATGTGAGTAGTTCATCGCAGCTACCATGCTGTGATCTTTATGTGGGTGCCTTGGTGATGTATATAGTCAGTGCTCAGCTTGTAAGTAATTGTGCATTATCTATGAAATTTTAAAATATTCTAGAGAGGTTTAAAGTAATCAAAAGTCAGAGAACAAACAGCTCTACTCATGCCAACATTTATAAGGTAGAGTTAGAGGGAAACCATTTCTTTAGGAAAGCTATGCCTTAATTTTTATTAATATTCAAAGTTAACAAAAGATAAAGATGAATTTCATAACATAAACTTCAATACTTCATATATGAAAAAAACTTTTATGTGTCCTATGTAAAGCCTATTTTTTTTAAGAGCTAAACCATAAGTTCAGCTATCTTCTTAATCTACCAAGAAATACTAATTAAGTTATATTATGAAAAAATATTTATCTCATCATTTGTTTCTTTTGCAATTATATTTCATTGCAGAGTAGTTCATTATTATTTTTAGTGGAAGAAATGTATTAACATTCATGATGTTGTTTGAACAAAATTTTGATTTTTTTAATGTGAATTTAATATATTTTATTTTGTTAGATATTGTTTGTTTTCATTTTTATGAATATAAATGAGTATAATAGATATTAGTATTTTATTTTAAATAGTTGATTATAACATCTTGAGTATATAAGAAAACTGATTGATGGATGATGTAATGTGGTGTTCAACACCCTCTATATTTATGTGGGAGAGGGTGGCTCTATCTAGATATGGGATATAGGGTACAAGTAGGACTATAACATTTCTTGTTGTATACATCTCTCCCAAAAAGGAATAACTACATAAATAGAGGCTTAAAGGTTATCTCATTATGTGTTTTTAGAGCTTTGGCTTGCTTATATAGGGCACAATTCATCATGTCATATATTGGATGAGAGATGATAAATGAGGTTGACTCCCCACACTACCCCTCAAGTTTTTTTTGGCTAAGATATTATGATTAAGGGTTTCTAATCTACAAAAGTTTCAAAGCAATTGAACTTTTCCTTCAGAGTACTTGTAGGTTTTGTGAAAACATGTCTCAACCTTGCATGGTACTATTGATACAAAAGGTATTGTTGATACGTCAGCAATAGAGGGGCACGGGGGGGGGTTTCCCCCACATGAGGGGTCAAGGAGGATCACCCCCCCCAATTGGGGGTCCAAGGGCAACATGCCTTGGTGAGGCTCAAGGGCAATGCCCCCAAAAGGAATTTTTCGTTGACATTTTATTATTGTAAATCTGGACTATTCATCATTAGGTCTTATAACTAACAGTCGATATTTATAGCTTTACTTTCCTTAGAAGGAAACCCTATTTTATGAGGGCATTGTATTACAACTATGTATTATGATTTATTATGAGAGTCTAATAGCGGTTGTGTTGCCTCTAGATCTCTAGTTGGTGATACTCTTGTGAGAAGGTTGCTCTGCAAGTGTATTGCAATGTTCATGATTTCTAAATAATATATTGGGCAGATTTTAGAGTGTGGGGTTTTTCTCCCGAAAGGGTTTTTTCCCACATAAATCATCGTGTTGTGGTATGCATGATATTTATGCTTATTTATGTTTTAGCTTCTATAATTGTTAAAGATCTGTAAAGGATTTTCATTATCCTCCTCTCAAGATTAGTGTAAGAATTTGTTTTGTTACCTTAACTTCCTTACAGTAGGAAGTTGTACCATCTTTCATAAATAGTTGATTTATTATGGTTAATACACTACATAAATAAATATTACACTGATTGCAACATATCACTATATAAAAGCACCGAAACATGAAAAATCACCTTTAACCATCAAGAAATACCTCTTAGCATGTTCCATTGAGAATAAAATATTTCACCCATATTTGAATTAAACATAGGTTTCTAGATTATTAGTTGAATATAGCTAGCAAGACCTTGTTAATCTTATTTTAAAACATAATAAATATATTTTCTATCAAAATTAGTGTCAAGAATTACATGGAAATTTTGGTCTTCGCCATTGACCTATAATATGTTAGTGTAGATTTTGTCTTAAATTATAACTTTTTTACTCCCAAAGTATCCCAAGAATAAATAGTGCCCTAATTTTTAGATTAGATATTCAAGCAACATACTATTAATTTTGAGATACTCAAGATTGTATGTAAGAAACCCCTAAAAGATACATTTAGTTTTCTAAAATATAAAGAATCTTATTTTGACTTGAAGTCAACCTATAAATTTCAAGTTTTTAGCTCTCTATCTTAGTCAATTGTTTTATGTCCTAATAGTTTTTCTATGATCCATCTTATGCATCTCCTATTCCCTATTGGTAGAGTTTCACTACCATCTTTAGTGATGTTGAAGAATAAAAAGGTACAATACAAACCCCACTCATATTAGTGTGATCCCTCTATAGAGTTATCTCATGTCATCCACCCCTTAAAATCTAATGATACAAATTACTTTGATCTCCTTGACACAATTGCAAGTCTCAATTTACCTACTATAGAATTTCCACACTAAGGAACTTCATATCATATGAAAAAATGGCTTAAATTAGACAATCAACCTTATATGTGAATCATTTTTTTTGACAATTATGCACTTAATATTTTGTTTCAAATGTTAAGACATATATAGTATAATATTATTAAATTTTCTAGGGTTTGTCCAAAATATTCTCTTTCACATCATACTATCTTCCTAAAAATTTGATTGTATTTTATGGTAAAATGATTAAATGCAACCATCAAATCAACACTTAAACATGTGATGGCTTAGTTTTCTCAAGATCGAATGCACTAATCTCCAACACCTTCACTTGTTACTCAAAATATTATACACATAATCCCTTCACACCTCTCAAGCATTCTCCAACAAACTATATCCCTCCTAAGCCTCCTCTTTGGTTGGCTCTACATCCATAATTAATGCCAACCTATGCAAATAAGCCTATGAATGAAGAAAAAAATGAAATAAGGCTCATCATCTAAAATTCCCTCAACAACATGAGGTTATCTATCAATTGATAGCCTCATTAGAAAAGTGATGATAGGGGTGATGTTCTAAAAAAAATTATCCCCATTGATAGTTCAGACATATTATTAAATGTTAAATTTCAAGAATTATCTTATATTTCTCTTGAGGTGTGTCCTTAATAAGCATAGTGTCGTTAATTGCATACCCTCACAATTTCAAACTACACAACACCTCTTTAAAATTTTGATTCAAACAAATTAATTTTAAAATATTAATGCTTGAACTTACATTTATGCTAATTTCACATTGTTATTGGTCTTCTATCTTTTATTTTTTTTAGACGGGAGAATTTAGCATCAATTTTTGCATTGTGCACTAGCATCCTACAAAAAAATATGATTCTGATGACCATTGGAGCATATTACATTCCCATAAACTTTTTGCATGTAACAACCTCTTGCCTTGTTTTGCATGGCTCTCTAGTTGAATTTTTCACTCTCATAGATATTTCTTTGAAGAAATCTCTTTGAAGCAACAATGCAACCACTCACCCTTGAAAGCACATGTTATTCATAGCATTGGTTATCTCTCTTCACCCTTGACAACACTCTTGAAGCATAAAATTACTATTGAGGGTTCTTTGAAGATTCAAGGTGTTTTTTTCTTAATTATCTTTTTGCATTTCTTTTCATATTAACACTTGAATGCATTGGGTGTTAATATCTTGTTGTTAATATATTCATGTCTTTATTTAATAACAATGTCCATTGCATCTTTTGCATATATATCTATATATATATATATATATATCTATATCTATATCTATATATATATATATTCCAAAACAAGGGTTTGACTAAGGAAAGTCTTTAAATTTTAAAAAAAAAAAAATTCTTGTGTGTGTTTGCAAGTTTCTCATTAAAGGAGAAGAGAAAATCTGGTTATATCTTTCTAAATATTTCTTTCTATTTAGTTTCATTTTCAATAGATTAATTATGCTATCATTTTTAATAGTTTAATATTTATCGTTCCTTTTAAATATTGTATTTATGGGCATGTGCAAGAAGTTGGGTCCACGAAATGTTTGAAAGGTGGAAGTGTTTTTCTTGCTTTTCAGAAATTTTCATAGTTGGACTAAAAGTTTGAAGCATTTACACATTGAATCTTACAAAAGTTTAATAATATAAAATTTAGTATTTTGAGTCTAGTTTTCAAATATGTAAATTTATTCTAATACCCAAATGATACAAACTAATTTTTAATAGGTATCTATAAAAATCACTTTTTAAAAGTCACCTTTTTAGGATCATACCATGCATGTGTATAGACACCATAATTTGACCTCAATAAAAGTATCTTCTTAATTAATTTTGGGGAAATATGTGTAATAAACTGAAGATTGATGAGAATGTTTTTTAATTTTTTTTTGTAAATATTTTTTTATTAATTTTATTGGCCCTAACGGTTGCTTTCAAAAACCCTCATGTTCAGACATCGTAATTTGACTTAAACTAATCATTTAAAAAAAAATATTGTGTAAATAATTTTTTGTAGATTGATGCCATACATTTTTTTTTTACAAAATATTAATAAATTAAAAGTTATTAAAAAATATGAAAACCTAACATTTCAAGTTTATGGACCAATTTCCTTATAAACTAATTAAAAAAGAAAAAGAAAAATAATCTAATAATTAAAATTACATATTTGAAAAGTAGACATCATGACCTATAATGGGTTTTAATTTCATAAAATAATTAAAAAAAAAACTATCATCTATATTGCCAAAGTCAGTTATTTCTCTTGACATTGTCTTGGTATTGTACTTGCAGGTCCAAGGCTAAGGGTTGGGATACCAAGCCTTTCCTAAGTATAAAACTAAATCAAAAAGTGCTTTATAATTTCAAATTTTAAAGAATGGGTGACCATTTTAAAATGAGTACCCATTCTATTAAACCTGTTATTTTCAAATTTGAAAAAAAATGAATTACCATATATTTTCTACAACATTCTATTTCTGCAATACTAACTAACAACAACATTTTCTACATTTTTTAATTCAATTTTGTCTTGTACAATCTCTTTATAGGTCATATTCTATTCAATTTTTGAAAGAATCAATCACAAGTTGATTATTCTGAAGTGGAATAAAGTTCAAGGACTTTTATCGAGATGAATGGAATTTTTTTTTTCTAATATTCATATTTATTTGTACTTCAAATTTTATATAACAAAGGATATAGATATAGTTTTATTTCAAAATTCCAAGAAGGTAGAGATTTGAAAATAGATTAAAAATAATTTTTTATTTTATCAAGAGGATTTGGTAATCATGGGATCAAATCAAAGACAAAGAAAAAAATGTAGGAAGCTCATGATATTTGAAGAAATTGAAGCAAATAAAGAGATGGAACAAAAACATCAAAGAGATAGAATAACAAGGATTCAACAAATGAAAAATATTGAAGCATCTAGTTCCATGACCCTTGAAGAGGAGACCATGAAGGATGGGATGGATGTAGATGATGCAAATGTATAAATGGTGAATATGGAAGAAAATTCAATTAAAACTTGACAAACACAACTATGTCTTCAAATTTACCTTTGAATGATATACAAATTGTGAATATGAAAGCAAATTTGGGTATTTCTACAAGTCCACCTTTCAATGATATATAAAATGTAACTATTCAAACAAAATCCAAGTATGTCTCCAAACCCACATTTTGATGATATAATTTATATTAATTAAATTGAAATGAAGTGGATATACCAATAAAGATGTCAACTATACTAGTGAAAAAATGGAGACACAAAATAAGAATGACTGTCTCTCAGAATAAGTGAAATAAAATGTTTTCAAAACAAATAAATATGAATAAATTCTGAATAAAATAAGAATATTTTATAAGTCAAGACAAAATTAAAATTAATAAATTGATAAGTGGTGGGTTCTCAACAAAGATTAAAATTATCATCCAAAATTATTCAATCAAGTAATAATTATTTTCAAAGAAATTGTCATATAATTATTAGAGATGTTTTAAAATTAAGAGTGAGGTAAAAAAATGGTGACCCTCATCCAAAACATATATTAGATATGACTCAAACTAAATTTTATAAAATAATTAGATGACTCAATCTTACCAAATATTATTATACGTCAAATATCGTTTGAAAAATGTAAACCACAATATGTGAAAATTAATAAACAATGAATCGCTTGTATGATATTTTTTGATATATACATTATACTTTGAATACTGAAAAAATTATGCAAGAATGTAGTATTAATATGCCACTTAAAATAATCAAGGAGTTTATAGTAGGTTTATTTTCTAAACCATCTAATGGACACCTATTTATTTAAATGCATATATTTCTAAATAATGCAATAGATGTGGCAATCTTTCATTACTAGGAGAATGTATGCATGGAACTAGTTTACATGATTTTGGACAACAATTAGTGTATCTTTGTACTGGAAAATAGTGTATACACTTACACTTTTACATTATGATAATTTTCGCCCCCTAATTTATTGGACTGAATTAAGCTTCTAATTTACCAAATTATGCATTCAAAAGCCTAATTTTACCATTTTCTAAAGAGGATCCAACGTTAAGCAAATGCAATCTATCATTAAATTGTCCTCGACTTTGAGTGTCTTTGAAATTTGGGCTAGGAGCCATTTGCCCATGGGTGAATGAGTCCCCCTTCTTAGCCAAGACCCAAATTAAAATATGTTGGTGGTATTTTAATATCCAAAATTCAAATATGAAGTGTTGGCTTTTAAAATCTAATTTTTGAGAAATTGACTAAACAGTTATAAATACCTAGTTATTTTACCATTTGAAATAGAAGCAACATTAACACACCTTCTAGCATTCAAGAGAAAATACTATTGTCAAGAGGAAAATGTTAGAGCATCATTACAACAATTCAAGATCCACAATCATGTCAAATTTTATGTGTGTGGAATGTTTATGCTATGTGAAGGCTAGCATTGGGTGTGTACAAGAAGTTAGTCAACTTTTTGGCCAAAAAGTGAAAGTGTTTTCCCTGATTTTAAGAATTTGTCACATTTGACCTTAAAATTTGAAGCACTTAAAGATGAAATCTTAAATAAGGTCACTCATCATAAAATTTAGTACTAAGAGCCTAGTTTCTAAATATGTAATTTATTTTAATACCCAGATGATACAAATTGATTTGCAATAGGCGTTTCTAACAACCACTATTTAAAAGTTTCTTTTTTTACCATACCATGCATGTGTACATCATCCATATTTTGACCTAAATAATCATTTTTTTCTAAATATTTTTTGGAAAAGATTTGTAACTCATTGAAGCATGCTTTCGATATATTTTTGTAACTTTTTATTGAATTTTTTTGTTGTTAATTTTTTATTGGCCATATTTGTTGTTTTGAAAAATCATCGTGTACACACATAAAATAACCTAAACTTATCATTTTTTATTTTTTATGTTTTTAAATTTAAAATAATTGTTTGAAGTATGCTTTCATGCAATTCTTTCTTCAAAAAATTATTTTAATAAAAAGTTATTATAATACTAAAAAACTTTGATATTTCAAGTTTATGGACTAATTTCATCAAAAATTAATTGAAAAATAGAAAAAAATAATCAAATTGTAAAAATAATTACATATTTGGAATCCACACTATCTCATCTATAATGGGTTTTAATTTCGTCAAAATTTTTTGCAAAAAAGGTCTTCAAACATATGTCCAAAGTCACTATTTTCTTGTGACATTGATAGGACCTTCAACTTGCAAGTCAAACTAGGTCCAAAGCTTACGTTCGAGTCCCCAAACCTTTTCTCAAACAAAAAGAAAAAAAGCACAAACCCGACCAAAAATTTATATTTTTAAAAATGTGATCCCATTTCATAAAAAAATATTTTTTATGCTTTTACAAAACGAGATCCTATTTTTGGAAAATTGCCAAAAAAGGAAATTTTTCAAAGCAGGATTCCATTTTGAAAAGTTTCCAAAATAGGATCTCATTTTGAAAGTTACCAAAAATGGAAATTTTTCAAAATGGGATCCTATTTTGAAAAGTTACCAAAAAAGCAAAATTTTCAAAACGGGAACCCATTTTGCAAAACGAGATAAAAAAGGGATCCCGTTTTAGTTTTAGGCTCGGGACCCCAAAGCAAAATGGGATCCCGATTCATTTTTCATGATTTCAAGATTTTTTCTGAGGCAAAAACTTCCACCTTAAGTGGACTTAACTTCGTGCTTTCATCCCATTATTGTAGGTCTCCAAGCATTCAAGAAAATCAATTAAGAAAGATCTAAATCCTTGAAGAGATGTGTATGTCTTCAGTCCTTCAAGGAAGTCATTGAAGGGTGGTGAGTTGCACAATTTTGATTATTCATCATTTCCTTCCTTTCTATTAAGGTTTTATCATTGATATTGCCATTGTGGAAATGGAAACACTAACATGGGGTTTGACTAAGGAAAGCCCCTATATGGCACAACATTTTCCTTCTCTGTGAATGTAAAGGTTGCAAGTTTGGAAAGGATTGAAAATATCTTGAAGCCAATTTTTTCATCATTTCCTCTGTTGTCATCAACCTTGTCAAGACACAAAAAACTCAATTATAGAATTTACTAATGATATTCCAACAGTGGGATAGGCAAAAAACAAAAGCTTAGATTTGATACTAGAGGCTCCCATAAGTTGGGAAAGACAACCTAAAACAAACCTATTCACCCAAGGGTGACCCAATCCTGCTACAACACTCAAAACCAGTTTTTGGTGACAGGCACACATCAGTCTACACCTACCAGATCTATCAGAACTTGATTGTTTCTATTTATCAATTATTAGGAAATTGTATTTATTGCATTTGGTCATATAGTTCTTTTTATCAACCTAGTTGAAGCAAGCTAAAGGGGTTATGAACAACATCAAGGAATAAAAATATATAAAATATTTAGTAATGTCATATTGTTTACAAAAATTAGACACAAATCAACATGAATTTATAATAAGATCCTAGACTTGAAGAAGGGAACCTTGCAAAATCTTGAAGAGAACCCAAGGCTCAAAGGATTAAGTCACCAAAAGAAAATTAAAAAAATCATCTTTGAAAGCAAGGGTCACTCAAGAACTGTGCATGTAAACACACTACATGGCTATACAAATAGAAGGTTTGGGATGAAAATTATTCATCTTATTCATTCTCATAAAGAGAAAAGCTTGGTGTAAGCAACTAGAGTCTTGAGTTTCGTGTTGAAAATATCTCAAGGAGCATGAAGTTGGATGTGTGGCTCTTGCTAGTTAGAATAGCTTGATATTATATTGTAATTATTTTCTTACTTGAAATACATTACTTTCAATGGTGCTTTGGAAGCTAGGTTTTCCCTAAGGGTTTTCTTAGGGTATATTGATGTCTCTTTCTCTAGTGTGGTTGTTCTATTTAATTTTAAAATATAGTATTGGAATGTACATAGATCATGTAACTTGTGACATCCCTTCTCCTATTACTAATATAAGAAATTGTTTCTATAATTTCCTTTCTCTATGGAGTGTCAATTTTATAAATGAAGGCCAGATCTATGATCACAAAATATCTCACACCCATGGAAATGATCTAGTTGTATAAACACTTTTGTTTCCTAATTTGTTTGATTCACCTATGTTTTGTGTGGCCTTTTTGGATTATTAAAACTAATGATATTTTAAAACTCTTAAAGGATTTCATTATGTCACAAGTAATCTTGGTCAACCGCTATAAAAATTGGTAAAGGGATTTAAGATATCATATCTCAATCACATGCAAATGTTCCTAGGATGAATATGGAGATCTAGATTAATTTTATAACACTAGTTGAAGTGCCATTTTTTCTAAATGTGAATGACAATCTTGTAAATGATTAGAGAGAAGAGGATGATAAGTGAACGTAATTGAATTCTTTTAAAATAAAGACAACAATATATCACACATACTTCTGTTAAGTAGGCCCTTGGTGAGAAATGAATGGGTTAGTGAACCAAAATTTGAATTTGGAATTACAAAAATTTAAGATGTCAAGTTTGCAATCACAAAGTTGACCCCATGCCCATGAAAATGACTTGGGACATGAAAATGTTTAAATCAAGGTGGCTAATAGTTGTATGTAGATATGTGCATAGAAAAGCATGACTACCACATGATTTAGCTAGAAGCATTGAAATGTATGTATATATTGATGAAGTAGGAGATAACTACATAGAAATAAGTGTAAATATATGAGTTAATAGTATGAGTATAGAAACCTAACTTTACACAAAATTACGTCAATCATTAATATATAAATATATTAAAACATTATCTAAGAAAAACATAAAATTAAATAAAATGTAACATAAATATACAAATGTGACCATTAAAAAACAATCCTTATATTTCATGTCTTCTTAACTCTTAAAAATGGTATGATAAAGACCCCTCCTTCTAAATTGCATTAACTACTTATTTTTTTAATGTCATGTCAGACTTGATTGTTTAAACTTGATCTCACTAGAATGTGCCTTTTTACTATCAAATTTTTTAATATTATATTATAATCTTTTCAAATAATTTAAAAAATATGTAAATTTATTCATATTCATGTCCGTTGACTGGTTAAAGAAATTATCCAAAAGCTTAGGTTCTATGTTAAATCCTATTGAAAAGAATATTCGGGACTGGGTTTGGTCATCTAAACATGCAGCAGGTATATATGATGGCTGGTGACCTTCGTCACTAACGTCAAACTACCTAAGCTAATGGAGCAGAGCAAATTCTTATGTGTTTTCACTAGATAGTGTGCAATATTTTTTAAGTCCAGAGTATAAAACATGTCAGCTTAACAAAAACAGGTGGGAAAAGCAGGTATAATCAAATTCTTTAAGATAACAGTACCGCATTATAATTTGTCTGCTTGCATTACCCTTGGGCCTTTAAATAACATCCATATTGGGCAGGTTAGAAACACGCAATTACTGCGCAGTCTTCCATTTTTTCTTAGAAAAAGATAGTTTCAGAAAGGTCTCGAGTTCAAATCTTGTAAATGATGAAGCCGGCCGCAGCAGCAGAGGCAAGCGCTGAAAAAGGACCTCTTCCTCCACCAGTGAGGCGATGGAGGCGATGTAAGAGATTGGGGGGATTATTTGATTTGGTTCTGAGGTTGCTGGCTTTGGGAGGCACCATTGTAGCTCTGATTACCATGGCTACAGCAGATGAAACCCTCCCAACATTCACCCAATTCTTCCAGTTTGAAGCAAAATACAGCGATCTTCCAGCATTCACGTATTCAATAAAACCCATCATTAGTTTTACTGGTTTCTCTACTACTAGCAATGCCATTTTTCTCAAGGATTATAATTCTGTTACTAATTTCTTTACTACCCATCTTCTGTTTCTCGAGGATTAATATTTTGTTACTAATTTCTTTACTACCCATCTTCTTTTTCTGAAGGATTATTATTTTTGTTACTGAATTCCTTACTACCCATTCTTTTTGTCTGAAGGATTATAATTCATTTACAGATCTTTCTATCACGTATTTTCTTTTCATTTCACTTTAAATAAAACATTCAAGTTTTAATTTATTTAGATGGCTCATTTTAAATTACATTAAATAGATAGATTCTATTGAAAAAACTAGCATGATTTCAGATGAATCATCCAAACAAATTAAAATTTAGAATGTATTATGATTTTGAACTTATTATTGCTAATAAGATGTTTGATAATTTGCAGATACTTCGTAATAGCTAATGCTATAGCTGGTGGATACCTGGTTCTATCTCTGCCTGTCTCCATCTTTAACATAGTGAAACCTCGCTTTCCAGCCTTAAAAATGTTCCTGGTGTTCTTTGACACGGTAACAATTTTCTAATCATATGCATTCACACAAAGTTGAAGATATGTAGTATTATTAATGGGTATGATAAAATATTGTTGCAGGTGATGGTAGCTGTTACCACATCTGGAGCTGCAGCAGGGGCAGCAATAGTGTATTTGGCTCAAAAGGGAAACAACCATGCAAACTGGTTTGCCATTTGCCAACAGTTCGGCCAATTCTGTCAGCAAGCCGGCGGGGCTCTCATTGCTTCCTTCGCTGCAGTAGTTTTCTTGATGCTTCTGGTTGCCTTGTCTGCTATAAATCTATACAGGCGTCGCGCATAATACCCATCTTTCTTAGCTTCTATGTTCACAAGCTCATAAGATATATATAGATACTTGCAGTAATATCTCTGATAAGGATGGGGTTATGATTGGTTTGTATAAATTCTGTAGTGAATGTGAGTAGTTCATCCTAGCTTCCATGCTGTGATCTTTATGTGGGTGCCTTTGTGATGTAAGCATTCAGTGCTCAGCTTGTAAGGAATTGTGCATTATCTATGAACTTTTAAAATATGTTTTAAGATTCAGGGAGATATTACCTAGACAGGTTTAAAGTAATTAAAGGTCAAAGAACAAACAGCTTTACTTATGCCAACATTTATACGGTAGAGTTGAGGGAAACCATTTCTTTAGGAAAGCTATGCTTTAATGTTTATTAATATTTGAAGTTAACAAAAGATAAGACGAATTTCATATCATAAACTTCACTACTCCATATATATAAAACAGCATTTATGGCTTATAAAGCCTAGGTCATGTTCTTTAAGAGCTAAACTATAAGTTCAGCTATCTTCATAATCTATCAAGAAATACTAATTAGGTTACATTGTGAAAACACCATTTATCTTATCATTTGTTTTTTTTTTAATTATATTTTATTAAATAGTAATTCATTATTATTTGTGGTGGGAGAAATGTATTAAGATTTGTTAGAAGAAAAAATGATTTTTTTATGTGAACTTTTTATACTTATAAAGGAGTAGATTTTATTTTATTAGATATTATTTGTTTTCATCTTTATAAATATAAATGAGTATTGATAGATATTATTATTTTATTTTAAATAGTTGATTATAACATTTTGAGTAGGTAAGGAAACTAATTGATAGATAAAGTAATGTGATGCTTGACACCTTCTATATTTGTGTGGGAGAGGGTGGCTCTATCTAGATAGAGGATATAGGGTACAACTCGAACTCTAACAACATTTCATATCTCTCTCAAGAAAGAACAATTACTTGGATAGAGGCATCAAGGTTATCTCATTCCATTTTTTTAGAGCTATGGCTTGCTTATATAGGGTACAATTCATCATATCAAAGATTGGATGAGAGTAATCATAAATGAGGTTGATTACCCACACTACCCCTCAAATTTTCTTAGCTAAGATATTATGATTAAGGTTTTCTAATATACAAAATTTTCAAAACCATTGAACTTTGCCTTGAGAATACTTGTAGGAAGCTACATCATTATTCATAAATAATGGTTTTATTATAGTTAATACACTACATAAATAACTACTATATTAACCACAACATACGATTGCATAAAAAGTGATAAACATGAAAAAATCACCTTTAACTATCAAGAAAGACCTTTAGCATGTTGCATTGAAAAATATTCTACTCAGATTTGAATTAGACATAGGTTTCTAGATTATTAGTTGACTAAAGCTAATAATATTAGAAGTAAATGGCAAAATTGGTCTTAGCCATTGACCTATAATATGTTAGTGTAGGTTTCTAGATTATTAGTTGACTATAGCTAATAATATTAGAAGTATTGTGTCAAAATTGGTCTTAGCGATTGACCTATAATATGTTAGTGTAGATTGTCTTAAATTATATTTTTTTACTCTAAAGTATACCCAAGAAAAAATATTGTCGTGAAAAAATATTGGCATATGTAGTGTAAGGGGATGTTGCATTCGATGGAGCCAAGCTCACGGAGCTTGCGCTAGTGCCGAGTCAGGTGCTCTTGGTTCAAGGGTCCAAGCAGGGATCTACCAAGCCGAGTCCGACCAGGGGATCATTCCGAGTATGGTGCGGCCGAATGTTGAGACAGGTTGTTATTCAATGGGGGGCCTGCAGAGGCAGAGCTCAGGGTGTAGGATCTGGTCAAGGACCGATCCGAGGTGAAATCGAGGTGGCGAAGTAGGCGCCACGAGCTGCTACAGGTTGCAGTGGGGTGTATTAAGGATGCACGAAGTCAGTCACATGGTTGTGCAAGTGAGCCACGTTTGACGTGCAAGTGAGCCACACGTTGGGTGTGTAAGTGAGTCACACAGGGTGTGCAAGTTAGTCACAATGGATGTGCCGGGTTGGATGCTGGCTGTGTGAGTCGGAAGGGCAGAATGTGGGGGATCGGGCGATTAAATCTTTAAAATTTCCTATTAACTTCAAATGTTGTGGCTAAGACAGATTGACAATGGAATTAGAGAGATTATTTAAAACTCTACAACATTCTATTTTCGAGCACAACAAACGTAACAGGTTGCCAACAGGAACACGAGGACTATTTTCACCCCTAAAGTCTTCTATGTTTGAATGTTACAGCTAGAACAGGTTGCTAAAGAAGTCAAAGAGCTTAATTAAACCATGACAATATTTTAGTTTCAAATACTGCAATTGCAATAGTATCAAGGGGTTTATTTAAATCTTGAACTTCCTACTATTTCAAGTAAATAGACTCCAGTACTCACAACAGGAAAATGAAAACATAGAGAACAAATGGCTGCTAGCAGCACCTACAATGGAGAAGGAGAGGAGATGCGCAAACACAACCATTAGGGCTCAAACAGGATAACGACGACCATCAATGTAAACAAAATAGAGCTTGTTTGATATTACAGTTGCAGATAATTTGAAAGGTGATGGATTATTAAGAAAGTATGATTGCATTTAATTCTTTTATCAGAGATAGCATGTATCAAATAAGAGAAAGCAACGTCATAGTTCCATGACACTGAGTAAAGATAATCTACTAACCTTGAAACAGATCACGATCTGAAATTGGTGAACTAGGGTTAATACTTCTCTTTCCTAGAATGATTTGAGAGCCAACGAATAGAGACAAAAATCCTATCCTCAGCAGCTTGACCCAATGCACCTACTCTCCCCTGATGCCCCCTTCTTTCTCTAGATTCTAGCACCTACTTCTTCGGCAAGGTCCATAACCTGGATAGAGGTGATCCCTGAAGATGGATATGGCTCTTCCACGCCATCCATTGTGATGGCTTCCTACAAAAATGTGGATGATAACCCCATTTCTAGAGAACTGAAGATTCAAGTTGATACAATAATTGATGCTACTCTGGTACCCATATACGACATCATGGGTCCATTTCATGAAACCACCATCAAAGGTGTTACCAGCCATCAAGATGGAGGAAATTCTTAATATGTGAACTGTGCCCCTTGATAAAAATGAAGATACTTGGACTCAACTCCACGCCGAAAGAGCAGGTTGAAGATAATTGGAATGTATAAGCAACACCATCCACTAGTAGTATCATCTTGCAATTCCCTGTGAGGGTCTTTTTTTTAACAAAGCAAGTCCTTCAGAGCATCAAATAGAGTCCTTTTTTGTAATGTGCCTTCCTCCAAAAATAGCTCCATTTTCTCCATTATTCTTGTTAATGATGTGCATGGGATTCCTTATACATTTATTGCAATCTGGTAGGATTCCCTCCAAATAACTCCTCACTTTCCATTCTCGACATGCATTGAAGAGAGAGATTTTCTTTCGCACCTATTACCATTATAAAATAACTATGAAATCATTTTCCTAGCACTTTATTTATTACCATCCTGTTACAATTTCTCCACTTCCTGCATCAAAGAGCCATTACCATTTTGTTGTAACTGACCCCTAAATGAGTTTCCCCAAGATTTTTTTCAATGTTCGCGATAGGAAGAGATATTTTCATGTAGTACATGCAAAGAATTTATTGGATAAATCTGCGGATTCTCAGGCAAGGATATGAGAACATCATGTTTAGTGTATTGGGTATATATAACATTCGACGCAAGAAGAACTTCAATATAACACCAAATTAAATGGTAACCCAATGGTGGATTGACAAGATTCTTCTCCACTCAACTTATCTGGTTGAGAGGAAAGAGACGACAATAAGAACTTGAAGTTTCGAATTAGAAAAGGCTACTAGATGGCACATGCAGTAGGTCAAGACTCCCAAAGCCCAAAGGCCGATGCCAAAACAAAAGCTAACCAATATAAAACTTTCAATGAAAGTGTCATACTATAAGTAAAGATTAAACAACAAGATGTTGAGTCATATGGCGCTGTTAGAGGGAGAGAAGCATATTCTTGAATTGCGAGCAGCCAAGAGTTTATTTACTTAATCGATACAAGTTAAGCATGATGCTAGCCCTTCAAAACTAAATGCATAAGACCACCACTAGATTAGCTAGAGCTTTGTTGTAAGAAGGTAGAACAAGTTCTTTACTCTCTTAAGCTAAAACTTCCTGTAAGCTTTGAGGTAAGTTGTTAGAACTTTTATCTAATTTTTCACAATCTCATAAGACACAAATCAAACATATTGAATCCATACAAGACCACACCAAAACACATAATGAAACAAAAAATAACATCACATAATGATGTGAACGGAGGGGTACTACATATCACATTTTTTGAATCCAAAATATGTGTCACATTCTATGCTTCACATACTATAGGATTAAAAAAAAAAATTGAATTTCATGAAGTTTTGATCAAGTTAAGGTGGTTAGACAAACGAGTTTTTTATATTTTTTAAAAGTTGTAATAAAAATTCATAATCAATTATTCACTTAGAAAAAAATTACAAAAAATATGTGTCACATCTGAACATGAGTCCTCTACTTATATCTAAAATCTTATAAAAACATTATCATTTTATTGTGGTTAGGGTGGTCACACAAACACCTACTTCTTATTTATCCGAAATTTAAGTACTCTTTGGAATTTCAAATTTTCACCAAATAGATTTTTTTTTTAATAAATAAACCTAGTAGTTTAGAAACTAAATTCAATTTTCTAAAGATTCTATTCTTACATATTTTTGAAATAATATAGATAACTTATTCAATTTTTTACGTCAAGAACTTGCCTAACTCTGATTTTTCTAAATGTTTTGCCACCTAAGGGCCTATTTTTTCCATGATGATCCTACACATACCCAATGGCATAATAAAGGTATTAAGAATCCTCCTCACGTGTAAGTATGGATGGATATGAACTTAAAATGTAGGGAGCTGCATAGATAATTCTTAATGATCAACCAAGCTTGCTTAATTTGAAATATCGGTTTAAAGGACATTGTAATATGACTTGTAAACCCACATTCAAAGCAACAATAGCTTGATAGGAGCTCAAATAATTTCTTTTGGGTTTGGTAGGTATGCAAAATCCTACCTAGGAAAAATAAAATAAAACAAAAAATAACATGCAAGTGGTCTGATATCCTTTTGAGAGTCGTATTGATAGGTTGCTCTATTTTACCTATGTTATACTAAATTTAGAATGATTATTTATTAAGATTTTTCCTAGACATGAATGATATGACCCACTAACTTGATGGTATCACAGTTTAGCAAGCCACAAGAATATATATATATTCCTTTCAAGAAGTTGTGGGTTCTTTCCTATGGACTTGTGTGTTGATGTAATAAGTAATACACATAAGTTAAAAAAAAAAAGATTTATTAGTACTATTTAAAATGAATAATGTTGATGAAAATGATAAGTCTAATCTCGGTCAACCCATTTAGATTTGGGAAGGAGGAATTATCTTATTGAATATATTCAAATGCATGATATGAGTCATTATTAAGCCAATAAATTTATTATTATATTGGGTGTAAATTATATCAATGTATTTGGTATGCTTAAGGTTTGCACTAACTCAATAGACCTAGTTAAATTAGATACTAAGCTAATGCTATATGTGAGACACATTAGACATCCTAGTCATAATATGAAGTTGAGTAAATAATCTTACTCTGTATGGATATTGGTAAGTGCATTGTCATGATTTGGAAACACACAAATAGTTTAAATTCTAGAATTCAAAATGTATCTAATCCCCTATTATGTAATCTTGATCCATTTCTAACAACATAAAGGTAGAAATTGACATTATGCCATGACATTGATTTATAAGCATGACATCATTCCAAGACAAAATAAGATTATATACCATCAAAGAATGATGTATCTACTTTTAACACAAATAATATGAGGCTTGGTTCATGGTTGCATAATATTGTAATTAATGGTGGCTCCATTTAATGGTACTACAACCACAATTTTATAAACATATCTTTAAGTTTGAAACTCAATACTTTCATATTTCATTGATACCATCCAAAATGCTTTATATAACTACATGATATTCACCAACCTCTTAAATATGAGAACATTAATACTGGATTTATCATGTGAATGAAGGAAGGATAGTATAGATTCCATAAACCATAATATGCTTGGATACCAAATGAAAGATTATTGTCATTTGATGGAGGTTGTCATTGAGATTGAGTTGAGAAATAAACTATTTGTAATCATACTAGACAACATCTCAGATATCTTATTGCTTAGCAATGACGCTATATTTAGTTATAGTTGACAAAAGTGAATATTTCATATTTTGTGAATTGGATTATTTTGAAGTATGTGGTTTCGCCAAAAGGTAAAGAGATTGAGAATATATTATTATTGGAAGAATATCTTTATATGTTGATCTAAAGGATATAGTGTTGTCAATCATCTAGAGTTGACTTGTGTATTGACTATGCTTAGAGAAAGTTTACAACTATTGCAATATGCCTTTCAAAGTTTAAATAATGTTTGTATGGCCTTATGGAGGCATACATGTTCTAACTAAGATTGACGTCATAATTAATATGATTGTGAATCTTGGCCATATTACTAGAATATTATATTGTGAAGAGATTTTGAGTATGGATACTTTCCTTGTTAGCAAACTATCTTAAATGTGATATTTATTTCTACTAGGTTATCCTCATACATGACTGTTCAAGGGGTTTCTCATTAGTATAATATAGTGACCTTCAAGATATTAAGAACCAACACCCTTGTGATATCTAAGATCACCAAATCATGTTCTAATCATATATATAAAACCCTATATTAATATTATAATCCATGTGCCAAATGTTGTGTAATATCCTTGATAGGTAATTTTAAGAGATTCTAGGATGCTTTTTTGTACCATGAGTAATAAAGGTGGTGAAGTCTAATTTGAGATCTTGATGTCTTCAGATAAAAATGTTATAGTTTAGGCTTGCTAAATTGGGAATTGTGTTGGAATTCTTAACTTGTTGTGAAATACTATTGAGTGGTGGGAATCATTAAGGGAACCCTATTCAAGCATGACATAGTAATTAATGAAACCTTAGTTATGTTAACTTGTGTGTAGGTGTCCTTGAGAGACCATATAAGAACTATGTGTGACTTTGATCCATTTTGAAGTGGGTACATAGGTGGTACTTGGGCAAAGGATGCCTCTGTGACCTCAAGTCCATAAGGTATAGGGGGAATAAATCCTAGATTTTGGGATTGTTCCCAATTGGTCAACTTTCTCTCTTCAGGAGGCTTTAGATGAGGCCAAACAAGTATTAGATGGTTATGAAAACCCGACAACTTGTCTTTAATACATAATTAGTGTCAGAATAGTAAGTTGAAGGAAAGGAATGAATTAGACTACTTGGTAGTGGTTACTATTGAGTTGAGCTCACCTCATGTTGGTACTAAGTGAATCCTTTAATGTATTGTGAATATTAACTTCAAACTTAAAAGACTCTGTATAGGATTCTAACTCAATTGATTATGATCTAATTAATCTACATTAAGAACCCATCTTCTAGTTATAATGCTAAGCAGCACTCAACAAGCACTACTATTATGCTTGAGATTGACATGTGTTTAAGGGTAATACTATGCTCAAGATGGATAGTAGTCAAGGAGTAGTACTATTATGCTCGATATTGACAAATGTCCAAGGGAAATACTATGCTCGAGATGGAAAATAGTCAAAGAGTAGCACTTTTATGCTTGAGATTAATAGGTGTCTAAGGGAAATACTATGCTCGAGATGGAAAATAGTCAAGGAGCAGTACTATTATGCTCAAGATTGATAGGTGTCTAAGGGCAGTACTATGTTCAACATGGACAGTATTCGAGGAACAGTACTAATATGCTTGATATTGATAAGTGTCTAGTGGCAATATTATGCTCGAGATGGACAATAGTCAAGGAGCATTTCATTGGTTGCCTAGTCGTCTACTAGACTACAAGGAAGAGAGTTTCTGATGAAAAATAGATATGTAACTATTGGACCAACCTTATAGTATATTTTTGACATATTGTGATATGGAAATAGTGTACTTGACCCTATTGAGTTGAGGTTGACCCTATTGTAGTATGAGAGGCACTGAATCCTCTTCCTAGTTTTCTAATGGTGCAAAAGACTAGAGAAAATGATGGGACTCACAGTGTAGTGCACAATGTACTGACATTCCTTTTCTATTTGGGATGCATTAAGGGAAAGTATGTGATAGCCAATGTGAAGGTGTTTTCCAATCACAATTGTACTTGTGATATACATAAGAGCTAATCACCATTGTACTTATGATTTATGTATTCAATCTAATTACTTTGTATATGTGATGTATGTTAAAGCTAGTCATTGGTTATTTATGACATATGTTGTAGCTAGTCATTGTGTATATATGTAGCGTATGTTGGAACCAATCACTATGTAAATGTGATGTTCATGAGTTGGTCACCTTGTGTATATGTGATGTGTGCTTGAGTCACTTCCTATGGGAATTGGGGAATTATGGAATGATATGACCCTTGAGTATTTGTGTATGTTTGCACAATACATATTGGCAATGTTTAGCATAAAACCAACACTTTATGGTGAGTTACTATTTTTATATTCAATTGGACTAAGTTTTATAAATAATCATTGTTTAAAGAGAGATCAAAGATCTCAGACAAGAGGAGAGAAAGCACTCCCTCTAAAATTGTGAGGTGAACTGTGAAGCCTTTGATTTCCTACAAAGGGATATGTAGGCAAGGTCATCAAGCATGAACTCTTGAGGCTTAGGTCTAGGTCTAGGAATGGCCTTAACCTTGGGATCTTACCACTCCTATGTGTAATCATATAATGGTGATGTCGTTGATGAACCCTTGAGGCTTAGGTCTAGGTCTAGGTCTAGGTCTAGGAATGGAATTAAGATTCAGAGCTTACCACTCCTATGTGTAAGCATACAAATAGATAAATCTAAGAAATAGGATTGATCACTAGAAATGAGAGCAAATGGAAAAAGATAAAGATTCAAGCATAAACACATCATTTTTACTACATTTTTAGCATTAAAAACAACTAGGACTCAAGGTAGATGTCAAATAAAAAATAAATGTGAAATGTGTACAATTTGCACTATTATAATTACAAAGAATTAAAAATAATAAATTAAATTTTATTATTTTCCATCCTTATCAAATAAGAATGTTACAATGACTAAAATGTACGATAAAATATCCATTTAATAAAGCAATTCAAATGCCTATATAATTCATCACAAAAAAACATTAAGTACTAAAAATATATTTAATATTAACCTTCAAATGTTCTTCCCATAATTTCCACTTTAGTGTAATACTCTTTTTAAAAATAATGGTTGTAGTTTAAATTTAAAATCTAGAAACATGACAAAGGGAGCCATTATGATTGAAATGGAATAAATGTTAAAAGTAGAGATTAAACACAAAATTAAGAGTATTTTGAATTTTTAAAATACCAAAATAATTTAAAATATGAAATGAGAACTTATTTATTTATCTTCATAATAAAAAATGATAAAGTATTTTTTAGAAAAAAAATCTGTTGATTTTTAAATAAAATAAAACTAACATATTATACTATAAATATATAGCATTTCAGAGATATTGATTAATGATATATTGATTTCATGTTATAAACGATTGTCATATTATGTTTTGGTAGGAAATGTTTTGTTTCCTATGTTAGGAGCTAATGTTCACATGGGTTAGTTATTTGTGATAGGTTTGTTAGTACTATAATATCATATAAAGGGTAATATAATATTATTAATTGTACAAGATAGTGTAGCTATATGAGTTGTTACAACTCATATTATTAGAGAGTGGATCCTAAAATGTAGGAGATTAAACTCCTACATAATTGTGTAATATGTGTGGCATGAAAATGAAATAAAATAGTAATTCAATAAAATATTATTATAGTGTGTGAAATTTTATATATGCCTCTACCCAAATTCCCAACATGGTATCAGAGTGCACATTTGAGCTTAACTCTCTCATGAGGGCTCAGGAACATAAAATAACCTATTTATTTGTTCCTTACTACTACTACTAGGAATAAGAGGGATATTGGTCATGAAGTAAGAGCCAGTTATTATCTAGAGCTATTGAATCCCACTCACAAAATGCAAGCTAAGGTAGTTGTAGCTCAAGAGAATCAAATATTACTTGTTGATGGAAGAAGAGTTCATGGTGAACTGGAAGCAAGGTCCAAGGTCGATAATTTGCACATCACTCTGATGAGCATTGGGATCTTGAGGCCTTGTATGAAAGAGAGAAGATTATTTGTCTCTTAGTGTTTTGTTGGATTCAACAAGTTGTTGCACTTATATGTGGTCTAATTTGGGGTGTTATTTACTTAGTTGTTGCTATTTGGATAGTTGTATTTATGTTGTTGTATTTAGGTATTGTATGCATATTATGCTCAATGTGTTTGGCGGTGGTATTTGTGAGTGGCTTGGGGATCACAGTTGGGGTTGCAAAGAGACGACCTTAAAAAGATGTTGATTGAAGCTCTCCCTGTCTACCAAACAAAGAATCACAAGGATGAGATTGGATGCGTGATTCTCTTATGCAAGTTAGAGGACAATGAAAAGGTAAGATTGTTGCCAAAATGCATTCACAATTTTCATGTTGATTCCATCAAAATATGGTTTGATTCAAATCCAATCTACCCAATCTATCAAATCGGCTACTATCTTGGCTTGAAGTCAAGGCTAGCCTTGTTTTGGTTGGCGAGGCATTGGGTGCAGCAGGTGAAGAGAAAGTGTCAACCTCCTAGCACAACAATGTATTGGTTATTACTATGATTTCCTCTTCCATTACTGTCCTGATCATTCTCTCAAATTCCAAAACTATGGGTGATATATTTTAAGGTCAAACTTGAACATGATTGAAGGGTTTTCTCCAAAATCAATGGGAAGTATTGTTGAGGACATACCACATAGAAGACTTGATTTTATGATGTTTTATGCCAAATGATTAGTGGATCTTGCCTCTAAATATTTGGTGAATATTTATTTTCAAATTTCTTATTTGTTTAAATATTAATGTAAAATTTTAGATATATGTATCAAAAAAGGAGGGGTAGTATTATTTATTGGTTTTATAAAATCAATATAGGAGAATTTATATTAGCATGTAAAGTAATATTTTTCAGAGTGCATGGTCAGTGGTACCCAACACACCTCAATTGTTGTAAGTTCACATTCAAGAGAGGTTCTAAAACTAAGCCTTCAAGACAAATTCATTGATTAAGTAGCAAACCTACTAGAGGATGGAGGCACAGGAGGCTAGAGGACATTCAACGACCTCTTGTCATTTCACTAGCGATGTGGTTGTATAATTTTTTTGGTGACAAAACTACTTGCACCAAATCGGCTAAAGTCGAGGCTGACTTATAGTGGCAGTGGCAGTTTCCTATGCTACTAGAGATCTAGTGGCAACGGTCAACAACAGTGGCTACAATTCAGAACATTGTAAACATTTCCTTGTTAAATTTGAAAGGAGGAGAATAGGGACATATTGGATGTTGTAAACAATTGAATAGGAGACCAGATAGCTATAGACATCCTCTGACTACTAGAATTTGTTGAAGTGTGATCAGCAAGTGATGAGTCCACTAGTAGTGAAAGCGAGATAAGTTCTCGTATGTTGGTGACCATAAGCAACAAGATCCAAAGAGCAGTATGAAAACCTAGAAGTATTCATAAGCATACAATTATGTTTACAGTTCATGTGATATACATTCTTCCCATGTTCACACTAGGGGGAGGTGTTACAAGTAAATGTTCACATAGCTTAGTTGTGATAGCTTTGTTAGTAATAGAATATCATATAAAGGGTAATATAGTATTATTAGTTTTACGAGAGATTATAGTTGTATGAGTTCTTAGAACAACTTATTATTAGAGAGTTAATCCTAAAATGTAGGATATTAAACTCCTATATGATTGTGTAATTTGTGGAATGAGAATGAAATAAAATAGTAATACAATAATATTATTATAGTGTGTGAAATTTTCTATCTACCTTTACCCAAATTCACAAGATCCTATTGGTTAAAATTAGTTTTTAAAAAAATATATATAATCATTAAATTTCCATTCAATCTATTCATGATAGCCTAATAGCATTTTGCAATTTCTTCAAACATGAACCCTTGACAAATTAATCCAAAAAAAATCAATAAAAACAGTTGTAAACTATTTGTCTATAGAAAAATAGTATTCACATTGTATTTACAAACTTGAAATGACTCTTAAAACATGCATATGTTGATTTCTAGCATTAGCTCTCAAAGCAATGATGGTATAAAATAACACATGTTTAAACTTAATTCAAAAATAACTTTAGATTCTACTAAACACCCATGATAATTTTACAAAGTATAACATTAATTATGCACACCATTTTTTTGGCTTAAATAATATAGATACATACAATTCAATTAGAAAGTATAAAGTAAAATGCAACAATCCTAATTCATAAACAACTACAAATACTGAAAAAATAATACCCTTCATAATCCCAAAACTAGTTCATGAAATCCTAATAAATCAAATATTGGACCCCTTTGTGTTGATTGTTATGACATTTTAAGGAGGATGGAACTGAACTGCATTGAAGTTGTAGCAAGGAATATAACAAATCAAATTAAAATAAAATATAATAGTATATATCATATAGAATTCAATTAAAACATTTAGAATACAACACAATTTAACTCATAAATAACTACAAATTTTGTAAAAGCAATACTCTCCTTAGCACCCTAAAACCAATCAATGAAATGCTAATTGAAACCTTGATAATCTCGCAGCTCAATTTTTGCTGATAACAGAAAAATCATTTTAAATTACCTTACAAATGTTCATTACTCTTTTGTTAAGACAAAGGCCATGAGATATGCTGAGCCTTGCAACAAAATATAAACCTTCGAAAAAAAAAGATGCCCTCCATTGTGACATCATATTTGTAAAGTATTAATCTCATTCTCTCCCACCGTTTTAGCTTCATTTATCTTTGTTCATCTCTCTTTTCATTGTTTATAATTTATTGTTTTATAATCTAGTATTTCAATTTTTTTATTTTTTATTTTCAAATCATCCAACTCCCTTTCGATTTTTCCCCCAACATAATCTATCTTTCTGATTTCTTTTATTCTAATGAACCAACATACTTTGTTTTCGCTTTTTCAATAGCCTCAATCTCCATGTGTTTTTTATTGTCAAACACAATAAAATTGTCTGCTATAATTTGCAGAAGATCATTAGATTTTATAATTTTGCACCAATTTCGTTCTAATTTTACACCAATTTTTTTTTTTTAAATGATAAATGTAACATTCATTTTTTCATTTATTAATTCAAATTGACATACAAAAATAATGAAGTTAATATTTTACTCTCATTTCCAACAAACAAATATACAATTGATAAACTGTATTTATCAGTCAATCAAATCCTTGGCTACTCTTGTTAAATATAATATATATTACCCAATCTATTATAATTGTAGTTTTTCCACTCTCGAGAAAAATTTCTACCTATTGACAACTTCTGAAACCAACAAAATACATTTTGTTCTCTTTTGTTATACATAACGAAAAACAATTCTTTTAAAAGAATCCACGTATAGTAATTTTTGTTACATGTGCATAAAAATATGTAAAATATTTAAATATTATTAGTCTTAATGAAAGGGTTTTCCTATAAAAATAAAGTGCATAAAACTAATTTGGTGTGGTTTTCTAATTGCTATTATTTTTTTAAACATTCTTACCGATAGGTTGTTCTCCAAATAGGTTTCAATCTACATCACTTTCGGTTGATTCTTTTTCATCTATTTCTTATGGAACTTCTCTTTCTGTTCGACCAAGTAGTCTTTCAATTTCAGTAATTGTTATTGATTTTGTTTCTTCCTTTCCTATTTGAAAAGATGGGTCAAAAAAACTACTTGGACTAAAAAAATTCCCATAAAATATTCTTGATCATAGTAAAAACTAAATTAAAAATTATTTATTATTTTGTGTTTCGGTGGAATTGGTTGACTCTATATTCTATTTTTGTTTTTTATCTATTGTATATGCATGTATTTAAGATGTTTGAAATTAAAGTAAAATATTAAAAATTATAATAAATTAAAATAATAAATGGGTAAAACATATAAAAATAACACAATTAAAAGTATTGTTAGTATAAAACGTATATCACAAAATTAGAATATTTATTATATTTCATAATAATGATATTTTAATTACATATTTTTCTCTTTTATTAATGAAATCTTTCATCCACATAGGATTATGAATTATTATTCACATCTCTTCATAGTTTTGTAATTTAAAACAAATTTAAATTTTATCGAAATACTAATCAAAAGGCCTATGGAGTTGTTCTAAAAATTGCAAAATCTAGCTTGTACATTTGTATTGATAGACGAGGATATAGACACATCTATACCATAGACTTTTCTTCTTTCTCCATGCTCAACTTCTAGTTTTCTTCTTTCTTCACACTCAAATTCTATTTTTCCTCCTCAATGCTCAACTTTTATTTCTCTTTCTCAATCTTTTATACATTTTTTTATTCAACTTCATTTTTTTCTTTGTGATTAACAAATTGTTCACATCACATCCGATTTTTTAATATCTTATGAGTAAAAATTAAAAACAAAATACAACAATTATTCATATCCCTTTGAAATCTTACATTAATTATTTTTCTTTGTCTTAGATATTTTATGTCTTGGTATTTTTCCCATTACTGATTTTGAATCAACCATTTCATCTGATTATTGTAAAATACTCAATTGTCTTTTAAAAAAATCAAGACCATTCTTTGCTAAAGTCAGCAAAGTTAAGTGGAAGTTGTATAATCTTTTGAAATACTTGTTTGTTAGTTCTTGATAATTTTTGAATGACCTAGATTAATTTTTTTCCTTCAATATCTTTTAATTATACCCATTTTCTATCAATCGTTTTTCAATTCCTAACACTATGTTTATTTCACACATTGATAACACAAAATTGATTGTTAATAAAATTTGTGCCAAATGTATATCTATTTTAAAAATTTAGTATAGGACACATATTATTTCAATTAGTATACTAATCATATTAAAGTTTTTGCTAAACAAAAAAAGAAATTGCATTGTGTACATACTTGCAAAAGAATATTTTTTAACAACAATCAAAATCATGAATAAAAATAATTATTTACAAATTAGTCACAGATGTTGAACTATTTTTTGAATTGACGTTGTCTTGATTTGAGGATTAAAACTTAATTTTGTCCCTTCTTTGATAATTTAACTTGTTTGTATGATCTAAGTATTATATATAATTCATCACTTGAGTATTAATTGGTTTTAAAACATTTATTACTAACTTTATGACACTTCATAATATCGTAACAAAAACTGTTGGTAAAGATACATATTTCAGTACTACCCAATTATTAAGAATTTCTGATTTGTCAAAAATTTCTCATTATACATAAGTAATTGTACATACCAAAACCATTGTAAGTAGGAATGGATAAATAATTTCAATCCAAACATTACACTTTTTTTTCAACCATATATCCAATACGTGTTAAGTCATTGAGCCCTAGTCATAAATCTTTTCAACTCTTTGGTGATCTCTACTATCATACCTGCTAATGCTAATAAAAATCACCAAAAAGTTGGAAGGACTTATGACTAAGGCCTAATGGCTTAACACCTGTTGAAGATATATTTGGAGAAATAATAAATATAAATGTATTGAGATTATTTATACATCCCTTCTTATAGTGGTTTGGCATGTACAATTACATGGATATTATGGGTAATTTTGGACAAATCAAATGTGTTTAATGATTGGGCAATATCAAAATATGCATCTTTACAAACAGCGTTTGTTATGATATTATGGAGTATCACAAAGTCAGTAATGGACATTTTAAAATCAATTAATACTAAGACGATGAATTATATATCATACCTAGATCAAGCAAACAAGTAAAATTATTAAAAAAGGTGATATTAGATATTATTTAAAAAAAAAAATTGGCAAAAGGCCTTGTGTGGTTTTCAAAGCCTGTTTGTGGGTATATGCAACAAGATTTTTATATTGTGGCCTTTTTTTAATGATGTATAAGAAAATTGTTTTTTAATCCTAAAATCAAAACCACGTCAATTTAAAAAATAGTCCTCACATCTGAGACTAAATCGCAAATAATTGTTTTTATTCATGATTTTGATTGTTGTCAAAAAAAACTATTATTTTGCAGTTATGTACAACGTAACATTTTAGTTTTGTCTAGCAAAAAACTTAAGTGTGATTAGTATACTAGTTGAAATAATACTTTTGTTCTATACCAAATTTGTAATACAGTTATACATTTGGCACAGATTTTATATGTCATCAATCTTATATTGTTAGTGTGTGTGAAATAAACACGATATTGCGAATTGAAAAAAGACAGATAGAAAGGGCTATAATTAAAAGATATGGAGAAAAAAACCTAACAAGTCATTCAAAGATTACCAATAACTAACAAACAAATTTTTCAAAAGATCATATGACATCCACTTAACTTTGCTAACTTTAGCAAAAAGCAATCTAATTCTTTTTTGGAAGGACAATTGGGAATTTTACAATAATTGGTTGAGAAGGCTGATTTAGAATCAAGTATGGGAAAAATATCAAAACATAAAACATTTAAGACAGATAGGGATAAATAATTAATATAATATTTTAGAGGGATATGAAGAATTGTTGCCTTTTGTTTTTATTTTTTATTTGTAAAATACTAAAAAATTGGATGTGACCTAAAACATTTGTTAATCACAGGGACAAAAAATGAAGCTGGTCAAAAAAGGAAATAAATGATTGAGAAAGATAAATAGAAGTTGAACATTGAGAAGGAGGAAAAATAAAATGTGCGTGGAAAATAAACAAAAATAGAATTTGAGCATGAAAAAAAAGAAGATAAGTTCATATAGATGTGTTTATACCCCCGGCCACTAGATATGATTGTACAACCCAGATTTTACACTTTTAAAAACAACTCTGCAAGTTTTTTGGTTGGTATTTGGATAAAAAAAAATTTAAAAAAATTGCAAAGCAATGAAGAGACGTGATCAATAATCCATAATCCTATATTGATGGAATATTTCACAAATAGAAGAAAAAAAAAGCAAATTAAAATACATTTATTATGAAATATAATAAATATTATAATTTTGTGTTAAACATTTTACATTAACAATACTTTTAATTATGTTATTTTAATATCTTTTACCTATTTATTATTTTAATTTATTATAATTTTTAATATTTTACTTTAATTTCAAACATCTTAAAACACATGCAGATACAATAGATTGAAAAACAAAAGCAAAATATAGAGTCAACCCAATTCTACTAAAATAGAAAACAATAAATAATTTATAAGACTTTTTTCTTATTATGATCAAGAATATTTAAAGGGCAATCTCTTAGTCCAGGCGTGGAATTTGATGGTCTATTTGACCATTTTTTACATTTTGGACTGTATATTACAACCTAAAAATTTATTAGACCGTATCATTTGACTTGCTATATTTTTATATAACCGTAAATATGACACTTCAAATTATTATTGACTTGCTATATTTTTATATAACCGTAAATATGACACTTCAAATTATTATTAAACCGTGAAAATTTATTGTAGGCATATATATATATATATATAATGTTTATGATAAAAATATAAATTAGTTTATAATTGGAAATTGAAATAATTTTTTCTAATTTCACTTTATATTAATATATATGATTTATTATAAATATATTTATTAATTCAAAATCTGTTGAGAATAGAATCTTTTCAAGATTAAATATAGTTCTTTCTAATTTTTTAAAGATTTTGACTTTTTTACTAATAATTATCATTTTTTTTATATTAATATATATGATTTATAATATTTATTATAAACATATATATTAATTCAAAATATTTTTAAAATAGAATATGATTGATTTTTAACTTTTTGAATATTTTAACAAGATTTATTTTCTACATAATTTAAAAACTTGTTACAATTAACAATAAATTTAAGATTTAATATTTATTTCTAATTATCAATATTTTCTAATTTTACAGTTTTTTAATATATATAGGATATTCTTATGAATAACAACATAGCACAAATTTTCATTGTATTTTCAAAGCATTTATTTTATAGCATTTTGTGTATAGTGATTCTTAGCTTTGATTTTCTTCAATAGAGCATTTGTTTTTATTGGTGAGATGTTGAAATTTTGTTTTCCTTATACAAATAATTTATGGTTTTAGATAAATGAATTTAAGATTAAACTATAAAAAAATTTGAACAATAGGAGCTAATTTCACTTTATAGCATTGTTTTTTCAACAACATTTATTTTACAGTGATTCAGCTTTGATTTTTTTTCTAGTAGTTGTGTTTTATTTGTGAGCATTTTGAAATTTTAGATAATGAGTTGAATAAGGATTAAACTATTTTTAATTTTATATAATTATTTTTGGATAGGTTTGAAATTGATATTTAAATATGATATTAGATAGATCAAATCGCGGATTGAACTATTTTTAATTTTATATAATTATTTCTTACTAAATTTTATTTGAAATTGATATTTAAATGTGTTTTTAGATAGACCAATTCAAACATTAAATTAATTTTAATTTTATTTAACAATTTCTTGGTAGGTTTGAAATTGATATTTAAATGTGTTTTTATGATATTTACACATATGAAATCAATAAATTAATTTATAGTCAAAATAGTAATACAATTTTACAAATTAGAGAATAAATATATGGAAAAAACAATCATATTGTGCAATATAATTATTCTTAATCTAATACTCTATGCATTGTCAAAATGTAAATTACATATATATAATTATTTAATTATCAATAAAATTTATTATATGCAATTGGATTTACTAATTGAGTGCATGCACATAGTTTCTAAAATATGTAAATTTTCTAACATAATTATTTTATAAAATAATATTTCATAGATTACTACTATATTAATTTTTTTACGTACTTCAAATTTTTTTTTGACAGTTAATTTTTTTCATAAAACGTAAAATGACAGGTATTTAAATGAATAAACCGTCACAAAATTTTCATATGACAGGCAAGGGTGGCCGTCAAATTCCAGGTCTGTCTTAGTCCAAATAACTTACCCAACCTGTCTTCTCAAATAGGAAGGAAAGATAAAACAGAACTAATGGCAGATACTGAAACTGGAAAACTACTTGGTCTAACAGAAAGAAAAAGGTCAAACGCAGAGAAATGAAAGAGAATCAACCAAAAGTGATGCAAGTTGAAACCTATCTAAAAAAAACCTATTGGTAAGCATGTTTTAAAAAAGAATAGAAATTAGAAACCCACGCCAAATTAGTTTTATGCACTTTATTTTTATAAAAAAAAAAAAATCATTAGGCTTACAATATTTGAATATTTTACACGTGTTTATGCACAAGTAACAAAAATTACTAGCCATGGATTGTTTTAAGAGAATTGTTTTTTGTTAGAACAGCAAAAAAGAACAAGATGTGTTTTATTACTTTCAAAAGTTGTCAACAGATGGCAGAAAATTTCTTCGAGACTTGGAAGGCTACCTCAATTATGATAGTAGAATATTGGTTGGCAGGTGCAACTCATCAATTGGATATTTGTTTGTAGGGAATAAGACAAAAACATGAACTTCATTATTTAGGTATGCCAAACTTTCAAAATTCAATTTTTGTGTGTCAATTTAAATTAATAAATAAAAAAATAAACGCTACATTTTTTTTAATTTTTATTTTGGTTTAAAAATTGGAATGAAGTTGGTGGTATCAAAACCATAAAATTCAATAGCTTTTTTCAGCAAATGATAGTAGAATATTTTATAGAGCTTGAAAATAAAAAGCACATGAAGAAGATTCGGGTTGGCAAAGATAGTGGAAATATAATATGTTAGACCATCACAACAAAAGAAATCAGGAAAATAGATTATGTTGGAGAAGATACTAAAATGGAGGAGTTGAATGACTTGAAAAAATTTAAAGAATTAAAATACAAGATTATAAAACAACAAAATATAAATAATGAAAAGAAAAAAGAAGGAAAAATAAAGTTAAAATGGTAGGAGAAAATGAGTTCAACACTTCACAAACATGATATCACAATGGAAAGCATCTTGATTTTTCAAAAGCTTAGATTTTATTGCAAAAATAGAATATCTCGTGGCCTTTTTCTAAACAAAAGAATAATGAACATTACTAAAATAATTTTATATTCATTTTTCAATTGTAAAAAGACTTTAATTGCAAGCCTATCAAGATTTCAATTAGCATTTCATGGTCTAGTTTTAAGGTGCCAAGGAGAGTATTGATTTTATAAAATTTGTAGTTTATAAATTAGATTATTGTGGTGTACTCTAAATTTTTCACTGAATTGTATGTGATACATAGTGCTTTATTTTATTTTAATTTGACTTATTGTATTTCATACTACAACTTCAATGCGGCTCAATTTCGGCCACATTAAAATGATAGAACAACTAACATAGAGGGGCCCAGTTTCTCATGATAAAAAATGGTCTTACTTATCAATTGATGAGCTAAAGGGGCTCTATAATGAATGGTTCATAAGACACAACACTTGTTGAAGGTTTTACAAATGGGGTTGCAAGCTAAGTGGGATTAACATTGGGGAAAACTTTGTGGTTAAGCACGCTTGAGCTGGAGCACTGCAAGGATGGGTGACCTCCCGGGAAGGCTCGGTGCTTCACCTTTGTGAGCATCACCTAGATGCAATGAGTGTTAAGTGGACCATTCATTATCATGAGAGATGAGTTCTTGTGAACCACTACTCATGAAACATGGGTCAATGAGTTTGACTCCCAAACTACACAGTTTAATCCTAATAGAAATATCATAATTTGACATTATGTGGAAAATACCTCCTTATCAATTGATGAGCTAAAGAGGATCTATAATGAATGGTTCATAAGGCACAACACTTGCTATAGGTTTTGCAAATGGGGTTGCAAGCTAAGTGGGCTTAACCTTGGGGAAAACTCTGTGGTTAAGCGTGTCTAAGTTGGAGCACTACTAGGATGGGTGACCTCCCGGGAAGGCCTAGTGCTTCACCTCTATTAGCATCACCTAGATGCAATGAGTACTAAGTGGACCATTCATTATCATGAGAGATGGGTTCTTGTGAACCACTACTCGTGAAACATGGTCAATGAGTTTGACTAAAAAACTACATGGTTGAATCCTAATAACAATATCATAATTTGACACCCTATGAAAAATACCTCCTACTTATCAAGTGATGAGCTAAAGGGACTCTAAAAGGAATGGTTCATAAGGCACAACACTTGTTGTAGGTTTTGCAAATGGGGTTGCAAGCTAAGTGGGTTTAACCTTGGGGAAAACTCTGTGGTTAAGCGCACTTGACCTAGAGCACTACTGGGATGGGTGACCTCCCAGGAAGGCCTAGTGCTTCACCTCTGTGAGCATCACCTAGATGCAATGAGTGCTAAGTGGACCATTCATTATCATGAGAGATGGGTTCTTTTGAACCACTACTCATGAAACATGGGTCAATGAGTTTGACTCAAAAACTACATGGTTGAATCCTGATAGCAATATCATAATTTGACACGTGAAAGATACCTCCTACTTATCAAGTTTTTTAAATACAATGTAAATACTTTTTTGCTATATAGAAACAGTTTACAACTGTTTAAAATGATTTTTTTAGAATAATTTGTTTAAGGTTCATGTTTTAAGAAATTGTAAAATACTATTAGACTATCATGAATAGACTTAATAGAAATTTAATGATTATATATATTACATTTTTGTAAGGCCCCTCCCTTTATATCAGTGTCATAGCCTTTTATTCTAAAATTTTGCCAAGGCTCTAGAATTTCATTCCACTCCTATTGTCCAGCCTTATGGGAGTATAATCAAATTTTATGACACTAAAACCACTCTACCCCACTCATATTTGAGGGCTTTGGAGTCAATATATTTGGGGACTAATATCCCTGATGAAGTAGTAATCAAAATTAATGACACATTCACCTATGCCCTTGAAACCCTAGATGGACTAAATGCAAGTTATCTTTACCATAAAGGACACATAAGAAGGAATTGCCATATATTATAAGGAATAATAATAGTAACACCCTAAGGGGGAAAAATTTAACTGTTAATCGTGAAGAAAATAAAATAGAAAAAGGGAAATTGGAGAATGTGAACATCCCCTTCTCCTCACCTAGTGATAACTTGAAACTGGATCCCTCTAACACTGAAAATGTTGAGGGATCAAGCATTAATAACACAAGGCGAGGGTTGTCAGATCTAAATCTTATAAAAGATAAGAATGATTCTTCAGTTAGGAATACTAAACAGTTGCAAACCCTAATGAATAAGTTATAGGAAACCATACTAGATAACACACATACTAGTGGGAGGCTATGCCCATAAAATAAGGAAGAAGAAAGCGGAAACACTACTATGCCTTTGGAAAAAGATTGCTTAAACAAAAAAAAGAAAAAATGCACAGCAAATAGCATTTCTAAAAGTTAGGATTAATATGAAACAAAATTAAATAGAAGGAAGAGGTAACCAGAAGAGTGAGAATGAAACAAGTGAATTTCCCATCCTTAATCATAAACCACTCATAAATGAATTAATTTCTAATATAGACATGTAGTGTAGAAAATTGTATCCCTCTACATTTTTACACTTGTTTGGCCCCTTCCTACTAAAATTAGGCTTCTTTATGCCTTATTTAATGCATTTTTTTGAGGATAATCCCATCACTTGTTAAGAGGTCAATCATAATTCGATGATTTTGGATTGTATGGCCCATATTTAATGATTTGGGACTCATACACCACCTTGGGAATATGGGTCTCACCTAAGTTTTGGAGCATTAACCTGAATTTGGAATTAAACATAACCTTTCTTGAAATTTGTGTCCCAAGTTTAGCCTATTGGGAGTCATACACCCCAACTGACATATGAGTCATGCTTACCTTGCTCTTATTTTAAATTCAAATTCTTGGTGGGAATTTATTCTCCTACATTTGTTGTCAGTTTGTAGTATTGTAATTTCAAAAAAAATGGCATAAACAAGTATACATACAAGGTTATTGCACATTTTCTCATAAAAAAGTAAACAAGATCTAGCAATTTTCATGAGCAAGTATCCTAGCAAGTTTATGATCAAGAGCAATTCAAGAGCATTCAAGAGTTGATTATCAAGCATTTTGGAGTTATATTCAAGATTCAAGCATCACCTTAGCAAATCAACTATCTAAGCTCTACAACTTCTAAAATTTTAAAAAAATTCACATCTATCGTGAAGGCGACACTTTAGCAGATCAACTATCTAAAATGGTGATGAATGTGGTTGAGCAGTTTGGTTCAAATATAGCGGAGGTTTGGTAGTAGGGACAAAAGGTGGCGCCCGATGTCATCCACGTTAATGAAGTGGACAATTGGCATGGAGTGGAGTTATCACACTTTGCTTTGGTATAGGGGTTTGAATGCTGGGAGTGATCAATGCATATTTACTCTTTCTCATTTTTGATATGTTCATTCATTTTCCATCTACAAAATTTTGCTAGTGCACATCAAAAGTTGGTGTCTATAGGAAAATGGAAGTTAGTTTCTCTCTCAATGCCTTGAAGAAAAAAATAGCATTTCAGAGCCCTGTCATGGATGAAAGATTGAAGAATATGTTTTCCACAAGTGACTCTTTCTTCCTCAGTTTGGTCTAGGCTCTCTTGGGTATTGATTTTTTGGTCTCCAAATTTTGTTACCACATAAATACAAATATCTCTTCTTTGTTTGTGTATGGGGCCTCCATTTCAACTCACGGGAGGATGTTTGAAGGGTGTTGGAAAGATGTATCAAGTTAGAATGGCGGGCTGGTTTGCAGGAGATCATGACTTGTCCAGTGTTGGGGCACAGTTTTGTCACTGCTCATGGTGACTGGATTGGCTTCCGGGTGTGCCTCACCAATGTCACCCCTTTCATCTGCATAGGGCTCTTGGTAATATCCTAGAAAGGAAGGAAAAAGCCCAAAAGTACTAGGCTTTTATTCTAAATTACGTGCATAATTAGGAATTGATGATTGTTGTTGGGATTCCCATAGAACATATGAATCCAAACCTCTTCCGCTTCAAGTTGACTAGTGCATGGATAGCCATCAAGGTGCGGAGGAGGGAATTTGGTTGTGGTGGGATTTGGGGTAGTCGTGGTGTGGCGCGAGGTAGTGTCAGGGCTTGTGGGTGCAGTTCTAGTCGAGGGTGTGGTTGCAAGGTATGGAGGGTAGTTTAGTGCCCTTTATTTTTTCTCTTTTATTCTTTTGTTGGTTCAGCTACTAGTTTTTTTTTGGACATGAAAATTCTATCAAATTTGTAAATTTTTCTTTGTGAGTGTTTCAGGTAGTGTAGCTTGTGAAAAAAATTGGATTGTGCATTGATGTACTTGGTTGGAAACTGTAAATCTCTAGGTTGGGGTTGTATTTTTGTTGTGATTATAGTTGGAATATGGTTGGGTTTCAGCCATTCAAGAACAAACATTTCTCAATTTTGTATTTTCACATTATAATATAATAATAAAACATATATATTTTACCAACCAAAAAAAAAAGTTTAATGACTCTTTTTGGTTGGTAAACTATATATTTCATTATTAAAATATAAAGTTAAAATACAAAAAAATATGAAATCTCTATGCTCGAGAGGCTAAATCCAACCCAACTATGAACCATCTATAAACAAACCAAAATACAACCCCAACCTAGAAATTTATAGACGTTGATCGAGTGCATAAACACACACACCAAAACAACTATCACCAACTACAAAACCCGATACACCCACAGAGAAAAATTGCAAAATTTTGTAACAGTTTCATGCCCACAGACAACAAATAGTTGAACCAACAAAAGGAGCAAAAGTAAACAAAAAAGGGCACTAAGCTACCCCACTTAAAACCCTGCGACCACACCCTCGACCAACACCATGACCACAAGCCCTGCCCCTGCCTCGCACTACAACATGACCCCTCCCGCGTGACCCACTATGGCCACAAGCCTGCTTCTAAATATCCATGTCCATCCACGCACCAACAGCTTCAAATGGAGGAGTTATGGATTCATTTTCTCCTTGGGAATCCTAGCCACAATCTTCAATTATCAATTATGCACAAAATCCATAATGAAAAACCAATATTTTTTAGTTTTTTCCTTCCTTTCCTAGGTATTACCAAGAGCATTGTGCAAGAGAAAGGGGTGCCATTGGTGAGCCACACCTGAGAAGTCAATCTAGTCACCATCAATGGCAACAAAACCTTGCCTTGGCACTACACAAGCCAGAATTTCCTCCAAACCAACCCATCATTCAGCTTTGATACATTGTTCCATCACCTTTCAAACCTCCTCCCATGAACTAAAATGGAGGCCCCATGCATAAAAGAAAGGGGAAATGTTTATTATGCAGTGACAAAACTTGGAAACCAAAAAATCCATACCCCATAGAGCTCAGACCAAATTGAGGAAGAAAGGGTCACTTGTGGAAAACATGTTCAAGTCAGTCTCTCATCTATGAGAGGCCCCTGAAATTCCATTTGTTTCTTCGAGGTGTTGAGAGTGAAATTTGTTTCCATTCTTCCACAGACATCAACCTTTGGTGTGCACTAGCAAAGCCTACAAACAAGATGAATGAACATCAAAATGTGGAGGACTAAATATGCCTTGATCTCTCCTAGAAATCAAAGCCCATGTACCAATGCAAATTGAAATGATTCCACACCACATCAACCGATTGCTTCATTAATGGGGTTGACATCAACCACCACCTTTTATCCCTCTTTCCAAACATCTGCTATATTTGAACCAAATTATTCAGCTATTTTCACCACCATTTTAGATAGTTGGTTCGCCAAAGAGTTGTTGTCATGGTAGATGCGAGAAATTTCAGAACTTATTGAGCTTAGTTTGTATTATATTGACTATTTTTTCAAGTTTCCAAACTTGTGCTTTGCCATTGGTAATAGCATTGACAATCACCTATGAATCCCCTTCCAAATGCAATCTTTCAACATGAAGCTTGTTTTCCACATCCACTGCTAGGAGTGCAACTTGCACCTCCAGCTCATTATTTGTGTCATCTACCAACTTCTTGGTCTCAATTGCTAAAATATTACCTGTATCATCACAACCAACACATTTATCCCTTGAAGGTCCCAGATTTCCCTTCGACACCCCATCAAAATTTATTTTTATCCACCCCCTTTTAGGTTTACACCATTGAACTGAAGCCCTTGTATGGCCAGAGGAGTGAACCCCTGAAGACCCATTAACAAGTAAAATTTTCATGATTTTTACTTTGATGGAAAAAGTCATATTTTAATATTTAGAGTGCAATTAAATTACATTTTGATTATACAATACCAACAACCACACTAGTAATGGCTAGAAATAAAGTTTAATGCGAAAATATCATCTAATCTCTACAAATGTGATTTACCCTTTAAAAATATCCACAATCATGATTTTTCTATAATTGGCTTGATTCTTGGGTTTGATTCTGAAGCTCGGTCTTACATGATGCATATGGCTTATGATCAGTTGTGTGCATCCTAGAGGATTAATATCACCTCAACTCAATCCTTTCGAACAACTTGGCAAAAAAACAAAAAACTAAGGCAAGGCTTGTTGGGCTCCAGTTGTGTGCATCCCAAAGGATTAATCTTGCCTCGACTCACCTTTCCTAAACTCCAACTTGAAAAAAAGTAAGACCAAGGAAAAGCTTGTTGGGCATTGGACTAAGTTGAGAGGATACCTTTGATGCAAGAAAAAACACATTATCATATATATATTATTCTTTAAAAGGTATACTATACATTAAAATTTAATATATAGTATATATTAATATTTATTAAAAAATATTATAAATAATATGCACTACTAAAAACAATAGTATATACATTAAATAAATTGCTATTAGTACATATATAATATCGTTTTCCAACTTAACATTACATTTTTAGAGATATAATAATATATACTATACTATATATAATATTTTATTGCTAGTAGTACATATATAATATCGTTTTCCAACTTAGCATTACATTTTTAAGGATATAATAATATATACTATACTATATATAATGTTTTATTATATAAATAGTCTTAAAGGTATACTAAAGATTAAAATTCAATATATAACATATATTAATATATTTCAAAAGAATATTTATAAATAGTATTATTTTAGCTATATATACAAAATTTACTTATATAATATTATTTATTATCATATAACATAATTAATATGATTATTATGTTATATACCTAATAGTTATTAAATAACTATAATTTTATTTTATTATATATTGACTATACACTATTAAAAAAATAATAAATAAATTAAATATATTTAAAAATGTATATATATAATATATACTTCTATAAAAACTACAATATTGTTTTCCAACTTAAATATTGAGCTAATTTAAAGAGGTAATAAAGATATTTTACCTTGTCACCATAAGATAGGCATAAATTCTTTTTTAGACAATTTATTAGGGAAGTTGAGTTATTTGTTTTGCATTCAAAGTAGTTAAGTACTCCATGCTACCTCATATATCCCTACAAATAGTTGTGTTGCTTTTGCCTCCTTCGCTTGGCTATTTCAAAATTCATGCACAAATATTTTTATTTAGTCTTACAAAAACATTCCTACTTTTATTTTCTTTGGTTTTCCAAACCATTTTTTCATTTTGCTTTTATTTTCTTTCATTTACGTTCTTCCCAAACACTTGATTCTAGTTTCCATTCTTCTCTCCAAATATTTATTAGAGGCACTACTACATTTTTTAATCCAACTATTACACTTTCACAGGAGATATTTTCCTACCTCCACCACTCATATCATTACAAAACTTGGTAGTATATGATATTTTTATGCATTCCTTCATTGTAACTTGGCAATATATAATGATGAATTCCTAGTTTAATTTGTAAAGCCATAAATTATTTTATTTTTTTACTAATTATTTACTTATCTGAATGTTTCTATTTGTTTCTTTGTTGTCTCCATTAACATAATTTATTCACAACATATATCTACATTTTTTTAATTTGACCCATATCAATAATGATCAAAAACACTTCAGAAAAAGGGCTAACATTTCGACTTTAATTCATTAAGTCATTTGAACCGATCTAATTAACATTTTAGTGCCTCATAAATCTATGTCCTACCCTCATAAATTCCTTCCTTCATCGGTATCTTTGCATTTTTTTTTAAAATCATGCTCAGGGTACAAGTGAAAGAAACAATCTTTGTATTTTAAAAACAAAAAATTATAAAATACCCATCACAAGCACAATATTTATTTTTTGTAACAATGCACAACTACCAACTTAAGCGATTGAGCACCTTCCATGAAGCTTAATAGTGCTAACTTTAATACTTCTCCATTCCCATGGTGGCATCAACTCATTCTTGCCAGATATATGCTTGCATAAAAGAGTGATATGGTCCCAAGGTTAAGGTCTTTCCTAGACCTACGACCTAAGGCTAGAGGGTTCATGGTGACCCTACCTACGTATCCCCTCATAAGAATCAGAACCATCGTAGTTCACCCCACAATGACAGAGGGAGTTCAATCTCACCTCGTGTATGAGATCTATTATCTCACTTTTATCCCATAACTATTAGTTTAGTACATGTAAGCTATCAACATAGTCAATTATAATATAATGATAATGATCTTGCCATCAAGTGTTGGGTGCATACCAAACATTACCAAGAATTAGTGTACAAACATTCACAATATTGACAAAGTGTCATTCAAACCATAATCTCAAAGATTATACACAATGGACCCATCATGAGCATATCCCCATATACACAAGCATGTTAGCTCATACATAGTACAACAATGACTGGATCATACACAGATCACAAGTATAGTAGTGATGAGATCATACACTAATCACAAGTGCAATAGTGACTGGATCATATATAGATCAAAAGTATAACAATGACTAGTTCATACACAGATCACACGTATAATAATTATTAGCTCATATGTAATCACAATTACATTAGTGATTGGCTCTAGTATATATCACAAATTCATAGTGACAAGCTCCATCCTACATCACATAAACATAGTGATGAGCTCCATCATACATCACATAACATAATAACAATGGTTGACTAACACATTACAATGGCTAACATATGTTCATAAAGCATCCCAGATAGAAACAATATCAGTGCATTGCGCACTACACTGTGGGTCCTATCATTTTCTCCGATCTTCTACACCATTAGACAAACGGGAAGAGAATTTAGTGCATCCCATACTACACCATGGGTTTTTCCTCAACTTCACAACACTAAGTATATAGTCAGACAACTAGGAGGGGATTCGGTACATCCCATACTACACTGTAGGTCCATCCACCATCCCAAGGGTTTCCCCAAGTAGTGAACCTACCAAACTCGATGGATTCCAACTTCAATCACCTATAGGCCACCGATGACAAGTTTGTCCACCTAGGAAGAAATAGCTCTTGACATATACCATCTTATGACCTTAGTGATATTGTCAGCTATCTTCTTCACAATCCTGGTTAACACTTGGCATTAGTCACTTCTATGTTTACCAATGATAGCCAGTCAACCCTCTCAATACACGGTTCCCATAATCAAGGTTTCGTTAATTTTTTTCTTCCATTATTAATGCTTATCAATGATTAGGTAGCATAAATAAATATATAATTTAACAACCCATACTATAACACCTCCCTTTAAGGACATCAAGGTCTTGAGTTGAACTTGATCCATTATTATTCATAAACCAACTTGAGTTTCCTCGGGTTTGTCTTACCAACATAGGGGTAAGGCTTATTACGCAACCTGAACTTACCTTGGTTTGAACACAAACCCATAGGAAAGCACTACCATTTGAAATTTGTGTATTAGATCCAATATTAAGGTTCACATCCTCAAAGGGTTGGTGGATATGTTTGAAGGGCATCCAATAGTATTTGTAAGCTTGTCATAAGTATAATTAATTCCTAAATCTTAAGTAAGTTGGCAACACAATATCTATTAGACCAACATATATTAGTATAAACCCAATGTTAATATTATTAATAATATTCTTGATCTTCTAGTTTCCTTTACTCTATGATGCAACTCTGGTATTACTATAATAGTCTAGTTAGTAGACTAGATAGTTTATCCATACTTTTCATTCAATCTAATCTTGACCTTAATGGCCATTGGTAAGGTATTGAGAGATGTTATCTAGGATTTAACTCATAAATTTATATTGACCACATTGTTAAATTAAATAATAGGTACTGTTCATTTAGAATGCAACCATTTTTCCATTCACTACAACTCTAATATCCTTCATTCATATGCTAATCCCCATATCAAGGTTCTCATATTCAATAGGTTGATAAAAACCATCCTATCACCAAGGCCACATAAAGAAAATCATTTGAATAATGACATACACCTTACTTAGGAACTATCTTTTAGCATGATCCATGATGGGGTCGTACTTAAGGAAATTGAAAATCCTATAGCAAGTAGATTATCATATGATAAAGTAAACTCATTAATATAATTAATAGCAATACTCAACTTTTTATTTCATTTATATTGATTATAGAAACACACATATTTCTATTGAACTCCTAAAAACCTTGATGAAAACAAGTCTTATGATTAAGTACTTGATAGTTGATAGCTATTGTTGATTGTAACACTATCTCCTCTTAAATTTTCATAGAAGAGGGCTACATAATCATATGACATAGCTCATTGTGTTATTACTAGCATATAAGTTTCATCTAGATCTAGAGCAATGTATGCTTACAAATCAATGACATGGCCTAAGGTCTTACAAATTAATGACATGGCCTAAGGTCAATTAGTATCTCAATATCATTTGAAATGAATCAAGGATCCCTAATAATAAGATTAGATAGTTTTGACTTCTAGAGTTGAACACTAGTATTCTCAAACCATGACATCTAATTGAGGGTCAAGTTTCATTGTAGCCCCATTGTATACCATTTACTACTAACATAATTAGAATCGATCCACACAAGGAATTTATGCTTCCAACAAAATCAATATATGGTAAGATTAGTCACATTAAAACATGGGGCAAGAAGAAATAAGACTAACACACCAAATGATAATTATGTATAATAACTTACTCCATACAACTACATCCATTCATAACAAAGCATAATGTAGTAGGGAAACATATATCCTAAACCCCCAAGGACAAGAAGCATTAGCATTTTATAGCTAGTACATTTTTTCCTAAAATGATTTGTCACTTCCTACTAAATTAATGGTTATGGTGTCATTCATACCATAGTCACTCTACTAGATTAGATTTGGCATATTCTTTCTTAAATTCACAGTGGACAAAAATTTTGATTGTTTATTTGTAACTTTTTTTTTTTCAAATTTGAAGGTTGTAGAAAATTGAAGAGAATAAAATTATTGATGTTATATTTTCTATTGTGAAAAATATAGATCCAAGGATCCTTATGCACATCTATGGATAGGTGTGTCTCTTGAATGAGACATGACTCCTTGTAACTAAATAAATTTTATGTTTTAACAACCCCCCATAAACTTTATTTTATCACACAACTTAACTAGATAAAAAATGATATTTGCAATCACAACTATTCAAAAAATGGTCTTTGCGCTCAAGAGTACAACTTTTAGGATCAACAATTATCTTTTCAATCAACATTGTCACCATTCAACAATGATCTTTGCGATCAACTGCACAACTTTTAGGTTCAACAATGATTTTTGCAATCAACATTGCAACCATTCACAATTATTTTTATGATCAATTGTACAACTTTTACATATATGAGTGCTCCAACTTCAAATCTCATTCCACTACATGGATAGAATTCAAGTAGCCTTTATAGTAGTCAAAATTCAAAGATTAGATTATATGGTTTCTAGGATGATATCTAACCATGATTTGTTATTTGTCTAGGGTATGAGAATATTTATGCTTGGATGAAGCCACAATAGTGGTTTACAATTGAAGTGAGGAAGGAAAACTCATATAAAATGAATGCATGGCAAAAAAATTGATTTAGGGGTTCGTATGAACCTATTGGTTTGACTGAACCCATTAGGGGTTCACTAGAACCTAGGTTCGGGTGAACACTCCTAGTACTTTCTCGCCAAAAAAGCCATCAAAACCCCTTATAGAAGGGGGTTCGAATGAACTAAGGTTCAACCCCTAGGGATTCGTTCGAACCCCCTTTACTCCTCATCCCCTCCCTGAGACACAAAAAAACCTGAATTTGGGCACTTCGGAGCTTGGTTTGAGGATGAAAATGGAGGAATCTTCACAAACCCAACTTGAATCAGGTAGTCCTTAGATTGAGTTGTCCAACGAATATAATTTTAATATGTTTTTGTTTTATTATGTATTTATTTTTTTAGTTTTATTAAACATAGATTTTTCATCCAAAATGAAGGTCTCAGTTATGCAGATGTGGACAAATAGCAGATTATCAAAAAAAAAAATGAAAAATATGAGTGCACCAGATATTGAAATCCTTGATCCAACAAAAAAAAAATTGAATTTCGATATATAGAAAAAAAGTTATGCATTATACGGTTGCTATGTCTAAATTGTAATTGTTTTGACTTCGAAACTTGATTAAAGAAAAAATATTCAATAAAAACTGTCTAACTAGGTGGAAGCACTAGATATCAGAGTTACAAATCTAAATTTGAAAGAATTAGAATTTTATCCTTCATGAAAAAAAAATTATTTGTTATACGGTGTGTTTCACTTTGTAAAAATGTTGTTTTTGAAAAAAAATAGGGAGATGGAAAAAGAAGTGCAATCTTATTCCAAAAATTTTGAAAAAAATATTTTTAGAATCTACAGACAAAATGTGAGGAGACTCTAGTTTCAATCATTTTTAAATTCTTCATGGTTTAGCCGCTATAGGTGCCCGAATGTGAATATTTAGTTTGAAAAAATAATTTTAGTGTCCAATTTGGCCAAAAACTGTAAACCACTATTGTAGGATCACCCGCTTGTACAACATTTTGAACATATTTGTGACCTTTTTCTAACTAGATACACCAATCCATCTACAATCCATATGTATACTATTTTTTAGAAGTTGTTTCTTCCACTTCTTGTTCCAACACAATTTCTCATAATAGTTCTTCAATCCACAAATACTACAAGGATGAAGATTCCAACACATCTCTTTTTTATATCCATGCTTATGACAATTAGAACATTTTATGAACTATATTTTCTTAAAATAAGTTGTTTGAACTTGTAACATCTATATTATTATTTTTATTTCTATTAGCATATCCAAGGCCTTCATTCTTTGGCCTTACTATTGGCTTAATGGATTTGACAATTCCTTGTCCATATTTTCCCAAACCTTTTCTTTTGTATCCCATTCTTTTCATTATCTTAAACCTGACATTTTTTTAACATACTTTCTCATTATCCTCCCAACTAGTAGGATTAGTAGATTTAATAATATTTTTGTATTCCTTACACTTTTCATCAAGAGAGGCTTTAGCTATATCACAATTATCAAGTAATTCATCTAATGAATAAAACAAATAACTTGTATCACATGACACATTACATAGTGTAGGTTTAGACTCTGTTTTTCCTTTACATAAGCTTCAAACTTTAGATTCTGGTTTTCCTTTATGTAAGATTTAAGTAATTCACTGGACAAAATATTTTCTTCTCTCAATTTCAATATATATTTCTTTTGTGACCTATTTTATGTTTCTAATTCTTCATTTTTCCTTCTAATTTTCTAAAGTTCTTTTTTCTTTTTTCTTTTTTTTTTACCATCAAATTGCTACCAAGAGGAGGGTAGCGCTCTTCTATTTATGCCAGAAACTTATTCCAAAGTGTTATTTTTACATATTAAGTTTTTATTTTCTTTCCTTTTTCTTTTACCAACCTCTCCCATTGAAAAATAATTTTCTTATATTGTAACCACAAAAATAATTAATTACTTATGTAATACCTGATGGCAATTGATTTTGGTGGATTTACAACCTTCACTCTTTGTTTTGAAATGATCTACTTGTCTTTTACCACATGCAATTTTTTTTTCTCAAATTGACGTCTTTCTTGAAAATTTCAACCTCTTCAAAAAAATTGTTCTTGTCCTTTAAAAGAGGTGGCACTTCTGAATTGGGTGAAAACTTTTACCTTCAATGATTTTAATATCTTTTAACAAATAATACAACTTTACTTCATTTACCAATTTTGTTGTCCTCCTTTCAAGATTTAGTAGCTTCTTTATCTTCAACAAGATAACTCAACAAATATTACCATAAATGGCATGGATCTTTCACAACTTCGTATAGGGGATAAACTTTGTTAGTTACCTAAATAATTTTCTCACAAAATCTGTCCTCTTTCAAATTTGAACTCTTATTTCTATGCTCCTTTCTTTACTCTCCACATTTAATAACAACTTGTAACTGTTTTCAGTGCTCCACAATCAGGGCAAAAAAATGGATGTCGGCATCTTATTTGAAAATCTTCATCCTTCTAGCATTTCCATCTCTTGTAATATGACGATTTAACAATTTATGTGTATAATTGATAGAAACGGGCACTGAATTCTTTTAATTATATTGTTCTCTTGCTGTTTTATTTGACTGCTCCCCTTGCCCTTCGCTCTTTCCAAGAATTTATATTTATGATAAATCTGATTTTATCTGCTATCTCATAACAGTGACTTGGGACCACAAAATCTTCTATTAATTTTGCAATCTTTCTCCAGCCAAGCGCCCTTCTTTATGCAACTAATGTTGTAGAATTTTCACTTTTTAACTCTACATTATTATTTCCCAAGCTTGGGCGCTGAAGACATGTATCCTTCTTTTCACAAAGAGGCAATTTAACTTCCTTTATTCAGTCTACCAAAATACTTTCCTTAACTAGGTACTACATACAAGTAAAGAAAGACGTTACTTCCTTGTTTCATCTTTCGTCGAACCTTTGCTTATCTTCCACCTTGGCGTCATCCTCTCATCTTAAAGTTTTCCTTAAAAATCTGCCATATCAAAAACCAAACTGGGCACTGAATAATGACCCATTGTCCAACAAAAAAATGGCTTTTAAATATCCCTGTTAATAATCAGCTTTTTCTATTTTAAGATCATCAATTAAACTCATGTTTTGGGTGCCACTAACACTCACAAAACTGGCGTTTATTCCCACTAATACTGCGCCTCCTCCATGGTTTCCAATTAGAATGATAGACAGCAATACAAAAATGTGGTAATGACAAAAACTGTTATCTCAGATGTCAACACCTGGAGCATATGGTTGCTACGCCCAAATCAACTATTCTCGTAATTTCAAACAGTGACTTCGAGCAGAGTAGCTATGATTTTTACATTGCGACGGCAAAGCTAATAAATAGATCTATTGACATTGCACAACTTCTTTCAATCAATCCATCAGGGTTCTGATACCATGTGGAAAATTGAAGAGAAAAAATATATTGATATTATATATATTTTTTTTAAATATAGATCCAAAGATCTTTGTATACATCTATAAACAAGCGTGTCTCTTTCATGACTCTTTATAACTAAAAAAAATTTATATTTTAACAAAAGTAATATTGAATATTCAAACTGTTTTTGCACTCAAAGTTTTTCTGCTTATTCATGTATCTCTCGAGTAAAAGCAAAGTTTAGACAACCCCTACAAAAATATTGGTGCCGCACAGGTATGCGTATCATCATTGTGGATTTTTAGAAATTATGAATATGACGATCAATAGCAATGTTTTCCCAACAAGTTTGTTCCAACAAGCTTAGTCAAAATCTTGCAACGAAAACAACAAATTAAACGGGAATATGGCACTGGAAGAAATTAGACATTTAAGGGATTAAAAGCCATCATTATTCAAAGCTCCAGTATATTCCAACATCATCTCGTTTTGAATTATAAATCACAACAGTAATACAACCAGCTTTTAGTTTTTTATCAAAATCAAACATGGGTGACTATCGAGGTAGAGTATCCGACAGCAAGGAAAAATGCAAAATTTTATGAATCAAATGAACAGCTATCTCTAATAGATCTCTTGTAAATATCATACGCCACTAGCATAATAGACTTAAAGGACAAACCTGGCTGTTATTTACAGACTACTCACCCGGTTATCATATTTATGTTGGAATAATTAATCCCGAGCAGCAACGGGAAAGTGCATTTATTGCACCATTAGATGAATTTAAATTTGGATTATCTCCTCATTGTCGTGTCTGACCACCTTGCTGGACAGTAGCAAATTAATTGTGGTGGTTGAATTTGAATTGGGTGCCAGTCTTTAGAAAAGCAACAAAAGACAAAGAATATAATGTTTTCATTCAGTAGTAGGAGGAGACAGAAACAGAAAGTCAGAAGCAAACAAGGGAATGTTCAGCAGAACGCACAACTACAGAAAGTAGAAGTTCAGGAGAACCTACAGCAGCAGAGAATACTGGCAGTGCTCCAGTGCTTCGGAATGTCTCCAACACTCAACAGCAGCACACAAAAGGAAGATGCTATAGAACTAGCACATTTTTTGTATGAAGCATGTACAGAGCTTTTGCTCTGAGTTTTTTGTTAGTAAATTTTTGAATGTAATCCTTTTAATGAAATAAAAAATTGAATATGTAAATTTTTTGTCTCCTTATGTTTGTCTCCACTTTCAGCTGTGTGTATTTTTTATTCTTTCCCCACTGTAGTTGAGTTTTTTCTCCCAACAGAGTGGTATCAAAGCCCTAAGTTTTCTGGGCATTCAGTTTTAAAGCCCTAGCTTTGTTCCTAGGTGTGCAGTTACATAACTTTAGTTTCTGGGTATTTGGGAAAGCCCTAGTTTTCTAGGCAATAAAGAAAAGCCTTAGTTTTTATCTGGATATTTGTAGTTTCCCCCAGTTAGCAAAATGGTTGGAAGAGACAATAGGAGATGGCAGCAGCCACCTATATTTGATGAAAAAATTTATGATGTCTGGGCAAAAAAAATAAAAACCATTCTACTAGCAAATGATTTGTGAGAATTAGTAGCAAATGGGTTCACAGATGTGATTGACCCAAATGCATTTACAACATTGAGCAATGCTCAAAAGAACTAGCTAAAGGAAACAAGGAGGAATGATACTAAAGCCCTTAGTCTAATTGAGGTAGCCTTGACAAATACTATCTTTCATCGAATAGCAACAGCTAGTTATGCAAACGAAGCATGGGAAATACTTCAAACCACTTGCAAAGGCTCTAAGAAAGTCAGGTCAATGAAACTCTAGCTGCAAAGGAGAGAATTTGATACTATGCAGATGAAGGAAAGTGAGTCCATTTTAATTTTTCACACAAGGGCTTCCACCTTGATTAACCAATTGAGGATAAATGGAGAAACTATGGAAGAGCTGAAGATTATGGAGAAGATTCTCAGAAGTTTACCCACAAAATTTGACCTGGTGGTTATTGACATAGAAGAGGCAAAGGACCTCTCAACATTATCAGTTGATGAGTTAATAGGATCACTTCAAACCCATGAGCAGAGTCTAAATAGGTCTGCAAATTCTTCCCAAGAACAAGCCTTCAAAGCACAAGCAAATGTGAGAGACAAGGGAAGAGGAAGAAATAGTAGAGGAAGAGGTCAAATAGGTAGAGGAAGAAGCAACTCCGGAAGAGGAGGCTCAAATAGTCAGGAGGAGGCAAGCACCTCCCAATCATATTTTCAAAACACAAAGAAAAATAGAATCTCAATTAGAGATCTGATAAGAGCAATGTTTAGTGTTACTACTATCACAAGTATGGTCACTATGCAAGTGAATGTAGGAAGAAACAACATGACCAAGGGAGTCAAAATGCAAACGTGGCAAACGAGAACAAGGCTGAAAATGAAAAAAGTCTCAAGTGTTAATTGCATGCAATCTTGCAGAACAAAGCAGCGCTGAAGTTTAGTACTTGGACATCGATTATAGCAACCACATGAGTGGTAACAGAAATTTATTTGCCTCTATTGACCACAACATTAAGTCTAAAATCAAAATGGGCAACAATGAGAAAATTCCAGTCATGGGCAAGGGCATAGTGTGCCTACAAACCAAGCATGGTGAAGAAAGACAACTTCATGATATCTTTTATGCCCCAGGAATGAAACACAACCTCTTGAGCATTGGACAGATGGTCCAAAACGGATATAGAGTGCTAATGGAGAAAGGGGAATGCATCATCTATGACAGAGATGGAAGCAAGAAAGTTATAGCAGTGGTTCAAATGACAAAGAACTGAATGTTTCCCCTCAAAATGCAAATCTCAGCACAATCAACAGGCTTGCAGCAATCAGCCTTCAAGATAGTCATCCAAGACCCAACCAAGCTTTGGCATTTGAGGTATGGGCATCTAAGTTATTCTAGTTTAAATATTTTAACTAAAAAAGATATGGTTAGGGGCCTATCAGCAATTGTAGAGCCCGATGGAAAGTGTGAAGCATACATACTAAGTAAACAACATAGATAGCCTTTTCAATCAGGGCATTCTAGGAGAGCTAGAGCACCATTAGAGTTGGTGCATTCAGATTTGTGTGGTCCCATGAAGACCCCAACCCTAGGAGGAAATGTTTATTTCATAACACTTATAGATGACGATAGTAGAAAAATTTGGGTGTATGTTTTGAAGAACAAATCAGATGCATTTGAGAAGTTCAAAGAGTTTAAGGCCTTGGCTGAAAAGCAAAGCGATCATTATATCAAAGTCCTCAGAATAGACAAAGGGGAAGAGTATATCTCTCAAGAGTTTATGAATTTTTGCAAGTCTCATAGTATTAAGAGAAAATTCATAGTCGGGTATGTGCAGGATCATCATGGAAAAAACAGGCCCTTAAGTGGCAATGAAAATTTAGAAAAATCAGAGTTAGGCAACTTGACATAAATATTTGAATAAGTTATCTATATTATTTCAAAAATCTGTAAGAATAGAATCTATAGAAAATTAAATGTAGTTTCTAAAATACTAAGTTTATTATGGAAAATTGAATGTAGTTTCTAAAATACTAAGTTTATTTTATTTTTTAAAAAGTCTATTTGGTGAAAATTTGAAATTTCAATGCAATAGTATTTATATTTTAGGGAAAAAATAAGAAGTAGGTGTTTGTTTGACCACCCTAACCATAATAAAATGATAATAATTTTTAAATATTGTATATTAAGTATGACCTAAGTCCAAATGTGGACGATATTTTCTTGTAATTTTTTCCAAGTAAATAATTAATTATGAATTTTTATTACAAATTTTAAAAATATAAAACTCATATGTCCTGACCAAATTGGTCAAAACTTCATGAAATTCAATTTTATTTTTTTAATCCTATTCTATGCAAAGCATAGAATGTGACGATATTTTCGAGTAAAATATGATACTGCTTTGAAAGTTATAGAAGTTTTTCAATCAACCTATCAATGAGGACTTTAGTCATAATTCTAATAGAAAATGAACAATAATTATTTATTAAATTCAAAGTAAAGAATAATTTATATTGGTGGAAATATGAGAGTCTCCTCTACAAACCCTTTTTGTTTCATCAATTTTAGCTAGAAATAAAATCGTCGGCCACATGGACAAAGTCTAGAAAAACAAGGTAAGTTGTCAAACATGTTTTTTGCATTGAATTCTTAGGATTGGCATGTCCAAGCCAAATACCAAAGCAAGCCTGAGGCTAATCCTTAGGAAATAAATTCTTTGTCAGAAATATTGGATATCTGTTTCAAATTGGATATCCATTTCAAATAGGATATTCGTTTTGAATCGGATATCCGATTTGGTTTATATATGATTTTGAAAAATGTTTTACACTTTATAATATATGATTTAGAAAATGCAATGAATATTTTATAATTTATTTTAATATATCTAGTTTAGAATATACAATATAGTTTATAATTTAATATATAATATATTATATTATTATGTATAATATTTAAATATTATTTCTATATTTTAGTTAATGTATATATATATTACTAATATATAAAATATTATATAACTAACTAATATTACTAACATATAAAATATTTAAATATTATCTCTTTCCCTTTCTCTCTCTATCTCTCTCTATCTCTCATATCTCCCTCCTACCCCCTCTCCTTCTCTCAAGGACCTCTCTCTCTCACTCACTCATATGTCTCTCCACTCTACCCTTAGCCCTCTACCCTTAAATCTTAAATCCTTAAACCCTTAAACCCTCTACCCTCTATCTCTCTCCCACTCCCTCCCTCTCTCTCTCTCTCTCTAGACTCTCCCTCATACCCCCTCTCCCTCTCTCAGGTCTCTCTCTCACTCACTCCCTCTATCTCCCTCTCCTCTACCCTTAACCCTAAACCATAAACCCTTAACCCTTGAACCCTATACCCTCTACACTTAACCCTTTACCCTAGATCTCTCTCCCACTCCATCCCTCCCTCCCTCTCTCTCTCAAGTCTCGCTGTCCCGCTCCCTCTCCCTCTCTCAGGTCTCTCTCTCTCACTCCTAT
>VDFB02281492.1:710490699-710764629 GCA_007258455.2 Sequoia sempervirens
ACCCTCTCCCACTCTCTCCGACCCTCTCCCTCCCTCTCTCCCACTCCATCTCACTCTCCCACCCTCTTTGACCTTATCCCACTCTCTTAGGTCACTCTCTCACACACTCACTCCATTTATCTCTCTCCCCTATACCCTTAACCATGAAACCCTAAACCTATAACCCTTAACCCTTAAACCTTCTACCATATACCCTAAACCCTAAACCTTTAACCCTTAAACCATCTACCATCTACCATTAACCCTTAGGTTTATGTGTACACAAATCGGATATCCGATTTGGAGAAATAAAATCATACCGTTACAAAATATCATATTTTTTTTTCAAATGAATCAGATATCATATTATAACGGATATTGGATTTGTAGGCCATAGAAAAGCCCCATGTGGGTCATTTTGTGCATTCCAACGAACCCTACATTCTATTTGGAGGCAACACACAGGTAGTTTCAGACAGTAAGAGACAAAGATCAACTTTTTGGAGCATCTTCTATTGAAATTTGTCATAAGAAATGATTTTTTAGCATCTTTTATGAGGTATAATGGGGAGTAGTAGTTGTCAGAAGAAAAAATGTAAGAGAAAGCTTACAAAAGAAAAAATTGAAGCATATAGACAAAGAGATAAAGAAAGTCATAGGAAGAGAAGACAAGGTATGTTAAATATTGGTGAACCTAACCCCTATGGTCTTTCAAGTGAAGAGGAAATTGATGTTCAAGGTGAAAATGTTAGAATTGAATATGTTGAACATGATATTCAAATTAGGAATGAAATTATTGAAATTGAATTTGAAAATGTTCAAGGTGAAAATGTTGGATTTCAAGATGTTGAACATGATATTAAAATTGGGAATGAAAATATTGAAATTGATAATGAAAATATTCAAGGTGAAAATGTTGGATTTGAAGATGTTGAACATGATATTGAAAATGGGAATGAAATTATTCAAATTGATATTGAAAATGTTCAAGGTGAAAATGTTGGAAGTGAAGATTTTGAACATAATATTGAAGCAAGTGTAAATTATGTTTCACCAAATTACATGAGAAATGAAGAACCTTGTATGGAAGAAAGACATATTCCAATATCAAGACCTTCAAGAACCCCTAAATGGTTACTTGAATTTGATGAGAACATTATAAACAATTTTGAAGGAAAGAGGTCAACACAAACTATTTGGTTGTGGGCTAGAAGACTTTTCAACCAATATTTTAGTGATAAGACATTGACCGAGAAATGCCAACTTTTTGTACAATTGCTAAAGATGCAAAAGATGAGACCTTTGCTATCCAAATTGAAGATTCGTGTGAACAAGAAGACTGAAAATAATTCTATTATTGTCAAAAATATTTTTAATGCTCTCAAGTCTATTGGAAAAAGTAACAAGGAAAATGATAAGAGAGTTGCTCGAAGAGTCATTACAACCGCCCTAGTAAGCCATCAATTGAAAAAGGCTCGCTTTATGAGACAAACTTGTATTGATTTTGACATAAATAATAAATTTTTTGATAGAGCACTTGCAAGAAGAGAAAGAATAGATGATCCTATTCAAAATGATACATGGGATTTTTTCGGGAGGCTTCCACATGTTGATAAGAAGCTAACCGATAATGTAAAGCAGGTAATTCAACAATTTTGGCATAATAACTCTAGAGTATCACCCAATGCAAAGGATGTTTTAAAGTTAAGAATTGGCAATCGAGACCGTACACCACATCCTAAACATTTCTTGGAATCAAGCTAAACAATGTTGTTCAAAAAAATTATTGAAACACACAAAAATATGGAAATCTCGCAAATGACTTTTGAGGGTTTGAAGCCATTTTATTGTGTGCCTCTTAAGATTCGTAATACTTGTTGTTGCAAATATCATGTGGAGTTTTCAATGTACCATGAGCTATTATGCTATATTCATTCTACTTTGCATACTAATGAAATTTTGCAGGAGTGTGGTGCAATGCATCTTCCTAAATCATCAAGGGACTTACTATATCTATTTTTATGTTCTAGAGATGATGGTTGCTTTTTCTATAGAAATGATTGTTTAAATGCAAAGTGCTCACAATGTGGTGGCTTGTCAAAAAAATTTCAATGTTTTCATGAGAGTTCCAAACATGAATTGGGAAAGAAGCTTGTTGAGGAAAAGAGATATTAGATAGTCAAATATACTTTGCAAAGTGGAGGTGAAGGTTCTAGATGTGAGTTGGTTACAAAAGAATGCAGTGTTGCTGATTTTATTTCAGATTTTAATGACAAACTTTTCTACAAGTATGCAAGGCATAGTCATAAGTCTGAGTGGTTGGATCAACAATTTAGGATGTGTAAGGACTCTTTTCCGATTGCCACTATTATATCAGTGGTTCATTTTGTAGAAAATTACACATTGCAAACACAAAATGAGGTACAATCTCAGTATTACAATTCCATTCAGATTGCTATTTTTGTCCACATAACATTTAGATATGCACCTGATAGTATAGAGGAGGATCAAAATATAATTAGAGAGTATCATTTTTATGTGAGTGTGATGATATACCTCACTCGTCTAAGTATGTCCAACATTTTTTCAAGAATTTTTTTGAGTTCTTGCAGGAGCATGATATAGCATTGAACCGACATCTAATTTGGTTAGATAATTGCACAGGTCAATTCAAGAATGCTCATATGTTTTATTGGTTGAGTAGAATGCATGCAGAGAGGGATCTACCTCATATTTGGAGTTTTTTTAAGTTGGATATGGGAAAGGGGAGCATGATAGAGCAGGTGCATGCATAAAGAGAGCTCTAAATAAGGAGAAATTGAAGATTTCAGGAGAAAAATTTAGCAATGCACGTTTTATAGTTGATTGGTGTAGTTTAGCATTGTCACAGGGAGGGACACTTGATTCAACAATGCACAGATTCTTTTGATTCGTTGAGGAGGGTACAGTGGGAGGCAGATTGGATTGTCATACAATCAAAGATTCTTCAAAGATGCATTCATTTTGAAGCTCAGAAGCAGGCACATGGACCATTTGGACACGAGAATTGGCTTGTTTTTGCCAAAGTTGTATTTAGTACGAGTGGGATCAATGCAATTCAAGTGAGTGGGTGGATACATCGATACCGTAGTATCTAACTCCTTTATCTCAAACAATATCCATGACAAATGACACAATGGAAAGTTCAATTGATTATGACCTGCTTTCAGATCTACTACAGGTAGGACATATTTTTGTAGTTGTTGCACCATAGGGGAATGAAGAGAGATTAGACTATTGGTTGGCTCGATGTGTGTAGGTAAAGCATAAGCTAACACAACCGATGGAAGATGATGATGGTTTATTGTATCCTATAGGTTTAGTTGTGGTTGTAGGAACTTGGCTGTGAACATACATGATTAGAAAGAATGGCATACCTACATTTGAAGACTACAAGAAACACAAAACCATTCTCATGTATTTGCACCTTATTATAGCAACAAATGTTAAGTTGTTGAAGCATCATGCCATACCAAAGACAAAATAACTATGGACAATTAGTAATGTTGATCATGAAGCAATATTGGATACTCTTATGCAAAGAGATGACCCTTCAGGCACACTTGAATAGAATTTTCAAGAATGGAAGGTAGAATGCTTATGTTCATTATGATTAAGTTCATTAGTGTTCTTTATTTAATACTAATATTTTATATACTATTGCAATGTAGGTGTCTTTAATAGTGATATTTTGTATGCACTTTTGTGATATTTTTGGCAAGATTGATCATGGACCTATTGCAACAATAGCCAGCTTTGATTCTTTCGAAGAGGTATGCATCTTTTATAGTTTGCATCACCACTCATCATCATTCAAGTTGTTTAGATTAATATAGATATGTTAGTCTAAGCATCTTTTCTATTGTGACAATATAGATTTCTCATTTTCCCACTTTTGCGATATTCTTGGCATGATTGATCATGGACTTGCTGCAACAATAGCCAGCTCTGATCCTTTCAAAGAGGTATGCATCTTTTATAGTTTGCATCACCAACTCATCATCATTCAGGTTGTTTAGATTAATATAGATATGTTAGTGTATGCATCTTTTCTATTGTGACAATATAGATTTCTCATTTTCCCACTTTTGTGATATTCCTGGAATGATTGATCATGGATCTGCTTCAATAATAGCCAACTTTGATCCTTTTGGAGAGGTATGTGACAGATTACAACAATATTGATTGGTTATTCTAAGCATCTTTTATAGTTTTCATCACCAATTCATCATCATTCAAGTTGTTTAGATTAATATAGATTTGTTAGTCTAAGCCTTTTTCTATTGTGACAATATGGATTTCTCATTTTCCCACCTTTACGATATTCCCGGCACGATTGATCATGGACTTGCTACAAAAATAGCTAGCTTTGATCCTTTCGGAAAGGTATGCAATAGATTACAACAATATAGATTGGTTATTCTAATCATCTTTTATAGTTTGCATTACCATCTCATCATATTTTGTGTCATTTAGAATAATATAGATTGGTTATTCTAAGCTATCTTGATGATTTGTATAGGTGTTTGTCAGTCCAGAATGTGAACATACTACTATTGTTGAAGACTGTGCCCTAAATGCCTCTAATAGAAAATTTTTGTAATATTTGAATTCTCAAATTGAAACAATGTAAAATGGTCATAATTGTGTATGGGCATAATCTATACCTAGTGATGTTTTTTGAAATATGGGTCAAATGTCTGGCACTGTATAAAGGGTATGTTTAAAATGTAAAGGGGTCTATATTTTGGAAACTCATAGGTTTTGTAAAGGGGTCTTTTTTTCTATTTAATCAAGCTAAAACCAAAGGTTTTCTTCCTAGTTCTTTCCTATCGGTATGCTCGTTTGAACCAGGTTTTGTAATATCTCTCATTTATATATAATAAATTATAGTGGATTGCAACTTTTGCTCCTCAAATCCAACTTGGGTGCAACTTCCTTTTTAGCAACTTTCATGAGATTTTTAAGGAAATCAATGTTTCCAACCTTGCCACACCCTATAAATTCATCAAACACGTCTATTAGGACCTACACAAGCTTGATCCAACTTTAAATCTTGTTTCCCCCACGTTTCATTGATATTAGCAAGCTGTAATCACCATTTTTGGTGCAGGAGCACCTACACCACAATATCATTGTGGATCATTTCAATGATTAAAGTGTTAATATTTTTAGTTTTTGTCTTTAATGATATCTAATAGTCCTAATGGTCATGTATTAGGAGGATTTTTTAGGTTTTAGGGTCAAAAAAACATGGAGATCCCAACTTGTCCTAGTTGTTGCTTTGTAGCCTTTGAAGGAAAAATTAGTAAATTTGTTTAGGGACAAGCAAGAACAGTGTTTTGAACATGTAATGATGCTATTTCAAGCCATTAAGTGAGGTCTTAGTAAAGTTAGAAGTGGAAAAGTGCAACATTTCATTATGAGTCATATTAATGTAAAAAATGTTTGTATTTTGGCCTTCAACAGTCATTAAGGTTTCAAAATTCAGTTAATATTGGTGGTTAACGGCATTGGGAGTTGGATTCCAAGGAATAGCAATGTAATTAAGGCCTTCAAGGGCTCGAGACAAGTTTGGTTGAAGGATTTTTTTTCTTTGAATCAATAAAGTTTCAATTGCTTAGTTCATATTTTACTGATTTTCTTGTGTTTTATGCCTGTGCACAAGCCATTCAAGCATTTTGTATAAAAAATTTATGTAGAAACATTATTACATGTCTTGATGTTATTTCAAGAGTGGAAGGCGTGGAGAACTGGGTTTTGAAATAAAATGAAGAGTTAAAGGTATAAAAATGGTGGTTTTTTTTCACTTGAAAATAGAGTTTTTACCCTACGGTTTGCAAAAATATTTGAGATACCAAAATATTCTTTGTTTTATAAGCATATTGGGCCCTAAATAAAGGTGTCTAAGGTGGTGGCAGAGTCTGAAAGGTTGTGGAAGTGCTGCATCCAATAAACCCTCAAGAATTACACCAAAAACAAGGGTTTTTTGATTTGATGGTTACAAGTCCGTACAAATGGAATCCAATTGTAGAATCTTTGTTTTCTTGGCAATTTATTTGCTGCCCCAAGGTTTCAGGGGTCTGTGTGGTGTTTGAAGGTATGTTGTTTTGCATTTTTGGGCTAATTGAGTAGCCTGTTCAAGGGTGAATGTATAGGAAGTCAACAATGGTCCAAAGGATTCTATGTTGTTTCTCATATATGTTGTGTAACTTAGATATGGGTGTTTGAATCAGTCATGTGTTCATTTGGTGTTTTGGAAAATTGTGGAGTAATTGGACAAAAACTAGTTTCTCACTATTACAAGGGTTTAAGGGGGTTAAAGAGGGAAATGTGTATTTAGTTGCTTGTCAAATTTTAAGGGAGTTTTGGACTGTCCAAAGAGGTCAGAATAATCTTGTTAGATTCCTCAAATAGGCAGGTTGCAAAGAGTTTGTGATTGTGCCCTTGTGTTTGCATCAATTTTTTACCTAATTTCACACAGTCCAATGTAGCTCAAAGTGATTCAATGTATTCCATTGCAAAAGAGTACCATCCTTAGCATAAATGTACCCATCCAAACATGTTGGAATAGTTCGTTTGGTCGTACGAGTTGTGGAATGAAAGTCACACCACTTTGCAACTTTACACCGCTTGCATCTGGCAACTTTCCCTCCACTAAAAAGTCATCACCACAGGAAAACACCTTCGAGATAGCAAAAACCAAGAGAGGTTTTTGTAGAAGGTCCCAACACAATCCCATAGCCTCAAATAGAGAGTTTGTAAGCATCACGATCTCCAAGAAATAGCCCTTCAAAGATTGTTGCCTTATAGCAATTTGGACTCTTAAGGGAAATTGTCGGTCCAATGTAGGTCGAAGTGATTTAGTGTATTTGGGTGCAAGAGAGGACCATCCTTAGTATAAAAATACCCATACAGACATGTTGGAACAGTCTATTTGGTTGTACGAGTTGTGGAATGAAATTTGCACCACTTTACAACTTTACACTGCTTGCATCTGACAATTTTTCCCTCCACTGAAAAGTCACCACAGGAAAACGCCTTCGAGATAGTAAAAATTGAGAGAGGTTTTTGTAGATAGTCCAAACATGATCCTATAGCCTTGGACAGAGAGTCTGTAAGCATCACAGTCTCTAAGAAATAGACCTTCAAATATTTTTGTCTTTTAGCACTTTGGACTCTTAAGGGAAATCATCGGTTCAATGTAACTCTGAGTGATTCGGCATATTTGGGTGCAAGAGAGGACCATCCCTAGTGTAAACGTACCCATCTGGATGTGTTGGAACAGTTCGTTTGGTCGTACGAGTTGTGGAATGAAAGTTATACCACTTTGCAGCTTTATATTGCTTGCATCTGGCAAGTTTTCCCTCCACTGAAAAGTCATCATCACAGGAAAACACCTTCGAGATAGCACAAACTGAGAGAGGTTTTTTTAGATGGTCCCAACACAATCTCATAGCCTCGGAGAGTTTTTAAGCATCACAGTCTCCGAGAAATAGACCTTCAAAGATTGTTTCCTTTTAGGACTTTGGACTCTTAACAGTAATCATCGGTCCAATGTAGCTTGGAGTGATTCGGCATATTTGGGTGCAAGAGAGGACCATCCATAGCATAAACGTACCCATTCGGGCATGTTGGAATAGTTTGTTGGGTCGTACGAGTTGCGGAATGAAAGTTGCACTATTTTGCAACTTTACACTACTTGCATCTGCCAACTTTTCCCTCCAGTAAAAAGTCATCACCATAGGAAAACACCTCTGAGATAGTAAAAACTGAGAGAGGTTTTTGTAGATGGTCCCAACACAATCCCATAGGCTTGAACGGAGGGTTTGTAAGTATCACGGTCTCCAATAAATAGCCCTTCAAAGATTGCTACCTTTTAGCACTTTGGACTCTTAAGGGAAACTAGTGGGCAACATAGTTAACTTCTTCACAAACTTGGTTTGAAGTAATTTCATTCTTTTTTGTGCATGTAAAATGAAATTTTAAGCCTTCCACCCTAAAAGTGACCTCTAAATAACTTTAAACTCCTTAACTACCTCATTCTTATTCATTTGTTTTGCAAACAAGCATTTTCATTCCAAGAGGTTGAGCTTTCATTTTTGCTTGTTGGATTGAATGTGGACTATGACACAACTTTCTTTTTTCAAAAATTGTTCAACATCATTGAACTAAGAATTTATCACACATCTATAGAGAAACAAAGGAGTACCACAAACTAAAACAAATTACACTTCGGTTCTCACTAACTTGATGTACTCTTCAACATCTCTCTTCTATAAAAGTGACCTCTAAATTACTTCAAACACCTTAACTACCCTAAAAGCGACCTCTAAATCACTTCAAACACCTTAACTACCTCATTCTTATTCATTTGTTTTGCAAACAAGCATTTTCATTCGAAGAGGTTGAGCTTTCATTTTTGCTTTCAAAGAAAAAAATTCCTATGCCACTGTTACACTGCACAAGTAAACCATGTTTTGTATTGTGGACCTATATTAAGCTACCACTCTCAAGACCAATGTAACAATGATACAAAATAACTTTTGAGACTGCAAGAAGACATTTGATAACTCTTGAGTGTACTAAAATAATTCTTATGATTTTTGAAGAATGTTGATAACTCTACTCAGTTGTCTTATTTTTTCAATATCATACAAATTGAACCCTGGCATCAATAGACTTTGTATATCAAGCTACCACAATTCAAGTTTCAACGATGAATATTTATCATGCATTTTTTAAATGACATTCAAGTTTATGGTGATTTTTCTGTTTATATGATGTTATGTTATATTCTAATCGTAATTCACGCTTCTAGGTTGCACATCTATATATATATATATTATTTTTACATGTTTTCTCCATTGTTCAGCCCCTACACCACAACTAAATTGCTGCATAGCGTGTGGAATGAAGGGGCAACAGGCCTGAGATCCCTTTAAAGTTTGTTTGAGTGCATTTAAAATGAAATTTTAAGCCTTGCAGCCTAAAAGTGACCTCTAAATAACTTCAAACACCTTAACTACCTCATTCTTATTCATTTGTTTTGCAAACAAGAATTTTCATTCCAAGAGGCTGAGCTTTCATTTTTGCTTGTTGGATTGAATGTGGATTGTGACACAACTTTCTTTTTTTTCTAAAATTGTTCAGCATCATTGAACTAAGACCAATGTAACAATGATACAAAATAATGTTTGAGACTGCAAGAAGACATCAAAATGGCTAGTGTACTAAAAGAATTCTTATGATTTTTGAAGATTGCTGATAACTCTACTCAGTTGAATTATTTTTTCAATATCATACAAATTGAAACCTGGCATCAATCGACTTTGTATATCAAGCTACCACAATTCAAGTTTCAACGATGAATATTTATCATGCATGTTTTAAATGACATTCAAGTTTATAGTGGTTTTTTTGTTTATATGATGTTATGTGATATTCTAATCGTAATTCATGCTTCAAGTCTGTATATATATATATATAATTTTTACATGTTTTCTCCATTGTTCGGCCCCTACACTACAAGTAAATGGTTGCATAGCATGTGGAATGAGGGGGCAGCAGGCTTGAGACCCCTTTAAAGTTTGTTTGAGTGCTTTCTTTTCATTTTTTGTGAGTTTTGTGCCAAGTTTCCTCAAAGAAATGTGGTCTCATAGAATTTCATGACAAGCTAATGCAATTGATAACTACTCCTAGTTATTAGTTATGTAATGTGAATTAACTGCATAATTACTTAGGTTGACTTTGTAAAAACTATATTGTTATTGAATTTTTTTCATCTATCAGCATCTAGTTGTTACTTATGCAATGTGAAGTAATAATTTGAGTTTGAAAGATGTGCAATGTAATGTAATCAACAATATGAATATAAACTACATAATATTTAACCATTCTTTTTATGCTATTGTACATTGATATTTAACCATTGCTTACTTGATTAAATTTTCAAAGAGTTTAATCATGCACATGAGGAGGAAATTAAATTTTGATTGTCGAATTCTATATGTATCCAGTAATCAAGTGTATGTCCATATACAAAAATGGCATCAACGCCAACTCAAACAAAGTTTTACAATATGTGGCATATGCCATCTTGGTATCTATTCAAAATTTACATTCCAAAATGTCTATCTCATCCTAAACTATTGGTGGATCATCAAAATGGAGCCTCTTTGAAGCACTCGTTGGCTTTGAAGGTAGTTGCACAAGAAAAATTCAAACCACAATTGAGATTAGTTATACTATATAATTTAAAATCGAATAATTAACATAAAAATCAATACATATTGAATTATAATTGAACTGTAAAATTGAAATCTTGATTACCTGAAATATGTCTCTTTGAAGGGTCGGGAGTCTTAGAATATACCCCTCTCAAAGAACTAACCAAACCAACTTTTGTAATGTCAATCTATATATGTGAAAAAGAACATGAAATTGATCCAAGTTAGCATAGAATTGTCAGTAATAAGAACATATTTACCAAGCACAAAATAAAATAAACACAAACCTCTTTAGGCTGATCTTTTTTTGTATATCCTTTAGGTGTTTCAAAACCTCCTCCTTCAGGTGTTCGAATACCTACTCCTTCAGGTGTTGTGTCACTTATCGACAATGATGTATAGCTCACAACCGCCCATCCATAAGAATGACAAGTACATATGAAACTATGAATCTATATCAATGTATGCATAATCAATAAAAGATCTTATAAATCTTAATTCAATCAAATTTGAGTTCAATTACCTTTCCCTTATCTAACATTGTACCTCCATAGTCTGGAGAGTGTCGTACCTCACTCACACTAGGTGTTTCCTACAAGAAGAGAATAAGATAAACATATAAGTTAATATATAATTTCATTAATGGCAAGCAAGTATACAGTAAAAAATATAAATGAGTGAGTGCAAAAATACATATTGTGTGCATCTCAAGGCCAAATGAAATGGCCCTAAGGGTTCTATCAGTCACCCATGTGAGATCCTCCTCAGACATTAACTTTTAAATAGACCATGTAAATAAATATTAGTACTTGATACTATCTCTTATTAATATTCATTTCTAAAAAAATGCAAGTTATGAATTTACACCTGAAATGTTACCTGTGTAACTACTCCAATGTCCACCTCTCTAGAAGGAGAGGACTCTGTAGGGTGTGCTCCACTCCCCTGTGTGTGATCTTTTATAATCTCCACATCTTAGATGTCATAATCAGAAGTGTCTAATGGATGCTTAAGGGGTTGTACAATAGGACCCAAGCATATTTGTTGGTACATATTACAAATATGTGGCATACAAATATGTAGACCCGAGGAGGATGATGCAGCAACATTGGATCCATCACCAAGATCACCAGACTATGGTTGAGCTACTGAAGAAGCATGGGAAACCAAAAGACCACTCAAATAGTGAATGGCCTAGATAGTTTGTGTGGTTGCATCCTCCGTAATATCTGGATGTTGTACTGGAGGTGGCGAAGGAAGGAGAGGATGGGGAACATGTGGTCACCTGACTACTCTAGCTGCCCCTGGCCTATCCTGGGGCATACCTCCACCAACACCTTGGAAGGGTTTAATGTCAAAGTAATTGACACGATGCCCTAACAAAAACTTAGCATATAATTTTTTAATAAAGTAAAAAGGTACATCAAGATTATTATTGGGTGGTTTGTCAAAAACCACACACCAATGATCCCAAAATTTATCTACTATGCCCCTATGCGTGCACCATTTTATAAAAAAATTTGGTTTGTTAACATTAATTGGCAAACTAGTGCTGGGTTTAATAAATAAAGAGGCTATTTGGGCTTTTGTTATTTGGAGATCTTTCACATCATCATAAGACAATCCACATGAATAATATTCCCTCATGGTTTCTCGCCACAAATGAAAGGCATTATGTTGGGTGGAGAGGGTTTCTACATTTGTAATTATTCCTATCAATGTGGTTGACATATGGGATAATGGAGGTATTTTCTTATAAACATCACAAATTCCCCTCAATTGCTCCAATTTTTCATGAATTAAGTCTTTAATTGATGGTTGCAGAGGTGGTGGAGTATTTGGCATTTTTGCATTTTGATTCTCAGCTAGTGGATTTTCATTCTCAATTGGTGGAATTTGTGCATTCTCATTCTTAGCAGCCATAATGCCTAATTCAAATTAAAAAATAATTAATCTAATTAAAATTAGACAATATAAATGAAAATATTATAAAAATACCCTATTTTTAAAAAAAATTCAAAAAAAACCCTACTTTTTAACAAAAATCTATAAAATTCTCTACTTTTTAATACAAATACATAGGAAACACTATTTTTAAATCAAAATCCATAAAATCCATTCATTTTTTTATCAAAATCCATTTTTAAAACTCAATTGTTTCATAAAAATTCAATCAAAAACCCTATTTTGAAAAAAAAATCTACAAAAAACATTCATTTTTTTTTCAAAATCCATTCTAAATTCAATTTTTCATAAAAATTCAATCAAAACCCTATTTTGAAAAAAATCCACAAAACATTCATTTTTTTATCAAAATCCATTCTAAACTCAATTTTTTCATAAAAATTCAATCAAAAACCATATTTAAAAAAAAAATCCATAAAAAATTATTTGAAATTATCCAAATCTAATTCAAAATTGAATCAAAGCAAATAAAAATAAAAAATCTTACATTTTCAAATTAGATTTTGGCCAAATCAGATATCTGTTATGCGAAGAATCAACTCACTGTGTGCCCGCGAGTTGTTGACTGTGAAATGACTTAAAAAAAGTGACAGTTTGTATATATATGTTTTTTACATTTATTAGATATCTGATTTGAATCAGATATCTGATATGGAAAACTAGGATTGGTGTTTGCTATGGTGGTGTGTACTGACACCTGAGCCTAAAAAAATTCAACACGGTATTTTCGCATTTTTGGGTCAATGAAAGACGTGTTTTTTTCCTCATTGCCACTTTTTGGCCCACCATGATCCTGCACATACCCAGCCCTGTATACTCCACAACAAAATGGAGTGGTTGAGAGAAATAATAGAACCATCACGGAGATGGCAGCAAACATGCTAAAGGAAAAATGTTTGTCTAGTGAGTATTGGGGTGATGTTATAGCAGCAGTAGTCTATATCTTGAATAGGTGCCCCACAAAGGCCATTCATAATAGAATCCCATAAGAACCATGGATGAAATGAAAATGGAGTGTTGAGCATTTGAGAATATTTGGATGTGTGCCATATGCACTCGTGCCAAAAGAGAAAAGGCATAAATTTGATGACAAAGGTGAAAAATGTATTTTCATAGGCTATAGTGAAGAATCCAAAGCCTATAGATTGTATAATCCCATCACCAAGAAAGTAGTGATCAGCAGGGACGTTGAATTCATTGAAAATGAGTCATGGGATGGAACAGTTGATAGCAACACAGGTATTTTAGTTTCAATACCTCTTGAGGATGAAGGAGCTACAGAAGGGAGATGCTCTAGAACCTTACAGCAAGGTAACAATTTAGAAAACAACAATAGCAGCTCCAAAAACTTTCAGCAGGGAAGTTTCTCTAGAAACTTCCAACAGGGTAGATGCTCTGGAAGTTCATAGCAGTAGTCTTCTTCATCAATCCAGCAGTCAAGTAGCTCTAGAAATTCTAATCCTATGCTTGCATCATTGATGCCACAAAAGACAAGAAGTGTGAGGGAAATTTATGACAGCGAAAGTTATGATGACTTTGATGAAAATTCAAATTTTGCTATGTCTTTTTATAATGATCCAATGTATTTTGAAGAAGCCATGAAAGAAGAAAAATGGTGTAATGCCATGGATGAAGAAATGGACACTATTGTGAGAAACAAAACATGGAAGCTCACTGATTTACCCAAAGGGAAATTAGTCATTGCTGTTAAGTGGGTCTATAAGACCAAATGCACTACTGATGGTAAGATTGAAAGACATAAAACAAGGTTGGTTGTTAAGGGATACAAATAGCAGCCTGGAAGAGACTATGATGAGACATATGCACCAGTTGCAAGGCTGGAAACAACGCAGGAAGTCCTAGCAATTGCAGCCCAACACAAATGGATGTGAAATTAGTATTTTTAAATGGAGTGCTAAAAGAAGAGGTGTATGTGGAGTGGCCTCCTAGCTACGAAGTTCTAGGGAAAGAAGAAAAGGTCTACAAGCTCCAGAAAGCTCTCTATGGGCTGAACAAGCACCACGGGCATGGTACAACATAATTGATTCATACCTTATGAGCAATGGCTTTAGCAAAAGCAATAGTGAGCCCACATTCTACATCAAGGCAACAAATGGTGAGATTCTTATTGTTGTTTTGTATGTAGATGATTTAATTTTCACCAGAAATAGTAATCTTTTCATTGTTGATTTCAAAGAAGCAATGAAAAATGAGTTTGAAATGACAGACCTAGGTTTACTAAAATATTTCTTAGGCATAGAGGTCCAACAAACAAATCATGGCATCTTTATTTCACAAACAAGTTATGCTAAACAAATCTTGAAAAGATTTTGAATGTTGAACAACAAACAAACCCCAACCCCAATAGCTACAGGTTTGAAATTAAGCAAAGAGGACAGCAGCAATAATGTTAACCCAACCCTCTATAAGAGCATGGTTGGAAGTCTCGTGTATTTGATAGCAACAAGACCTAATTTGATGTACAAAGTAAGCCTAATTTCTAGGTTCATGGAGCAACCTAAGGACACACACTGGCAAGCAGGAAAAAGAATTCTAAGGTATGTCAATGGCACGAAAGGCTATGGCATTATGTACACCGCCTCCAATGAGTTTCAGTTGGTTGGATACACTGACAGTGATTGGGCAGGAAATGTAGATGACAGAAAGAGCACATCAAGATACTTGTTCTACATGAGTTTAGGAGCAATATCATGGGCATTAAAGAAGCAACCCATAGTTTCCCTCTCCACAACCGAAGCAGAATATATAGCAGCAAATGTAGTAGCGTGTTAGGCTATTTGGCTTAGAAGAATCCTTGTTGATTTGAATGAGCAGTAAGAAGATGGTACAACCATATATTGTGACAATGTATCTTCTATTGCATTGACTAAAAATCTCGTCTTTCATAGGCGAAGCAATCATATCAAAATTTGATATCATTCCATAAGAGAGTTGGTTGAGCATGGAGAGATTCAACTTCATTATTGCAGATCTGAGTAGCAGCTCGCTAATATTTTTACAAAGGCACTGTCAAAAGAATCCTTTGAATGCCTAAGGAATAGGCTTGGTATGCAAGAATGCTCCAGAACTTTAGTTTTGAAAAACACAGAAAATCATAACTTAGAAAAGGTCATATGCTCTGAAACTTTGGTTCTGGAAGACACAGAAAAGCGTAGCATAGAAAAGCATAGATGCTTCAGAACTTTGGTTCTGGAAAACACAGAAAAGGACAAATGCTTCAAAACTTCAGAAGACAGTTCCAAAATGCAAAACAAATTCACATAGACTTATTCCATAAACTTTACGCTGATACTCCGGAACCTTTGGTCTATTGCTCTGGAAGTTTTGCACTAGAAGTTTCAAATGATAATGAAGGCTAGAATGGCTTGAGATTAAGGGGGAGTGTTGGAATAATTAATCCCAAGCAGCAACAGGAAAGTGCATTTATTGCACCATCAGATGAATTCAAATATGGACTATTCCCTCCTTGTCGTGTCTGACCACCTTGTTGGACAGTAGCAAATTAATTGTGGTGGTTGAATTTGAAATGGGCGCTAGTTTTTGGAAAAGAAACAAGAGACAAAAAGAATAAAAGGTTTTCATTTAGTAGCAGAAGGAGAAGGAGACAAAGACAGAAAGTCTTTGCAAAAGCAAACAAGGGAATGTTTAGCAGAACACACAACTACAAAAAGTAGAAGTTCAGGAGAACTTGCAACAACAGAGAACATTGGCAGTGCTCCAATGCTCTGGAATGTCTCCAGCACTCAGCAATAGCACATAGAAGGAAGATGATATAGAACTAGCACAATTTTTGTATGAAGCATGTACAAAGCTTTTGCTCTGAGTTTTTTGTCAATAAATTTTTGAATGTAATCCTTTTGATGAAATAGAAAATCAAATATATATTATTTATGTCTCCTTTTGTTTGTCTCCACTTTCAACTGTGCGTATTTTTCATTCTTTGCCCATTGTAGTTGGGTTTGTTTTCCCAACAATTTAGCCTCCAAAAATCAAGCCTAGTTAAAGCTTTCTTGATTGCCACTTTGCTTTCCTCTACAACACAGACCACAACCAGTTGCTAACAAGAGTCAAGTTCTCATAACCAATTGTCAAAATTCACTGAAGATATTCAACAACTCATTCAAAGAAAAGAAAAACACTCAAATTGCCTAGTTGCATTGTCAAGAGTGTTTGACCAGCTCATCCTTATGTTCAAACTTTTAGAAAATTCTAGCTAAATAATTCAAATAAAGCTAAAAAAATAGCTAAACAATAATGTAATGAAAAAAAATTGAGGAAATTTATTAGAAAATCAACAATCTAAATGAAATTAGAAAAGTAAAAGATTGAAAGGCAACCTCAACTCAAACCACCAGTGAAAGAAATTATCTCCTAGACTGATATCTAAATGCAAAAAATAAAGAAATATTTAAAAAAAATCCTTTCTAGTAATAATCAGAATAATTCCACCAAGATGACAGTATAAACACATTCCAACTAAAGAATAGTTAAACATAACACACCAAATTTTAAAGATCGGTATTTTCGATACCCTGATTTTCCACAAGCTCTTCTGCAAATTGAGAAAGGTGAATAAGAAAAAAGAGAAAAATATGTGGCAAAATTTTCCATATTTTGGCATGAAGTTAAAGTTGTTTTGAGATTAATGAAACATGCAGATTTCTTCTGAAGAGTGCAATTTTTGGTGGCTCATGTGTCTATTCTTGTTTGAGGACTTTTACTTGCGAATATGAGAAGAGCCCTATTGAGAGCATCATATTGAATCCACTACCATCTGCTATGATAACTGAAATGTTTCCATTCTCCACGCTTAGCTTGGCTTGGCTTTGCTCAACCGACAGAATTCAAAATAGAAATATTTGCACATACCCACGAATAGACCTTAAAAAATGTACAATGCCTTTTTATTATTTTTTTCTTTCATGAAACTAATATCTAATATCACCCTTGATAATTTAACTTGTCTGTATAATCTACATATGATATATATTTTCACCACCTAAGTATTAATTGGTTTTAAAATGTTTACTACTAACTTTGTGACACTCCATAATATCATAACAAAATTTGTTGGTAAAGATGCATATTTTGGTTATTTCCCAATCATTAAACATGTTTGATTTGTCCAAAAAATTTCATAATATTGAAGTAATTGTACATGTCAAAACCATTGCAAAAAAGAACAGATAAATAATTTCAATCCATACATTGTATTTATTTTTTCTCCTAGTATATCTCAAATAGGTGCTAAGTCATTGAGCCCCAGTCATAAGTCCTTTCAACTCTTTGGTGATCTTTACTACCATACCTACTAATGCTAATAAAAACCACCAAGGAGTTGGAAGGACTTATGACTATAGTTTAATGGCTTAGCACCTATTAGAGATATAATTGGGAAGAAATAAATATATATGGATTAAGATTATTTATCCATCCCTTCTTATAGTGGTTTGGCATGTACAATTGCATAGATATTATGGGTAATTTTGGATAAATCAAGCATTTTTAATGATTGGGCAGTACCAAAATATGCATCTTTACCAATAGTTTTTGTTATGATATTATGGAGTGTCACAAAGTTAGTAATGGACATTTTAAAACCAATTAATACTTAGGTGATGAATTATATATCATACCTAGATCATACAAACAATTTAGATTATCAAGGAACAATGATATCAGATATTAGTTTTTTGAAAGAAAAAGTTAGTAAAAGGCCTTGTAAGGTTTCTAAGGCCTATTCATGGATATGGGCAATGATTTTATATTATGGTGCTTTTCTTTTACTGGTGGGTCACAAAATTGTTTTTCAATCCTAAAATCAAGACCATGTTAATTCAAAAATAGTCCTCACAGATAGGACTAATCTACAAATAAATGTTTGAATTCATGATCTTGATTGTTATCAAAAAGCTATTATTTTGCAGATATGTACAATGTAATTTTTTATTTTTGTCTAGTGAAAATCTTTACTGTGATTTGTTGGCCCCATGGTTGTCGTTGCACCAAAATATTGACATGTTAATGTCTGATACAGCCGACAGATTTAATGAATCCACAGGAGGCGGTTAAGTCATGTCACAAATCCTGAGGGGAGCATTGACCATTTTCCAACAATATCCCCCTCAACATTACCCGAGAGAATTTGAACCTGCCACCTTTGGCTTTGATAACAATTTTTTTCCCCAAGGTTGTCATTGCACCAAAAGATCGACCTATTAATGTTCAATTCAACCGCCAAAGTTAACAGATCCATAGGAGATGTTTAAGTCATGTCATGAATCCTAAGGGGAGCAATGAACATTTTCCAACATGATTAGTATACTAGTTGAAACTATACCAAATTCATAATACAGTAAAACATTTGGCATGAATTTTATCTGTCATCAATCTTGTGTTGTCATTGTGTGAAATAAATGTGTTGTTAGGAATTGAGAAGAGTGATAGAAAGGACTATAATTAAAAGATTTGGAAAAAAAACTAACAAGTCATTCAAAGATTATCATGAACTAATAAACAAATATTCAAAAGATTATACAACATTCACTTGACCTTACTGACCTTAGCGAAGAGCAATCTACAAAGTTTTTGGAAGGACAAACAAGCATTTTACAAGAATCAGATGAGAGTATTGATTCAGAATCAAGTACGGGAAAAATATCAAGACATAAAACATCTAAGACAAATAGGGATAAATAATTAATGTAAGATTTAAGAGGGATATGAAGAAATGTTGTTGTTTGTTTTTAATTTTTATTTGTAAGATACTAAAAAATTGGATGTGATGTGAAACATTTGTCAATCACAGGGACAAAAAATGAAGCCGAGTCAAAAAGAGAAAAAAAGGATGGAGAAAGAGAAATAGAAGTTGATCATGGTGGAAGAGAAATAGAATGAGTGTGGTGAAGAAAGAAAAATAGAAGTGGAGAATGAAAGAAAAAGATAAGTCCATATAGATGTGCTTATACCCCCGGCTACCACATTCGATTATACAACCCATATTTTACACTTTTTAAAACAACTCTGTAGAATTTTTGGTTAGTATTTGGATAACATTTAAAATTGTTTTAAATTGAAAATCAATGAAGAGACATGACCAATAATTCATAATCCTATATGGATGGAAGATTTCATAAATAGAAAAGAAAAATATGTAATTAAAATACAATTAAATTATGAATGGGGAACCTTCTAAGCTTTTTGGTGCTTCCAGGGGCCTTCATCAAGGAGATCCTCTCTCCCCTTATTTGTTTATTATTATGGCTAAGGGTTTGGGAAAATTTCTTAAGTCATGGGTTTCTTAGGGTAGGATTCAAGGTGGGTGTTGGGGCAATGGGCTATTGCGACTCTCTCATCTTCAATTTGTGGATGACACCTCTCTTATGGGGAGGGCTCACCTTCAAGAGGTTGTTTCTTTTAGGTGGGCTTTGGATATGTACCTTGTCGCTTCGGGTTAGAAATTCAACGAGCACAAGTCTTCTATTTTCTTTTTTAATACTCCTCAAGCTATTCAATGACGAATTACTAATATTCTGAGGTTTCAGATTGGGTCTCTTCCCTTTTTCTATCTAGGAATACCTCTTGTTGTTTGTAGGCAACCTAGGTCTTGTTTGCAAAATTTTCTTGATAAGTTGTGTAAATTCAATCATTGCACTCATCATTGGCTTTCTACTGTTGCAAGAGTGACTCTTCTAAAGTCTGTTATCCAAGCTCTCCCTATTTATAGGTGTTTTGTTCAGGCGGCTCCTTTGTATTTCTTGAGAGAAATTGATGCTCTCTCACAACAATTTCTTTGAAGTGGTAACTTGTAGTCAGCTAAGTGGAGTCTTGTTAAGTGGGATACAATGTGCAAGTTGTAGAAAGAGGGGATCCTTGGATTGCATTTTGTTGTTTTGAATGGGTAACCTTTGGTAGCCAAGTTATATTGGCATTGGTGTACTAGTCAGCATTAGCTTTGGGCTCATATTCTCACCCACAAGTATCTTAAGGATGTTAACACTTTTGATGTTCCATGTTTCCCTTTAGAAGGAAGGGGACCTATGATTTGGAATACCCTCAAATCGATGGATCGGTTGATTAAGATGGGGGATTTTTGGATATGTCATATGAGTTCTTAGGCTCTTTTTTGGTCGGATTCTTGGGATGGTCATCCTCCTATTTTTTGTTGCTTACCCTCACCTCCAATCTCTTTGTGATTATTTTACTATTGTTGATTGGAATATGGTTGAGCATTATAAGTCTATTTGGAATATTGGACTAGCTGCTAGCCTTATATGCATGCACTCATCAGATTGGCCACCAAGAGGGTCAAAGGGGGAATAGGCAAGAGTTGGCTTAGATTCTTCCATCTCGTGAATGTAATTCCATGGCAGGGCAGGATGTCCTAGCTTGGAGTAACAATGATTTATCTAATAAGTAATTTGTTTCAGTAGGTTATGGGGGGTTGGTTAGGCAAGTGTTTGGGAACATTGAGGTTCCTTGGTGGAAGCAAGTGTGGAATAAATTTTCTTGGCCCAAGTGAAATTTTTTTATGTGGTTGGTGGTCTAGAACCGGTTTCTTACTTGGGATAACTTGTGCAAGAGAGGGTTCCAGGGTCCCTCAATGTGTGTTAAATTGTGTTGTAAAAGTGAAGAGAGTGTCTCTCATCTCTTCTTCCAATGTTCCTTTTCTAGGAAGCTTTGGCACCTTTGGTGGGTTGTATGGTACTAGGCTTGCTGGCATGTCTCTTCTTTGGTAGAGTTCTTTGCCCAATGGGGGAAGGCCCCTATTAAGACCTATTTTCTTCAAGTTACTTGGGCTCTGGGTTTGACTTTTATTATTTGGCATATCTAGCTAGAAAGGAATCACATAATTTTTTAAGATGTGAAGTTGGTTGTCCAACATTTGTGGTAGAAGATTCTTCATTCTTTGGGAGAAACTATTTCGGCTAAGTGTGACTTGGCTAAGGGTGTGGATCCAAGAGAGCTTGCCTATTGCACTCATCTCAATCTTCCTCTTTAAAGGGGGGTTGCTCAGAGTGTTGATCAGATCATGACAAATAGATGTTGTCATCCCCTTCGGAAGATAAATAGGGAGGGGCGTTGATTTCCTCCTCCTTAGGTTGTGTTGAAAATCAACATGAATGGTTCTTCTCGTGGAAATCCTAGTCATGTTGGTATTGGAGGTGTTGGTCGGACTAGTCCTAGGATTGTTGAGTTTATCTTTTCCATTTATAAGGGTTGGTATACTAACAATGTGATGGAGGCTATTTCTATTTTATGTGTTGTAGAGCGCGGTTGTTCTCTTGGGTGGAGACAGATCATTTGTGAATCTGATTCTCTAGTGGTAGTGACTTTGCTGAAGAGGAAAAAATTAGAGGATGTCAGCTGACATTTGGCTATCATTATAAAATAGATTCTTAATTTGTGTGCTTCCTTGGATTCTATTTCTTTTTGTCATATTCCTCAAGAATGGAATGGGGTTGTGGATTGTTTGGCTAAATGGGCTTCTAATCATTTGCAAGATTGGAATATTGTAAAAAGTGGTCAGTTACCCCTGAATTTGTCACAAAAGTTGAACCAATTAGTGGAGATAGATAGGGATCTGTAATGCCCTTGCTTTGTATTACTTTTTTTTGGATTGAATAAATATTTACCCCTCTTTTAGTTTAAAATACAATTATTATGAAATATAATAAATATTCTACTTTTGTGATAAACATTTTATATTAACAACACTTTTAATTTTATTAATTTAATATCTTTTACCCATTTATTATTTTAATTTATTATATTTTTTAATATTTTACCTCAATTTCAAACATCTTAAAACACACGTATCTACAATAGATCAGAAATGCAAAAGTAAAATATATCTTTTACTCATTTATTATTTTAATTTATTATAATTTTTAATATTTTACCTTAATTTCAAACATCATAATTTCAAAAATATTTGATGGACAATCTCTTAATCCAAACAGCTAACGTGACATGTCTTCTTGAATAGGAAAGGAAGATGAAATAGAACCAATGGCAGAATTGAAACTGAAAAGCTTCTTCATCGAACAAAAAGAGAAGCTCCACGAGAGAGAGATGAATGAGAATCAACCAAAAGTGATGTAGATCAAAGCCTAAATAGATAACACCCTATTGGTAAGCATGTTTTAAAAAAGAATAGCAATTAAAAAACCACACCAAATTAGTTTTATGCACTTTATTTTTTACTAAAAATAATCTTTCATTAAGACTATAATGTTTGAATATTTTACACATGTTTATTCACAAATAACAAAAATTACTGACCATGGACTCTTTTAAGAGAGTTTTTTTTAGTTAGAATAGCAAATGATAACAAGATGTGTTTTGTTACTTTCAAAATTTGTCAACAAGTAGCAGAAAATTACCTTGAGAGTTGAAAGGCTACCTGAATTATCATAGACTTTGGTGGTATATATTATATCTAACAAGGGTAGCCAAAAAATTAGTTGGCTGGTAGGTACAATTCATTAATTGGATATATTTTGTTGGGAATAGGAAGTGTAGAGAAGGGAAATTTGTTATTCACGATTTCTCTTCATTTGGAGAGCCTCAAAGGGAAAACTGCCCTAAACTACCACAAGGAACAGCGCAGAAGTTCTAGAATAAAAAAGAGCAAGTCACAAAGATTTTTTGGACAAGCTGATAAGCTTTCGGCCAAAGGATGGCAGCATAGAATATGAACAACAGTGTTGTGCGCCAGCATCTTACAAGCGCACTAACATCTCATATGGAGGAGAAAGCGAACTTATCACAAAAAATACTTAAATGGCTACTAGCAAACAAATTACTAAGAACTAAAAAAATGTACTAAAGTAATAGAAAGTAATAGAAATGAAATATAATAAAGTAGAAATGATAAATACAAGGAGAAAAAAGGAAAGAAGATGGTCACAACCACACAAGTGAAAAAACCTCCAGCATGTGAACGTCCTCAATACCTACATGTGTGATATCTAGAGAGAATGTTGGGGCTGTATAGGGGTTTGCCTTAGTCAAACCCCCATTTTGGTGTTCCCACCTCCACGGACAGCCAAGAAGATAGATAGAGAGAGAGAGATAAACTAGAATGGAAAAAGCATGTGGTGAAAGGAAAATGCGCTCAGGAGTAGAACTCACACCACCAAGTAGGAGTGATAAAAGCAATCCCCACTCGAGGAGGAGAACCAGTATCACAAAAAAGGTGATAAAATCAATTCTCGCTTAAGGAGGAGAACTTGTATCACAAAGTAAAGATGTAGTAGATAAGAGATATGGAACCCCAAGAGGCCCACAAGCATGAGGTGAGGGAGATGGCGCTGCAAGAGTGAAGCTGAGAGAGCTTAGAAGTGCTTGAAGCTGCTATGCAAAGCTATGCGCAAGCAAGATTTTGATAGTATAAGGCTAAAGCGAAAGCAAGAGAGAAGCTAGATGAAAAAGAATGGAGCTAGAAGTTAGAGAAAGTCGGAAGATGAAAATTGAGTAAAAATACTTCTTTTAAGTAGAGAAATGAAGCATCTTCAGCCATTACAAAGCATCCCAGGTCGTTACCACCGACAAAAGGTGAGGAAAAGTGGCAAGCATGTTCAAACACAACTATTTGATTGTTCAAATGTCGCAAGATGCTAGCACGATGTGGGGACTTCCATGTTGCACACTAGTGTTAAGACACATCACACTACAAAACGACGAGAACAAGAAAATCCCAAAGTTGGATGTAAAGTTGATGCACGAAGGGTAGCTACTAAAAAGGGGTGTTGGAGCATCTTGGTGCAGGGGCACCTACACCTTGGAATGGAAGGGAAAATAATCCTTGAATGTTCAACAAATTTTATGATGACAATGAATTCTAGGATGGAATAAGAATGTTTTGTGCTTATTTAGGCTTAATAAGGTCTAAAAAGACCAATCATAATGTAATTGGGAGCACCTTGGGGTCTCCATGCCTCTTGGAGGTATTGTTTGTTTTTTCATTTGTTGTCAAGAATTTTGGGATGTAATAAGGTTCCAAGAACCATCTTTCATGTTTTGTAACAAGTTCTGGGTTTGGAGTCGAGTCTGGTTGTAAGAACAAGGTCTCCTTCCTCACCATGTGAACTTGGTGCATCTAAGCAATTTAATGAATTAAGATGCCTTGGTGCAACTAGGTATTTGAGGGGAGCCTCCTTGATGTTTTTGATGTGTTTTGTGGTGTTTTAACACCTTTTAAATTTTAATTGTAATTGGGCTTCTTGAGAGTAGTATAAATTGCCTTAACTAGGTAATTAGGAGTCTAGTTTGGAATATTTTAAAAATTAGTTGTTTCCAACATCCAAATAATTCAAAAATCAGTTGGAGGGATTTGGAAAGAGGTTTCAAAGGTCGAAATAGGGCTCTTTTGGTCGAGGCATGTTGATTCTGAAGTTTGGAGAAAGTTTGAATAAAAAGAAACCCTATTTTCCTTCATTTTCTGTGTGTAAAATTGCTACTAAAACACATGGTACCGAATTATTATGAACTGTAAAGGCTGAAGACTATAATGGATCGATAGAGGATTGAACTACCTTTCTTTTGGCAGTGGTTTAAGCCTTTTTAATTAAGAATTGAAAGAGATATTTGCATTTTACTGAAAGTGGTCTGGAAAACCCTAAAAATTCAAGTTTGGTCTAAAAAGCTTTATAACTCGCCTTCTCCACTTGCTCATGGCCTGATTTTTGGTGGGAAGGGGAGGAAGATCATGTAATTAATTTTCTTGAAGGTCTTGGAGGATGGAAGGGGTTTTGATGCAACTTTTGAGCAACCCTAGGCTTGGCATCTCTATGTGACAAGCTAAAATTTGTTGCAAAAATCTGATTTGAGGCAAGATTTGTGAGTTTTCTATTTTGTGTTGCTTGGGATCAGTTGGAATGAGTTTTTGAAGGTATAGAAATGTATTCATTGGCTTAGGGTGTTGGGGTGTGCCAAGGTAACCATACTTGCATTGAAAAGTGTCTTTTAGGCCTCCTTGTAGCATTAGAAAATAGGTCATTTGTTGCTTTCTGTGTTGGAGTCAAAACTTGTGGTTTTGAGGGTTTGTGGAGGATAGTATCAAGTGTCAAAAACTAGTGAGTTTGGTCTTGTTTTAGTCATTAGAAGGATTTTATGTTGACTATCCCATTAGACAGGGCTACAAGGGCTACAAGGCCTAATATGGCAGCGATAGATGAAAGAGTGTTCCCAAGTGAGAAGTCTTGTTTTTTGGCTTAGTTTAGCCATGTTAAGAGATTCTGAGTCATTTCCAAGCCTCCTGATTGCATTTGGGTGTGTGGAGTTAAAATAGTGCTTAAGTTGCTCATTAGTTGTATGGTGTATTAAGGAGTATGTATTAGAGTATTTGAGAGAAGCTCTTAAGAGATTGTCTTTCCCTACCACTCTGCATCATAGTGGTATCAGAGCAAGGTTATAGATCTTGTGTTGTTTTTTGATTGGTTTTGCAGGCTGGTGAAGAGATAGGGTTGTGAGAATGCCACCTAAAGGAAGTGTAGTTGCAAGGAGAATTGACACTCATGAAAGGGAGATAGAAGCCTTAAAAAGAGAGATGGCTGCTTGGAAGGCAAAGCATAGAGTGGAAGAGGAAGCAAGTGAAACTGAAGAGGAAGAAGAAGCTCTTGGTGAAGAAGAGGAGATGGACCCTGATGATGCAAGAACAATCAAGCTTTTGAAGGCTGTGAAGAAGGAGGGACATGGAAAAATAGATGTTCCTATGTATGGAGGAAAACTTGATAGTGAAGAGCTCTTGGATTGGATTGGGGCTATGGAAAACTACTTTGATAGTGAAGATGTTGATGAAGGACTTAAGCTGAAGAGGGCCAAAACAAGATTGAAGGGACATGCCTTGGTATGGTGGAATTTTATGCAAGAGAAAAGGGAGAGACAAGGAAAGAGAAAAATCATTTCATGGGAAAGGATGAAGGCTAAAATGAAAGGTAAATTTCTTCCTGCTGATTAAAATGTTCAATTGCTTAAGAAATTGCGAAATCTTAGACAAAAAGATCTGGATGTGCAATCATATACTAAATAATTTTATAAATTAAGTATAAGGACTAAGCATGAAGAAGATGAGGATGAAATGGTTGCTAGGTATTTGAATGGTTTGAGGTACAACATCCAGGATGAGATCAGCATTTGGGCACCTAAGTCAGTTGAACAATGTTTCCAGATGACCATGAGAGTAGAAGAGAAACTGAAGAGAAGACAAGAGAAGGTAGCAAGAGTAAGATGCAATACATCTAGGGGCAGAGGTACAAGTTCAACATCAAGGCAACCTAAGAAGATCATGAAGATGTTGATAAGAACAAGGACCAAGTTCCTGAAGCAAGAGGAGGATGGAGAGTAGGAAGAACCAACTTTAGATCAAGAAGAGATTATGGTGAATTCTTAGGAAGATGCTATAGGTGTAATTAGTTTGGACACCTATCATTCAAGTGTCCTGAAAGGTTTAGTGTTACAGCCAGTGGGAGTGAAAGGAAAGGTGATAAAATAATTCAATATGTGCAAGGGGATGAAGAAGAGAGTGTGAGTTCACCAAGTAGACCTGTAGATCTAGAAATAGGGGAAGCACTCATGGTAAGAAGGACCTTGCTGCAAGGACAAAAAGAAGAAGATCTGAGCCAAAGGAGGAGTCTCTTTAGAACAACATGCAAAAGCAAAGGGAAGGTATGTCAAGTTGTAATTGATTCTGGCTCTCAAGATAATTTGGTTTCTAGGGAGATGGTAGATAAGTTGGATTTAGAAAGAATCCCACATGTTGCACCCTACAAAGTTTCTTGGGTCAATGATAGCCAAAGTCTAATAGTAAATTAACAAGCCTATGTAGATTTCCAGATAGGGGAGTATAAGGATAGAATCTTATGTGACATTGTGCCAATGGATTGTTGTCATGTGCTCTTGGGGAGACCTTGGCAATTTGATAGAAGGTCTGTATATGACGGTTGGGAGAACACATATACCATCAAGAAGGATGACAAAAATTTTAAGTTGACTCCCTTGAAAACAAGTGGAGAAGATAAGGGTGAGTCTAAGGTGGTGATGTTTGGTAAGAAGGAGCCTTTAAGGCCTAAGAACAGTAAGTCTGATGTGATTTCAGATTTGGAGCAGGTTGATGGTGTTGTGATAGTATGGAAGGCACCTACAAATAGTGTTAGGACAGTAGAAAGTTTGTTTTTGCAAAAGGCAGAGAAAGCACTCTTTCCTAAGTCTGATCTGGTTAAGGTGAATGATGGGAGGACAATGAGGAGTTTGGTTTTACATGGATTGAGTGATGAATTCACATCTAAGTCTGATACAGTCAAGGAGAATGATGATAGGATAGTGCATAAGTATGGAAAACTGAGTGAAGTGTTTGGAAAACAGGAAGAGCTTACTATGGGGACCATTGTGTGTCCTATAAGAATGAGCTATGGTGACAAGCATGTGAACTTTGCAAGCATAGGGGTTGGTGAGTCTGATAAAACAATGATACAAGGTACTGATAGTAAATTAGGTTTGATCACAATGAGGAAAGAACAAGAGGAACAAAGGTGCAAAGGTCTGATGACAGTGAAGAGAGTGCAGAGTATGCAAACAAAAATACATGGATACAAGTGTGGAGATGGAACAAGGAAGAAGGTAGAACACTATGTTTCTAACCCTTGTTTGTTTGTAGGTATAAGGGCTAGGAAGATATCAGATTTTGATCCAGGTGTGAGGAAAAGGCAAGTAGCAGGTCTGGATATTCATGGAGCAGCAATGTGGAGACAAAGAGCTAGATTATACTCTTAGGACAAGAGTTTTCCTTTGGGGGGGTGTATGGTGCAGGGGCACCTACACCTTGGAATGAAAGGGAAAAGAATCCTTGAAGGTTCAAAAAATTTCATGATGACAATGAAGTCTAGGATGGAATAAGAATGTTTTGTGCTTATTTAGGCTTAATAAGGTCTAAAAAGACCAATCATAATGTAATTGGGAGCACCTAGGGGTCCCCATGCCTCTTGGAGGTATTGTTTGTTTTTTTATTTTTTGTCAAGAAGTTTGGGATGTAATAAAGTTCCAAGAACCATCTTTCATGTTTTGTAACAAGTTTTGGGTTTGGAGTCAAGTCTGGTTGTAAGAACAAGGTCTCCTTCCTCACCATGTGAACTTGGTGCATCTAAGAAATTTAAGGAATTAAGATGCTTTGGTGCAACCAGGTATTTGAGGGGAGTCTCCTTGATGTTTTTGATGTGTTTTGTGGTGTTTCAACACCTTTTAAATTTTCATTGTAATTGGGCTTCTTGAGAGTAGTATAAATTGCCTTAACTAGGCAATTAGGAGTCTAGTTTGGAATATTTTAAAAATTAGTTGTTTCCAACATCCAACTAATTCAAAAATCAGTTGGAGGGATTTGGAAAGAGGTTTAAAAGGTTGAAATAGGCCTCTTTTGGTCGAGGCATGTTGATTCTGAAGTGTGGAGAAAGTTTGAATAAAAAGAAACCCTATTTTCCTTCATTTTTTGTGTGTAAAATTTTTGCTAAAATGCATGGTATAGAATTATTATGTATTGTACAGGCTAAAGACTATAATGTATCAATAGAGGATTGAACTTTTTTTATTTTGGCAGTGGTTTGAGCCTTTTTCATTAAGAATTGAAAGAGATATTTGCATTTTATTGAAAGTGGTTTGAAAAACCCCCAAAATTCAGGTTTGGTCTAAAATGCTTTATAACTCACCTTCTCCACTTGCTCATGGCCTGATTTTTGGTGGGAAGGTGAGGAATATCATGTAATTAATGTTCTTGAAGGTCTTGGAGGATGGAAGGGGTTCTAGTGCAACTTTTGAGCAACCCTAGGCTTGGCATCTCTATGTGACAAGCCAAAATTTGTTGCAAAAATCTTATTTGAGGCAAGATTTGTGAGTTTTCTATTTTGTGTTGCTTGGGATCAGTTGGAATGAGTTTTTTTAAGGTATAGGAATGTATTCATTGGCTTAGGGGTGTTGGGGTGTGCCAAGGTAACCATACTTGCATTGAAAAGTGTCATTTAGGCCTCCTTGTAGCATTAGAAAATAGGTCATTTGTTTCCTTCTGTGTTGGAGTCAAAACTTGTGGTTTTGAGGGTTTGTGGATGATAGTATCAAGTGTCAAAAACTAGTGAGTTTGGTCTAGTTTCAGTCATTACAAGGATTTTATGTTGACTGTCCCATTAGACAAGGTTACAAGGGCTACAAGGCCTAATATGGCAGCGATAGATGAAAGAGTGTTCCCAAGTGAGAAGTCTTATTTTTTGGCTTAGTTTAGCCATGTTAAGAGATTCTGAGTCATTTCCAAGCCTCCTGATTGCATTTGGGTGTCTGGAGTTAAAATAGTGCTTAAGTTTCTCATTAGTTGTATGGTGTATTAAGGAGTCTATATTAGAGTATTTGAGAGAATCTCTTAAGAGATTGTCTTTCCCTACCACTTTGCTTCACATCTTAAGAGGAAAAAGGCTAATGTAGGGACTAAAATGAGCCTACACAAATGATAAGGGATTAGACACAAGAATGTATGTGAAATTGTGAGGGGTGCAATTTTACGACTATACATTTTTCCCCCACTTTAGCGGGAATATGAATCTACATTAATATGCACGCTAAAAGAAATATACTAAACATAAATAACACCATATGCTAAAAGGATACTATAGAGGAAGTAGACAACTCTTTGAACCATGGAAGCATGCCCCCAAGCTGAAGACCTGCAAAAAAGATGCATTAGACAAGATAAACCTGCATTAGAAAAAAATGTTAGAACATAAAAATCCACTAAAGGATTTGAGTCAGCAAAGTAAAGAGACCTCGATGTAAAAGGTTGTCTTAGTACTATGCGTCATCCCCAACACATAGAAGGATTTTAAGATGAAGAGAGAAAGGGTATATAAAATGGATGAAGATCCAAATCTTCGGTTCAGTATATACAGAAAAGAAAAGAGAATTTAAGAAAGTAAGCATTTCATAGGCCTACAAACTTGCAAGGAGGCATCCCCCAAGATCTCTCACATAGAAGAAGTAGAGAAAAGAACCTTACAGGTCAGAAAACTTGCAAGGAAGGTATCTTTCAAGATCTCTCACATGAAGGAAACCTAGAAAAGTGTCTCATAGGATTGTAGACCTGTAAGGAAGGTGTCCTCCATGATCTCTCACATGAAGGAAACTGAGAAAAGTGCCTTACAGACCCATAGACCTATAAGGAGGAGTCCCCCAAGATCTCTCACATGAAGAAAGTCAAGGAAGAGCCTTACAAACTTGCAGACTTGCAAGGAGGATACCCTCCAAGATCTCACATGTAGGATACCCAAAGAAAGTGCCTTACACACCCACAAACCTACAAGGGAGCAAAGCATCCTACAAATCTGTAGAATTGTAGGGAGGTAGCCCCCAACATCTCTCGCATGGAGGAAACCCAAGAAAGCGGACTCCACTAAGTCAGGAAGTAGCTTTACAGGCACACCTATAAAGTGACATGTCTATCTATAGGTAGAACATGTTAGAAAGTAGTCACACAAGCAAGTAAGCGGACATTCACGCAAACCGTCAACAAGTTGGAAGGATTTCAAAGGGGTCCCTTAGGGACCCTTCAAAACAAAAGGGATCCACTCAAGGGACACGATGTTTGAAAAGTGAGGTCTAGTCAGGCTACCCCCAAGTTAGATGTGAATGGATTAATTTTGAGATACAAAATTTCAAAGGGGATCCCTCAGGAACCCTTCAAGAGAAAAGGGGTCCACTCAAGGGATGTTGCATTTAAAAGATAGAGAGAAGAGAGGGGGTCCTTAAGAAGGACGCACATCTCTAGAACAAGTTATCACTACCCCCAACATACAGGGGAGGAGAACCATGCAAGATACTTTAAACATGTAGGGTAGAGGTAAACCTCGATATCATTTTTCATTTGAAGAGGCAGGTGTGTCAATCAAATGGGAGTTTGATGGCACTTGAATCAAGAAGTTGTTGTATTTGACCCTTCAAGGTTTTACATTCACTAGTGGAATGGCCAGGCACTTGATGGTATGCATAGAAAGAATGTTCTTCTTTATCATGTTCATGAGATTTCTTACGTGTAGGAGAAGGAAAAGTGATTAAGCGGGCTTTTAGAAGCCACAACAAAATACACTCTTGCTCAGATAAAGGATGAGCAAGAAGCAACCCTTTCTCTTGTGGAGAAAGGTCTGACTTCTCACAAGAAGAAGGAGACACGAAGATAGAAGACAATGGAGGATGAACCAATCCACGAGAACGAGGTTGAATGGAATTCATGTCACCATTTAACCATGAATTTTGTTTAGATTGTTCATTCGAGAAACCAAGCCCAAAATTAAGCTTGTGAGGTGTGAATTCTATAGGGACTTGGATGCCTTGTACATTATTCCTACAACCTTTATGCTCATAGCCATATTTAGAGAGGAGCTTAAAACTAGGGCAATAATGTGTTTGCAATTGAAAGGAAGGAGAATCCACATAGAGAGAATTGTCCCAACAACGAGGATCACACTCCTCTATGAGATCGCCATCATCCTCTTTAACAGGACTTCCAACATTATCCTCTTTAGCAGAAGTGTAATCATCTTCCTCAGAAGAAGGATCAACACTAAGAATATTGCAACTTGTATCCACATTGCCATATGATACAAAAGAGTAACTATTTTCGATAGCGGGTGTGGATAGTGTTATCGAAAAGTCTAAGTGGATCAGGTTGACTTTATATTCCCTACTAAAAGAATCCATAAAATCTAAAGAACCCCAATTATCACCAAGACATGCATTCCTTTGAGAAGAGGTGGACTTAGAATTCCTTGCTTCAGAAGGATCTTCGTTAGGGACATTTATCTCGAGAGCATTGGTCACGCCCACAAAAGGATATAAAAGTCATAGCATAACTAAACCTAGGAATTGGATATTCCAACAAGCGACTGGCATCTTCTCATGGTCGTTCATTTACTTTGTCAAACCAAGGGTCATAAACTTGAAATGGAGCAGCACGGTATGTGCACTAAGAACTAGTTTCTAGTCATCATCTATAGAAAACAAATGCTTAAAAGAAATGCAACACAAAGCTTTTTAACTCAGACATGGTTCAACTAAAATAGAAATCATAGTAGCTATTATTAAAGGACAAATTGTGAACTAGCCTTATGCTGCAGGAACAGACATAGGGATGGATTCCCGATGCTGTAGGAACAATACAAGGCTGAGTTTGCATTGAAATCTAGAGAAATAGATTCTAATTAGTAATCAACATGAAATGAATAGTTAACTACAAAAACTTGCTACAAAATACTTACTAAGTGGGCCCCCTTAGCAAGCATCAACTAGATTACACAAGAAGTTGACTCAAAGCTTCATCGAATTTTATTCATACTCAGAACTAGGATACATTGATTACTCTATTTGGAAATAAAACTAGCACAGAACTCTATTGCTTCTTCAACTTAATTTTAACACATAATGTTTCATCATCCTCATTCACTCACATAGAAGGAACGATTATTTAAATGAAAAGGCAACTAACTAACTAACAAAGGAAGTCGTGATCATAAATACATTCTGAATTCGCAGAACAGATATTTATAAATGAAAGTCTATCTGCTCGACGCAACCCAGAGAGAATATAGCATTACACAATCCCTAGATCAAAGGACCATTTAAGCTCCTTCCCAAAGATTCAGTCAAATAGTTATTACTAGAACAACTTCTTCAACAGAGCCAAAATTCTTTGCGCTTGATCAGCTCCAGCTCCCTCCAACAACCTGCAATAAGTGACAGAGGTGAAGGAAAGCATACACACAAGTGACACAACATCCATTCATTAATCACACATTAATCCTATTCCATTATCCAAAATCATAAGCATACATCAGCCATGCAGGAGGTCAAAAAGGTAATTAATGAAGTTGTCAAGCTACAGGAATATGGAATTCGTTGCTACAGGATACCACCCAAAAAATCTTTAATCAACAAGTTTAAACAACTATTAATAACAAAAGTAAGAGTATCAAAAGTTTCAAACTATGAGCATATTTAAGGCTCATCATTATGCCCCCTACTTATCATAATGTTGGTCCTCCAGCATTGACTTTCCTTGTTATTTCCCTGAAATTTGTTGGAGAAGCATGACCCTGCAGCGAAGTTCCAAACTTGTAGTAAAAACCTCTGGTAAACTCCCATCTTTCAAATCTACGGTTTTCTATTTCTTCATTGATTTCCTTGGCTTGGTAGGGATAGAGCAACCATATTAAAACTGGGGGTTGAAGGTCAGTGGCATCCATAATTCAAATCTGCTTTGAAAACCCAGTTGCATGTACCTTTTTGTTCTCCTGAGTGCTGCTGTGAAGTTTAAAGGGTTGTGAGGCTCTATCTTTCTTAAACCAAGCATCAATTTCTCCCACGTTGCCTCAATCCTGGAAGAGGCGAGTTTCCAAAATATATATTTCTGCTCTTTGAACTCACTGTATACCTGTTGTCTGATGTCAAAATTTTTCTCTCTTTCCTGAGGGTAATTCAATCCATAAGTAACTTTAAGCCAAGTTCTTAAAACTATGTGGGGGTCTGAACTCTCAGCTCTTAGAAGAATAGGTTCATCTCTTTCTGCTTCTTCATATATTTCCAATTTTCTCCCATAATTGACCTCATTTGCAGCCCAAGACATAAGTTCTCTTAGATGGATATCACGTATATAAAGGAGTGGGTTCCATTCAGTTTCTGCAGGAATTAAATAACCATGTAAATAAAGTTCACACATGGAGTTTTTCAACCAATTAGGGGCCACTTCATAGGCATCATAGAATTCCTTGGCTGTTTCAATATCGGGATCAAAATTTCTGGAGATCCTCATTAGTTTAAACCAAAGAAACTATTCCTTGAGGCACATTGCATATACTTTGGGTGGCGGCCTACACTCCATTATTTTTCCAGTTATTTCCATCATTTCATCCATTTTCTTCTGCATATCTTGAATTTCTTGCTTTTTCCTTTCAATTTCCTTTTGCAGCTTTTTCTTTTCCTCTTCCCATAAACTTTGCTGGACTTCAGTTTTGGCGAAATGGCAAAAACATAAAGTTTGGAATGACACAGGCTTCCTCTTAATTCTCAGAAATTCCAAGTATGCAATCAGTAGAGTCCTTTTATACACAACTAAATCTGTGCAAACTTTAGTGGGCAATGGATTATCATAGGGTATTTCAGTTGGTTCAAGCACACCTTCTTCTTGTTGTAGGAAAAAATCCTCTTGTTGCAAGATGAAGCCCTATTGTTGCATGGGAGAAGATTGTTCTTCCTCAGAAATTTTCTCAGCCACACAAGCCAAGTCATCCAAACTCAGCATTTTCCCTTTATCAACATTACTAGGTTGTGTTGCCTCAGGAATAGCCGAGGAGCTTTGTGGAACATTTGCAGACATACTCAGGGAGTTATCATGACCTGATTTAGCAGAGTCCTCCAATATTATGATAGTTTATGTTTGAACGAAGGTTGTAGTAGGCTTAGACTGTTTTCTCAATGAACTCCTTCTTGGTAGTTTTTCATAAGGATCAGCAGTAAAGGATGCCCCCTTAGCAGTCCTCTTCCTAGCTGGTCTTGAAGATCCAAACTTAGCAGGGGAAGTAGATACTGAAACTGGAGTATTAACGAGTGTTGTTGCAGGAGAGATAGAGATAGGCAAAGACTTCGCAAGAGAGGATGAGGCAAAAAGTTTTTGTTTTTGAATATTGGGGTCTGACTCAGGAGTTTTCCCTACCCCAGATGACTCACCTACAATTGTCTTTCCTTTTTCTTACCTAGCGGCAGACCTTGTTTGCACATCGGTAGAGGATGTTGGTATAGAAGCTGCAGGACTGGGCGCTGCAGGAGCAGTGGATTCTTACTCTATTTCTATACTTGTGGACTCAATTCTCATTTTCTTTCTTCTAGGTTGTGTAGGTATTTCCCTAGGGGGTTCAGGCGGTTGAAGACTTTTTTAGGAAACAATCTCATTCCAAGAAAGAGGTGAAACATCCCTTAAAGATCGCTCAGCCAAAAATTTTATTAGGGTATGATGTGTGATAGAGTTCCCTTTACCCTTTTGGGTTTCATGTGCACTACTTTGCAAAAGGTTTAACAAGAAATTTAGAACATTCACTACCATTCCATGTCTCATATGAATTAACAATTTGAAATGATATGAATGTAGGTAAGAGAAGCGCCATTCACAAGTTAAATACCTGATAATAAAGATGGCATATTCAGAGTATGGATAAGGCAAGGACATTCTTTTGCACCCTTGCTTTGAGATTTCCAAAAGCCCATCAGCTGATAGGATAAACTCTGCCCTAACAGAGACAGCATCCCTTCCAACAGAAAAATTTTCACCAACTGTCGGTAATCCAGTAATTTCTGCAATTCTTTCCTCTGTCATAGCCACTGCCAAGCTCCATACCATAGCCTCATTTTTTGAAAATGTTCTTAAGAATTTTCCTGTAGCCTCTTCATCAAAAGAATCAATTCTCAAGAAATAATTTAACCAACCACAATTGGCGAATGCTTGCATTAACTGAGGATCTTGTATCAACGCCTCATGAGCCACAGGTTCGTGCCTCACCAGTTGGCCACCCATGATAAAAAACCTTTAAAACAAAAACTCAGACTGATGCTGAAAGCTTGCAGAAGACTCTTCTTCCTTACTACACTTCCTTTTTCTTACCAAAAATAACAACTAGACATTTGCATAAAATAATTTTAATAACTACTTAAAATAAGTAGTTAGCTTGTTCTTAGGATATGGCTTCACAATTGTACTTTAGAAAGTACAAGAACATAACTATTTTAGCAAACGTAAATTTGGCACAGGAAAATATCAAATTAGAATACCCCCACCCCCTACTTAGCATTCAACATGTGTCCTCACATGTGCAGGGTGATAAGTTTAAAGCGTGCAATTATGGCCAACATATACATTACAATTAATGAATAAATGGAAAGAATAAATTATGCGATAATGAAAAGATTTCGCCTACCTTGAATTCAGTTCTCAGGCATGTTATAAAGGACAATAGTGTATCATGAAATGATAGCTGAGAGAGTGAATGCATGAATGAGGCGGAGTGGTAATATGGATGACGTTACAGATAAAGGAATGAATGATGTGATAGATGAAATAGCGGAGAAAAGTGGTTTTCTTTTAAAAAAACTTTATTATGGGTGGTCAACACAATACTTAAAGAGAAGCTACAGGAAAAAGGCCTAAGCCTTTTACTGCAGGAAGACCAGTTGAAACAAACTTTTTTCAGGAACTCTTCCTTGGATGTTGGCTTATTATATAACTGCAGTCGGTGTCCATTAACTAACAATTTGAAATGGATTGGATAATTTGTGGCCAGCTGTACTAAACCATTGTCAAACACATTCTCAATTTCATAGGGACCGAGCCAGCGATTTGTGAGATTACCTTAGTTTTCTTGATATCTGGAATCATATAGCAAAGCCCAATCACCAGCAGAGAATTGCTTGGTTTTGATGTGTTGATCGTGCCACTTCTTCCTTTGCTGTTGGACAGCTTCTGTATGTTGCAGGGCAGCTTTTCTCATTTCGTCCAAGGCATTAAGCTACAAGAGACGTTCCTTTTGTGCTTCAAAAATTTTTATATTGAGTTCGAGAGCTGTTCTCAAAGTTTTATGTTCAAATTCAATGGGCAACATGGTTGTTTTCCCATAAAGTAGTTCAAAAGGTGTAAAGCCAGTTGTTGTCTTCTATGCAGTTCTGTAGGCCCAGACTACTTCAGTAAGTCTACTGCTCCAATTTTTCCTATGGAGCTGCACTGTCTTTGTTAGGATTGCCTCAATTTTCCTATTTGTAACATCTACCTGACCATTGGCTTGAGGGTGATAGGGGTTGGATTTCCTATGCCTGATTTTATAGTCATTCATTAGTGCAGTGATCAAATTGGATGTGAACTGAGCTCCCTAATTAGTTACAAGCTCTCTAGGAACTCCAAATCTGGTGAAAATTTTCTCATAGAGAAATTCAACAACTTTATTATCACGAGCATGAGTTATTTCCTTTACTTCAACCCACTTTGTTACATAATCCGTGCAAAACAGAATGTATGACTTGCCATTTGATGGTGGATCAATTGGTCAAACAAAATCCATTCCCCATTTATCAAAGGGGGTGACTATTACCTATGGATACATTGGCATTTCATCTGACCTGGTTGGTCTTCCCATATGTTGGCATCTGTCACATTTTCTTGTATAAGTTACAGCATCCTTGTGTAATGTTGGCCAATAATATCATGTTGTAAGAACCTTCATTGATGTTCTCTTGGCTACAAAATGTCCCCCACATGTTTCATCATGACAAGCATGCAAGATATCATAAGTCTCATCTTCTCTTACACATCTTCGCATAACTTGATCAGGTCTTGTGTAAAACAAACAATTTGCAATCCATGAAAAATTAAAACTTTTCTCAATTAACAATTTATTTTCTTTTGGGGAGAAGTGAGCTAGTATTCTGCTTGCTAATAGATAATTGGCAATGTTTGCATACCATGGAGTATGTGCAGTAATGGAAAACAAGTGTTTATCAAGGAACCTATCATCAATGACTTCTTGTTCAACAGGAGAAGTTGTTTGAAGCCTTGATAAAAAATCAGCCACAACATTAGCTCTTCCTAGTTTATCAATGATTGTAATGTCAAATTCTTGCAACAACAGGAGCCATCTTGCCAACCTACCAGAGATGGCAGGCTTGTTCATCCGATACCTGATTGCTGCATGGTCAGTGTGGACAAATATCTGATAACTTGTGATATAATGCCTAAATTTATTCAAAGCATACACTACTGCTTACAACTCCTTTTCTGTGACAGTGTAGTTTAGCTTAGAACCTTGAAGGTTTTTGCTGATAAAATAGATAGCATGCTCAATTGAATTTTCTTTTTGGGCTAAGACTACCCCTATGCCAAAATTAGAAGCATCTGCATGTATGTGAAAAGGTAGAGTCCATTTTGGACCTTGAAGAACAAGGACTTTAGTTAGCAAGTCCTTTAGCTGTAGGAAAGATTTTTCACAAGCATCTGTCCAATCAAATGCAAAATCCTTAGTTAATAAGGCATATAGTGGACTGGCAATTTTGCTGAAATCTTTTATAAACCTTCTATAATACCTTGCATGGCCAAGGAAGCTTCTGACATCCTTTTGTTTTGTAGGAGTTTGTAAATTCAGAATAACTTCAATTTTAGCAGGGTCAACCTGAATTCCATCCTTGGAGAGATGATGGCCTAGACAATACCTTCTTGCATCATCATAAAACACTTTTCACTGTTCATAAACAAATTTTTCTCTCTACACCTTTCCAATACTTTTTATAAATTCACCAGTGCTTCTTCAAATGTAACCCCATAGGTAGTGAAGTCATCCATATAAATTTCCATATAGTCATGATATATATCAGCAAAAATACTAATTACTGCTCTCTGAAATGTTGCTCGTGCATTGCATAGACCAAAAGGCAAGACTGAGTAAGCAAATGTTCCCCATGGACAGATAAAAGTGGTCTTATCTTGATCTTCAGGGGCAATTTTTATCTGATTATACCCATTGTAGCCATCTAAGAAGGAGAAATAGCTTTTACTAGACAATGAATCTAGCACTTGGTCTACAAACGGCAGTGGAAAGTGATCTTTTTTAGTGGCAGTGTTCAACTCTCTGTAATCTACACACACTTTCCATTTTCCACCTTTCTTAGGAACAATAACTAGTGGAGAGACCCACTGACTGTCAGAGATTGGGTAGATAAAACCAGCATCAAGCAACTTTTGAAGCTCATTCTTAACTATTTCTCTAAGTGTTGGATTTATTCTTCTTTGAGGTTGCCTAACTGGTAAATAGTCTTCTTTGATATAGATCCTATGAGTACAAATTCGAGGATCTATTTCTTTCATGTCCCCATATTCCCATGCAAAAGCTTTATGCTGATCTTGCAACATTTTGAGTAGGACAGCCTGTTGAGATTGTGACAGCTTGCTATTGATATTCAAACAGTGACCTGGAGACAATTCTATCTGCTTAGTGAGATCACTCATAGAATCTACAGGTGATATTTGTACCTCTTGTTGAAGCAAGCTATGAAAAATTATAGGAAATTTAGGCAGCGAACTCTCAGAATTCAGTTGTTGTAGGAAACATTGTAGATGACTGCTATTTAGATCAGATGAACTACATGTATCAGAGTTAGACTACAGAATTTGAAAAAGCAAGGAATCCTCATTCTGAAGTTGTGAGAATGGATCAGTTGGGAGCATCATTAATTGAACCAATGAATTGGCTTCTTCAGTTTCTTCCCCCACATCTGGCCAAACAGGTTGGGACAAATCTGGTTGAGGTCTAGCAGGCGGATACAAAGCCAATTTTTTTGTGGACTATCCATCAGAAATAGTCATATCTCCAAAAAAACATCCTATAAAAGCATCAATAGTTGCTAACCATGGTTTACCTAGGATAACAAGGTATCTTCCTAAAGTTTCCTTGGTAGATAATATTGTAAAATCAGCTGGATACTCCCAAGATTCAAGAATGACAATTACATCTTCCACCATTCCATCAGGTGTGACTGTGGAGCTATCAGCAAGCTGTAGGACTATAGGTGTAGACTAAATGTTTAGGATGTTCAAATTGTCCATAGTATGCTTGGTCATGACATTAATGGTAGCCCCAAGGTCAATCAAAACATTTTTTACAATTTGGCCATTTATATGTATCTACACTACATGACTTCTAGGGTTAGTGTACTTTGGAATGACTACATTTCCCAACATTATATTAGCCAATTTTCCTAAGACATGAATTGTTTGGGGATCCTTTTTCTTCCATCTAGGTTTCTTCAAACAGGCCTCTCTAATGGCCTAAAATAAAGGAATTTGAATTTGCACATTCTTTAACTGATCCAGAATGTCAAAAGTGAGTTGTTCCATAGATTTAGGTGCAGTACTTTGTAACCTCTGAGGAAAAGGTGGTTTGTCTTGACTTTGCAAAACAGGCTCCTTAGAAACCATATTAGTTATAGGCATATGCTCAGTAGGATCAATAGGTGCAGTAGGTTCTTCAGGGGGAGAATCTGGTATCTTAGTAATTAGAGGCAATTGTGGAGCAGGAAGAGCAGTTCCAAACCTCAAATGGATATTAATAATGTTTAAGGCATAAGCTAGATATTGGTTAGCTTCAGCAAAATACATGGGCTGCTATGGCTGTTGTTGTTGCTGCTGCTATTGCTTATTATTGGGATTTGGCAACGGCTGAGCAGGCATAAGTGTTTGTTTAGGAGGGCTAGTATTTGTGGTAGTTGCTACAGGAGGTGGCATGAGGGCCTGAGGTTGTGGTTGTGGAAGCTATAGGAACCCAGGAGACTGGTTCTGCCATTGTTGAGAACCTCTCCATTGAGGATTCTGCTTCCAATTACCTTGGGGTGGGGTCCATTGTCCTTGTGGTTGCTGCCAACCTCCTTTAGGAGATTTCCATTGAGGGATCTGATAGTTAGGCCAAGGTGGTTGAGATGTATTCTAAGGTGGTGATGGTCCATATGTAGGTTGTCATTGGTTATTATAGCTAGAATAAGGATTACCAAAAGTCAAAGGGTCTTGAGGCATACCTTGTCTTTGAGCCCATGGTCTCCTTTATGCAATGAAGAACACTTGATCATCATCACCTTCTACTGGCTTAAATTCAATAGGTAATTGCTTAGCTTCTAGATTAGCCACCATTTTGCATTGGCAGTCACGTTTCTTCTGTCTGTAATGTGGATAGAACTCGGCCAAGATTGTTTCAGCTTCCTCATGTTTCTTCTGAGCTCGCATAGTGTCTAATTGTGTAGCCATATTGTTAATGATATCCTGCTTGAAGTCAGATAGCAAATTTGTAATCTCCATCCGAGAAACTCCACTGGAGGAAGAATTTCCCACTATAGCATGATGACCTTTACCCTTCTTCACATTTGCTCAGGAGTAATTGAGACATATCTTCATGAGATCATCCCAAGATGCTTGAGTAATATCACCGCCTCCCATTAGGTCCAAGGCATCTATGCAGGTATCATTGATTCCTCTTAGAAAAAGTAATTTCTGAGATTCTTTATTAAGAGTATGGTCTGAATTCTTCTTCAGAGAAAACAGGAATCTTGATATATAATCCTACAGACTTTCATCTTCCTTCTGTTGAATTTGAAATATGCCATCACCTTTACTACCACTCTTACAGTATTCCTTCTATTTTTCAAAAAATTTGTTTGCATGACTGGCCAACTATCAACAACACCCCTTCCTAGACTCATGAACCATCTGAGAGCTCCCTCCTTCAAGGTAGCAGGAAACAATTTCAGTTTGTGAGCGTCTGAAGTGTAGTCATAACTATGATAGAGGATATCAAAATCGAACAAGAAGGTATCTGGGTCTTCTGTGACTAAGCCATAAAACTTGGAAAGTAATGAAGAAGGAATATTCTTAAGGTTGTCATTGTTTTGTTGAGGAGTAATGGGGAATTCAAAAGTAGGAGGTCGATTTGGTGGATTGCGTGCCATGTTCACCTAACCAAGTATAGGAGGAAATGGATTTTCTTCAGGTTCTTCATCAAATGGGCCGAATAGCAAGTCAGCACACAGATCTTCAGCAAATGGGTCAATATCTAAGTCTCCTTCATCTTCAAATGGGCTATAAGTTGATTTAGTTTTCTTGGAAATGAATGGTAGGTTGGCGAGAAATCTTCCCTAAGCATCTCTCCTTCTATGCATACAATGAAAATGAATGGTATTTTAAAAGATTTTGAAAAACTGACTAAACTACTGCTAAAAATGACTATAGTAGGTTCTTAGATTGACACCATCCCCGGCAACGGTGCCAAAAATGGTCACGCCCACAAAAGGATATAAAAGTCACAGCATAACGAAACCTGGGAATTGGACATTCCAACAGGCGACTGACATCTTCTCATTTACTTTGTCAAACCAGGGGTTGTAAACTTGAAATGGAGCAGCATGGTATGTGCACTAAGAACTAGTTTCCAGTCATCATCTATAGAAAACAAATGCTTAAAAGAAATGCAACACAAAGCTTTTTAACTCAGACATGATTCAGCTAAAACATAAATCATAGTAGTTATTATTAAAGGACAAACTGTGAACTGACCTTATGCTACAGGAACAGACACAGGAATGGATTCTCGATGCTATAGGAACAATACAAGGCTGAGTTTGCATTGAAATATATAGAAATAGATTCATACTCAGAACCAGGATACATCGATTACTCTGTTTGGAAATAAAACTAACACAGAACTCTATTGCTTCTTCAACTTAATTTTAACACATACTGTTTCATCATCCTCGTTCACTCATGCAGGAGGAACAGTTATTTAAATGAAAAATGCAACTAACTAACTAACAAAGGAAGTCATGATCATAAATACATTCTGAACCTATGGAATAGATATTCATAAATGAAAGTCTATTTGCTCGACGCGACCCAAAGAGAATATAGCATTACACACTCCCTAGATCAAAGGACCGTTTAAGCTCCTTCCCAAAGATTCAGTCAAAGAGTTATTACTAGAACAACTTCTTCAATAGAGCCGAAATTATTTGCATTTGATCAGCTTCAGCTCCCTCCAACAGCCTGCAATAAGTGACAGAGGCAAAGGAAAGCATACACACAAGTGACACGACATCCATTCATTAATCACACATTAATCCTATTCCATTATCCAAAATCATAAGCATACATCAGCCATGCGGGAGGTCAAAAAGGTAATTAATGAAGTTGTCAAGCTACAGGAATATGGAATTCGACGTTGATACAGGATACCACCCAAAAAATATTTAATCAACAGGTTTAAACAACTATTAATAACAAAAGTAAGAGTATTAAAAGTTTCAAACTATGAGCATATTTAAGGCTCATCAAGCATCCTTTGTAGTGGGTACTGTAGGAGTAAACAGCAACACATTGGAAGATACTGAAGGAATAAGAGAAGGCACAGCTGAAGCCTAACCAAAAGCTACCATATCACATAAGTGCATAGCCTCAAGGTCAGCATTGACTGTGACTACTTTATTTTTACAAATGAACTTAATAGATTTATGCAAGGTAGATGAGACTGCACCCAAAGCGTGAATCCACAATCTACCAAGAAGAAGGTTATTTAAGGTAACTTTTCTTTCACAACATACACAAGGGTAGGTGTAGTAACAGGTCCAAGTTGCAAAGGTAATACTATTGTACCTAGAGTTTGTCACCCAACATTATTGAACCCACAAATGATAACAAAAGAAGTATTAAGAGAAGATGAGTCAATATTAATCTTAGTCAATAGACCCATGCTACATACATTGAGTGTTGAACCAGTGTCAACAAGAGTGTCTAATACCCATTTTATTAATGTTAACTATGATCATTAAAGGGTTCTCTTGTTTTTGTACTTCCGAAGGCGGGAGTTCCTGTGGATAAAACGTAATATTTGGAAAATCCACACAAATACATGCCATCAATGCATCAACATCTACCGGCCTAGCGGAAGAAGGAAAGAGGATGTTTTGCAAGGCTTCTTGAAGCATACCTTGATAAACTAGAGAAAACTAAAGCAAATCCCATAGTGAGATCTTATTCGACATAATTTTACGTTGCTCAACAAGATCATATTCACTGGGTGCTTTAGTTGTAGGTTTAGGTGCTTGAGGAAGGCTTGGATGTTTATTCATTTTATTCTCATAAGTATGGGCTACTGCTCTGTAAGAGGGAGCCTTAGAAGGATCAGGGGAATCGATATCGAATGGAATACCATTAATAGAACAAACCCTTTTAGGGGAAGGACTAACTAGTCACGTTAATGACCAGTCTCTTAGGCCTTTGAGGGTCAGCAGAGACATATTACATTTACAAAATCATCACAACCAGTAGAACAATTATTTGAAGATATATTTTGAAATATACCAGCCAATTTTTTTCTTGAATTTTCACAACACAAACTAGCACTACGCCAATTGATTAGTGTTAGCTACCAAATGATAATCAAATCAAATGCACTCAACACCAAGAATGTTCACCAAGATCCTTTAGAAGGCGAGGTGATAGCATATGGTAGAGTAAACTAAACTATAACTCGAAAGTAAATTATAGCTAAATGTAAATAGTCGGTGAACCAGCCATGAGAGAATTCCACTCTACCACTTATTCAATGGGGGGAAAGATATTACAACAATGAATAATTCATCCACTTTTCAACAGGCATCCATTCAATAGTGTGGATACGCCACTTAAACAGTGGGTTGGATATGAGAGACTTAATTATTATTTTCTCCACACTGGCAGTAAACCACCCAGGGGTTACAATATGTGAATAAATAACACAAGTAAATGCAACAATTAAATAACTAGAATAGTACTACTATTTACAGTCTTACAATATCAAAATAACTAAAAAATTACAAGTTTTTTCAATACTAACAAAGCACAGTGGCATACGATGGTTTTCCCACACTTATAATCTCTCAAAAATTGAAAATACAACCCCAAATCTAAATTGATATAAATTTGATATGACAAACAACAAACTGTAATATTTAAAACCAACAAGCATATCACACCAAAATGCTCACCAATTCCACAAAAATCCTCCAAATGACTCGAGAAAAATTGCTAAAGCTTCTAAGGGGAATGGCTCCCAAGTTCCAACCCCGAAACCACTTCAAAAAGCTGAATATTATTTGTTGCACAAATTCCAAGACAACCAGCAATGGTATGACCCTCCTAGAGGGGAAAACTTCAAGGAAAATTCAAGGTCTTCATCATAAATTTTGAAAATGCACAAAGTGAGTCACCACAAGCATAGGAATAAATTGAGCAAGTACCCACAACCAAAAATAAATCACCATGAAAGTTGTTAATGAATTTCACCTACAACAACCGTAAAACATGAAATTTTCACCTAAATCTTCACAATGAAACTCCATATGTACTTTTGGATGGAGCACACTCTCAATCAACCATCTAGGGAACCATAGTTTTAGGCCCAAAGAATGGATTAAAATTGTTAAGCTTCCCCTTAGCCAGGTTCTAAAATCAATTCAGTAGCATAACTTTACAATATTTTCCAAAGATGAGAATGATTGAGCAATGCATCAATAAAAAGACTCTTCAGCTAGAAAATGAATCAGCTTGAAACTCACACAATAAACTCTTTAGCTTTGTCCAAGGGATGCCTTCTCTGATGTTGCACTTTATTTGAAATATTAAAACATTAACCATCTCCCTCTAGGCGTCCATTTACAAGTTGCACAATAAAACATTTAATATAAATATTAAATGCTCAAATCAACCCCTTTATGTCCCATTTTTAAAAATGACTTGAAGTCATCAAGCCTAGGCATGGGGTACAACTTCATAACATAAAATTTACTAAGTATAGAACTCAGTCCAAAGAGGTAGCCAAGAGCAATGCCCAAGCTGTGACTGACAAATTGCTAAAATTAGCAAATTGACATTTTCCAAGCTGAACCAAACTGATGATGATGCCTCTACCATAAATGGACTTACTAAAAATATCAAATTCCAAAAATAGTAAGTTAACTTCAAATCCACCATAAAGCCAAACTGATCAACCACACTAAACTACAAATGATTGAGCTACTACCAGAATGATACTGCTAAAAGATAGACTTTTCAAGAATAGCAAACTGCTATAAATAGTAAGTTTGCAAAACTTCCTCTCAACACCGAGCAGTATCATGACTTACTATAAATAGTAAGTGTTTCCAAATATCAACTGAGCACAAATCGAGCAGCCATCATGACTTACTATAAATAGTAAGTTCCTAGAAAGGTTGTCAGATTCAAATGCATGTTATGCCATCCTAAAGCTCTCCTAAATCCCAAAAAAATCCACCAGACATGCATCAGAAACTCTTACATACAAACCTTCAAAATTGCATCTGAAAGCAGAAACCCTAATTTTACCACATACGAGCCTACGAGCTTCTAGAAATAGGCTATCAGTCACAGAAGAGTGTATGGATAAAATGGGGACATTACATATTCTCAACATCAATCCAGACAAGATCAAATGTGGAATAATTATTCAAAGAAACATTCTCAATATCAATCTAGGGAGAATCAGATGTGGAAGGAGGTTCATCATTCACTAATGCATCATCTCTAGAGGAGATTGCATTGAAATAGATAAGAAATTCATCATTCAAAAAGGCAACGTCTCTAAAAGAGAGTGCATTGGAAGGTATGAGAGATTAATCATTCACGAATGCATCATCTTCAAAAGGGAGTGCATTGGAATGAGGAGTAGAGTCATCATTCACAGATGCATCATCTCTAGAAGAGAGTGCATTGGAATGAAGTGAAGATTCATCATTCACAAATGCATCATCTCCAAAAGAGAGCACATTAGAATGAATAGAAGGTAGAGTGACATTAAGAAAGGTATCAATGATTTCATCTTCTTGCGACAAAATATCCTCTGAAGCTAGAGGACTTTCATGTGAAGGATCAAAGATACCAAGTGACATGGGAAAAGCCAAGCCACCATCACATGCATGAAATGGAATATCATTAACATTTTGAACAAAATTAAATACTAAACTAATAAAAGAAGATATTAAATTGATTACAATTTTTTTTTTTCTATGTTCTAGTAATTTGTGTTTTCAGAGGTCTTCGGTGTAGAATTTGAAGTTGTAACTTGTGTTGGTCCCTAAAATTTGACTACCAAAGGCAAATGTATTTCAGGTACTGAACTAGTTCTCTAGAAGACCTTCCAACAATGCAAACGGTTCCAAATTCTGAGCACAGATTCAAAAGCTATGACCCCACCAATTAGGGGTAAATAAATTCCTAGTTTTTTGGAAGATTTTCTCTTCTCATCAGGTTCACCAAAATGTAGAGAAGGGGTATTCACTACTCACGAGTTCTCTTCATTCAGAGAGCCTCATGGGGCAAATTGCCCTAAACTATCTCAAGGAACAGTTCGGAAGTTCTAGAATCGGAAAGAGCAAGTCACGAAGATTTTTTGGACAACTTGATAGGCTCTCAGCCAAAGGACGGAAGCATAGAATATGGATGACAGTGTGGTGCGCTGGCATCTCAAAAGTGAGCTAACATCAAGTATGGACCAAAAAGTGAACTTATCACAAAAAATAATTAAATGGCTACTAGTAAACAGATTACTAAGAACTAACATAATGTGATAAAGTAATAAAATGTCATAGAAATGAAATATAGTAAAGTAGAAATGGGTTCAATGCAATGAGTGCTAAGTGCTAAGTGGACCATTCATTGTCATGAGAGATGGGTTCTTGTGAACCACTACTCATGAAACATGGGTCAATGAGTTTGACTTGAAAACTACACGGTTGAATCCTGATAGCAATATCATAATTTGACATGCTGTGGAAAATACCTCCTACTTATCATTTGATGAGCTAAAGGGGCTCTATAATGAGTGGTTCATAAGGCACAACACTTTTTGAAGGTTTTGCAAATAGGGTTGCAAGCTAAGTGGGCTTAACCACGGGGAAAACTTCATGGTTAAGCACGCTTGTGCTGGAGCAATACTAGGATGGGTGACCTCCCAGGAAGGCCCAGTGCTTCACCTCTATGAGTGTCACCTCAATGCAATAAGTGCTAAATAGACCATTCATTATCATGAGAGATGGGTTCTTGTGAACCACTACTCATGAAACATGGGTCAGTGAGTCTAACACCAAAATACATGGTTGAATCCTAATAGCAATATCATAATTTGGCATGCTATGGAAAATACCTCCTACTTATCAATTGATGAGCTAAAGGGGCTCTATAATGAATAGTTCATAAGGCACAACACTTGTTGAAGGTTTTGCAAATGGGGTTGCAAGCTAAGTGGGCTTAACCTTAGGGAAAACTCTATGGTTAAGTGTGCTTGAGCTAGAGCAATACTAGGATGGGTGACCTCCCGGGAAGGCCCAATGCTTCACCTCTGTGAGCATCACCTTGATGCAATGAGTGCTAAGTGGACCATTCGTTATCATGAAAGATGGGTTTTTGTGAACCACTACTCATGAAACATGGGTCAATGAGTTTGACTTGAAAACTACATGGTTGAATCTTGATAGCAATATCATAAAGTAGAAATGATAAAGGCAAGGAGAAGAAAGGAAATAAGATGCTCACAACCATGCAAGTGACGAAACCTCTAGCATGTGAATGTCATTAATACCTGCATGTGTGATATCTAGAGAGAATGTTGGGGTTGTAGAGGGGTTTTCCTCAGTCAAACCTCCATTTTGGTGTTTCCACCTCCATAGACAACCAAGAAGATAGATAAAGAGATAGAGATAAACCGTAATGGAAAAAGCGTGTGGTGAAAGAAAAACCCATTTAGGAGTAGAACCCACACCACTAAGTAGGAGTGATAAAAGCAATCCTCGCTCGATGAGGAGAACCTGTATCACAAAAGAGGTGATAAAAGCAATCCCCGCTTAAGGAGAACTTGTATCACAAAGTAAAGATGCAGTAGGTAAGAGATATGGAATCCCAAGAGGCTCACAAGCATGAGGCAAGGGAAATGGAGTTCCAAGAGTGAAGCTGAGAGAGCTTGGAAGTGCTTGAAGCTGCTATGGAAAGCTATGTGCAAGCAAGATTTGAATAGTAGAAGGCTGAAGCCAAAGCAAGAGAGAAGCTAGAAGCAGAAGAATGCAACTAGAAGAAGTTAGAGAAAGTTAGAAGATGCAAATTGAGTGAAAAGATTGCTTTTAAGGAGAGAAAAGAAGATTCTTTAGCCGTTACAAGGCATCTTGGGTCGTTACCATCGAAAAAAGGTGAGGACAAGTGGAAAGCATGCTCGGAGATAGCTGCTTGAGCATTGAAATGTCGTAGGATGCTAGTGCAGTCCACAGACATTCGTACGACATGCTAGTGTCTGGAGATCATGCTACAAAATGACAAGAATGGGAAAAGCCCAAAGTTTGATGTAAAACTGGTGCGCGAAGGGTAGCTGTTGAAAAGGGGTGTTGGAGCATCTTGAGAGCAAAAAGGCTAATGCAAGGGCTAAAATGAGTTTACACAAATCCTAAGGGAGTGGAGACTAAAGTAGATGCAAGAATGTATGTGAAATTGCGAGGGGTGCAATTTTACAACTATATAGGAAGAAAACATGAACTTCATTATTTAGCTATGTCAAACTTCTATAGTTTATTTTTTGTGTGCCAATTTAAATTAATAAATGAAAAAATAAACACCATCTTTCATTTTTTAAATTTTTATTTTGGTTTAGAAATTGGAATGAAGTTGGTGGAATGTCGCCCTTTACATTTTCATACTTAATTTGGGAATAGTCAATGTTAAAATCTCACCTTGATCTAGTGTTGTGATGTGTTTTACGCATTCATATTAGGTATAGGGTACTTTTAAGCTAAATAAACCTAATTTTACCTTAATTTAATGTTGCAAAGTGTATTCATTTACACCTTTACATTAAGTTTAGCGTCATTTTTAAACTAAATGGACCTAATGGTGCCTTATTTAGGGTGTTGTAAAGTATATTCTAACACTTTCACACTAATCTAGGGTTTTATTAATTAATTATGCTTATCTATGCCTTAATTGGTCGTATTTTGCATTCACAAGACTTATTAAATGCATTTTTCTAGAGATAATCCTGACACTTATCAAATGACCAATCATAATTCAATGTTTTGGGTCATGTGTCCTAGATTTAGTGGTCTGGAATTCATATGCCACATTGGGCGTATGAGTCCCACGTAGGTCTTCAGACCTAATTTTGAATTTCACCTTAAACAAGACTTGTATTGGAGTGTGTGCCCCAATTTTGAACCACCGGGATTTATATGCCACCTTGGGCATATAAGTCCCACTCTAATCGGGACCTAATTTAAATTCAATTCTTGGTGGGATTTTATCTCCCTAGATCTGATGTCGACTTGTAGTGATGTAATTTTGAGAAATTCGGCATAAATAGTATGAATACAAGTATTCCTAATAGCAAGTTTGCAATTACAAGATAGTCAAAGACATTCAAGAGCATTTCTAAAGCATTCAAGGGAAGATTTCTTCATCATTTGTTGCAACAATTCAATATCCATTATCATGTCAAAGGCATAATGCATCAAGCATGTTGAGCTAGTGTTGTGATATTCAAGATCAAGATCTACATTCTTCATTGCCAATTCATTTTAGATTACAGATCTACATTACAAGAAATTATCCAAGGTATGTTTCATTATTTCATCACAAGGTTTAATTACCTAAACGAGGTTAGACCTAAATGGAGTTAGTTTCTACTTAGCCCCAACCTTCAATAAAAATAATAAAAGTAAATCTACTTCAACAAGGTTGACAACAATAATGAAGTCTAGAATGGAAGAATGCAAATATGAAAATGGAGTTTTCATATGGATATTGATAGAGAAGAATATGACGAGTTTAATATAATTAGTACAATTTTATATTAAGTAATCAAAAGGTTATAGCTTAGCATTTAAGGATCCCATTGCAACAAGTTGTGATTATTGAAAATTATGAGATCACTAACTTTTTTGTTCCTTTTTTATTCTATTATTTATTTTGTCCTTTCATTTTGGTTGCATGGTTGGACTATCCTTTATTAGATCCTCTACCCATGATTGCATCTACTACCACTAGAAATAATAAATATTTCTTTTTTAATGAAAAAAAAGTATGGAACCAAAATTAATATGTTGAGAAGGTTGAGTATATGCCCCACTTATTAAAAAGGGGCCAAAACTGACCATTATTTCTTTGCAACAAGTGATTATCGAAAATTATGAGATCCATAATTTTGTGTCATTTTTTTATTCTATTATTTATTTTGTTTTATCATTTTGGTTGCATGATTAGACTATCCTTTATTCGATCCTCTACCTACCATTGCATCTATTACCACCAAAACTAATAAATAATTCTAGGTTAATTCAATAAAAAGTATAGAACTAAAATTAATATGTACAAAAGGTCGGGTATATGCCCCACTTATTGATTGGTGATAGAAAAGATCAAAGTAACTTAACAAAAATAGTATGTGGATGGAAATGGGGCCTAAAAAGGGGTCAAAAGTGACGATTATTTCTTTGAAATCAATAAAAATTGATATTGGATAAGAAATTAATAATAGTCACATTCAAAACGTGTAGATGTGAGAAGAACAAGATTCGTAGTGAATGGAATCTAGTTTTTGAATTACCTTTTTTTAAAATGGTGGAGATTAAGATCTTCAAATAGGGGAACACACAAAGCATTCCTATTTTTGTTAGAAAAATATAACATAGCATCTAGTGTACCTTATCTAAATGGTTGACCATTTTAAAGTATTTTACAAACCACTTCAATGAAAACTAGCTAAAATTATGCAGTTTGTGGTAGTGTAAATAGTGGCATTATCTATCTAGTTAGCAATTAGCCTATCTACCAATAGTGGCATGGTGTGATGGTTAGGTTGTTGTGATGTTATTCCATCAAGGTGAAAATCCCATTGGGGTTTAATTGTTGATAATTTATATTGCAGATTAGGACCCTTGTTTGTGACCTCATCGATTCATAGCTCTGGGTCAAAAGCATTTACCCCTCTAAAAAAAAGCTATTACCCTATCTAGGAAGAGTCATATTCACACTAGTTAAGTCTCGACTTAAGGACTTTTACATTTTGTCTCACTTCATAGCATTAAGACATGTCCTCATTATTTTAGACACCCACTACTCCAACACATTTGACACTTTCTCACACACTTGTCAAGTGAGCTCAAAAGTGCTACACATTTAAAGGGATAGTTAGTCATTGTCTCCTACCTTATCACCCCATCTATCTTTCCTATATATGCAAGGTTCCTCCTTAGTGATGGATTTTTTTGCGGCAAGTAAGCTAAATGGTAAGAATCTTAGACAAAAAGTTCTCTCCAATCATTGAAATGTTAGTCAATGAGTAAGTTTCCCCAGGAAAAGGTGTATGATTCCCAACTAGCATATTCTCTCTTGATTGGTTTAATTTATTTCATCACACTATCTGGTGGTTTTAGAGGAAGGTTCAAATTTGGTTGAAGGAGATGAGAATATTTTCAAACACCTAGTGAATGATCGTGAGATCTCAAGAGGCCCTGTTATCCATGAAAACCAACTAGAATAACCTCCAAGAAGCGTATTTTGAACTGGCTTGTGAAAGAATGAAGTGTTCATGTCCCTAATTTTGATGAACTTTTTCCCAGCACTTTATTGTCAAAAAATCTCCTCTATGTTGATGGGAGACTCCTCTATGAGTTCTTTATCCTCTTTCATGGTTTCAATTGTATTTCCTTGCTCCCTCATTCACCTTTTGCAACACCACCAACATTAAGAATGTATTCCAGTTGTTCTCATTGTTCAAAGATGTCATCAAATTATTTTTTATTCCATGGAACTAATTTATGCCTTAAATATTCAATTTTTTTAGTGAATATGTACTTGGGAGTATTTACCCACCAATCTGTGATTTTCCCATTGAAATTGTTGTCCATGACCACATACTTGTAAACTGGAATTGACAGCTAGGCCATTTTAACATTAATTGAATGCTTAGGATAGCTAACCAATGATCAAATAGCATGGTGTTTTGTACAACACTACTTTCAATAAGGTTGGGTCAAATCCACTACTGTGATATAAAGATCCCATTATTATTTTTTTGTTATATAACCCCTTCTTGTCCACATGTTGATCAAACAATAGCAATTTTCACCTTAATCAATGTCTACCATACCTATAGTAGAGATAAGCTCCATAATTTTTGCATTGTTATTTTACTAAATCCTATGTTACCTCTCTTTTCCTTACACACTTTGATTGAGTTGAAATCCCTTATGAGAATGAATAGCTTAGTTATATTTAACAAACCCCAAGTTTTAAGGATTTTAAAAGTCCTTTCTTTTCCTTACACACTTTGATTTTGTTGAAATCCACTATGAGAATGAATAGCTTAGTTATATTTAACAAACTAAAATATCCCAAACAATGCATATATGTAATATTTCTGATTTTGTAACATAAAATGATGCACTAGTTTTCTAATTTTCAATTTCTGCTTAAATCCTAGTGTGTAGATATAATTTTTGAGTTTATTTATGCATGAACAACAATACATAATGCAAACAAACAAAGGGTAAACTTGTAGTAGATCACAACAACATAAAAGCGTCAACATAATTTGATTAAAACCATCAATATGAGGAAATAAATTTTTGATATTCAACCTCCAGTCTGTTGCTAAAATATGAATGTAAATTACAAAGGAAATTGGGAATGAAACATGTGCCACATCATGCAGAAACCCCAATAATGCAAATACCAAACTATCCCTACCTGGGTGAAGTTGCTCCAACCACAAACTTACTACTAAATGATGAAGAAACAACACTAAAACCCTACCAAGGGGTGTGTTGGCCTACTAGATTGATGTTAGGGCTTTGCCACCCTATAAAATCTGAAGTAGAACCTCCAACTTGCACAATTTTCCACTTCAATCAGATCTCTAAATGCAAATGCAAAACTAAACATGAAAACTACCAATTATCTCCATTGAAGCACATAGGAACCTCTATCAGAAGTTCTTACTTGAAAAAGCTAAGGTTTTGTCCAACTTCAACTTAATGCAAAATTGCTATTAATTTCTTTTTTTTTTCCCCATCTCAAGGCCGACCTAAGAAGAATTATAAATGTTTTATTTTTTCCTTCACAAGCCCTACCTGCTTTTCCTTAACTTGAGCCAACCTATGAAAAAGGATTAAAAGAGGGGACATTATAATCCTCCATTCCTAAGATTGCATGTCCTCAAGCAATGACAAATCTACATCCTACAGAATAACGTCAAATGACAAGTACTCCATCCAATCAAATGTCTCATGACCATATAACTCCTCAACCAATGGTTGCCTCTCCCAACAAGAATATGAAGAATGTGAACTCCAAAACACAACCACAAGTCCTCAAGCTTCCACTGCTCCACTTTGTTTAATTCGTCATCGTTCCATGAGTTGTGAAGCAACTCATCAAGATCCCAAGGAAATGATGTGCCAAGCATGCCACCCCCTAGATCCCAAGTCACCATGTCCCTACATCCATCAAGCATGAGAAAATGGAAGTATTTCAAGGTATGGAAAACAAATCCACCCTACAACTCTTCTAGATCCCCTATGGATGTGAGGAATACCCAACATAGGTGCAAGAAAATGTATAACAACTCCTAAATTGATGATATGGAACAGAACAACATCATGATTGAAAATCAAACCAAAGTGAGTGCAAATACCATCACTAATCTCATTTAATGATAGAGTTTCATCCATGTACCATCCTCCAATGAAGATGATCCAAACCTCTCCAAAAGACCCAAATAGTCATTGTCCGCCAAGTATCCTATAGGATTTCCATGTGCAATAAGGTAGAATAACCATCCCTCATCAAAGTATGGAGTGGAGCCCATAAACTATGGCTGGAACACTAATGCCACCATGATCACTACCATACCCTACATCATAGTCAAGCTGAAACATAAACACTAGAGGTTCAACATAAAATAGCATAGCAATACCTCCATATCTAGTATTATAATTCAGCTAAAGCTTCATAACCTCCAAGTGTATGCCATACAAATGCAAGTGTATCCATGGCATGCATCACAAATCTCTAGAATAGAGCAGCTACATACTCTACCAAAGAGGCATAAACATAATGAGACTCATTACAAGCAAACTCTTCAAGTGCTCCATGAATGATCAAAGACCAAACCAAATCTACATCACCCATATATCCATCTACATATGAAGGCATAATACTAGTGGTTGATCCACTAATTGTGTGCTCCATCATGTCATCCAAGTGTATGATGTGAACCTTCAAATGGATCTCCAAAAGAGGTGACACCAAATCCTCATGAAGCAAGCTATGTGAACAAACAAAGAATCTTGAATCATACCTCAAACTTGATTGCTATACTTGCTTAGCCTCCATATAAGGCTCATTCCTCATGTGCCACATGCTTTGAATCTTCTTTGCCTCTTTCATGCCATGGAATATGAAATCATACATCTTGTGTCATATACAATCCATAAAACCTTCATGTTTGACTCCCAATGGAGTGCCAACAGTAGGAGAATTCTTCCCACTCTTATTCTCACATGTAAGGGAACTCCCATCATTTGATTATGCAAAAGTGAAGGACTATCATTCCAAATTAGAAAATCAGAACTGTTGCCATACCTTTTTATAGTGCCTTCAATCACCTCAAACTCCTTCTTCCTCATTGTTGCATGTTCTCCAAAAAGTGCAAATCATAATCCTTAAGGTTGATTCTCTTGGCTATCATAACATGATAATGTGAAGATAATGGACTATTGTCATACATCAAAAAATCAATCCTTACCTCACGCTCTAGTGTGTTGTCTTCCTCAATCTAAATCATCTCTCCTTCCATGAATGGGTGCTCATTCATTAGTGCAAGTCCAAGGGATGACTTCAACTAAAAATCAAGCGTACCATGTGTCATAAATTTTGTCCCATTATTGCAAGCTGATTTTTCATGCGTGTGTATCTCTTCTACCTTCATGACTTCATCATAGGACCCTTCAAGTCCTTCCTCCATGTCTCCACTTTTTTCCATCTTCATTTTGCATTGCTTTTCATTGGATGAGGTTGACATAGAAGTCTAAAATTTTATTGTGTATGATGAAGAATGTGCCATGCTCAACTCCTCATCAAGCTTATCTACCCCATCTTCTTTCTTCTCAAGGCATCAAAATATATCCCACCAAGAGTGAGGAAATGATCTTTATCAACAAGTGTAGGTAGTTTTTACTTTACTACCACCAAAGCCTCCTTGAGTTTTAGCAATTTATCAAGAGATATACCTTCTTCAAAATCCGCATGATTCCCTAAAGCCTTCCCACACAAACCTTTCATCATCTTATGAAAATGATCAAAATGAGCTAGGGCTGCCAAAATCTTACCTTCAATTGTCTTTCCAAGTGATGTGACTTATAAGACCCATCACCTCCATGCAAATTTTTTGTTTGGTATTCATAAATGTGCACCTCCAAATCAGCTTCCTTCATGGCCTCTTCTTTATTACATTCATGTGTGGAAACTAGGTCATCATCATGCTTCATCAAAGGATCTCCATCAAAATAATGAGTAGTCTTATACATCATTATCTTCCTCATTGGTTTATCTAGAAAGAGTGTGCACAACTATAGCATTCTTAACCACCAAGTGGTCATCCATATCTTGCAATGTTAATTCAATCTTATCCAATTCACTTTGTTCACTACATACTGAAATTTCTAAATTGTCATCATATGTATGAACAACATCCATCTCAAAGACAAGCCTAAACCAAAATTTGATTTCTTGCCAAAATGAAGTAAAGGATCTAGAAGCAATGCTAGGATCAATTAATGAAACACCACAAGAAGCCATACCTTCATGTAACTGATCTAACATGGTTGGTTTGATAATCTTCATGGTAGTATTTTCTTCAATCTTCATGTTCTCACTTGAAGAAGCTAGGGTTTTTTCCAACCTCTCCTTAATGCAATAGGGTTTTCATCCTAAAGCATATGCTGCTCAAAAGTGCAAACCAAAACAATAGAAAACAATTCCCAATATGATGTGAAATGCTTCATAAGATCTTGTATTTATACATGTTTCACAAGATCTTGTATTTATACATGTTTCCCTCCTCTATGTTGGCCAACCTAGGAAAAATTGCTATTAATTTCTTATTTTTTCCCCATCTCAAGGCCGACCTAGGAAGAAATATAAATGTTTATTGTTTTTCATCACAAGCTTGACCTATTTTTCCTTAACTTGAGCTGACCTAGGAAAATGGATTAAAAGAGGGGACATTACACAGACCCTGAATTTTAAGCATTTAAGAAGTAGAGTTTTGTTTTTCCCAATTAGCGAGATGCATATTTTTACAAAACAAAATTGCAAATTGTGCTCTAGAGAGAGAAATTTGCTAGCAATCCCCCACAAGTGAGAGGAGTACAAAATGTGAGCTTACCTTAATGGACTTTGAAAAATGGCAAGCTTGGAGCTTTTACAATAATGAATTTGTTTACTTTCCCATGGCTAATTGATTTTGGTGTTCTCCAAATTCCTCAATCTAGTTGTTTCTTGTAGAAGAATCAAGTCAATTCTGCATTCCTTACAATTGCTTTGTAATTGGTGGTGCTTATTTGAGGTAACTTGGCCCCTTATACTGGATGACATATAACCATTATTGAGTAAATTTGGTTAGGGTCTCTCGAAAACCTCCTTATCATTGGTTATAATCTTTGGTGTCAAAATTTGTATAGCCTTTGTATTTTTGGGACTTTCTATATGGGATTATTGAACATGGTCAATGTCAATTTCAATTTTTTTTGAGTTGCCTAGTGCTTTGTATCTCCTTTGATTCGAATTGTCGTCAAACTTATTTCTTGTCATTTGGATCTTTTTGTGTCCTTTGTGGCTTGATTAATCCTTCAAGGAGATCTAATTGTTGGTGGCTTTGAGTATATTACACTGGTTCAACTTCGTTCTCTATCTCAATTGAGTTTCCCCTTTATTTTTTTCCTACCAATGTATCCAAATTAGTACAAAGATTCACTATAGAGATCTAAGTATTCATTATATTTTTTCCTCATTAAACTTTTTAGCTTAATCCCTACCAAACATTTCCTCTACAATCTATGGTCGGGTTATCTTCTCAATGGTTGGTGATAGTTCCAAGTTACAACAAATCTTACTCTAGGCTTGAGTTGTGTTGTTGGCTAGCTTTTGTCAAGCCAATGGGCACACTTCTGCTATATGGCCATGTCCATGGCATGTCTAGCATAGGAAAGGAATCCAATGGTTGCTACCATCATATTCTATCTAGTACTAGAAATATCTCATACAAGAGTGGCTACTTCAAATTTGGATAAATAGAGATCATGCATTGTTTGGGACTCCTAGATTTTGAAGTGCTTCCTCCTACCAGCATCTACATGGAAGAAGTAATTGAAACCAGAAAACAACTGTGCTTGGTAGATCCTTAGCTGGGTTGAAGAAACGAGAATAACGTTTCATGAAGATACTAGATTTGTTTAGAGTCATGGCCCTCCCTGAAATATTTTTACTTTTCTTGTTTCGATGTGAACACTGCAATGAATTATTCCTTCAACATGATCCACACTTCCATTGTACCAAGAATGAATCCAAATCTTGAGTGTTTTGGGTTCCTAGGAATGCCCCAATAAATTTTTGTATCAAGAATCTTTCCATCAACATCCATAGTCAATGTTCAATTCCTTCAAAAGAAAAGTTGATTTTTTTAGGATTTACCACTTTTAGGAAGCAAGCATTCTCCTTTTTCACTAGGCAGTTTGGGTACTAAGTTACTAGTTCACTACAAATGAATTCAGGTCCAATTTGTCTCAAATATGGGTCTAGATTCAATCCACCCTAGGGGCCACCTAGGGTCCTACCTTTTGCCTATGGGTCTATCTATGACAAACCCAAGTGTACTCACATCGAATTTGCCCATGACCAATGCCCAAGCAACAAATTTTGCCAATTTTTGTTTTTTTTACTTCTATTTTTCACTAATAGGAAAAGTTCAATGTAATGCCACCTCCTAGACTCTAAGCTATGGATATAACCCTTAGCCTATTCCAAAGTTCCTGTAGGCTAAACGATGTTGGTAAGGGAACTCAATTCCATTGTGAAGGTTTTTCAGATTTTTTGGTGGACTTTCTATTTTTAACAAGGGGCCAATCTAGTACTCTTTGCATATCAATTTCATACCAATTTGACTTTTCAGTGTTTCTTACTTTTTTTAATTACTTAATAAAAATACTAAGTCTATTTTTGGAAAGCTAGTCCAGGTCAGGCTACTTTCAATTTGGCATTGGGTTGCTAAGGTTTGATTATTTTAGTGCTTGTTTTTCCTCTCTTGTAATATTTTAATCAAGTTATTTTATAACTTTATATTGAGGGTCTAAGGGGACATAAAATTGTACCTTGGCACCTAGTACTATCACTTCAAATTGTTTTTAAAGCAACAAAATCACATTTGAAGGTTAGATAAGGGGGGCACGTAATTGGAGTTATATGAAGTTTAAAATGAATTTAAAAATAAAAGTCAAGGTAAAAGGGCATGGTCTTTCGAGGGAAAAGTGGAGATTCAAACCTAAGCCACCCTAATTCCTCATTGAGCATATATTATCTCATTTTGTGCCTCATTTAGTTATGTTGAAAGTGGATGCATAAAAGGATGTTGGTTTTACACCAAAGGTCTACAGTTCATTGTTGAGCACAAAAACCCTCTGCATACGGAAGCTAGTTTTGGTAGTGAAACACCTACCCTAGCTGGTTGGGGTGTGGTTCCATTTAGGGATCACTTCATAGCTTCAATATTCTCAATTTTCAATCAAGAAACATGAAGATATTTGAGTATTTTTTAAGTTTGGTATTTGGATTTTGGCTTGTGGAAGTGTGGATTCATTTTGGTGTGATTTTGGAGTGGTTTTGAAGTGGTTTTAGAGGTTTCTGGACATTTTCATAATAGGGATTGAACCTAGTAATCTAATCATAACTTTCAATTGGGTTGAGTTTTCATTATGGGTATGTTTCCTATTAATGCTCCTTATCAAGGCACCTTCAAGAATGTGTTCACATGATTTTTCTAAGCAATCATTGATTTTATAAAAAAAAATTCCCTCTTCAATCTGCCAAGATGAGTTTGGGTTGCTACCAATGTTGGGACTGTATAGCGAAGATTGGCGCTAAGGTTGCATAAGGGTTGTTGGACCTTTCCTTAGAAGAATACGTTGCAAAATGGGAGACTATATCTTGCTATTTGGTGCTTCTTAAAATAGGTCTAGTTGTTATTTTTCTGAGTTGTAATGAGCTTGTAAAGATTGAAAATAATGTGAATGGTAAATAACTTTTTATTCTATTAACTAAAAAAGATTACAACATAAAGCAAAAAAGCTCTATTGTAGACATTAAATGTCTACCAATTTGCTAACTACTCACTACTGTATAAACAGTAGAAATCTAAGCTAACTAAAACATTATAATATTGACCATTAACAAGATAAAAATATATTATTCTAACACCCTCCCTTAATGGTCAATCTATCAACAACACCAAGTTGTCCCCTGAATTTGACAAACTTATCTAGGCTCAAAGACTTGGTGAGAATATCTACAGTCTGATCTGCGGTCGGAATATACTACAACTGAACTAATCTGTCTTCTACTAGCTTGCAGATGTAGTGCCAATAAAGCTTGACATGCTTGGTACATTCATGGAAGATTGGATTTTTGGCCAATTTGAGCACACCTTGATCATCAGTGTACAAAGGAGAAGGTCCTGCTTGTGGCATGTGCATGTCAGAAAGCATCCTACAAAGCCAAATTGCCTCACATGTTGCCTTAATGGTTCCTCGATATTCTATTTCAGTCGAGGAAACAGTCACTGCCTGTTGCTTCTTGTTGGTCCATGTTACAACACATTTACCCAAACTGAATACATACCTAGAAGAGGATTTTTTGTCATCCACTGAACCTGCCCAATTGGAGTTTTTATAACCATTTAGCTTTGGATCCTTGCATCTTCCATATACAATGCCATAATTTGAAGTGCCCTTAACATATCTCAGCACTCACTTCACTGCAATCCAACGATCAACTTTTGTAGCTATCACGAAGTGAGAAATGTAGCTCACTATAAAACTGATGTCAGGTCTAGTGGCAATGAGGTAGATGAGACTGCCCACTAGTTTCCTAAATGTTGTTTCATCAACCGGAGATGAATCATAGTTGGCTGAAAACTTTAGCACCTTCTCCATAGGTGTGGAGGCAGGTTTGCAGTCCTACATCCGAAATTTAACAAGAAAAATTCTAGCATATTTAGACTAAGAGATAAATATGCTACTAGTGATCTGCCAAACCTCAATACCCAAACAATAATGGAGAAGCCCCAAATCTGTCATGTCAAAAGCTTGACACAAATCCTATTTGATTGCTACAATCAAATTTTTTGAACTACCAGTAATGATCAACTCATCAACATAGATAACAAGAAACAAAATATCATCACTAGAGTGCTTGACATATAGATTACTATCAAAAGGGAAGCTCTAAAAACCATGATCAACCAAGTACTGATCAATCTTGACGTACCATGCATGATGAGCTTGTTTTAGTCCATAGAGTGCTTTTACAAACCTACATACCTGATGTTCTTTGTCGGCAACCTTGAAACCAGTCAGTTGTGTCATGTAGACTTCTTCTTGTAACTCACCATGAAGGAAGGCACTCTTGACATCCATTTGATGAACCATCCAGCCAAACTGAGCTGCAAGAGCAAGAAGAAGATGAATTGTGCTCATCTTGGTAGTAGGACAAAAATTCTCCTCATAGTCAATGCCTTCCCACTATGTGAATCCCCAAGCAACTAATTTGGCCTTCTATTTATCCAGAGTACCATCGGCATGATACTTGATCTTATAAAACCATTTGAAACTAATAGGTTTCTTATTAGGAGGAAGGTCAGAAAGAACCCAAGTGTGATTCTTCAGAAGATCATGATATTCTTTTTCCATAGCCTTTTCCAACTTTGGAATTCCTTTAGCCTTTGAATATGTATGAGGCTCATAAATGTTGTGGATGTTGGCCATAAGAGCCAAATTAACAGTGTGTTGTTGCTTTCTCTATCTATGAGCTGATCTGTCCTCAATGATTTCATTATCATGAAGATCTTCGATAGTCTTGAGCCACCACTTAGGCCAACGAGTAGAAGTACCAACATCTGGAATAGGAGAAATATCCCTTTGGATTTCTAGAACAAAATCATCCAGATGTGAGTCCTAAGGAAAATCAAGTGGTGCTATATCATTATTGGTAGACTCCTCATCTTCAAAGTCAGAATGCTCTGAAGCCCTCCCATCATGGGAACCAATAGGAAGATGAACACCCTCATCAAAAACCTTTATAGGTTGATCCATAGACTGGTAATAGGAACAAATGGACCAGTAGTCTCATCAATCACAACATCATGTTTGAATATGAGATGATTTGTCTCCACATCAATCAACCTATATGCCTTGTGATTGTCGTTGTACCCAGTAAACATAAGTTTCTGGCTCTTGGAGTCCAACTTGGTATGCTTGGCCTCTGGAATCCATACATGAGCAATAGAACAAAATACTTTTAGATGGCCCACCTTAACCATATGGTCTGACTAGGCTTCTTCTGGAGTCATCTTCTTAATGGCTTGTGTAGGTGACTGAATTAGGAGGTAGACTGTAGTATAAACTACTTCATCCTATTATTTCTTAGGTACATTCTTGTACTTTAGCATAGAATGAGCCATTTCAGTAATGTGTGATTCCTATATTTAATGACACCATTCTGTTGAGGGGTGTATGGTGTGGTGAGTTGGCATTTAATGCCATGTGTAGCATAAAAAGTAGAGAATTCAGTTGAACAAAACTCCCCCCCATTAGCTGACCTTAGACTAACAATCTAAGAACCCAATTCCTTCTCAACTAAGGCCTTGAACTACTGAAATGTACTGAACACATTTTATTTATGTTTGAGAAAATACACCCACATTTTCTGACTGAAATCATCAACAAATAATAAAAATTACCTAGACCCAGTAACAGAAGGAGTATTCATTGGCCCACATACATCAGCGTGAACCAATTGAAGTAACTTGGAGGCTCGCCAAGAATCACCATTCGAGAACGGTGTCCAATGTTGCTTGTTAGCATGACTAGCTCAAAAAATTCCATGATTTTGAGTTTGGATCTCAAGTAGACCAACAACCAAACCCTCCTGAGACACTTGAGACAGGTAGTGCACATTCAAGTGCCCATAACATTGGTGCCAAAGTTTGTTGATGGAAGTGCTCCTGGTTGCCAGAACGTGCTCCTGAGAATCACTAGAATCAGTAAGTCTATGCAGACCATGATCCTCAAGTCCCATAGCAATTGTAGTACGAGTCTCCCAATCAACAATGTTGCAGGTGGATGAACTGAAAACAACATCCAACTGGGGAGAATGCCTCATGATCTGACTAACTAAGAGAGGGTTATGTTCCATGCCTAGAACATAGTAAACATCAAGAAAGAGTAAATTTCTTCCTCCTGAGTGAATCTAGACAATTCCCTTACCAATAACTATGTACTCTTCGCCTCCTCCAAAAATGACAGAATCAAAGAATGGTTTGAATTTTGTAAACCAATCTCGATGATGAGTAAAATGCCGCGAAGCCCTGGAATCAATATACCAGGTAGAAGATTGTATTGGATCTTCTGTTCACTTGACCATGAAAGCATAGAATGTAAATTCTTTCTGCTCAATGTGCTCAGCAACATTTTCCATTGATTGAGACCCTCCCTGCTTCTTTTGTTCAGAAGCCAATCGAACCCAACAGTTAGCCTTCATGTGACCATATTTATGGCAGTAATTCCATTGAACGGTCTTCTTGTTGTTGTTGTTGTCCTAAGAAGAACTAGAGCTTTTCGCCTGAGAAGATTGATCCTTCACTTTGTTCTCAGTAGAAGATTTGGTAGAGAACGCTTCTCTACGGAGATGGAATTGGTACTGCTCCCAAACTGTTGTCTCTAGTGATCCTATTGCAAGAGGATAGTACATAGCTTCAGAAACTTTAGATCAACATTAGCATATGTAATGTTGAGAGTCTTGATGAAATTCTCATAAGACTTAGGTAGAATTTTCAGAGTGATCACTACCATGTCCTCTTCCTCCATCGTTCAACCAATAGCTTCCAGATTGTCAGGAATATCCTTTATCTTTGTCATATGCTAGAGAGAGGTCTTCTCACCCATCATTATCAAAAATAGCATGTTCTTAAGAAAGAATACATGACTCTTATCTAACATTTCATGGAGATCCTTTAGGTTCGTCTAGACCTCAATAGCTATTTTTCTTGATGGCACTTGTGGCAACTGGTCGAAAGTGACAAAAATTTTGATGAGCATGATAGCTTCCCAGTTGTGTTCATCCCATTTTTCCTAGTGCTTTCCAACAACGGTAGGTCAAGTTGATGTACCCAGGACAAGTGCATCAATACACCAATACTTGAAGATGGTCAGCATATGCTGCTTCCAGGTGTTATAATTCTTCCCATTGAACTTTTGGCTACTTCTGAGCATTATATTTGTCAGAGATGCCATCACGTACACTTAGGTCAAAGTAGTGAAAGAAAAACAAAAATAGAAACAACACAAATTCAAAGCAAAAGACCTAGCACGAATTTTGAGGCACTTTGAAGACAAAAGGTTCCTAGAAGATCTAAAGAGTACCCAAAAAAAGTTGTTGAAAACCCAAAAAAAATTTGAATAACCAAAAAAATTCATCAACACCCACTTGCACAAATTTTGAGGCAAGAACTTCAAGACACCCAAAAAATCTAACAACAACCTAGTTGAGATCTTGAAAAACCTAGAAGGAATCTGCAATAAAAACAAAATTATCTTGAAATAGAGGGTCAAAACCCTAGAGCTGTTTGAAACCCTAGGCGGCCATGAAAGCTCAAAAAATGCAAAAAATGGCTTGAAATCTTCTAAAATCACAGCACAAAGAGGAAAAAAACCCTAGGTGATGCAGATATGGGAAAAAACGACCATCTAAAACTCAGAAATTGAATATAAATCACCAAAAATCATGCTCAAAAGATGTCTGAAAAATGTGAGTAGATTTTGCACAACAATCCTTCAAAACGCAACCCGAAATACTAAGAACCTAGCTCTAGATCGCATGCATAAGAATGATGAAGAAACGTGGGAAAAAAAAGGAAAAAATCCACGCCCAATTACAAAATAAATCTACTGAAAATCTTGTTTCAATGAGCCTAGAAACAAAAACGCGTCAAAAAAAAAATGTACCTTCTGCAGTAAAAAAGCATGCACCTAGGAGAAGAGAACAAAGTTGCACCTAGGTTTAAAAAATGTGACTGAAATGGCACCCAAAAATCTCTTCAAACAAACATGTTTTTGCAATAAAAAAAAAAATGCAATTCTACAAACCCTGATCGCGTCAGTTAAACTCCACGAGGTCGATTTTAAGCCAAAACACGAGTCCAAAATATCACATGAATATTTTCAAGAATTATAAATTTAAAAAAAATTCCTAGAAACCCTAGATGCTCTGATACCATGTGAATGGTAAATAACTTTCTATTCTATTAACTAAAAAAGATTACAATATAAAGCATAAAAGTTCTACTATAGACATTAAATGTCTACCAACCTGCTAACTACTCACTACTGTAGAAATAGTAGAAATCTAAGCTAACTAAAACATTATAATATTGACCATTAACAAGATAAAAAATATTATTCTAATAAATAATTCTATTATATTTTTGAGCAATACAAATTTGAAAGTACTCACTACAACCTAGATATTCTATGTTATTTTTCAGTATGTTTTTATCAATTCATTTGGCATGTTGAACTCATGAATGGCAAATGAAATATCAAGCAAACATCATCAAAACTATCCAAACAACAAACAAAAGACAAAAAAAATTAGGTGTTTTTATTATAGTGGTATCAAAGTGCATTTTATCTCACCAACGAGTGGGTAAACAAAATTCATGAGCATTAGTGGTCTAGAGAAAGGAGATATCAGGAAAGGGTTAGGAAGGAGGAAGGTTGTTGGGAACATAGTGTAATGACTGCCCCTCTTTTTTAATTTTTGATTTGTTGATTTGTGTTTGTTTAATGGTGTTTGATTGTTTGTTTTTCAATGCTTTACATACATTATATGATAATAACAAGAAGTACAAAAATAACATGAAATAACCTTGCTTGAAAATGGAAACATTTAGATTTAATACTCAGAAAATGCAACAAAAAATTTCTATATTTTCCAACACTTTACAACTCAAAAAATAACATTTCAGACCTATTTCTTGTAGCATATAACAACAATAAAGAACTCCAACTTGCACAAACTTCACCAATGATAGTAACCATCAACTAGTTGCATTTTCAATGCCCAAGCTACTCTAATAGACACACATGTTGGCAATGGCAATTATCAACTCAACAAGACTGAAATCTAGAAATGAACCCCAAGTAGGGTGCCTCCAGGAATAGTGTGATTTGCTCTAATAATTCAGTTTTTTACCAATAAATTCAAGTGAATACGTCATCTTGGGCACCTTGAGAAGGAGCTTCTTTTAAACCAACATTCATAATGCAATCCCTAACCATTAAGGAGTTTTGTCTAGAAAACTAGAAGTTCAGACCCTAATATGAAATGCTCAAAAAACACTGATAATCACCTCAAAACCACTCCAAAACAATCCAAAATGAAGTTGCACCTCCACAAGCCAAAACCCACATACTAATCCTCAAAAGCACTCCAATATCTTCATGATTTTTGATTGAAACTGTAAACAATGAAGCTCAAAAGTGACCCTTGGGTGGAATCACACCTCAACTAGCTAGGGTAGGTCTTACACTACTGAAATTAGCTCCTAAATGAAGAGGGTTTTTTTCCTCAAAACCAAATTATAGACCCCTAGAGTAATTCTAGCAACATCCTGTTATGCATCCATTTTCAACATATGCACATGAGGCTCCAAATCAAATAATATAGGCTCAATGAAACATTAAGGCAACACAAATTTGAAACTTAACTTCCCTCCAAAAACCTCGCCCATTTTTCCTTTTATTTTAATTAAAAAATCATTTTAACCTTTGCTTTAGCCTCCTTGGGCATCCCCCTTAACCAACATTTTATTTTGCTTTTGTTGCTTTAAAAACACTCAAGTTCATCAACTAGGCACCAAGCCACGAGTTGATGTCCCCATCAGACCCTCAACATAAAGTTATTTTATTACTTTATTAAAACATCTCAAAAGAAGAAATACAAATATTAAATTAATTTAACCTTATCAAACTCAATGTCCAACTAAAATGACACTGCTGAAAGTAGCCAGGCCATGACTAGTTTCTATAAATAGACTTACTATTTTTAGTAACTACTAAAAATAGTAAATACACTAAAAACACAAATCAATATGAAAAATTGATATGCAAAGTGACGTACTATAAATAGTAAATGTTGGAATTAGCCCTACTAAAAATAGTAAGTCCTGCCTGAAACACTAAAAAAACCCTATAGAAAGGATTGGTGCAAAATATTAAAGCTCATCAGGCAACTTCCACACACTGCCCAAATAGGAAGCCTTGCACAACACTACCTCCTAGACATAAAAAATGGGGACATTACACATTGGCCTTCATCAAAAGAGGGACAACAATCAGAACCTTATTCAATAGAGTCATCCAGTTCAAAAACTATGGGTGATAGGGGAGAAGCTAAGAGACAAGAGGCACCACCAGCTAGGATGTTATTACTCCTAAACACTTTGGTTAGAGGGCAAGGGAGAACACCCCAAAAACTTGAGTTGTTGGTACAAAGAATCGAACGCTTGGGCCAGGGAAATGAAGTGGAACAGTGAAGAGTAGTTAATCAATAGAATGGGGGAGAGATGGTAAGGCCCCTTATGCCTGTTTTCCAACCTAGAGTTGAGGGTCCACCTAATTGGACCTTACTTTGGTTGAATTGAAAGAGCAGTTCAAGACAAGATTGGTTAGATGCAGGGCCTAGGTTGCAACAATATATATCTCTTAGGGAGTACATGGATCTTAGAATGATGCATACACCCACTAGGGTTAATAAGGATTAGAATAATGATCTTTGTAGGAAGGTTGTGAACCTTAATCTTCCATATTTTGATGGTTCAGGAAAGATGGAAGCGAAAGCTTGGGTCCAAAAATTGGACACATATTTCACACTTAATCCCATGTTAGAGTTGGAATCTATACAATATGCCTCTATACATCTAGATGGGATTGCACATGAGTGGTGATACAATGGGATGGCTACCATGGGACATGCACAAATGACCTCTTATGCCGCATTTACTAATAGATTGATAGAGAGGTTTGCAAAGAAGGATCCAAAACTACATTTTCAAAAGTTAGCAAAGTTGAAACAATGGGGAACAATTTATGCTTATGTTATATATTTTCATAAATTATCTATGTTAGTGACTGATATATTGGAGAGTTCTAAGGCTCATAGTACTCTTCATAGATGGGCTATTTGATCCTTTTAGGGGTTGGATTAAGGCTTTCAACCCACCTACTCTTCAGTAAGCCATAAAGAAAGCAAGAGACATTGAATCATCCACTTTTAAGAACAAATTTCAGAGCAAGGGTTTACTACACAAGAAAGAAAAGGATAAAAAATGCATTACTATGGAACATGAATAGCCTAAACAACATGAACAACCTAAGAAACATTACACTAAGATTGGTAGTGAGACTTTAAATGAGCTTAGAAGAAAGGGATTATGTTTTACATGCAAGGAGCCTTATACCCAAGGTCATAAATGTTCAGCTAAGGGGAAAGCACTCTTGATTGAGTAATATTTGGGTGAAGAGAGTGAATAAAAAAAATTAGACTAGCAATCTGATTTTAGAGAAAGTGATGATGAAAAGGCACCATAAGAAGGTGGTAAGGAGGACAAAGATGGAAATTTAGCACAACACCATAGTTTTCAGAAGAATGAGTCTCTTCGCATTAGGGGAGTACTTAAGGGGCAGTGAATGGTGGCTTTGATTGATACAAGAGCTACTCATAATTTCATTGATGAGGACTTGGTTGCTCGTAGAGGCCTACAAACACAAGAGGTGAGTGGTTTCCAAGTTATGGTTGCAGATGACTCCACTATTCATTGCACTAAGATGGTCCCACAGTTAAGTATACAATTTGGAAACTATGAATTCAAAGAGGATTTCTACGTTGTGAGTATTGGAGACATAGATGTAGTTAGGGGGATACAGTGGCTACGTTCATTGGGAGAGATCACACTTAATTTTCAGAAAATGGAGCTAAAATTCAATTTAGAAGGGAAGAATGTGGTCTTGAGGGGTATGTCTAACAGAGGACCATGTGTGGTGTCTTTCAAACGAATGGAGATATTTTTGAGGCATGATCAGGTAGAGTAGGCAGCAAAGTGTGTTATTTTTCCTACAATTAAAGAAGAGGTTAAGAGGTCCTATCCACCAGATATATAGGAGCTTCTTTCAAAAAGAAGCAAGGTATGTGATAACATTCCTCCAGGTAGGCCTCCTAATAGATGTTAGAGTAATCAGTTGTTTTACTTAATTAATTTAATCGTATTGGTTAATTAATTAAGTCACTTATCACTTTAGTTACTTAAGCTAAACTTAGGCACCTTAATAATTAATTATTTATTAATTATTAAGTGTGAACACTAGGGTTTCTTGATCTTCTTTTATAAGGATTGATCTCATTGTAATTATTAATGGGAGAATATATGTAGCTTTCATGTCTTCTTGAAAGTTTTTTCTCTTCTGTAGTTTTTTCTTGTTGAAGATAATTGCACATATTTGTTTGCAGATATCTTGCGTGGAAGGTGTTTTGTTTGTTTTTTGATCTTGTAGCTCATGGTTTTATTCTTGTTTCACAATTCTAACATGGTATCAGAGCGTGGATTTAGCAAAACCCTTCTCAATTTATGAGGTTTTATTCTTCAACAAGGGTTGTAGCCTTCAGATCTGAATCCTTTGTGCTTTCTTTACAAATTTTGGAGGGTCATTTTTAGAAGCATTTTGGCATGATTCAGACCTTTCCATTGAATCCAAAACTGCTAGAATAGTCAAGATCGACCTTTGTTTTGTCAAATTTGGCTTCCGTTTGTCAAATTTGTGAGAGTTTGAAGAAAGAGATTTTTTTCAAAGATCCAGGGAGTGCTCAATTTTCAGAGCATTTTGAACACAAACGGACCTCACTGTTGCATTTGAAGCAGCAAAAACCTATAGATTGATTATAAACTTGCCTATATTTGGAGAAGTTGACTTCTAAGGCAAAAAAAAATTGCACATACAGCCCAATTCACCGTTGCACATCATTCAAGGTAAAAATTAAAAAAATATTTCTAATATTTAGTCCCTGCAAATTTAAAAAATCATAAAAAAAAATCATTTTTTTCAAAAATAGGGAAAAAAGCCCTTTGTATTGGGCAATGCAAGTTTTTATTTTTTAATCAAATTTTGTATTAAAATTTTCTAAGCACTACCCGAGGGTACCTACCACCCTGTGGTGGCAGGCCCTCAGGCCCCACATCTTTTCTGGCAGTACTTGCCACCGACGATGGCCTTAGTACCACCAGTCAGTGGTGGTGGGAGGGGTGTGGGCTCCACCCCGCCCCCAACCACATTTTTTTTTTTTAAATTATATAAAAATATTATCATTGTAAAAAAAATTATTGTTTTTTTTAACATAAAAAAACATTTCTTTTCATATATATGCCCACCTATTCAAATATGGTGACGGTTGTTTGGCCATCAAATTTAAGTCCTTGGTTTTTGCTACAACAACCATATGACTGTCAAATTTAATCCAGCACGGGTTTTTTTCCTCTTTGGAGTTGTTTTCTTCTAGAGGCCGTAACTTGGGCATACAATATCATTTTTTGACAAACGAGATATCATCAGAAAGTTGGTTCTGCCAAATTTCCAATGGTGTGGGTTTCATCACCTCTTTCTATTGCTGGTGCATTCTATAGTCAGTTGAAATTAGAGGAGCTATTTTCAGTCTCGAGCTCGTAACTTTTGACCAGTTTCTCCACTTTTTGTGATCTCAACAGCATTGGAACCATCTTTCAAAGCTCTTTAGTTCCATCCGTGCAATATTTTTATATTGTTCTTTAGGTATATTTTATTCATAGTTTTGTGTTTTCACACTCTAGTGGATTACTTGGACGTTTTAGCTCCTAGAAACTTTTCATTTGTGTGGGATGACTCGTTGTTGTTTGTTCTATATGTATTTTTGGACATTGTTGACATCATTTGTAAGCAATTTCTTATATGTAAATGCACTGAGATAAAGTGTCACACTATTGTACATGTATTTTGGGATTCTTGCACATCACTTTGTGTCTTGTTGTACTCACACTATGATATAAAGTGACATGGGAGTTGATGTTTGCCTTTTTTTTCCTTCATACCTTTCTCATGCATATGTGACTTTTGTTTTCACATCCTTTCTATCAGCTTGTGCTTTCATGTTTGCACCTTCAGATGCTCTTGGTTCCTCTTCATGCATTACTTTCTAGCATTTAGTTTCAGTGTACCTATCATACCTATCCCTTGTCAGCATTATGGGGGGGTTTCTACTATTGGTGTTAATATTTCCATGGTTTTTTTGGAGTGAGCTATGTATACAGTTTTTGTTCTTATGTACTAGGCGGATGCAGTGGCTGGTTACCCATGCATTTTGGTGAGATGAATCGCTTACCATATGGACACTCTTACATTCCTATTTTTGGAGGTGACCTTCCACTTTTTCATGATCAGTTCTTCAGACTTTTGGTATTGTTACCATCTATATCTTCGAGTTCAAGGTGGGTATGTGCAAAATCATCATGGAAAAAACAGGCCCTTAACTGGCAAAAAAATTAAAAAGATCGAAGTTAGGCACTTGGCATATAAATTTGAATAAGTTATCTATATTATTTCAAAATAATGTAATAATAGAATCTATAGCAAATTGAATGTAGTTTCTAAAGTACTAAGTTGTTTAAAAGAAAAAAAGTCTATTTGATGAAAATTTGAAATTTCAATGTAGTAGTACTTAAATTTTAGGGAAAAAATAAGTAGGTGTTTGTCTAACCACCCTAACCACAAAAAAATGATAATATATTTTTATAATATTTTAGATATAAGTAGAGGACTCATGTACCGATGTGATGCATATTTTTTGTAATTTTTTTCCAACTATATAATTAATTATGAATTTTTTATTACAACTTTTAAAAAATATAAAAAACATGTATGTCGACCACCTTAACTTGGTCAAAACTTCATAAAATTCAATTTTTATTTTTTTAATCTTATCGTATGTGAAGCATAGAATGTGACACATGTTTTAGATTCAAAAAATGTGATACCATTTGAAAGCTATAGATGTTTTTTAATCAGCCTATTAATCAAGACTTTAGTCATAATTTGAATAGAAAATGAATAATAATTACTTATTAAATTCAAAGTAAAGCATAATTTATATTAGTGGAAACCTGAGAATCTCATTTAAAACCCTTTTTGTTTCATCAATTTTTGGTAAAAAAAAGGTCGTCAGCCACATAACCATCATATTACCATTTTTTGGGCCATCATGATCCTGCACATACCTAGGCGTTTTCCATTGTTTGTCATCTGATTCGAGTAGTGTCGTTGGGGGCACTCATGCAGATTGTTGTCTTCTTGATCATGATCATACTATCTTCAGAGGAGGTTCTTTGACACCGTAGCAGTCATCTTTTGACATAGTTTGCAACTTCTTCATGATTCTATGATGTTCTACATGTTCTTTTTTTGGACATTTCCTTGATTTGGAGGCTTTTCAGTCCTTCAATTGCCTTTGATCTTTTCTTGGAGTAGAGTTTTTTCCCATGAGGTTTTCTCTATTTCTCTGTTTTATAGAGATATTTTATTTGTACATGGGTACCTTACTTGGCCTTGTTTTCCAGGACCCATCTTTACTTTCACGCATCTTTTTCTTAATGTTTTAGCTACTTGCTAAGTTCATTTTAAGGGGGTTTTAGAGTAATAAGTTGTTTTACTTAATTAATTTAATCATATTGGTTAATTAATTCACTTATCACTTTAGTTACTTAAGCTAAACTTAGGCACATTAATAATTAATTATTTATTAATTATTAAGTGTGCACACTAGGGTTTCTTGATCTCCTTTTATAAGGATTGATCCCATTGTTATTATTAATGGGATAATATCTGTAGATTTCATATCTTGAAATTTTTCTCTTATGTAACTTTTTCTTGTTGAAGATAATTGTACATATTTGTTTGTAGATCTCTTGTATTGAAGGTGTTTTGTTTGTTGATTGATCTTGTGGCTCATGGTTTTGTGCTTGTTTCACAGTTCTAACAATAGAGGCATTGACCATGTGACAGAGCTAGAGGAGGGGGCTAAGCTAGTGATTACTACTCCCTATCGACATCCTAAGAGGCTCAAGGATGAGATAGAAAAGACTATACATGAGTTTTTGGAGATGGGACATATTCAGCCAAGCAAAAGCCTATTTGATTATTCGGTTGTCTTGGTGAAGAAAAAGGATGGGACTATGCAGATGTGTGTGCATTATAGAATACCTAACAAGAAAATTAAGAATAGATATCCCATCCCACGAATTGATGAGTTGATTGCTGAGTTGCATGACAAGGAGCTAACTGAGTGATTACTACTCCCTATCAACATCCTAGGAGGCTCAAGGATGAGACAGAAAAGACTATGTAGGAATTTTTGGATATGGGACATATTCGGCCAAGCAAGAGCCTATTTGCTTCTTCAGTTGTCTTGGTGAAGATAAAGGATGGGACTATGCGGATGTGTGTGGATTACAGAACACTTAACAAGAAGACAATTAGGAATAGATATCCCATCCCATGCATTGATGAGCTAATTGATGATTTGCATGGAGCAATTTATTTCTCCAAGATAGACTTGAGATCGGGATACCATCATATTAGAGTCGAGCAGGAGGATGTGGAAAAAACTGCATTTAGATGCAATTTTGAACATTATGAGTTTCTTGTCATGCCTTTCTGTTTGACAAATGCTCTAGCTACTTTCCAATCATGCATGAATAAGGTGTTTAACAAGTAGCTTTGTAAGTTTTTTTTAATCTTTTTTTATGACATCCTTATTTTTAGTAGACCATGGGAGAAGCATTTACAACACTTGGATGAGGTGTTAGGCATTCTTGAGAGTGAATCACTTTTTGCAAAAGAATCCAAGTGTGAGTTTAGGATGACAGAGTTATTGTATTTGGGGCATATTATCAGTGCTAATGGTGTGTGTGTTGATCCTGAGAAGATTAAAGCAATACTTTATTGGCCACCACCCATTAATTTGACACAATTCAAGGGATTTTTTGGATTGTGTGGGTTCTATAGGAGGTTTTTCAAGGGATTTTCATAGGCTGCTGCCCCATTTATTGATTTCACCAAGAAAGGGACATTCACTTGGTTTGAATCAATGTAGAAATATTTTGATTAGTTTAAGAATCTAATGAGCTCATGCTCAGTTTTAGCAATTCTAGAATTTTCTAAACCATTTGAACTTGAGTGTGATGCTTCAAGAGATGGTATATGGGTTGTTCTCATGCAGAATGAGCATCCCATTGCTTTTGAGAGAAAAAAAATTAAGGGGAAGTGAAAAGATTTATTCCATATATGATAAGGAGATGTTAGCCATAGTGCATGCTTTGGCTAAGTACATGCAATATCTCATTGGGGGGCATATTTATTGTAAAAACTGATCATAATAGTTTGAAATACTTCCTAGATTAGAGGGATTTGAGTGAGAGGCAACAAAATTGGGTTAGCAAACTCCAAGCATACGATTTTGACATTGAATATGTCAAAGAGAAACATAATGTAGGGGTTTATGCACTTTCTAGAAGAGCTGATTTGTGTGTTTTTTTCTGAGATAGTAGCAAATTGGAAGGAGAGTATACAAGTTGATTATGCAAACAATAACCTTTCCAATAGCATTCTAGATGGTACATTGGATGATGAGAAATATAGTGTGAGGCATGGTTTGACTTTCTATAAGGAAAGAATTTATTTGGTGCTTGAAACAAAGTTGAAAAAGCAAATTTTCAAAAAAAATCATGACACTCCTATGGATGGTCATCCAGGATTTTATAAGACATATAAGCAAATCCGTGAAAGATTCTCATGGAAGGGGATGAAGGAAGACATTACTAAGTATGTGCGTGAGTGTAACGTGTGTCAACAAAACAAAAATGAGCACACATACCCTGCTGGTCTGCTACAAGCTTTTCCCATTCCTACTCAAAAGTGGGAAAGTATTTCAATGGATTTCATCGCAAGGCTTCCCAAGGTGCAAGGGAAGGATTTTATTTATGTTGTGTTAGAATATTTGACAAAATTTGCCTATTTTTATGTCATATCAGTAGATATGCAACATTATAGGTGGTGGATTTGTTCTTTAAGGAGGAGTTTAGAATTCATGGGGCACCATAAAACATCATAAGTGACAAGGACAACAATTTTATGAGCTTTTTTTTTGGCAAGGTTTTTTCAAGTTATGTGGTACCAAGTTGACTCCAAGCACTAGTTACCACCTACAAATAGATGGTCAAAATGAAATAATCAACAAATGGATGGAAGGCTACCTTTGAAACTATGTTTCAGGACAAAAAAAGGCATGGGTCAAATGGTTGCACTTGGGGGAGTTTTTCTTCAACTCCACATTCCACATGTCCATTAAGATGTTACCCTTCATGGCTTTGTATGGTTACGAAGCTCCTAGCTTCATTGATTTTCTATTTGGTGATTGTAGAGTGCCTAGGGCTAAGGATTTCTTGCATAAGAGTCAAGACATAATGAGATCTTTGAGAGAAAATATCTGGCATGCACAAAATCAGTAGAAGTTGTACATTGATCAACACTGTATAGAGCAATATTTTGAGAAGGGTGGCATGGTTTATGTTAAATTACAACCATATAGACAGTCCACTCTCAAGAAGAGTGGAGTAGAGAAGTTGAAACTGCATTTTTATGGTCTACTCCGAGTCATTAGTAGAGTTGCAGAGGTTGATTATGAGCTTGAGTTACCTAAGGAGAGTAGAATGCACAATATTCTTCATGTATCACACCTTAAGAAGGCACCTGGACACAATGTGACACCTTCAACAATGTTTCCCCCATTAGATGAGGAGGGTAAATTGGAGCTTATTTCCAAGTAAATGGTGTTTTCTGCACGGCAACAACTCAGACAGAATACAGTATCCTATCTCTCTTGAAAGGTAATCTTCAACAATGAATTAATGAAAATCACCCCAAGGTCTCTCGGGTGTTAGGTCATAACAATGCATAAAACAACTCAGATGAAATGTGAAATTGCTGGTAATCACAATCGAACCTTACTACAAGCAAACTATATCTTTTCAATTTATCAGATCTGACAATATGATGATCTTAAAATCCTAAATCTAACCGGATAACAAAGAAACAGCAAAAGATAGGGATGCAAGGAAAGTGATAAAATCTAAATTACTGAAAGGACAAGCAGTGTAAATAACATATATCTGGAATGGACCTATCTCAAATAACCAATTCCTGTTCGACCCACAAGGCAATCTTACAAGAACAGTGCAATCTTCTGAGGAACATAGATTTTCAAATCATAGACTTGCATCTACAACCGAACTTAAGCACATTTGAATATACGGTCCAGGTTGACTTCACCAGCCTATTACAATCAGATAGTTACTGGGAGTATAGACCAGAGATAGCTACCAACATTCCAAATATGAAATCACATACACCATTTATCCAACTAAACTGATTTATTTCTAACTTTAAAACCCTAGATCTTCAAGCAATGTAAAAGATAGAACAAAAGAACCATGCAAGATGAGATAACACAAAGGATTTCACCATGAAAACCATAATGCCTTCAATTGTATTAATCACCAAATGCTGCAACAATTCAACTGTTCTGAATATGGTATTTGCTTCAAGAAATTCTAAAAACTCTAACTATTGCTCCTGCTAATCTCTATTACTGTCTTGCTAATGTCTATATCAAATTTCTGAACCCTTACAATGAGGCAAAAATGCCAATTTATACCAAAATTTCCCCAAAACACGTCGGCCCAGCCAAACATTTTTACAAAATAATAAAAATCGCCAAAACAGGTCAGCCAAGGAAACAAACTAAGGCACACATTTAATGCCATCATCCAAGTCGGCCAAGGCACAGTCTCCAAGGAAGTCCGGTCCAATGCATGCCCTATGATAATAGGGAAGCACAAATCTCGAGATAAGTACTAACTGCTGCTTCCTTTGTCTTTCTTCTGCACTGGTGACCCTTGAACCTTCCAGAATACTCCCTCTAGCTCAGCAATAGGTGGCAACGGCAAAACCCTGAGCCGGCATCTAATCGAATCAATTCCCTCATTGGATCGCTCAATGGTTTTCCTCCAGTCCTCCCTGCTGGCCATGTACCTATCTATCACTGCCAAGTATGTAGCTGCATCATCAAACATGTGGCTAGTGACAGCTTCATCAGAATATGGGGCATAAACCTCATGCCACCACTCCTTCAATTGCTCCAAACTCAGGTACTTGGGAGACATTTTATTTCTCCCTGTCATCACTTCAAAAAAGGCAATGCAACCATCATAGATTGCAGTGAGGTCAGCATCAATGGATTTTCTCTATTTTTGTATCTTTTTCAGGCCTCCCTGCCTGATCTGCAATGCCTCGAACCACTCCCATGGTTCATCCAATCTGGCGGAGGGAAGAATTCCATCTTTTCCCAACTGCTCCTTGCCATACCCAAGAATAATCCTTGACTTCTACAGCAGGAGGTAGTTATCATTCTTATCTTGAGAGAGGATATTCTCTAACAACCCCTTTCCTCGGATTGCATCCTTGCCAACCGACAGGATCTCCTTGATAGCTTCATCTTCCTTCGTCCGGACATCCATCAACCAGTCGGTGGCAGCCCGTGCGGAGGCCTTCATCTTTTCAATACCGGAGATTGTCTCTTTTGGCAGAAATCCTGGAGTAGTAGAGGAGGACGGATGGAGAGACTGTAGAGGCTTCATGACCTCTTCTAAACTCCTCCTCAACCTTTCATTCTCCCTTTTCAGTTCTCGTTTTGATTGGGTCTCCTTCTTCAGTTTGTCCACAATCACAACACTTGACCCTTCAAATTCCTCAATATCCTGCTCAAGGGAGACCGGCCCAAGGTTAATAGTTTGGATGTTGTAATCCTGGCCTGTTACCTCATCTCTTGTTTTATTTGCAGCAGGGGTGGCGATGTGAACTACTCGGTTGTGCACCTCATCCCTTTCCACCCGGGAAATCACCTTTGCAGCCTTCTTCTTCTTGCCCTTACCGATCTGAGACAACATTTCATCCCAGTCAAGAGGGGTGTCCTCTACGATCACTTGTTTCTTCTTTGTAATTTTTTTCTCCAGCCAGTCCGGGGCTACGAGGTCCATCCGGATTCCTTCTGTATGAGTTTCCCTCGGGTCCTCTGTGGCTTTCTCTCCTTCCGCAGCTGTCACCTCGACCTCCTCCTCGGCTGTTACTTTATCATCCTCTTTCTCCAGAGTTTCCTCACTTTGACCAACCTCCTCAAGTCCCAATTCTGGATGCACCGGTGATGGAGTCCGAGCAGGTAGGCTTTCCTCCGGTTCCGGTGATCCGCGGCCTTTCTCACTCTCCGGGGAATCTTCGTATTGTACCAAGGGAGAAGTGTGTCTTTCCTCCGTCTCTACCTCAAGCTCAGCAACCTCACCGAACAATGTTCCTTCTTTGAATAGTTCTGCCTCTCCGCTGATTTCCTACTCCTCCAGATTCTCCGGTTCTGGTGCGCTCCGTGGAGGAGAAACAGGCTTGTCCTGCTCAGTGACTGGCATCATTGGAGAAGAACCCCCCGGTTGGGCAGCATCCTTTGGGGAAGGAGTTCTGGATTTTCTAGTATACACCTTGGTCTTTTCCCCTCTGGAGCTCTCCACATCAACAACTGGAGGTTCATCCTCCGAAGCAGTTTGGTCTTTCTTCTTAGCCACCCTTGTAGTTCTAGTTTTCTTTGGTGGTGGAGGAGCATCCTCCTCGTCAGCTTTCTCTTCCTCCTCCTCATCCGAGGACTTGCTGATTGTCAGAGTCTTCCACCTGCGCTTGCCAATTGGTTTCCTCTTTGCTGCAGGCTCAGTTCCCTTAGCACCTTTGACTTTGATCTTGAAGGGTGAGGTTTTGGTTGATTTCCCTTTGGGGCCCTCTTCCCCGGATTCTTCAGAAGTGGACATGGGGTTGAGATTCCCCATCAAATCAAAAGTATAAGGCACATTAGCATTCTCCAACACCCAGACCTTATGCTTCATCCAAGAAAAAGTAAATCTTAGCACTGCAGCCATCATGTCTTCCAACTCTGTTACCTCAGGCTCATTCCAATCAATGTCTGCCACTGACCTGTCCTTAATGGGCTCATAAACATGGTCTTGGACCAGTTTTCCATCGTCATCCAGCTGATCCGGAATCAGCTTCACATTATACTGTCTAATGGCCTCTACATGCAGCTGGGAATACCTTTTCTTCCTCGCATCAAGGTCATCCTTGATGTTGACCCAGTAATCTTCTAATTCCTCCTTATGCCTGTATTCCCAGGTAGCTCTTTTCTGTGCCTCTCCGGTTATATCAAAGTTCATTCTCTTTGAATGGAAAGAGAATCCATATGCGGCTAACTCCTCACCTGTAGTGTGAGCTGATTGGATGGACGGGCACATTTCCCCCACGCCAATCCCAAGAGGGAAGTCACCTCCAAAGCCAGTCTTATGCTTCTCCCTCTTCACCACTGCATCAAACTCACAAATTTGTCTTACGACCTCCAGTAGCACTATGTGGTCAGTGGGATACCTGGGAAATCTGTAGGGTGCAACAGGGCATCCATCAATCCGGAGATAAGTGAAGGTGGGGAACTGGATAAACCATGCTCCGTAATTCTTGATCAGCCCCTTGGCCCCATCGGACAATCTGATATGTTCTGCATTCTGAAGGGTCTGGGTAATGTGCATTGTAAAGGCATCATTGGCCCTCCTATAATCTCTGTGTCCCAAATGTAGCTCCGGATAGACTTTGTAGATGATATCCTGCCTGATAGTTCCCACCGGAGTCAGTCCCTTGTAAGGATAGGAGATGGCCAGTACATACATGATGTAGGAGGACATGGTGAACTTCTTCGACTCCAAGACATTCCTCAGTTGTTTGTCTATTTCCGCACTGATGAGACCTGCCCAGTGATAATTTGTTCCTTGACTCATCTTGGTGATCACGTGGACCATCCAACTCTCCAATACTCTGGCAGTTTTAAGTCCAGCCACCCTGCTCAACAGTGTGATGGCATCATAGATATCCGGCCTGAATTTCACCCTGTGCAACTGTTTAGGCAACTTGGAGTGGTGGGATTTTGGCTTCTCCAGCCATGAATTAATGATCTGTTGAGCCTTAACTGGCTCGTTCTCATAATATGTTCGAGCTGTGTCAATGTTTAAGGCACAGACCGAAGGGAGATCCGGCATGCTGAAGGCCTGGGCAATGGAGGCAGGACTGAAGTTTGCCAAGACTCGTCCCTCAGTGCTGACCACCATCTGTGTATCAAAAGCGTACTGTCTAGCACACTCCAAAATCAACTCGTAGCACTGGACCGCTGGAGGGAACCCTTCCACATGCACTAATCCTGAATTCATCATTCCTTGCCTCAAGGCTGATTGGTCCTTCTCAGCTGTTCTTTGTTTGAACTCCTCGTACCGCCACGTGCCAACGTTGGTGTCAGATATCTCAGCCCACACGGAAGATATCTTACTTTCTGGAACCTGACTCTTCATGTCTAATCTCAATCTCTCTGTCTCAGAAACTGAAGATGCCCCTGCACCACCCTTGGACTTCCCAGCCGTAGCCTTGCTTGATTCGGCCTGCACATTCAAGAATTATTATTAGAATTCAATTATTGAGCTCATATCAATCCAAAGGGTTAGCACACATCATATAAATCCATTAAAATCCATTGCTAATTGCCAATCTTTCGAGATCCGGAGAAATCCAATAATCCGGGAAAATCGTGTAAACCGGAAAAATACTGTCGGGGCAGAATTTCAGAGAAATCCGACCCAGACGGATTCCTGCTGCCAAGGCATTATTAGACATATAAATCATTAATACGCTCAGAAAATCAAAGGATAATCGTTAAAAATTACTCATTAGCAACAGGAAATAAGCATAAACGATCATTCCATCAATCCTATCATTGAAATATACAAAAGAACGCAACCAGACAGGAAATCCGGAAATATCCGGATGGAACGGATTTTTCGCGGACAGCATCAAATGCACCAGAAATTAACCCTGTCCGCGGAATAAGCCCAAACCGGGAAAATCCGGGAGCAAGGAAATTCCGCGACGGCCTCGGAAACCCGAAAACGGCAAAACGTGCACCAAGACCCAAACGACCATGGGATCTCCACTACCTGAGCTCGAATGATCCTAAAACTGATGATAATCAACAATCTCAAGCAATGCAAAGGACCCAACTCCCAAAAGCCCTCAAAAGAAGGAATCCCCGTGCTGAAACGATGATTCCCTAAATCAAACGATTGAATTTCCGCCATTAAAACCAGAGCAAACTTTAGGGTTAAAAAATATCGATTCAGGATTACCTAAAAGCCCTCTAATCCTCATAGGACGGGAAGCCAACATAACACGGGACAAAAGTCGCTCAAGCACAAAAATAAAATGATCGTTCTAGCCGAAACGCCAAGGAAACCCTAATTTTGCATGGTAACACATTCGCGTCCGAAACAAATAAGCAACCCGACCCAGAACGCCGTCTAAAGGATAAATATGCAATCAAACGGACAAATGGAGATCATAGGGCACGGGAGATGGGGCTCAATAATAAAAACGGATCAATCCTGACTGTATAAATATGAAAACAAAACCAAAACAAGGGCCGACCCCAAATTTAACAATACCCAGTGCAAGAAAACCTCAAATCATCGTGCAAGCAAACAGAAGGGCAGCGAATACATACCATGGATCAAAGCGAGCAGAAATCGAGCCCAGAAAATCAACCACGCGGTAAACACGCCCAAGCAAAGAGATATCGACAGCAACACTCAAGCAATCCTCGCGCAAACAAGCCAAGATCAATTCTCAAAGCCCCAACTGAAAGTTCTAAATCGCCAGAGAAAATCGAGGAAGCAATCGAAGTTGGAATGAATCAGAAAATGCCCTAAATTCGCCCTTATACCCATCTGAGCCAAGGTACCTCAGCCATTAATGCGCGACAAGACATCTCTGACAAGTCCAGAAACCTGAGCCCCAAGTGGAATTTCGGAAAATCCCAGAATGCGCGGATACACAGATTTCGTGGAAATGCAGAAACCAGGGAAATCAGGAAGATCAGGATTTTGACAGAATCCGGGATAATCCGATATGACCGGAAAGTCCCGAAGTCAGGAAAAAACCCAGAATCGGAGAATCTTGCCAGAAACGGACAAGGAACCAAGGCCGAAAAAATCTGCTAGAGGCGGAAAATCCCGGATCCAGGTGAAGACCCGAACTTGGCCAAAAACTCAATTTCAATCAATTCCAACCTCAAGGCAAGGGCAAAGCCAGCAAGACCAACATGTCAAGACCCTAAAATGATAAATCCAATAAAATCAAAGGTCAAAGACATAAAAAAAAAGGGGGTCCCTACTCCAAGTGGGGCGTGTGTGCAAGAACTGCACAACAAATGGCGACTCCGCTGGGAAAATGCTCCTGAGCATTTTGATGACAAACTGGGATCAAGAACCCAGAACTCTGGTTTCAACTTAGATACCTAGTCACTACCTTAAGTTAAAGCCAAGAAACTCCTAGCCATTCAGACATTGCTATACCAGGGTCTAAGTGTGTGCACATGCATATATTACTTACCCTCAGCTGCAAGAAGAAACAGACTTGGTATGAACAGGCTACACAAAGATTCTTACTCTAAAAGTAACCTGGATAGAGCTTCGCTGCCAGTCAGGCATCCATAGCCCTGACGAGGTTATCGCTGTGATCCTCCTGAACATAGCTCTACTGCCAGCCAGACATCTATAGCCTCGGTAGAGATATTCAGATCCCCCTGATGAGTTGAATTCAAACCTCGGGATTTTCAATATATATTTCTTTTCTTTTCTTTTTGCTGTTGTACTGATATTTCCTTTTTACTCAATTTATTCAACCTATGAATAGTGAAGTTCACACTCAGGGCCGAGAACCATAGTGGCACTAGAGCAGAAAAAGATTTTTCACCTGTCCAAACCTTATAAGGACTTTTTACAACTTCAGGTATGTTTAAAGATTAAAGGTATAAGACCCCAATACATTCCTGTTCAGACTGACTGGGAAACCTTCGCCTTACCACCAGGACAAACGACATAGGTAAAAGAATCCATACCATGGCATTCTGGAAAAATGATCAAAGTTTGTAAGGGAAATATTAGGAACATCAGACCGGCTATGCCACCATTATCATACCGATACACCCATAATCCCAAAAGGAGATAGGACTAGAAGCAAGAGCAACGCAAAACAAAGCAAACAAACCAAAGCAAACCTACTCTAACCAAACAAAACCAGCAAAGCAAAAGGGGAAACCTACCCCAAGTAAAGCAAGCAAAACAAACAAAGAAAGCAACCTAACTAACTATTTACAGGGCAAAGAGCTGAGAACAGCTCAAGACTGGAAATAATGTTTGAGATACTGCCCATTGATAGGCAGTGGTATGTCCTCTCCCGTGAGAGTCCTCAAGCGGAAGGCATTATCTCCCAGAATTTTGACAATCTGATAAGGACCAAGCCACAATCTATCAAACTTTCCATGGCTACCTTTCTGATCATGCGGCTTATCCCAATACAGGACAAGGTCAGAAATTCTAAAGGCCTTAACTTTAGCTCTCCTGTCAAACCATCGCTTAACTACCCCCTAATGTTTGGCAAACTTTTCAAGGGCATTGTCCCGTTTTTCCTCAAGATGCAACAATTCAGCTAGCCTTGCTTCCCTTCTATCCCCTTCATCATAGAACTGGTTGATAAACTATAGAGTGGGAATTTTGAGTTGGATAGGAAAAACTAGTTCCAGACCATACACTAAATGATAAGGAGAGGTACTAATGGAGGACTTAACCCGAGTACGATCTGCCCAAAGAGCAAACCGAAGCTGGGTATGCCAGTCCTTTGGGTTTCTCTCTAATAGTTTTTGGATGACAGTCAACAGGTTCTTGTTAGAGGATTCAGCTAGACCATTCCCCTGGGGATAATAATTGGATGCAAATTTGACAACAATGCCATGATCAAAAGCCCAGTTTGAAAATTTCAAAGATGCAAAGGCAGGACCGTTATCACACACAACAACAACAGGACATCTGAACCGATTTAGAATGGCAGATTCAAGAAAATTAATTACTACTTCTGTTGTACACTGCCTACAAGCTAATGCTTCAGTCCACCTTGTAAAGTAATCAGTAATGGTAAGGATATACCTGTGGCCAGCAGAAGATGGTGGATTGATGGGGCCTATGAAATCCATTCCCCATTGAGCAAAAGGTTTTACCTCAATAACAGACTGGAGCGGGAGTGCTGCACACATTTCCCGTGTTGCTGCAGTCTGACAAGTGTGACAGGTCCAGACATGATGAACATCCTTGAATAGGGTAGGCCAGTAGTATCCCGCCCTCAAAATCTGTTTTGAAGTAGCAATCGTAGAACCATGACCAGTACCATATTTATCATGAAACTCATTTATTACTCTTTCAGCTTCCTATTTTCCAAGGCACCTCAAGTAAATCCCTTCGTGATTCTTCTTGTATAAAATAGCCCCTTTCAGCATGAAACCGTCGCTTCGCAATCTCAAAGATCGCCTCTAAACTGCATTTAGATGACCGGGAGCTTGCTGATTCAGCAAATAATAGACTATATCATCATACCAACCATCTGGGGAAACTTCTTCAACATCATAGTTACAGACAGACAATTCAGGGCCTATCTCTGCCAGGGTCTGGGTGAGTCCCTGTCCTCTTACCAGCTTCATGGGCTAGATCTCAATGTCGTACTCCTGAAGCATGGTCACCCATTTAGCTCTGCGCTCCCCTAACTCATTCTGCATCAGCAGCAACTTAACTGCAGAATCAGGGACAATTGCAAACACCTTGTTTCTGAGGATATAATACCTGAATTTCTTTACTGCTCGAACAAGGGCACAGGCTTGCTTCTCCACACATGGGTATTTTAGCTCAGCATCCTTCAATGGTGTACTCATGAAAGCGATGGGATGTTCATTCCCCTCATCAGACTTTTGTGTCAGCATTCCAGCACATGAGTGGTCTGAAGCAAAGGAATAGATATAAAACGGCCTACTATAATCTGGACTGACCAATACCGGAGCATCAGCAATGGCTCTTTTAATTCCTATAAAGGACTCCTTCGCTTCTGTGGTCCACTCGACCTTGGCATCTTGTTTTAACATAGCATTTAATGGCTTCACAATCTCAGCAAACCCAGTGATGAATTTCCTGACAAAATTAATCTTACCAAAGAAGGATTACACCTCTTTCTTGCTGGAAGGCGGCTGGATTTTCAGGATGGCCTCCACTCTCTCCGGATCTATGGCGATTCTCCTCTCTGATATAACATGTCATAACAATTTGCCTTCTGTAACCCCGAAAATACACTTCTTGGGGTTCAAGGAGATGCCGAATTCTCTGCACTTCTGGAACACTTTACGCAGGTCTGAGATGTGATCCCCTCTGTTTTTGGAGAAAACAGTCAGATCATCCATGTAAATGATAATGCACTTTCCTATGATGTCTTTGAAAGCAATATCCATAGCTCGTTGGAACGTGGCTCCTGCATTAATTAGCCCAAATGGCATCCTCTTGTAAGCGAAAGTTCCCCACTTAGTTGTAAAAGCGGTCTTATGTCTGTCCTCATACTGGACCATCACCTGATTATATCCTGAATAGCCGTCCAAAAAGGACATCATCTGAGATCCATTGACCACTTGTAGCACTTCATCTAAGGAAGGAACTGGATAATTATCTTTTTCAGACATGTTCAGATTTATGAAGTCCACACAGAGCCTGATTTCACCATTCTTCTTTCTCACTGGCACTAGGTTAGCCACCCAAGTTGAATGCCTGACAGGGAATATAATCCTAGCAGACAGCAATTTTTGAACTTCCTTCTGTATGAGTGGCTCTAGTAGTGCATTAATTGGTCTCTGCCTCTATCTGAAAGGTTTAGCGCCCGGCTTCAGAGGTATGGTGTGAGTTATGATGGATGTGTCATAAGTCTTCAGGTCTTCATAACCCCAAGCTACTAAGTCTAGAAAATCGTGCAGAGCTCTGACTATGCCTTGTTTTTCTTCAAGTGTACAGACCTTACCAATGAAAATATTCTTTACATTGTCCTCAGTGCCCACATTGTGAGTATCACACTGTCCGCTGATAGACTCTTTCTTAGATTCTTGTTCCTGATCTCTGATTTTGTCCATATCGAAAATCCTTTCTAGCTGTACCATTCCCCTTGGAATAGTGTTGGACTTCAAATTCAGCACACCTTCCAAGTCCAATTCTGCTTCTTGAGGTTCTGTTTCATCAATGATCTGTGAAGAAAAAATATTTGTGTTTGTGATAAATTCAAGGATATGTTTATCATCTTCAAACACCTAAAAATTAGTCATGTTGTCAGGGACTGATGGGACAGGAGTTAATTCAACAGTGAACCTTTTCAATCTTGATAGGGACAGGGGCTGCAAAGTACTGGCCGCTTGAGCTAGAGAATCAGCTGTCTGATTCTTCTTCCTTGGGATCAATTGGATATTAAAAGCGTCGAATCCCTCAATGAGGTCCCACACTCTATGCCTATAGTTGGTCATCCTCCTGTCATGACAGGCATACTGCTTTCTTATTTGTTTGACCACTAATTCTGAGTCACCAAAAACTTGCAGGACCTTGACCTTTTTCTTGAGTGCCATAAGGAGTCCATGAATTAAAGCTTCATATTCAGCCACATTATTTGTGCAATGAAATTGGAGCCTATGGGCTGCGAAGAAACTCTTACCCTTCGGACTGATCAACTCAAATCTAGCTCCAGCCCCCTGCTTGGACTTAGATCCATCAAACTTGAGAGTCCAGTATTCTGTATTGGTGGTCTTCTTCCTTCTGTCTTTTGGTTTATCAGTAATAGAGGCTTCCCTAGTCACAGCAGGTTCCTAATTTTCACACTTTGCTTGCAGACTCTGCTCATCTGTGCTAGCCTCCTGAGATGGGTTCATGCTTTTGTGTACTTCTTTCACTGTGGTCTGACACAAGTAGCACTCCAACTCTGAGTGAGAAGCATTGTGAACTCTGCACCAATTTGGTAAGAGTAACTCCTTAAAGCTTGTCTTCCTTTCCAAGTGAGTTTGATTCTCCACGCATTGTTTAATGAAATCCTGGAAATTATCCAGTAAGCTAATCTGTCTATCCTCAGGTTCTTCTTCTTCTTCAACTGATTCTGTCTGGATCTCAACAAGACTGGACCCTGTTTCAGCATCAACTGGCATCGTATGCAACATCAGGACCTCTTCTACATCTGATTCTTCATATGGGGCCAATAGCAAGTAGTTTCACATTCTAGCTTCTGATATGAGAACTTCGGTCGAAGTCTTTTGGTATTCTGTTATCATGTACTTCATTCTAGGCTCCCTCTCAATCCTTATCTGATTAGGCACTCCCTTCCAGGGAAGCCACATGTGAGAATGATCAGTGGACACATACCCATTCAGGGCCTTGGTGAAATCTCTTCCTAAAATTAAACCATATGCATCAGGAATGTCAGCTACCTGAATGTTAATAACCTATTGGATTCTAGGATCAGAGGCAATCTGCATATGGATCATGTTAAGTTCCCCTACCACACTCACTTTGGTTCTGTCCAACTGAGTGACCTTCTTCTGGGAATCAGCAGATGTAATTCCCAGAGCCCTACAAACTCCGAGAGGCATCACATTAGTGGAAGCACCAGAATCTAACAGACAATTGTGGAGGTTCTTACCAAAGATTCTGACAGAAATCAGGAATGGTGGAGTCTCAGTCTTTCCTTGAAACAAAGTGGGCTGAGTATCCATCTGGGCCACTTGAGTTCTGTCCTTTTCTTTCCCTCTATCTCCAAGAGGTGGATTGGTCCTATTCTGTGTCTGACTTTGTGTATTCACAGACTGGAAACTAGAAGTCTTGCCGACATGCTCACCAGAAGGTTTATCCAATATCTTTGAATTTGTATCGTAAGTACCTAAGACAGTCTTCCTTACTACAGGGAACCTCAACAATTCAAAAGCAGAAAGGTTTACCTTTAATTTCTTGAATTCCTCTGCGACGTACGAAGCCATCTGTTCTTCATTCATGTTAGTGCAAGCCTCCTTAGATGGTTCCTCTGCCTTATCCTTGTTTACTTGAACGGTCCTTTCCTTCTGTGGTTCTGCTTGGACTTGTCTGTCTTTCGAAAGGTACTGCCTGGGGACCTGTGGATAAGACGGATTGTTGCTTGCATTAGGATCTGGAGGAGTACTGAAATTGTTGGGGGGAATGGAGGTGGTGAAGGGTCCTCCAAGTTGTGGACGCCTATGAGGCATATCCCTCAGTCCTTGTCTCTGGAACATCTGTACTTCAACATAAGCTTCATCCTGATCCAGGGGACCGTTGTCATTCATATCCCCTTCGTTAAACAACTGAGCTACTTCATCTCCATTACAGATCTGATCTGTTTCATCTTTCTGGGAATCAGGTTCTTCTGGTACATTTTTGTTACTGGTTGGAAAAGGAGCATGGTTCAATACCAGCACAGGAGAATCATATGAGCTGGAAGGAACAATCTCCTGCCCATTCACATTGTTCTCTACCTCATACTGAAAAATAGAAGCCGCAGTTTGAAACTCTGGACATTCCAATTCTGAATGCTGACTTGTTTTATGGAGTCTGCACCATCCTGATAGGGCTGCTTCTGCTAAATACACACCAGTAGGAGGTTTGTCCTAGCTGACGGGCTGGTTTGCAGATTGATTGACAATCTGATTTGCAGGCTGATCCAATGGGGTGGGAACTCCTCCATTATTAGGCCCTGTATTCCAAGTTCTGTTCTGTCCTTGTGATGGCCTTTTATCAAATCCTGACCCACTTCCTTGGCCTCTATCAAAGTTTTGCCTCCGGTCATTGTTGAAACCTCTATCCTGGTTGTAACCTCTGTCATTATAAAATCCTCTGTCATTGCGTTGTCCCCTGTCGAAATTCTGCCCTTGCGAGAACTCTCTGTTCTGATTAGATTGCATTCCCTTTTGAGCAGCTTGTAGTTGGCTATTCTGATTTCTCAAGTAAGTTACTTCTAGATTTAACTTCTTTATTTGTTCAGCCATTTCATCAATCCTTTCCTTATTCGGGTCTCGGTAGGGAGGCTGGTTTGGGTTACTCAGAGGTTGGACAGGCACTGTGGAAGATCCCAAAGACTGATGTAACACTTCAGAGTTCTGTAAGTAAGCATGGAAACTATTTGACTGGGACTGGTACATGGACTGGTTAACCTGCTGTTGAGGGAAGTTTGTCATAGGAGAGATCTAGTTCATAGGATGACCAAGATGTGGCACCATCGATAGTTGGGGAACCAGATTCATAATAGGGGTGTGATTGGTGAGAGCCTGATTTACTGCCTGAACCTGGTTAGGATGTGCAACCGGTCCTAGGGAAGGCAATGGCCCAGTCAGGCGCTGTCTCAAGTCTGTACTAAGCTTGACAGCCTCCGTATAAGCATCAGTCAAGGTAGCTGGAGGGTTAGGTCTCCATTTCAGAAAGGTTGTTGTTAGACTATCCAGAGCTTCATAATATACTCCCAGGGCAGTACCGTCATCTAGAACATATGGGTCTTGTAATCTGGTGAACGCACGATGGAATCTATTATTGAAACTAGCTATGGGTTCATTAACCTCTCTCTTGACTTTGATAAATTGCAGGTATAGCTCATTAGCACTGATGGGTATTCAGAATTTTTGCAAAAAGGTCTTTTCAAGGTTATTCCAATTCTGAATTGAGCCAGCAGGGAGATGGTTGTACCAATAAAAGGCTTCTTCACCTAGGGAATAGGGGAATAACCTGCAAGCAACATCCTCATGGACAATTCCTCTGTCTTTGAGGCAAGTTTGGAAAATCCTTATATGTTCTTCTATAGTTCTGTCTGGGTCATTTACATGGAATTTCGAGCAGAAATGCTCAGGATTTTTGGGCATTACATTATAAGCACCGAAGGACAAAAGTGATGGATTATTGGCAAGGAAAGCCATTGGTAAGAGCGGGGGTGGAGGCTGTGGTTGGTTAATGGCAGGCTGAGGCTGTTGAAGAGGAACCTCTTCAGGGATGGGTGTGGCTTCAACCTCAGGATGTGAAGATATGGACGATGTGGGTGAAGGGATGGGTGATGATGATTCTCCCCTTACTCTAGTCCTCCTTGACCTATTGGGGAACTGTAGCTCTTCTAAATCCTCCTCTCCTGTGGTGGATCTGGTATTTCTCCTATATCTCTCTGGAGAGATGGCATTCAAGAAACGATCCAGTGTGCTCATTTAGGCCCTCCTTCTAGCGCCAATCTATTGATGGTGTTTTCTGCACGGCAACAACTCAGACAGAATACAGTATCCTCTCTCTTGAAAGGTAATCTTCAACAATGAATTAATGAAAATCACCCCAAGGTCTCTCAGGTGTTAGGTCATAACAATGCATAAAACAACTCAGATGAAATGTGAAATTGCTGGTAATCACAATCGGACCTTACTACATACAAATTGTATCTTTTCAATTTATCAGATCTGAAAATATGATGATCTTAAAATCCTAAATCTAACCGGTTAACAAAGAAACAGCAAAAGATAGGGATGCAAGGAAAGTGATAAAATCTAAATTACTGAAAGGACAAGCAGTGTAAATAACATATATCTGGAATGGACCTATCTCAAATAACCAATTCCTGTTCGACCCACAAGGCAATCTTACAAGAACAGTGCAATCTTCTGAGGAACACAGATTTTCAAATCATAGACTTGCATCTACAACCGAACTTAAGCACATTTGAATATACGGTCCAGGTTGACTTCACCAGCCTACTACAATCAGATAGTTACTGGGAGTATAGACCAGAGATAGCTACCAACATTCCAAATATGAAATCACATACACCATTTATCCAACTAAACTGATTTATTTCTAACTTTAAAACCCTAGATCTTCAAGCAATGTAAAAGATAGAACAAAAGAACCATGCAAGATGAGATAACACAAAGGATTTCACCAGAAAAACCACAATGCCTTCAATTGTATTAATCACCAAATGCTGCAACAATTCAATAGTTCTGAATATGGTATTTGCTTCAAGAAATTCTAAAAACTCTAACTATTGCTCCTGCTAATCTCTATTATTGTCTTGCTAATGTCTATATCAAATTTCTGAACCCTTACAATGAGGCAAAAATGCCAATTTATACCAAAATTTCCCCAAAACACGTCGGCCCAGCCAAACATTTTTACAAAATAATAAAAACCGCCAAAATAGGTCAGCCAAGGAAACAAACTAAGGCACACATTTAATGCCATCATCCAAGTTGGCCAAGGCACAGTCTCCAAAGAAGTCAGGTCCAATGCATGCCCTATGATAATAGGGAAGCACAAATCTCGAGATAAGTACTAACTACTGCTTCCTTTGTCTTTCTTCTACACTGGTGACCCTTGAACCTTCGAGAATACTCCCTCCAGCTCAGCAATAGGTGGCAACGGAAAAACCCTGAACCGGCATTTAATCGAATCAATTCCCTTATTGGATCGCTCAATGGTTTTCCTCCAGTCCTCCCTGCTGGCCATGTACCTGTCTATCACTGCCAAGTATGTAGTTGCATCATCAAACATGTGGCCAGTGACAGCTTCATCAGAATCTGGGGCATAAACTTCATGCCACCACTCCTTCAATTGCTCCAAACTCAGGTACTTGGGAGCCATTTTATTTCTCCCTGTCATCACTTCAAAAAGGTAATGCAACCATCATAGATTGCAGTGAGGTCAGCATCAATGGATTTTCTCTGTTTTTGTATCTTTTTCAGGCCTCCCTGCCTGATCTGCAATGCCTCGAACCACTCCCATGGTTCATCCAATCTGGCGGAGGGAAGAATTCCATCTTTGCCCAACTGCTCCTTGCCATACCCAAGAATAATCCTTGACTTCTGCAGCAGGAGGTCGTTATCATTCTTATCTTGAAAGAGGATATTCTCTAACAGGCCCTTTCCTCGGATTGCATCCTTGCCAACCAACAGGATCTCCTTGATAGCTTCATCTCCCTTCGTCCGGACATCCATCAACCAGTCGGTGGCAGCCTGTGCGGAGGCCTTCATCTTTTCAATACCGGAGATTGTCTCTTTTGGCAGAAATCCTGGAGTAGTAGAGGAGGACGGATGGAGAGACTGTAGAGGCTTCATGACCTCTTCTAAACTCCTCCTCAACCTTTCATTCTCCCTTTTCAGTTGTCGTTTTGATTGGGTCTACTTCTTCAGTCTGTCCACAATCACAACACTTGACCCTTCAAATTCATCAATATCCTGCTCAAGGGAGACTGGCCCAAGGTTAATAGTTTGGATGTTGTAATCCTGGCCTGTTACCTCATCTCTTGTTTTATCTGCAGCAGGGGTAGCGATGTGAACTACTCGGTTGTGCACCTCATCCCTTTCCACTCGGGAAATCACCTTTGCAGCCTTCTTCTTCTTGCCCTTACCGATCTGAGACAACATTTCATCCCAATCAAGAGGGGTGTCCTCTACGATCACTTGTTTCTTCTTTGCAATTTCTTTCTCGAGCCAGTCCGGGGCTACGGGGTCCGTCCGGATTCCTTCTGTATGAGTTTCCCCTGGGTCCTCTGTGGCTTTCTCTCCTTCCGCAGCTGTCACCTCGACCTCCTCCTCGGCTGTTACTTTATCATCCTCTTTCTCTGGAGTTTCCTCACTTTGACCAGCCTCCTCAAGTCCCAATTCTGGATGCACCGGTGATGGAGTCCGAGCAGGTAGGCTTTCCTCCGGTTCCGGTGATCCGTGGCCTTTCTCACTCTCCAGGGAATCTTCATATTGTACCAAGGGAGAAGTGTGTCTTTCCTCCGTCTCTACCTCAAGCTCAGCAGCCTCACCGAACAATGTTCCTTCTTTGAACGGTTCTGCCTCTCCGCTGATTTCCTGCTCCTCCAGATTCTCCGGTTCTGGTGCGCTCTGTGGAGGAGAAACAGGCTTGTCCTGCTCAGTGACTGGCATCATTGGAGAAGAACCCCCCGGTTTGGCAGCATCCTTTGGGGAAGGAGTTCTAGATTTTCTGGTATACACCTTGGTCTTTTCCCCTCCGGAGCTCTCCACATCAACAACTGGAGGTTCATCCTCCGAAGCAGTTTGGTCTTTCTTCTTAGGCACCCTTGTAGTTCTGGTTTTCTTTGGTGGTGGAGGAGCATCCTCCTGTTTAGCTTTCTCTGCCTCTTCCTCATCCGAGGACTTCCTGATTGTCAGAGTCTTCCACCTACGCTTGCCAATTGGTTTCCTCTTTGCTGTAGGCTCAGTTCCCTTAGCACCTCTGACTTTGATCTTGAAGGGTGAGGTTTTGGTTGATTTCCCTTTGGGGCCCTCTTCCCCAGATTCTTCAGAAGTGGACATGGGGTTGAGATTCCCCATCAAATCAAAAGTACAAGGCACATTAGCATTCTCCAACACCCAGACCTTATGCTTAATCCAAGAAAAAGTAAATCTTAGCACTGGAGCCATCAAGTCTTCCAACTCTGTTACCTCAGGCTCATTCCAATCAATGTCTGCCACTGACCTGTCCTTAATGGGCTCATAAACATGGTCTTGGACCAGTTTTCCATCATCATCCAGCTGATCCAGAATCAGCTTCACATTATACTGTCTAATGGCCTCTACACGCAGCCGGGAATACCTTTTCTTCCTCGCATCAAGGTCATCTTTGATGTTGGCCTAGTAATCTTCTAATTCCTCCTTATGCCTGTATTCCCGGGTAGCTCTTTTTTGTGCCTCTCCGGTTATATCAAAGTTCATTCTCTTTGAATGGAAAGAGAATCCATATGCGGCTAACTTCTCACCTGCAGTGTGAGCTGATTGGATGGACGGGCACATTTCCCCCATGCCAATCCCAAGAGGGAAGTCACCTCCAAAGCCAGTCTTATGCTTCTCCCTCTTCACCACTGCATCAAACTCACAAATTTGTCTTACGACCTCTAGTAGCACTATGTGGTCAGTGGGATACCTGGGCAATCTGTAGGGTGCAACAGGGCATCCATCAATCCGGAGATAAGTGAAGGTGGGGAACTAGATAAACCATGCCCCGTAATTCTTGATCAGCCCCTTGGCCCCATCGGACAATCTGATATGTTCTGCATTCTGAAGGGTCCGGGTAATGTGCATTGTAAAGGCATCATTGGACCTCCTATAATCTCTGTGTCCCAAATGTAGCTCTGGATAGACTTCGTAGATGATATCCTGCCCGATAGTTCCCACCGGAGTCAGTCCCTTGTAAGGATAGGAGATGGCCAGTACATACATGATGTAGGAGGACATGGTGAACTTCTTCGACTCCAAGACATTCCTCAGTTGTTTGTCTATTTCCGCACTGATGAGACCTGCCCAGTGATAATTTGTTCCCTGACTCATCTTGGTGATCACGTGGACCATCCAACTCTCCAATACTCCGGCAGTTTTAAGTCCGGCCACCCTACTCAAAAGTGTGATGGCATCATAGATATCCGGCCTAAATTTCACCCTGTGCAACTATTTAGGCAACTTGGAGTGGTGGGATTTTGGCTTCTCCAGCCATGAATTAATGATCTGTTGAGCCTTAACTAGCTCGTTCTCATAATATGTTCGAACTGTGTCAATGTTTAAGGCACAGACCGAGGGGAGATCCGGCATGCTGAAGGCCCGGGCAATGGAGGCAGGACTGAAGTTTGCCAAGACTCGTCCCTCAGTGCTGACCACCATCTGTGTATCAAAAGCGTACTGTCTAGCACACTCCAAAATCAACTCGTAGCGCTGGACCGTTGTAGGGAACCCTGCCACATGCACCAATCTTGAATTCATCATTCCTTGCCTCAAGGCTGATTGGTCCTTCTCAGCTATTCTTTGTTTGAACTCCTCGTACCGCCACGTGCCAACGTTGGTGTCAGATATCTCAGCCCACACGGAAGATATCTTACTTTCTGGAACCTGACTCTTCATGTCTAATCTCAATCTCTCTGTCTCAGAAACTGAAGATGCCCCTGCACCACCCTTGGACTTCCCAGCCGCAGCCTTGCTTGATTCGGCCTGCACATTCAAGAATTATTATTAGAATTCAATTATTCAGCTCATATCAATCCAAAGGGTTAGCACACATCATATAAATCCATTAAAATCCATTGCTAATTGCCAATCTTTCGAGATCTAGAGAAATCCAATAATCCGGGAAAATCGTGTAAACCGGGAAAATACCGTCGGGGTGGAATTTCGAAGAAATCCGACCCAAACGGATTCCTGCTGCCAAGGCATTATTAGACATATAAATCATTAATACGCTCGGAAAATCAAAGGATAATCGTTAAAAATTACTCATTAGCAACAGGAAATAAGCATAAACGATCATTCCATCAATCCTATCATTGAAATATACAAAAGAACGCAACCAGACAGGAAATCCGGAAAAATTCGGATGGAACGAATTTTCATGGACAGCATCAAATGCACCAGAAATTAACCTTGTCCGCGGAATAAGCCCAAACCGGGAAAATCCGGGAGCAAGGAAATTCCGCGATGGCCTCGGAAACCCAAAAACGGCAAAACGTGCACCAGGACCCGAACGACCACGGGATCTCCACTACCTGAGCTCGAATGATCCTAAAACTGACGATAATCAACAATCTGAAGCAATGCAAAGGACCCAACTCCCAAAAGCCCTCAAAAGAAGGAATCCCCGTGCTGAAACGATGATGCCCTAAATCAAACGATCGAATTTCTGCCATTAAAACCAGAGCAAGCTTTAGGGTTAAAAAATATCGGTTCAGGATTACCTAAAAGCCCTCTAATCCTCATAGGACGGGAAGCCAACATAACACAGGACAAAAGTCGCTAAAGCACAAAAATAAAACCATCGTTCTAGCCGAAACGCCAAGGAAACCCTAATTTCGCATGGTAACACATTCGCGTCCGAAACAAACAAACAACCTGACCTAGAACGCCGTCTAAAGGATAAATATGCAATCAAATGGACAAATGGAGCTCATAGGGCATGGGAGATGGGGCTCAATAGGGTATGTGCAGGATCATGGTATGCCAAAAAGTGGCAATATTTGTAGGGTATGTGGTTGACGACTTTTTTTTCACCCAAAATTAATGAAACGAAAAGGGTTTTTAGAGGAGATTCTTAGCTTTCAAAAAATATAAATTATGATTTAATTTAAATTTAATAAATAATTATTATTCATTTTCTATTAGAATTACGACTAAAGTCCTGATCGATAGGCTGATTGAAAAACATCTATAACTTTCAAACGGTATCATATTTTTTGAATCCAAAACATCGTCACATTCTATGCTTTACATACTATAGGATTAAAAAGAAAATTAAATTTCATGAATTTTGACCAAGTTAAAGGTGGTCAGACAGACGAAGTTTTATATTTTCTAAAAGTTATAATAAAAAATTCATAATTAATTATTTACTTGGAAAAAATTACAAAAAAATATGCATCACATCCGGACATGAGTCCTCTACTTATACATAAAATCTTACAAAAAAATATTATCATTTTATTATGGTTAGGGTGAGAATGACACCTACTTCTTATTTTTTCCACTGAAATTTAAGTACTCTGCATTGAAATTTCAAATTTTCACTAAATAGATTTTATTTATTTTAAATAAACCTAGTATTTTAGAAAACTACATTCAATTTTCTATAAATTCTATTCTTACATATTTTTGAAATAATATAGATAACTTATTCAAATATTTACGTCAAGTTGCCTAACACTGATTTTTCTAAATTTTTTGCCACTTAAGGGCCTGTTTGGCATACCATGATCCTGCACATGCCCAATAATAAAAACGGATCAATCCCGACTGTATAAATATGAAAACAAAACCAAAACAAGGGCCAACCCCAAATTTAACAATACCCAGTGCAAGAAAACCTCAAATCATCGTGCAAGCAAACGGAAGGGCAGTGAATACATACCATGGATCAAAGAGAGCGGAAATTGAGCCCAGAAAATCGACCACGCGGCAAACACGCCCAAGAAAAGAGATATCAACAGCAACACTCAAGCAATCCTCGCGCAAACAAGCCAAGATCAATTCTCAAATTCCCAACTGAAAGTTCTAAATCGCCAGAGCAAATCGAGGAAGCAATCGAAGTTGGAATGAATCAGAAAATGACCTAAATTCGCCCTTATACCCGTCTGAGCCAAGGTACCTCAGCCATTAATGTGCGACAAGACATCTCTGACAAGTCCGGAAACCCGAGCCCCAAGTGGAATTTTGGAAAATCCCAGAATGCGCGCATACACAGATTTCACGGAAATGCAGAAACCGGGGAAATCAGGAAGATTGGGATTTTGACGGAATCCGGGATAATCCGATATGACCGGAAAGTCCCGAAGTCAGGAAAAAACCCAGAATCAGAGAATCTTGCCAGAAACGGACAAGGAACCAGGGCCGGAAAAATCCGCCAGAGGCAGAAAATCCCGGATCCAGGTGAAGACCCAGACTTGGCCAAAAACTCAATTTCAATCAATTCCAACCTCAAGGCAAGGGCAAAGCCAGCAAGACCAACATGTCAAGACCCTAAAATGATAAATCCAATAAAATAAAAGGTCAAAGACATAAAAAAAAGGGGGTCCCTACTCCAAGTGGGGCGTGTGTGCAAGAACTGCACAACAATGAGGAGGGTAAATTGGAGCTTATTTCCAAAGCCAATGATTTATTTTAGCGAGAGGACCATCAGGAGGAGAGTGATCACAAAGTACTTGGTGAAGTGATTAGACTTACCAATTGAAGATGCTACTTGGGAGAGTGAGAAGATTTTATAGCATCTAGCACTACGATTGGTTGAGGGCAAGAAATCTTTGGGGAGGGAGGGACTATAATGTCTCCTCCTAGCCTTTGAGCTGTGGATATAATCTTTAGCCTATTCCATAGTTCTTATAGGCTAACTGGTGTTGGTAAGGGAACTCGGTTCTAATTCTTTTATGAAGGTTTTCAGAGTTTTTGGTGGACTTTCTATTTTTAGTAGGGGGACAATCTAGTACTTACGGTTTACAGAAAGTCACTTTACATATCAATTTCATATCAAAGTCGCTTTAAAAATAGTAGGTCTATTTTTGGAAAGTTGGACCAAGCTAGGCTACTTTCAAGAATGTCATTTCAGTTTGGCATAGAGTTCCTAAGGTCTTATTATTTTAGGGCTTGTTGTTCCTCTCTTGTAATATTTTAATAGAACTATTTTATAAATTTATATTGAGGGTCTGAGGGGACATAAAATTGTACCTTGGTGCCTAGTACTATCACTTCAAGTTGCTTTTAAAGCAAAAAAATCACATTTGAAGGTTGGATAAGAGGGATGCCTAAGTGGAGTTATATGAAGTTTAAAATGAATTTAAAAATAAAAGTCAAGGCAAAAGGGTGTGGTCTTTGGAGGGAAAAGTGGAGTTTCAAACCTAAGTCACCCTAATTCCTCATTGAGCATATATTATCTCATTTTGTGCCTCATTTGGTTATGTTGAAAGTGGATGCATAACAAGATGTTGGTTTTACACCAAAGGATTGTAGTTCGTTGTTGAGGAAAGAAACCCTCTAAATCAAAAGCTAGTTTGGGTAGTGAAACACCTGCCCTAGCTGGTTGGGGTGTTGCTCCATTTAAAGATCACTTCAAAACTTCAATATTCTAAATTTTAGTCAAGAAACATGAATATATTAGAGTTTTTTTTAAGTTTGGTATTTGAATTTTGGCTTGTGGAAGCGTGACTTCATTTTGGTGTAATTTTGGAGTGGTTTTGAGGTGGTTTCAGAGGTTTTTGGGATTTTCATAAAACAGACTGAACCTGGTAATCTGATCATAACTTTCAAATGGATTGAGTTTTCATTATGGGTATGTTTCCTATTGATGCTCCTTATCAATGTGCCTACAAGCATGAGTTCACATGATTCTTTTGAGCAAGCATTGATTTTATAAAGCAAATCACCCTCTTCAACCAGTCGCCCAATTTGAGGGTTAATTCCAGTGTTCCAATCTGCCAAGATGAGTTTGGGTTGTTGCCAACATTGCGACTATATTAGTGAAGATTGGCGCTAAGGTTGCATAAGGGTTGTTGGGCCTTTCCTTAGAAGATTATGTTGTAAAATGGGAGACTATATCTTGTTGCTTCATGCTTCTTAAACAAGGTTTGGTTGTTATTTTTGTGAGTTGTAATGAGCTTGTAAAGACTGAAAACAATTCTATTATAATTTTTGAGCAATACAAATCTGAAAGTACTCATTGCAAGCTAGATATTCTATGTTACTTTTTCTATGTTTTTTATCAAGTCATTTGGCATGTTGAACTCATGAATGGCACATGAAATACCAAGCAAACATCATCAAAACTATTCAAACAAAAAACACAAAGAAAAAAAAATCAGGGGCTCTTATTACATTCAACCCCACCCCCAAAATCTAATACATGGTATCCAAAACATCTTAAAGACAAAAGAAAACTCATTTCTCATATTATGAATGAAAAAAAATATATTATTCATCCTTGTTGAACTTTCATTCTTGCTTTCCATTGCACAAATAGAGTTTAAAATTCATTGGTGAATGTTCCAAATGGGTGGTTTGTTATTCCTACACATTGGCAAGAGATTATTTGTTGCCAAAGAGATCATAGAGATAGATTTCTACAAAAGAGAGGTTTTTTTAAAGTTTTTGGTTTTTTTTTCTACATTTATTTTTCAAATAAACTCTCTTGTTTCATTTTGTAGTTTTTGTTTTGTTTTCATTCTTCTATGAATCTATAACAAACAATTTTTTTTTAAAATGAATTAAGTTGTATATAAATATTTTTGTATTCATTTTGTTTCAGTTCTTTGAATGTGTTGATTATTGAACTTGTTGTCATAGGTATTACAATGTTATCCAATTCTAGCTTCATGAAATGCTACAGTCGCTTCCTAGTGGTGGGGGTTATGTTTTGATTTGTAGTGGGTGTGATGTTAGATATTCAAGCTCATAATGTCAAGTGAAACGCCATTTGTGTTGCATCCTTGGACTAGGCATCATAGCTTTCCTAGGAAAAATGGAGTACCCATTTCAAAAGCACAAATCATGGCATATATCAATGGAGAAGAAAAAGAAAATCAAGCAGTTAAAAGTTATAAATAAAATCATCTTTTGTTAAAGAAACGATCTCATGGAATGAAGCCCCCTCCATTACCTTCTAATCTTCAACCTACAAAGAGTCGGCCATTTTTCTCCACACCTAAAGTACAACCCATGGTCTTTACACATAAGAGATCAAAGGGACAATTGGAAACAACATTTTCAAATGAGTCTCAAGAGATCGTTCATCAACACATAGTGAGATGTCTCTATTTAAATGGATAAAAATTCAGTGTATTTCACTCATTATGTTGACAACAAATGGTGGAAGCAATTAATGAGGATTCAAAAGGCTACAACGCCTCGAGTTTGAGAAAGTGTGTAGCACATTATTGGAAAGAGGTGCAGTTTGTAGAGAAGTCATTAAAGTCCATAAGGAATTTAAGGGTTGAAATAGGGATGTCTATTTCCGGTGGATGGAATAATGTGAGAAATTGGTCATTAACCAATATTATTGCAATGTCCCTAAAGGGACAATGTTTTTGAGAGTCGACATAACATTTACATAAATAATTTCTAATCATTAATGCATATAATAGTATGGAATAAAATAAATGTGAATGAAATATTTATTAATTAAATTTTACTAATAGCAAACTAGTAGATCATAAGTCTTTAACAAGTCTTCTATTTTGGATGGACACATCTATGGAGGGATGTGGCTCCCCCGATTGACCAGTAGCAAGGGTCGTACCTTAAAAAGTGTTTAAAATCGGGCTCTCATGGTAGAGCATTAGAGGATGTCAAAACAATATATATCAAGCGGCAATCAAGAGACTTTACAAAAGGCACGAAGATTACCATCAAACATAGACGTAGAGACATGCGTGGCAGACATGAGGATTATCTTCTACAGAGGACTCGTGGGGAGACAATGCAGATGTCGAACAAGAGGTAAGTATCCTCAATCCTAGATTATTCTTGGAGAAGCATGAAATCCATTTCGTTTATTATGATAGTAAATGCGGTAGAATATAAAATTGATATCTTCTCAAATATTCAATGAAAAACTACAAACACCTAAATCTAGGCTAACAATGAATTGGATAATAAGCTTATACATCTTAATAAGACACTGAGATTTACAAATATATCACCAAATTGAATTTATATTTATAGCAATGAGTGTTCAATTTAAGATAATATGAAGTAGGAATGTAAAGAGCCAGTAATCATTATTCAATTAATAGATGTAAATACAAATATGATATTCCTTGAAGTTGAAATCAACAAATATACATATATCTACCAATTTATTAAGTTAAAAAGGTGATACAAAACCCTATGATAATGGATTCAATGCTCATAGTTGTGAACCAATATCCTATTCCTACAAGAACACAATAAAGAAACACATTAATAAGGTCAAATGCAAGTTAGAATATAGATTCCTCAAGAAATCCATTTGAATGCAAGAGAAAAGGAATAAAATGAAGAACACAATAAACTTAAAACATAGATGTTGAATCCTATTCTAAAAAAAATCAAACTCTTAATCTCTTGAGGGAGTTGGTGTCAATATGATATGAAAATTGGCCCTTTCCCAACTCCAATGCTAGCTTTGATGATTTTATGAAGATTGTGATCCACTTTGTTGAAGATTGATGAGTGATCCAAAACAAAATCTGCATAACCTAGCTATAAAACTCAATAAGATGGATCAAGATTGCTATGAATTTGAGTATAGTAAGTTTACTCAAGATGTGGATGATCAAATTATGAGGAGATTAGCCTCTTATTTATAGAATATCAAACTGAAGAGATGTCCAAAATGGAGCAATGTGGGACTAAAGATCCACCAATGACAAGATGCCACTTGTCAACATGTGAATGGATGGAGGATGTGCAAGTTTTGAAGAATGTGTTAATAAATGCATATATTTGAATTTTGAAATTGTTGAAATGACATGTAAGAGGGAAATAAGGTGCATTGAGTGCCACTTGGCTCAAGGAAAAAATACTTTAGGGAAATAAGGTGCATTGAGTGCCACTTGGCTCAAGGAAAAAAGACTTTCTAGGTGGAGTAAATGCCTTGTTGGAAGGACAAACTCCAATTAGATTTTGAATTCAAATTTGAGGAATATTCCTTTATTATGCCTTTTGAGAGAAAATAGAGATTTAATAAATGAATTAAATCTATTTTCTTGTGCAAGTTGCAAAAGCTAGAGGATGTGACATGAGAGGAGATTAAATTAATCAAAGTTAATTAATTTAATGAGAGATCAAAATGATGTGACATTGATTTAAATTTATGGATTGATTTAAATCAAGATATGATAAGAATATGATTTCAAGATTAATTAAATAAAGATTTTTATTGTATTTAACCAAGGAGATGAAGTTAGATTAAACTAATTAAGGTTTTAATTTATTTAATTTAATGGATGGACTTTAAAGATTTAATCAAATAAAATTGATTATTTAATTAAATAGGGATAATTAAATCAGACTAATTGATTTAATTAACAAGAAAGGATGACTTAATTAGATAAATGATTTATTTAATTAAGAGAGGAATATTGATGAATTTAATCAAATAAAGGTATTTGATTAAATGGTTAGATCAAGGGATGATTTAGGATGAAATGGTGTTAGTAGTTGGAATTAGATGTGTAATGTTAATCAGTATATTTTACATGTCTAAATTTTGCCCCTCTTCAAAGCAGTGCACTCATTACATTAGTTCAAAGAATAAACGGTCTCAATCAAAAGCCAAAAAAAATTTTGATTTTAAAAAAATTGCCTCACTGCTGCCCTGGTGAAGGAAATTATGGTAATATACTTCCCCCTCGAGAGATCAGACAAAATTTCTGATTTTTGGGTGAACTCGCGAAAAAAGAGGACAAGGTGCTCGACAGGTACAGAAAGGCTTCGGGAGGTCAAAAAATTGGTAAAATGCCAAAAAATGGTGCAAAATGATCTTCAGATGGACAAACAGGATTGGGGGTCCAAAACCCTAGCAAGATGGCCGAACAGAGTATAGAAACCCTAATTCTCAAGCTTAAATAGGCCTTAGGAGGCCACTTTCAATTCATTTTCACACATAGCCTTCAGAGATTTCACAATTTGAGCTCTGATACCCTAATGAGATGTCACAACGACAACTCCCGTTGCATATCTCTGATCGAGTACAGACATACTAGCGACCTCTTGACATCAGGGCACTGGTATGTGATCCTTACCTAAGCTTCATTTTTCATTTTATGCGCTTATTTATTGCTTTTAGAACTAGGTCATTTATAGCGGTGCTATATAGCAATGCTAAAATTTCAACCGGACCGCTCGGTCCTCCAAACTGAATCACCATCACAAGATGGACCATCACGGTGGAGTTTGGAGTTTGAAAAGATTCCTCAAACTCTGACACCTTCATGAAATGGAGTGCTAGATTTCAAACTCTGACACCGCAGTGGACTTTAAAATTAGGGTTCGCGATGCTTTAGCAAAGTGCACTACCATGATGCAGTTTGGGATTTGAAAATGTCAGTGTCACTGTTTGCAAATTTCAAACTACAATGCCTTCACAATTTGCAATGTTGGGCTAGTTTTTTGAACGCTTGGGAGAAAATTTTCCTGATGATTTTAACAAGATGATCTTTCTTGATTCAAGAGGGGGCGAGGGAGCTCTATTATTGCGAGCACAGATCGCAGGAGATATTCAGTTATTTGTGAGATCTGATTGACAAAGAGCAAGACTGAGTTCGAGAGATGGGGCTATGGTACATTGCCTATGTAGCACCTGTGTGGACCCATCTTGGTATAATGTTTGTGCTTGTCGAGAGATGGTATAGTGAGACATCATCCTTTCATCTTCCCACTAGCGAAGCCACCATTACCTTGGAGGATGTGTGGTGCATCCTTAGATTGCCGATACATGGTCAGTGAGTTATTCATGATATGGATGTTGGATGGGATGCTTGTCATGCAATCCTAGCCACATATGAGATCATTTTTTACAAGGGCCAGATAGAGTTGGAGCATCACCAATTGCTCATGTCACCATTCCATCTAGTGATAGCTGCTATCATTTCAGGTCTTGTTGCTCCAGATCGACGAAGTCGGTACTTTAGTTCTGGCTAGGGGCTTTGTTGGGAGTAGATGGTTCATAGCAGGCCAATCCATTTTGCAAGGGGTTCAGTTCTTTTTTCCTCCCTTTACAAGAATTTACACGAGTATGTGTACTTGGATGGTAGGGCACCTAGTGTAGATGTCACACTCCTTCATGTGTGAGTGTGGGAGCATATCTCTGTTCTTCGGCCGCAGATTGTTCCAATGCCAATCGGACCTGATGATCCAGTGGTTTGGCACTACAGGGGTGGTGTGTATTTCACACACACAGGTGAGCATGGGATCCCTCACTAGAGGAGGGTCATTGGTGAGATGACAATGTTTACATGGCATCCCTGCCTTGTTCCACCCAGATGGGTCAATAATGTACAACAGTTATTCTTTGCCCACTAGGATCCATTTATGTAGGGGCAGGAGCACACTATGATTCAGCGATATCTACCAGGATGAGTTCAATGTCAATTTGGTGAGGTACAAGACAAGCCAGACAATGACTACGTGGCAATCTTTGCTTGCACAGTATCGCAGGGTACCTGGGGGCAATATATTCTTTCCTTCGAGGTAGTGGATAGCTTCAAGCAACTAGTGGCCCAGCCACGGGCATATGATCAGTGGGTCGTAGATCCAAGAGTGATTTAATCGTATAGAGATTGGTTTCTACCACCTCTATGTTTGATAGTTCTAGGTGCACCCTTCGTTCGACGAAGAGCTAGGGGGAGAGGGGTAGGTCGAGGATGAGGAGGTGACGTTCCTCTAGCATGATAGCCAACACAGGTCCATTCGACACAGGTTTAGATGGATTAGCCTTATGTTAATGTACATATGCAAGATTGAGATCAAGGGCCAAAGGGTGGATATGACAAGCACTAGGATTGAGTTACCATGCCACAATGAGCCAAAGCTGAGGACCAACCTCACGTGTAGCCTCTGTCAGGATAGCCAGTAGGTCAGTTAGATCCAAGGGATGGGTTGATAGTACAGTTGCAGGCCTAGGTCCAGGCCTTGACAATAGAGAGAGACTAGGCCCATGCAGAGAGGGATAAAGCGATTCTATAGAGGCAGGTCACAGAGTTATAGGAAACTATAGAGATGGGTTGTAGATAGTAGCTAGAGAGTATGGTGACTTCTTCCTCTCATAGTACAGTGCCTCTTCGTTCATATAGGGAGGCCATCCGGGAGGCAAATTATTATCAATTGCTTTACCATCAGGCCGTACCTAGACCAGCTTGGACCCCAGATTACTCACACCACACCAGTCACAAACCACCAAAGGGTCACAGTGACTAAGGCAAGGGTAGCAGACAAGAGGGTTAGACCTCATTTTTTATTGAAATATTATTCTTTCATGCCATATGGGCTCAGTTTTGATAGATCATTGGGCCTTTTTGTACTCCTTGACATACACACATGTATAGTGATCTGATTATTATTTTTTACTATGACAGTTACTTGATGATATATATGAGATGATGATGTTGATGTGATGTGTCGTGTATCATGCATTTCTTGATGGTTCTATTTCTATATGCGATGTAATAATGTTATGGTATTATGTGATGGATATGTACTATATATGGATGCATTTCTTTTTTATGGTGTATATGTGTTATGTGATGGTTATGCGACTAACAGATCTATATTATGCTTCTAATGAATGATGACATATGATACGCAAATTGATTTATATGATATGTGATATGGATGGATGATAGATGATATGTATGTTTATATGATGATGCAATCTATATGATGATTTTATATATGTTGATGCAAATGTGATGATTTATGCAATGATTTTTTTTCAATCTCTTTATTGTTATGATGGTGAGGATGATGTGAATGCAGTGATCCTACTATGCGGCCATGAATGTATGAATGTATGTGATTTTCCATGTATGATATGAACTTGTGATGATGTTATGATGTGATGTTATATATGACATGATATGTTATGCAAAATGGTATGGAGATGATTTATGGTGTATATGCAAAATGATATGTGAGTAATGACCTTATGATGTATATGTGATGGCATAATGAATTATTTTATGAGATGTTTTATACGATTATGGATGGATATATGCACTTAATGCGATGGATTGTTTATAATGTTTATGTACCTATTATGCTTTGTTTAATTATGCATTGGATGCTTATAATGATATGGGATGATTTATGAAATGAAATGAAAAATGATTGTGATGTGGTTATTTATGAGATGTTCTATATGATATGGATGGATAATGGATGATGTGTATGTTTATGATGATGCTTTATGTAAATGGATGCAAATTCCTAATATATTTATGTGATGTGATGGTGGTTATATGATTATGCAATGGATGATGTGATGGATTATTTATGTTTCTTGTAATTATGTAAGAGATGGTTATATGCAAATGTGTATGTAATGTTATGATTATGAGATGCTTAGAATAACAAATCTATATTAAATGTGTATGAGATGATCAATGTTTCTATATGATATGCATTGTGCTGACGATTTGTAGATGCAGGATTAATGATGGTGGTGATTAACTGTCATAGTACCTTTTTTAGCATGAAAAGCAAGAAGAAATGGAAGAAAGAAGAGATTTCAACAAGACAAAAGATGATGATGATGATGAATATTTGCCATGGAGTTGGGATTTTCAAAGAGCCAATTATCTTATGTTTGATAACACACATAAATACGATGCATCAAAGTATTAAGAACTAGGATGACGTTGTATTTAGTGTGATGGACTTTGGCTTGATAATCAGATAGGAGTATCCTTGTTCACACCTGACATATAGAAACCTTACTAGGATGCAATTTAAGTTTTTCAAACATCTTAGACCAAAACATAGAAAGGAAAGCCTTCTTATGTAGTCAACAAAATATCTAAAACACCCTCCATACATATCTAAATAAAGCAAGTATTCGTCGAGGTTATATTACAAGAATGTCCAAAAAGCGCAACAGATAAAAAGATAATGATCGTTGCCCCATTCCTATCTCTCTAAATCCCTTCATTGGCGACATCATTGAGAGGTCCTTGGAATGAGCATAATAAGATAAATCAAAAGACAAATATGTAGTAAACAAATGAGTTTATGTTCTTCAATACCGCTAGCCAAGACTAAACTACGGTGATGCCTGATGTTGATGTCCATTGTAGGAAGGATGCATCCTAGGACATGACGATATTAGATTATTTGATATGGGACTGATTGGATGATAGGCTATTGACACAAAGAGTTGACCAACTTGCTTACGTACTAACCTAGATTTTGAGATTTTGACGTTTGGAGTTTTCACTTTTTAACCTACTAGACTTGTTTCTGACTGTTTCACCAAAGGTTGGTGATGATGATCGTTTATTATGAGTGATGTTTACTATGGTGAAAGTGAGATGAGACGGATGGATTTTTTCAAATATTTGGATGTTTTTGGAGTTTTGAAGTGTTTTGAGGCTGTTTTTGGTATTTTTCAAGATTTTTTGAATGTTTCAATTTTTTATTTTCCAATGTTTATGGGTTTACTAAGATTTTGACCAAGAGACTAACCTAAGGACCTATCTTAGGGGACTCAGGGGCTGATCAATCAAATTAGCCTTGCCTACGTTATACACATAAAGACCACGTAGTTTGACTGATGACTTGATTGATTTACAGATGAAGATATACATTAGAAAATTTCAATTTATTATGACAGACTCCTAAAGGACTAACCTAAGTGTCTTGAGGGATGATCAAAGATCAACCTTGCCTACATTCAAAGCTCAGAGATCCATAGTTCGACAAGATGACTATATTTTTGACTTTTTGACTAACTTTTTGACCTGTTTTGGAATTTTAATATGATTTGGAATGTTTTTAGATTTTCTGGATTTCTGATGTTTTTGGATTTTTTGATTTTAGAACTTCAAGAATATACATGAATCTGATCCAATGAGAAAATTCCCCCAGCATGATGCAATAGACTACTCTGATAAAGCCAAGACAAACTAACCTTTGGGATGGGTTGAGTAGTACTAGGAGGGATTGTGATACAAACATAGGACCAAGCTATGGTGCAGATGTGGGTGGATGAGTGATTGATAGAGATATGGAATGCGATGGAAGATAGATGATGTAGAACAAGCCGCAAAGATCCTGGTGGATGGAACATATTTATTTACACAAGGCGCATGTTTGCCAAGTTTTCACCAAGGTACTTTCCCAAAGTGCCACCGAAGTGGTTTTCACTAGAGGACGATTTTTTCTCTTTACTGTTTTTTATCCTTTTCTGATTTTTTCGATTTTTTGTTTTTTGATTTTTTTTGTTGTCATCAAGACACCTATTTTCCAATTTTTTTCCAAGGTAACCATTTTTTCACGACATTTTCTTATTTTATTTATTTATTTATTTTTATTTTTTGGGTTCTATACCTTGAAAGATTAGACATAAAACTTTTTGAGATGAGAGTTGTTCATGGGCTCTTGCAGAGGTTCCCCTTCAAGTGTTGATAGTTGATATACCCCTAATTTATAGTTTGTTGTGATAACAAATGGTCCTAACCAATTGGGTTCAAATTTTCCTTTGTTGTTTGGATTTAAGGTGTTCTTCTGATTCTCCTTTAGTACCAGTTCTCTAACTTGGAAAGTCCTGCTTCTAATTTTCTTGTTATAACTCCTCTTGAGTCTATTCTGATAGACTTGCAAATGATTTAAAGTATCTATACGTTGTTCGTCCAGTAGCTCTAACTCATTCAATCTTGATACTCGATATTCTTCATTCGTGATGAGGTTTTGCAGTGATATTCTTAGTGATAGGAGCTTGATCTCAATGGGTAGTATAGCTTTTGATCCATAGATGAGGGAGAATGGGGTGATGCTGGTGGGTGTGCGGATGCTAGTTCAATAGGCCCAAAGGGTGGGATTGAGCTACAGATGCTAATCACGACCTACACCATTGACTATTTTCTTGAGGATCCTTAAAATGGTTTTATTTGTGGCTTTTGTTTGGCCATTGCCTTGGGGATAATATGGGGTGGAGAAGCAATGTTGGATTTTAAAATTTTCAGACAAGTTGTGGACATCCTGATTCTTAAATGGTGTCCCATTATCTGAGATAATGGCTTGTAGGACACCATAGTGGCAAATGAGATAGTTCAGGATGAACTTTGATATCTACTTCTTGATTATATATGTCATGGGTATGGCTTCCACCCACTTGGTAAAGTACTCAGTGGCGGTTATGATGAACTTGTGGCCATTAGATGAAGTGGGAGTGAATTTTCCAATGAGATCGACTCCCCACTACGAAAAGGGCCATGGTGTGATGATGGGATGAAGTTCTTGAGCTAGAGCATGGATGAGGTCCCCATGTTGCTGACATTGTACACACCTTCTAACGTAGTCATGTGCCTCCCTTTCCATTGTAGGCCAATAATACCCCATCGTCAGCAATTTCTTGGCTAGGGTCATTCCACTCGAATGTGAACCACATATGTCATTATGCATCTCAGTTAAAACAGTCTAGGCTTCGTTAGTATTAAGGTAGCATAATAAGGTTCCCTCTATGCTTCTATGATATAAGATATTTCCTAGGATGACAAACCTATAGGATTTTTTAATAAAAGTTCTTTTTAAGCTTGAGGGTAAGTTAGCAGGTAAGACACCTATTCGTAGGTAGGTATAAATGTCATGGTACCAAGGATCTCCAAGACCAATGATTTCGCACACAAATTCCAACTCTGGTACCTCAAATGCAAGCACAAGAAGCTGCTCTACCAAAAATTCATGTTTTAGGACATTGCGGGGGATGTCTAGTAAGGATCTAATTGTTGCCATGGCGTCTGCAGCTCTGTTGTCTGCTCTAGGAATTTGCTTAAATGTGATCTCGATAAAGGATTCCTTGAGAGTCTCCACCAGTTTCTTGTATAGAGTGAGATTATCATCCTTAGTCTGGTATTCACCGTTCACTTGGTTTATTATCAACTGGGAGTCTCCATATACTCTGAGGGCCATGATGAACCACTACACTGCTATTCTAAGACCTATGGTTAAAGCCTTGTATTCTGCAATGTTATTGGTGCAGGGGAATGCCAATTTATATGATCTAGGAATGCAGTCCCCTTGTGGGGTGATAAAAAAGACACTGGCTCTTGATCCATGTTGCGTGTATGAGCCATCAAAGTAAAGTTTCCAATAGTCGGCTATGTTGAGATTGAAGATGGATTTGTATGGAAACTTCTAGATGAGAGGATTCTCTTTATAGATTGGTGCTTTTGTAAGCTGCTCTATGATCACTTGGCCTTTAATTTCTTTCCACTTCACATATTCAATGTCATACTCTGATAGTATCGTGACCCATTTAGCCATCCTTCCAGTGAGCATTATTTTTGATAGTAAGCACTTGAGGGGGTCGATTTTGACAATGAGTTTTATTTTGTGTGCCAGCATGTAATGATTGAATTTATGTGAAGCAAAGACTACTACTAGACATGCTTTTTCAATGAATGAGTAGTTTAACTCATGTCCAACCATTGTTCTGTTGATATAATAGATGGCCCTTTTTGTCCCATTTTCATCTTGTTGAGCTAGAAGAGCACCGAGGGTTGTTGTTGTTGCTGACATAGAGAATTAATGGCTTTCTTAGGATCGATGGCATGAGGACTGGTGGTGTAAGAAGATATTTTTTGGTCTTATTGAAGGCTTCTTCACACTTGTCATCCCACTTGTATGCTACTCCCTTGTGAAGTAGGTGGGAGTATGGATTCTATTTATCTACCAATTGTGCTATGAACCTTTGGATGGATTGAAGCCTACCTTGGAGACCTCTTAATTGTTTCAATGTTTGGGTGCCTCCATCTCAAGGATTTATTTTACCTTCGCAGGGTCTACCTCAATACCTCTCATTGACAATATGTATCCTAGCAACTTTCTTGATTGTACACCGAAGATGCATTTCTTTGGATTTAATCAGACCTTGTATTCCTCCAGCCTATTGAAAATAGTACTCAAGGTTGTTATGTGCTCCTTCCTCTTTTTGGATTTGGCTAGTATGTCATCAACATAATCTTTGATAGTTTTATGGATCATGTCATGGAAGATTAATATCATGGCTCTTTGGTATGTTGCTCCTATGTTCTTCAAGCCAAATGGCATCATATTCCAATAGTAAGTCCCCCATGGACAAGTGAAGGTCGTTTTGTGTTGGTCTTCTTTAGCAATCATTATCTGGTTGTATCATGAGAAACTGTTGATTAAGGAAAGCATTTTGTGTCTCGTCATCATGTCTAAGATCATGTCAATGTTGGGCAACAGGAAATCATCTTTTGGACATGCTTTGTTTAAGTCCCTAAAATTTGTGCAAATTCTAATGCCCCCATCTACTTTTGAAATAGGAACCAGATTTCACACCCATTTAGGGTAGTCAATTGGTCAAATAAATTTTGCATCCAATAGCTTTCTTAGTTCCATTTTGACTAGTAAGGTGATCTGAGGGTGTATTTTCCTAAGTTTTTGTCAGGCAGACTTTACTTTAGGATATACTAATAGGTGATGAACTACAATTCCTGGATCGAGCACTAGCATGTCTGCATAGCTCCATGCAAAAATTAACTTTTCTTTCTCTTAAGAAGGCTACTAGGAGCTCTTGTTCCTCTGATAGTAATGACTCTGCCTAGAATGTGATGTGTGGGGTCTCCTCTATTTCTAGATTAACTGGATTGCACTTTTCTACTAAGGTCATTGATTTTTTCTTATGGAGAGCTCTAAAAGGAAGATTGAATCCCCCATCCTCAGGTGCCTCAAAGAGGTTTTCACCATTGGATGTGTCATTTCTTTTTACTTTTTTCATGTCGAAGAGTGCCACAATGTGGTTTTCACTCCAAGACTTAGATATTATTCTTAATTTCTCACTTTTGCAACTAAGGGATTCAATCATTTCCCCATAATAGGCCTATGTATCTAACTCAATGATGAATCCTGCTTTGTGATCCCCATATGAAATTTTATCCTGTAGTCCCATGAATTTTGAGAGTGCCTAATCATTTTTGAATGTGTCAAGAATTGGTGGTCCTCGTTGGTCATAATCGATGAGTTGTGGGTAGACTAGACCGATTTCATGGTTTTGGTTTTCAGACTCATAAGATAGGGTGCTAATCATGAGAAGGGTGATATCCTCAAATAGTCTAGGTACATTGGTAATGGGATCCTCATCATCACTACTACTACCACAAACATCAGTTATATCAAAAGTGAAATTATCTAAGACGCGACTAGTGGATACAGGTAAGTGAAGCTCAGCTAGTGTTGGTTCACGGGGAGTCTTGATTGCTTTAACTGGGGGACCTCGTCCACATATGGTTATACTCGAAGGGGTACATGTGAGGCCAAGATTTCTCATTCGCGTCTCAGTAATGAGGGATATTATAAGCCCATCGTCATTTTCCCCAGTTTTTGGTTTTTGTCATAGCCCATTGTGAGCATCATTTACAAACCTGTACTTTTGTCATACATTGGTAGATCAACTGTTGGCCTATTAACTTGGTATAGGAGATGAGATGGGTCCTCTTCTATGACTTCTCAATTGAGATCTCCCCAACTTTTGAAGTTGGGATATTTAGGGGATGTTTGGGAAGTGGAAGCTTGATTTAATTGCAGACGTCCTCGTGATCTAAGAGATTGTGGTAACTCTCCTACCACAAAGGCATTTTTAAGAATCATATAGCTTTTGCAACCATTGTCCTGGATGATGACTTTGATATCAGAGATGGTGAGGATGGCGGGAATGGCGGGTGTTTCTATCACAAAAGTGGAGGCGGGAGTGGTTGGATCAATGTATGGTGTTGATGGGCCTTCATCATTTTTAGGTACTTGAGGTATTTTGCAGTATTTTTCCTCAAGGCTTCTGCAATAGGAGAATGGTTCAGGATCTCTAGGGATGGTGACCTCTTGTCCTTCATATCTGAATTTGACACATTGATGGAAGGTAGATGCTATTGCTTGCATTGCATGGATCCATGGACGTCCTAGGAGAATGTTATAAGGCAAGTCAAGGTCCAGGACCTGACGGGTAGTTTCCATGATAGCTAGCCCTACTTGAATAGGGATTTGGATTATGCCTTGGGACACTATTTCTTGATCATCATATGCTCTGATTGTAATACCTTTTCCTTTGTCAATGGAATCCTTTAATATTTTTAAGTTCTTAATGAGCTTGAGGGAACAAATATTCAAGCTTGCACCTCCATCCACCAAGACTCGCTTGACTTTATTTTTCTGCACTAGGACCTCTAAATGGAGTGCACAATTATGTGATAATTGAGCGAGAAAATCTTGGTCAGAGAATGTAAGGAGATTCAGGGTAATGATGTTCCAACCATAGCTTGGAATTGTTACACATCAAGATCTATAGGGACAATGGATGAAGCCAAAGCTTCCTCAAGGATTTTCTTGTGCACAAATGATATTTTTACTAACTCCATAATGGAGATTTGTGTTGGGGTTCTTCTTAGCTGATCAAGGATATTGTAACCATTGGGAACAGATCTAGGTGCAAGGACTCTGCTTGGCTGGGATGATCATGCGATGGTAATTTTGTCACCTCTTGTGGTGACTCCACAATCAATATGGGCTCCTTTGATGGTGATGGTAGTGCAGTAGTCATCCAAGGATGCAACGAAAGGGTCGTACACATGATTCATGTTCTTGAAGGTGTCTTTCCCCTTATCAGTGTTATTGTTCCCTTTATTGTTATGGTTAGGCATTGGATTCATGCATATTTTAAGATTCTAATTCCCTATTGGTTGTTCCACATTTATGATTCTTTGATCAATGAGGTCTTGGACTATGTTTTTTAACTTCATGCAACTGTTAGTGGTATTCCCTTTGATTTTGTGGAAGTCACAGAGCTGATTTTCATTCTACCAAGGAGGTTTCACATCTGGTTCTTGGTAGTTCTCATAGGTGGGAATCTTGATGAGGCTTTCATTTATCAGTTTCTTCATGATGACTTCAAGTGGTTCCCCAAGGGTAGTGTACTTCCGCTTGGTGAAGTTTTTGTTTCATTGCGGTGGTCCCCTTTGATCATTGATGTTATTGATCATTTGATTGTTTGGTTGTTGTGGTGTTGTGTTCACCGGATGGTTGTTTTGATGATGGTTTTGGATTTGTTGTTGTGGTGTAGCTATGTTTTTTTGAGGGGTGCCAATGACAACTTTGACATCAATGAAACCATCGTTGGTAAAATTTTTGTTTATTGCCCATGTACGAGGTTTGTCATTATAGCTTGTAGATGGGTGATTGTTCTGTTGTTTGGGATATGAAGTTGATCCTCCAGGTTGTGTCATAAGGGATCGTTTGATGCTGAGCACCTTGGAAATCAACTGATCATAAGTGGTGATCCCTTAGACCTTGAGGTGAAATTCCAAGAGGTTGTCAGGGTTGGATATGATAGTGCACACTTGTTGCTCCTCGAGCATGACCCATTTGCTCTGATTGGCCTTAGATTGCCATCATTGTAAGAATGAAGAAAATGATTCATTCTTACCTTGTTTCAAAGCCAATAGTTCCTCTAGACTAACATCCATGATGATATTGCATGCGTAGTTTTTGATAAATGCATCTATGATTTCTTGGAATGTCTTGATGCTTGTAGGTAAGTGAGAGAACCATTCCATGGCATGGCTAGCCAAGCTCCTAGGAAATAGCCACATTAGATAGGTATCATCATACACAACTTCCATACAATGAACCTAGAATTCCCTAATGTGATCTTCAGGGTTTCCCATCCCACAGTACTTTTCAAACTTGGGGATCTCAAATCCCTTTGGGAATGGTTTCATCACTAGGCTCCTGTCGAATGGATAAGGACACAAGTTGCTAGATGTTTTCGTGGTTCACCCTGATTGAAGATGGAGCACTTGTTGTGAGAGTAATTTTATTTGTGTTGCGACATCATTTTGTCGATCAAAAGGTGGGATGAAAGTGTACTGAGGTGGTTCGCTTGTTGATCGGATGGGTGGATTGTTTGATGTGTTGGTTGATGGTATTTACGCATTCTGTTGAGCAATGTATTCTTGTACTTGCTGCTATATCAACAAAACTTGTTGGACTTGTTGTTGTTGTGCCAAGATTCCCTATTGTTGAGCCTATTGTTGTTGTTGTGCCAAGAATGCTTATTGTTGAGTTGCTAATTGGGCTACTTCTTGCTGTTTTTGATATTGCTTTAGTATTTGCTAATATGCTTGTTGTTACGATGCGTGTTGTTGTGCTTGTGCTTGTGCTTGTTGCACTTGATATTGGGCTTGAGCTTGAGCGTGTGCTTGAGCTAGTGTCTGAGCTTGGGCTTGAGCTTGAGCTTGTGCTTGTGCAGCTTGGGATTGAGCTTGAGCCTAAGCTTGAGCTTGAGCTTGTGTCTAAGCTTGAACTTGAGCTTGTGCAGCTTCTTGTTGTTGTTGCAATAAGATTTAGGCTTGGGCAGCCTATGTTGGATCTCAGTTGAGTTTACAGTTTGTCCTTGATGACAAAATCTCTTTCAATTTATTCTCATTGATGATCTGTTTCAGACTGGTTCACCTTGTATATCACTGTCTTTGGTTGTTTCTCTTTAGATCTTACTCATATTGGTGTGAGAATGTCTAGGTCACCCTGATCCACTTTGAAATGTCTGAATTGCCTATTGGCAAGACATTTCAGATGTCATGTCGATTGAAATTAACATTCTGGTAGCTATCGACAAGATCTCTTTTGTGTTATGGTGACTGCAGGAAGATATTTTGGCATAATCTTTTTCCGTCGGTATGTGGTCATAGTGAAATTACCTTGTCTCACCGATCAGAGGTTGAATGGGAACATTTCTGCAAGTGCTGGGCGGTTTTGGAATAGGTCTCGGTGAAGTGGTTTTGTCTCGCCGACACCACATCTAGGATTCACTTCGGCTAGACTTTTTGCTTTCAGCGTGATGTCATAACGGGTGAGCAAAGTCACACCGACCGCCGTTGGAATATCGGAAGGACTTCTCTTTGGTTTTGGCAATAGAAAAGTGTTCTCTATCGGCATGAGCTTGGCCGTCGAGCTGAGGTCATAGTGAAAAGGTTATGTCTCTCTGAATAATGCATGTGGATGTCTTTCGGCAGTAGTGTTATAATCGGCATATGGTCTCTCCGAAGACATATTGTCTTACCGACCGTGTTCAAAAAGGTCTTATCAGCAAAAAATTTTCTTCGGTATAATGTCATAACGAACCCTTTGGGTCTCACCGATGGAAAATATTAAGGGCTCTCAGTGAAACATATTGTGTTCGATATAATATCTCTCTGACAGTGGAAAGTCATGGCGAAGGCGAATGAAAGGCTTTCGGCGAAAGGTTGGTAAAGTTTTAGCGACTTAGAGTGAATAAAGTCTTTTCGTGAAACTTAATGTATTCTATGAAACATCTTCTCGACAGCATTAGGTTATAGTGATAGTGTTAAAACAAGATAGAAGGCTCGTCAGTAAGAAAAACCATTTGTCACAGTGACCAATGTGTATCATGTGGAGTATCGGTGAAACATAGAGCAATCTATATAGTGTCTCCCCGACTATGTACTATCTTGGCGACTTGAAAGAACATAACACATTGCTATCGGCATAACATAAGGTATTCATTATGTCTTCTCCCTGACTCTGTTGGGTCTTGGTGAAAGCGACAGATATAAGGTTGTCTGGCGACGTTATAGTTGCCTTCGGCATAACATGTCATCGATGGAAATAATAAAGGAATTGGGGAAACTTTCTAAGGTTATTCCTTTAGCCTGGTATTGAACCCTTGCCTGGCTGCCATCTTGGGTGTTTATGTTTCTATTATTGCTGACTGTAACAGTTTTTTTTACAATGGTGTTTTTGGAAGGTTATTTGATGCATTTCTGGCAGGAAGCTTGACAGTGGTTGATGGAGCCATGGGAGTTACAAATTTCTCTGGTATCTTTATTTATGCATTTAATGTTGCACATACTGGTTTATAATCACCATTTTTCTATTACTAGTATGACAAATGATACCCTGACTAAATATTGTCTTTCATGCATTAGAGGTTATGATTTTTTGTGGTGGGCAGTTGTTATTTTTATGCAGTGAAATGAACTCATACATTATAGATTTGTTGAGAATGGCTCTTAGCTGGGTTGGTTGTTCTACCGTTACTTCTGAAGATAGTTACATTTCTGGCAGTTGTATGAATTCAAGCATAAAACTCTTTTTTGTTGTTGTTGTGGCTGTTATTGTAACTCTGAGATTATCATTCTTTAGCTGTATGAAAATATATGGATAAAACTTTGCAATAAAATCTGAATAACAAGATGTAGAGATTGTAAATTTCTTCTCTATGAAGTATTTTAGGGATTCAATTATTTAATCTTTAAGGTATTTTGTAGATGAGAAAACAGAGAAATATGTGCTTAACTGAAAACAGAGAAATCCTCTGAGTTATTATTATTGTTCAAAATATAATTTGAGGGGTTCGTACTCGTTGAGATAGATATCTCTAAACAAGGGGTTGGTGCTCCTTGAGTGGGTGCTCAAAAATCAGCCTATAAGGCATTGTGAACATTTGTTTAAAAGATTAAGCCTGGAAGGCATTTAGGGAGTGGTTTTAATACCCCATGAGGGTTTTCCACTCGGCAAAATCTTTTGTCTCTTTGTCCTTCTGTGTTCTTTCTGCTTTACTGTGTTGTTGTTCCTGTTCACTGTTGGGATTATTACTTTTCTCAATTCTGTTTATGAATGATTACATTCAACTCATGAATGTTTTAATCAGAGTAATATTGAGATCAAATCTAAGCTATGTTTTTTTTTTTTGGAAAATTGGTCAAATCTGTTAAGACACTGATTCACCCCCCCTCTCAGTATGATTTTAACTCCAAAAATTGGTATCAGAGTGTAGGGTCCTCTTATAGGTTTTAATCACCTTGGATTGATCTTGGTCTTGGAGTTTATTTTTTAATTTGGTACATTCTCAAGACGGTGCCTCTGTAACCAGAGCTCCACTATTTGATGGAACAGATTATGTGTTCTGGAAAATTAGAATGGAAGCTTTTCTTATTTCTTTTGATGTTGATGTTTGGAGCATGGTTTTAAATGCTTACAATATACTAGCTTCTATTCCCACTGATCCTGCTGATAAAAAGAGGTATGAAACAAATGCCAGAGCTAAGCATGCCATCTTGTATGGGTTAACTAAAGATGTGTTCCTTAAAGTCATGCATTGCAAATCTGCTCATGATATCTAGGAAAAACTTGAAACTATATATCAAGGGAATGAGAAAGTCAAATTGTCAAAAATCATTACTCTCAAACATCAGTTTGAGGAGTTGAAAATGAAGGATGATGAAAAAGTGGCTGAATATTTCCTAAGAGTTGATGAAGTTTTCAATGCAATGAAAGGTCTAGGTCAAACTATTAATGAATTTGATGTTGTCACAAAGGTTGTTAGAACCTTACCTTCCAAATTTAAATCTAAGGTTTCTGCCCTAGAAGAAAAGAAACACTTTGATTATCTTACCTTAGACAGCCTACAAGGAATACTTACTGCCTTTGAAATAAGAACTAGCAAAAATAATTCAATAGGAAAAGAAACCGCCTTTAACACTTGAAAGAAAGAAAATATCAAAGTCAGTCAATAAGAGTTGTCAGATTCTAAAGAGTCCCATTTTGTTAGAAGATTTAAAAAGGGGTCAGGAAAATATAAGGGAAAAATTCCCTTTAAATGTTTTAACTGTGGCAAAATAGGTCACTTTGCTGCAAAGTATCCCTATGATGATCAAATCTGTGACAACGAGACAACTGAAAAATAGACTAAAAAGGTCTTCAAACCCAAACGAAACTTCAATTTCAAAAAGAAGAAAAGTCTGTTTAGTAAGGATGAATCTGATATTGAATCTGAAGATTCATCAGCTAAAGAAGATGAAACCTTGTTCATGGCTGAAATTACTCAGCAAAATGATTCAAACACTATTGATGTTGAATAAGGTGTAGTAGATCTTGAAAGTGAACTTAAATGTGTTCTACAAGAGGTCGGAAAACTCAAAAAACAAGTTCTTGCTCAAGAACATAAACCAGGTCAAGAAATTGTCTCTCTGAAAACTCAGCTTGAAGAAGCTAAAAGAGTTGAAGACTGTCTTCGAGTGACTATAAGTTGCAAAGATCAAGAAATTCAAAAACTAGAACATGAAGTAGTCTGTCTTAGGAAGGAAATTGAAAAATATGAAAGCACTCTAAAACTGAATGAGATGCTCAGCAAGCAGAAGATGTATAAAGATAAAACTGGAGTTTGTTTTGAAAAGGGTGAATGCTCAACTGACAATGAAAAACAAAACCACTCTTCTGAAGTCAAAGGTTCAGGTTCAAATCACTCAAAATTTGGTAAGGATCATGTTCAGTCTTTAAGAGGTAAAAGATCTTCATATAGAGTCAATCCTTTCTTCTATGGTTATTGTTTTTTCTGCAACAAATTTGGCCATAAGGTGAGCACTTGTAGGCTTATGAATCCTAGATTACCCAGGTTTGGTCTTAGACAACACTATGGTTTTGTTGGACAGATCAGATGTTTTAAATGCAATGCCTTGGGACATTCTGTCAAACAATGCAGAACTGATCTACAATTGAAACAACATAAATTTAAAAAAGTTTGGAAACTTAAGACTGTTAAAAACATTGAGCAAACTATGTTGGTTCAAACAATTTTTCATTCCAAGAAAAAGGACTTATGGGTACTAGACAGTGGATGTTCTAACCATATGACTGGAGTTAAGGATAAGTTTATGAATCTTGAAGATTATGTAGGTGGATATGTTAAGTTTGGTGATAATTCTGGTATTCAAATTAAAGGTAGAGGTTAACTTCTTTTGAATGAAGACACTCCTATCTATAATATGTACTATGTGGAAGGTCTCAAGCACAATCTTTTAAGTGTTAGTCAAATCTGTGATAGTGGTTATCATGTTCTTTTCACTTCGCAGGGATGTGAGATTAAGAACACACTTGGAAAGGTTGTTGCAGTTGGAAGGAGGACAAAAGGAAATGTGTACAATCTTCTTGACACATCAAGTAATGACATTAATCAAGGTATGTGTCTAATGGGCCAAATTGAAGAGAATTGGTTACGACATAAAAGATTAGAACACATAAACTTTGAAAATCTGGTTAGAATCAGTAAAAATCAGAATGTTAGAGGTCTATCATTCCTTAGCAAGCCAGAAAATTCTATGTGCAAAGAATGTCTAAGTGGTAAACAAACTAAAATCAGCTTCAAAACAAAAGAACATTCTTCTTCAAAACCTTTATAGCTTGTGCATTCTAATTTATGTGGACCAACCAGAACAAGGTCTATTAATGGTGAAAGGTATTTTATGCTGTTTGTAAATGATTATACTAGAATGGTTTGGGTCACATTTCTTAAGCATAAATCAGAAGCATTTGAAAGGTTTAAAATCTTTTGAAAAATGGTTGAGAAGGAATCTAATTTGAAACTTAAATGTATGTGATCTGACAAAGGTGAGTTCACTTCTCAAGAGTTTATTATTACTGTGAACAACATGGCATTAAAAGACAGTATGCTGCAACAAAAACACCTCAACAAAACGGGGTAGTTGAATGTAAGAATAGAACTGTGAAAGAAATGGCTAGAACCATGCTAGATGAAGCTAAGTTGTCTAATATGTATTGGAAAGAAGCTGTTCATACAGCTATATACATTTTGAATAGAGTGCAGCTCTTAGGGTGAAATCTAAACACACTCCATATGAACTTTGGTATGGAAAAACTGCTTCTGTCAAACACTTTAGAATTTTTGGAAGTAAGTGTTTTATCAAGAAAGATGATGATAACCTTGGGAGATTTCAATCAAAGAGTGATGAGGGTATCTTTTTGGGATACTCAACTCACAACAAAGCTTATAAATGCCTTAACAAGAGGCTTAATAAGATTGTTAAAGTTGTTAATGTAAAATTTGATGAAAGACCACATTTGTATGCTGAATCTTTGTAGGATAATGAAGAAGAATTTGAACTAGAAATAATTTCAGAAGGAGCTAAAACAGCAAAACCTAATTCTAATCCAGCAAGCCCTAAAAATCAAACAGCAAGTCCTGAAAAGATCGTATCAAAAGCTCTAGCTAAATATCACCCCAAAGATCAGATTATTGGGGATAAAAATGTAAGAGTTCAAACTAGAAGAAAGGCTCCAAAATCTGATGAAAAGGCACAAATTTCTTTTTGTTTAGTTACTCAGTTTGAGCCTAAAATTTTTAATGAAGCTCTCACAGATTCATGTTGGATTAATTCTATGCAGGAAGAAATTGATCAGATTGAGAAAAATCAAATTTGGGAATTAGTCCCAAGACCAGATGACAAGAATGTCATTGGAGGCAAATGGATATACAGAAACAAGGTTGATGAAAATGGTAATGTTATTCACAACAAAGCAAGATTTGTCTACAAAGGCTATGCTCAACAAGAGGGTATTGATTTTGGTGAAATCTTTGCACCTGTTGCTAGACTAGAATCTATCAAAATATTCTTGGCTTATTCTATTTACAAAAACTTTACTATTTATCAAATGGATGTCAAAACTGCTTTTTTAAATGGCTATTTAGATGAAGAGGTCTATGTTGAACAACTTGAAGGATTTATGTGCAAAGATAAGCCTGATCATGTTTACAGATTGAAAAAGGCCCTCTATGGCTTAAAACAAACACCTAGAACTTGGTACTCTAGGCTGAATAGTCATATGCTTTCAAATGGTTTTGTTAGAGGAGGTGTAGACAGTAATCTTTATGTTAAAACTGAAGGTTCTGATATTTTGGTTGTTGAAATTTACATTGATGATACTATCTTTGGCTGCAATAATGTCACCATGAGTGAAAAATTCTCTCAGATAATGGAATTTGAGTTTGAAATGCCAATGTTAGGACAATTAAATTTCTTTCTGAGTCTTCAAATCTCTCAATGTGAGAATGAAATATTTCTTTCTCAAACCATGTATGCTAAAGAGTTGCTTAAGAAATTTCAGATGGATGAATGCCATCCAGTTAGCACTCCAATGATTACTGGATGCAAACTTACTAAGGTTGATGATTCTCCTGATACAAATCAAACAGAATATAGATCAATGATTGGCAATCTTTTATATTTAACCGCCTCTAGACTTGACATTATGCAGGCAGTTTGCATTGTTGCATGTTTTCAAGCATCACCTAAAGAATCTCATGTTACTGTTGTTAAACAGATCTTTAGATACATTCAGGGCACTCTTGATTATGGTCTTTGGTATCCTAGGAGCAATGATTTCTCTTTGATTGCTTATACTAACGCTGACTGGGCTGGTTGTTTGGATGATAGGAAAAGCACCAATGGTGTTGCATTCTTTCTTGGTGATTGTTTAGTGGCATGGTACAACAAGAAACAAGTATCAATTTCTCTTTCTACTGTTGAAGCAGAATACATTGTTGCCACTTCATGCTATACTCAAGTTCTTTGGATGAGTCAAACTCTATCCGATATGGGTATTGAAGTTCCTAAACCTGTTTCCATTCTTTGTGATAACACTAGTGCGATAAATATTTCAAAAAATCCTATTATGCACTCTCACACTAAACATATTGCTATCAAGTTTCACTTTCTTCGAGAAAAAGTTTTGGCTAATGAAGTCTGCTTACAGTTTGTTGGCTCACAAGTTCAGGTGGCTAATATTTTTATTAAGCCCTTAGCTAAAGAGTTATTTGAAAGGTTGAGACTTTGATTGGGAGTTATCTCTCAATCTTTACTTCTCTGATTTTACTAGCATTGGCTAAGGGGGAGCATATTATCAATTTTGATTCACTTACAGCTCTCCTACAATCTTGGTTGTTGCACTGTTACTCTTTTTGCAGCTGTTTCTCATGAAATTTTTGGTTCGCATCTCAGTTGTGTTATGGCAATACACTTTTTCTTCTATTCTTTGCCTTGAGGCAAGAAGGGGGAGAGTCATTTGTGTTTTTCCATCAAGGACAAAGGGGGAGTTTGTTGGATCTTAGTTGAGTTTACAGTTTGTCCTTGATGACAAAATCTCTTTCAGTTTGTTCTCATTGATGATTTGTTTCAGAATGGCTCTCCTTGCATATCATTGTTTTTGGTTGTTTCTCTTTCGAGCTTACTCATATCGGTGTGAGAATGTCTGCGTCACCCCGATCCACTTTGAAATGTCTGAATTGCCTATCAAAAAGAAATTTTAAATGTCATGTCAATTGAATTTAACATTCTGGCAGTTGTCGGCAAGATCTCTTTTGTGTTATGGCGACTGCAGGAAGATCTTTCGGCATAAGCTTTTTCCGTCGGTATGTGGTCACAGCGAAATTACCTTGTCTCACCGATCGGAAGTTGAATGGGAACATTTCAGAAAGTGCTGGGTGGTTTCGAAATAGGTCTCGATGAAGTGGTTTTGTCTCGCCGACATCACATCTGGGATTCACTTCGGCTATACTTTTTGCTTTCGGCGTGATGTCATAACGGGTGGGTAAAGTCACACCGACCATCGTTGGAATATCGGAAGGACTTCTCTTTGGTTTTGGTGATAGAAAAGTGTTCTCTATCAGCATGAGCTTGGTCATCGGGCTGAGGTCATAGCAAAAAGGTTATGTCTCTCCGACTAATGCATGTGGATGTCTTTTGGCAGGAGTGTTGTAATCGGCATATGGTCTCTCCAAAGACATATTATCTTACCGACTATGTTCAAAAGGGTCTTATCGGCAAAATTTTGTCTTCGGTATAATGTCATAATGAACCTTGTGGGTCTTGCCGATGGAAAATATTAAGGGCTCTTGGTGAAACATATTGTGTTTGATATAATATCTCTGCGACAGTGGAAAGTCATGGCGAAGGCGAATGAAAGGATTTTGGCGAAAGGTTGGTAAAGTCTTAGTGACTCAGAGTGAATAAAGTCTTTCGGTGAAACTTAATGTATTCTATGAAACATCTTCCCAACAGCATTAGGGTACAGCGACAGTGTTAAAACAAGATAGAAGGCTCATCGGTAAGAAAAACCATTTGTCACAGCGACCAATGTGTATCATGTGGAGTATCAGTTAAACATAGAGCAATCTATATAGTCTCCCCGACTATGTACTGTCTTGGTGACTTGAAAGAACATAACACATGGCTCTCGGCGTAACATAAGGTATTCGTTATGTCTTCTCCCCGACTTTGTTGGGTCTTGGCGAAAGCGACAGATATAAGGTTGTCTGGTGACATTATAGTTGCCTTCGGCATAACGTGTCATCGATGGAAATAATAAAGGAATTGGGGAAAATTTCTAAGGATATTCCTTTAGCCTAGTATCGAACCCTTGCCTGGCCACCATCTTGGGTGTTTACATTTCTGTTATTGCTGACTGTAATGGTTTTTTTTTTTTTACAGTGGTGTTTTTAGAATGTTATTTGATGCATTTCTAGCAGGAAGCTCGATAGTGGTTGATGGAGCCATGGGAGTTATAAATTTGTATGGTATCTTTATTTATGCATTTCATACTGCACATACTAGTTTATAATCACCATTTTTCTATTACTAGTATGACAAATGATACCCTGACTGAATATTGTCTTTCATGCATTAGAGGTTATGATTTTCTGTGGTGGGCAGTTGTTCTTTTTATGCAGTGAAATGAACTCATACATTACAGATTTGTTGAGAACGACTCTTAGCTAGGTTGGTTGTTCTGTCGTTACTTTTGAAGATAGTTACATTTCTGGCATATGTATAAATTCAAGCACAAAGCTATTTTTTGTTGTTGTTGTGGCTATTATTGTAACTCTGAGATTATCATTCTTTGGCTGTATGAAAATATATGGATAAAACTCTGCAATAAAATCTGAATGACAAGATGCAGAGAATGTAAATTTCTTCTCTATGAAGTATTTTAGGGATTCAATTATTGAATCTTTAAGGTATTTTGTAGATGAGAAAACAGAGAAATCCTCTGAGTTATTATTATTGTTCAAAATATAATTTGAGGGGTTGGTACTCCTTGAGATAGATATCTCTAAATGAAGGGTTGGTGCTCCTTGAGTGGGTGCTGAAAAATTAGCCTATAAGGCATTGTGAATAGTTGTTTAAAAGATTAAGCCTGCAAGGCATTTAGGGAGTTGTTTTTATACCCCATGAGGGTTTTCCACTCGGCAAAATCTTTTGTCTCTTTGTCCTTCTATGTGCTTTATGCTTTACTGTGTTGTTGTTGTTCCTGTTCACTGTTGGGATTATTACTTTTCTCAATTCTGTTTATGAATGATTACATTCAACTCATGAATGTTTTACTCAGAGTAATATTGAGATTAAATCTGAGTTATGTTTTTTATTTTTTATTTTTTTGAAAATTGGTCAAATATGTTAAGACACTGATTTAACCACCCCCTCTCAGTGTGATTTTAACTCCAACAATTGGTATTAGAGCGTAGGGTCCTCTAATAGGTTTTAATCACCTTGGATTGATCTTGGTCTTGGAGTTTATGTTTTAATGGCACATTCTCAAGACGGTGCCTTTGTAACTAAAGCTCCGCTATTTGATGGAACAGATTATGTGTTCTAGAAAATCAGAATGGAAGCTTTTCTTATTTCTTTTGATGTTGATGTTTGGAGCATGGTTTTAAATTCTTACAATGTACCAGCTTCTATTCCCACTGATCATGCTAATAAAGAGGTATGAAACAAATGTTAGAGCTAAGCATGCCATCTTGTGTGGGTTAACTAAAGATGTGTTCATTAAAGTCATGCATTGCAAATCTGCTAATGATATCTGGGAAAAACTTGAAACTATATATCAAGGGAATGAGAAAGTCAAATTGTCAAAAATCATTACTCTCAAACATCAGTTTGACGAGTTGAAAATGAAGGATGATGAAAAAGTGGTTGAATATTTCCTAAGAGTTGATGAAGTTGTCAATGCAATGAAAAGTCTAGGTCAAACTGTTAATGAATTTGATGGTCACAAAGGTTGTTAGAACCTTACCTTCCAAATTTGAATCTAAGGTTTCTGCCCTAGAAGAAAAGAAACACTTTGATTAGCTTACCTTAGAATGGTGCTTGTTGTGGTGGTGAGAGGCATTGTCGTGCTGGTGATTGGGGTTTGATTGGTAGATAGTGCAATCAATGTGTTTGGTCCTTGAGAGACCATTTTTTGAGATGTTAGGGGGATGGTTGATGATGTGATGGTGGTGGTATGTGTTATCGAGGTGGTTGCCATCTGTTGTTGCGATGTTGATGACAATTTTTGAGAGTTTGGCATGATGCTTTGATTGATGTTCGAGATGTTGGTTTGATTTTGATTGATATTTGGTAAAGGGGAATCCCTAAGCCAAAAAGTGGTGTGGATGATGATGGCAATGGTGGAAGTGGTGAAAACGTGAGGGATGTGATCTCTTGAGGAAATGGTGTAGTGTCGAAAATGCCCATGGTCCAAACATGTCCCCTCCTCCTTGCGAGGTTATAGAGAGAGAGGTTTGGGGTGTTGTGTGGAAGGATGATGATGATGGATCATTGGGATCATGGAAAGTGAGGGGGACATATGTATGTAATGGATTTTGGGGTATGGTGTTTGCATCCAAGTCTTGCTTATTGACAAGGGGATGCTTTTGTAAGGCATTGAGAAATGCACTTCCCTTGTTAACACTAGGTTGAGTTGGAGCAATGGATGATGTGATTTATGAAATACTTTGAGTCATACTTTGGGATGGGGGTGTAGATGAGATGGGGAGGCCGGATGAAATTGGAGGCATGACCTCTAAGGATGATTCCACTATAGAGCTCACATTGAAATCAGAAGGTAGTTTAGCCTCTTGCTTTGCTAATTTGAGCATGTATAGTGAAGGGTTGAGTCTCATCATAATATTGATAATCTTATGGTTTTCCATATTTTGAATCATTTCAGTGATTTCCTCATGTGACATTCCAAAGGGATTATTGGTATGATCCTCTACCTCCTCTTGAGAGTTTTGTGATGATGTAGGAAAGCTAATTAGAGGATTACTTTATTCAACGGGATTTGTTTCAGAATTTGTTTGACTTAGGTCACTTGCAGTGGATGTTTCGTTGTTGGCTTCCATATTCCTCTTGTGTTGAGATCTAGTTTGCACCATAAAATAGGGATCAATTTTGAAGAATATGGGAAATGAATCTCTAGTTCTTTTAGATTGATTTAATCTTAGGCAAAAAAGAGAAAATTTAGGATGTTTTAAAGGATCAAAGGTGATATGATGAGGATGATGTGAATGTTTGAACTTTTAAGAAATCTTGAGGGGATGCTAGACTCTTTAGGACTTTTTGGATTTGTTTTGGATTTTGAATTGACCTTGATTTGATTTTTTGGTTTGCTTTGTTTTTGGATTTATGAACAAATATACCCTAAGATGTTGAATGATTATCTAGGAGGTAGATTTTCTCAAAGGATGATAATTTGAATATGTGTGGGGAGAAGGATACATCTACCCACACCTATTCAAACAAGATGACAATTTAACCAAGCATACGAAGAAGGATACATCTACATATACCTAGCTAAACAAGATGGTTTGATAATTTGACTAAGCATATGCAAAAGGATGCATCTACACATACCTAGCCAAAGATGATTTGATGTTTTTGATTCAAATATTTCAAGGATTTTGCTTCATGATTTTCATTTTTGCAAAAAAATCCTAGCATGGAGCATGCTTTCAAGATTTTTCAAAAGATGACGGTGAGGTGATTTTGGTTTGATGTTCAAGGATGGATGAAAAAGTTTTGATTTTGATCCTAGAATTTACCTAAAAAGACACTTGTTTACTAGACCTCAATATTGAAGAACATATGATACTTCTAAGGACCTCTATAACTAAGAAGTGGTTCAAATTGAGCATACATTTCTGGATTGTTCAAAGGAATGAGTCTATAGAACCTTGTGATTTTTTTGTTATTTTGATATGTTTCTTTTGATTGCACTTCTTAATGTATTTCTTGATGACCTTTCGAGTGACTCCTAAATTTTGAAATTTTGCTCAAAGAATTTTGTTTTGGGATTTTGACTTACTTGGAAATCATGAGAAACTAACACATGTGTGAGAAAATTTTGTATATCTTTGCTTAGTGATTTTGTTTTACTATAAACACTTCTTTGATTAGTTTTTCAAACTAGATGTCCAATGTCCAAATTTCTTCGGATCCCACAAAGTATGTTGTGTGGAATTTTGATAAAATCAAGGCAAGGGTTACCTATTGTTTAACTTGGCAAATTGAGATGTAAATCCAAGTGTTTAGAAACCTCTAAGGATAAAATCCTAAGGGCAAGCAATAACACATGAATTTGGTCAATTGTATTTGCCTCCTAAAGGGTTTAAAATTTTGATGATGATGTTAAATGTTTGTTTTCCAAATGTTTTCGAATAAGCAAAGTGTTTTGTAACCAAGAACAAACACAACCTTACAGATATGAAACACAATTTTTGTTGAGTCCCCACTTGGACAAGTCTAGCTACGCTTATCTTTAGCGAATGGTTAGCTGCTTGACCCCATTAGCTCGCCTCCATGACACTCACTTATATGGGGCAGCCAAGCATCAACATCCATGAAACTCCCATGGCATGTTTTCCATTTCTACTAAAGACCGTAAAAGTATGGGGTGGCATCAGAATGACCATTCTTGCACCAACAAATAGATAGGGATTTTGGCCTTTCCACAACAAGGGTTTTAATTCAAACTTTTCATTTGGAGGAGTTGACCCAACGTGGCAAGATACCATTGCTACCCTTCTTGTAGGAGCCAACCGTGTGTTACTGACTTTTATTTCAATACCCACATTTATATCCCGGGTGGAAATACTCTTGGTTTTAGAGTGTTATCGGTTGAGTCGTTCCCTCGGGTGAGTACTTCTTCCCCAAGGAAGGCCCTTTAAGATAAACAATAACGAGTAAACATATTCATAGTTCGATCAACCTTTGTTTAGAAACAAAGGGAGAACACATGCAATAAGTTTACTCACACTCGCACAATGTTTTGTTCAATTTTTAGTTCCCAAAATGAAGTGTGGAGGTAACTACTTTATCCCACCCTAAGACCATCAAAAAGCCTTTTGATTCTCAAGATCATCGTGAGGCATGAGAGAAACGCATACGTTTTTTTGATGCCGTTATTTTGAGTAAGTAATCATAAAAGAAAAGTTGCACATGTTAGTTTTAATTCAACAAAAGAAATAATGATTTCTTTTTATAGCACCAAATGAAGTGTGAGAATTTTCCTTGTTCAATTATTAGCCCCAAACAAAATCTAGTGAGTTTGTGTCCTAAAGTTCATTTTAAATTCCTTTTGTAACAAGAATTTAAAAAGTTCTTTTTAGAGCCCAAAATGAAACTAGTAAGTCCTAAGCATGAAAGATAGCAACTTTTTCCTTAAGAGGAATAGTGAATCCTCCAAGAGTGTTTAAAAACACTTGGTATATCAAATTGTTAAGTCTTCTATACAAATTAAGATGATATGCAAATTATTGAATGTTATTTGTCTAGCCACAATAATATTGCTTGCAGCAATTATTGTGTCTCATTAAGCTTTCATGACTTCACCTTGAAGTATAGGTTTCAGGCTCAAGCTTCCTTTTCGCTAGTGCTCATTAAGGACAGAGCGTTTGTGGAGGGAAAAGCTGGTAAATCACTCCACTGATGGATGGCCCCAAGATGGGTGGAACACCTTGAGGGAGTCCACTTTGAGATGCGTTCAAGTGCCCTTTGCACAGTAAATCGCCATCCAATGAAGCTAGGACAGAGGAGACAAGGTGGAATTCTATTCCAAACAGGATAAGAAGTCATAATTGATCATGTTAGTTATGGTTTAGATGATAATGCCTTTAATTGATTTATTCTTAAGTTAAGAAATCTAAAATGATCTTAACATGAATTATGTGCTTAACTAATAATACATATGCCAAGTAGGTTTTCAAGATAATTTTGCATTAATAAATGATGTAATGATAAAATAACTTATATGTCCTAACTTGTGCTTTATACTTTTTTTTGGTTTAGTCTAACAAGGGGACATTACAAGGTGAGCATCAATAGAAGGGATATAGAGAAGAGTATTGTATGTGTTTAGGATCTCGTGTTGAAGAAATAGTCTGGAGTGGCTTATTCAACAAGGAGTATCATGTGTTTCCCTGCCTTACATATTTATTCTATTTCTGATTATATCGCATATTCAGGCATCTTACCCCACAAACATCTCAGGTTTTGATATCTCTATTTTTGTTTTGCATATTGCTATTATTATCTTGCACATTTCTAATATTACATTTGTGGGTTCTAAAAAGGAGGGTCTATTATCTTGCACATTTCTAATATTACATTTGTGGATCCTAAAATGGAGGGTGGTTCAGCAACATCCTTTGTTGTGAGAACACCAAGCTTTGCTGGGAAAAAAAAGATTCCTCTGGCTGTAAGAATATTGTACATCAAATCCAATTGAATTTCTAGATATGTTGTACCAGCATAAAATTATATTAGCTCAAGATAATTAAATGCTATGAAATAATTTAAACTTAAAGCTATAGTTAAATAATGTAAAGTAATTTGAACTTAAAAAACCTATCTCAAAAGATAGAGCGGATAACAAAATGAAGTAATCAGATATCATAAGAAAACTCTCTTATTGAAATTTGCTTTCTTTCAGTCCTCTAATACTATTATGTGAAACTTTAAAACTTTCAACCACTTGTTCATTACAAAGAGTTAGAAATAGCAAGCAAATACATACCTGATCATGAATCAAAACATTGTAAGACTTTGAAATAGACTCGGTTGCATCTGATATAAGGGGGTATTTCAAATCACCAAGGCCACTAGCTTTTCGATCAGTTTGCACCCAAGCCAAGTGAGAGAACTGTAAGCAGAGAACAAATCACAATATGCATGATACGAATCATTTGAAACCCCACAAAAGAATAGATCATCTTATTAGTACATAGATATACTTTTCCCTTTGTATCAAATGCTGCAAAACTTTCAAGAAAACAAAAAGAACTTTCCAAAGAAGATGAGCAAAGTAATTGCAGATAAACCAATTGTCCCCAAACTTTACAATAAGGTTACTAACTTAGACCCTCTTGTAAGCAACATAATTTTAAGATGATCTTAATTAACTATTAAAAATCAGAAACAACACAAATAAAGATTTATGTTGCCTATATCTTATGTAATCAAAAGTAATAGCAAGTTATTTAAGTAAGCAATCATATTCCAAATTTTTTTTCTATTACTGAAATGATTTTTTAATTGATGATCCATTGTTCAACCTTTGAGATAGGTTTAAAGAAAGTGAAAGGGTGCACAAGAATATGTGTCGACTTCAAAGCTTGAATGTATTGATGATGAAGGACTCATTCCCCATAGACAGTTATTATGAATAAATGTTTTGTGCCAACCTATTTTGTTGTTATCAATTTTCAGCTTTGGTGGTGTGTTACATGGTCTTTATGAACAACTAGGCCAATGGTTGTGTCTTAATTGACAGTTGTTGATCCTTGTGACATTGTTATTAGGATTCAACCGTGTAGTTTTACAAGTCAAACTCATTGATCCATGTTTCATTAATGGTTCACAAGAACCCATCTCTCATGATAATGAATAGTCGACTTAGCACTCATTGACATGCTGTGGAAAATACTCCTACTTATCAGTTATTGATCCTTCAAATGGCCTATTTACCATCAAGGTAAAGGGCATCAACTTTATGACATGTCCTCCCTGTACTACTAAGCATTATATAGAGCACTACCTATGAAATAAAAGCATCATCCTCTATATTATGTGTCACCAATGCTTGCTATGAATTGTGATTTCAATTATTCTTTTGTGCTACAACTTGTGGTTTATTAGTTCCTGCCTGGGAACTATTGCAGAGGCTCAATCATTAAACAGTGATTATTCTACGTTGGAACAGCCAATGACATTGGCTAATGTTTCAAAAAAATTCCTTAATCTCTTATTTCCATCAGTAAAGTTGCATGATCTTTACGGCAAATATTCGGTGGAACTTTTCAGGCGTTGTTTCATTCGTGTTTCAGATCCTTGGCAGTTCATTCCCCGCTACCAATGCAAGAGAGTGCACGAGTTTAGAGGAGCCTCCTACAGATTGTTAGATGGTTTAAACAGCTGGCGATTAGGGCTTTTGCTATGTTAACGAGTTGCATGCAGAGGAGACGTGTTGGCCTGCAGGACATTCGTTGCCAGATTGAATGATGAGGGCATTAAAGTATATGTTTGGGAAACATTCTCTCTAGGTTACACTATCTGTTGTAATTTATTGGACTGTAATTTCTTCGTTGCCAACTGGACCTACTGAAACAGTTTTTAGCCAATCAGCCTCGAGCAGTCCCTATATCAACAGCTGAAGTCACAGAGAATGTATTGAGCATCGAAAATCTGGTAAGGCATAGCCTCAAGGCATTTATGTAAAGTGTGTTTTCTTGTAGGAGTGTACGTGTGGGTCAAATCAATCAATTGAAGGCATTCAAGCATAAGGTTCTTGCACTTGTTCATGATTCAGGTCAAGTTTGTTGTTGGAAAGGCCATTCTACTGGGTATGCTATTTGCAGATTTCCATTCTGTCATAGTCTCATCTATCCTAATTTTTAATTGTTTTGTGCAAAACCCTTAAGAATTACTAAATTGCTGATGTAAGTGTCTTGTCAAGAGAATTCATTCTTCTTGGTCTATATTCAAAATCAGGTGTATTACACAGCTGAATTCAGTCACCCCTGTAAAGAGCCCACATCGTTAGTCATTGTCTCAGTTAGTGATATCAAGTTTCTATAATTCATAATGTTTAACTAAGTGATTTCTGGATTCGATTATGTATGAATTTTTTGTATCATTTTTTTCTCCTAGTGCTCTCTGCTTTCATCCTGATGATGGATCACACTCTAGTGCTCTCTGCTTTTATCTAATGATGGATCACAGAATGTGATCTGAAACATTGATGCAAAAAATTCACACACAATCCAATCCAAAAATCACTTGGATAAACATTGTCTCAGTATTAGATCATTGTTAACAACCATCATATGTGTGGTTGAGTGTTTATCCTCCCTATATGTTAAATCCAAGTTCTCTGCTTCCACACATTTCATGATCCCCATGTGAATTCATGAAAAGTATAGATGTAGCAGGTGGATAAACCACCTTGGTCGGGGTTTTTGAGAAGGAAGAGACTTCATATCTTCTAGGTAAAAATTCCACAACCCAAGTCCCTTCAAGTAGATTAGAGGAAACAAAAAAGTGCCAAAGGTGTGGAGAACAAAATCCTGTAGGCAAAAATAACCTCATCAATCTTCCTGCAAAATATAAAAACTTTTTTCACTTGAAAATTTTTTAGACTTTATGGTCCAAATTTTTGAATCTGTGAGAAATCCTTTGATCGTGTCAAATTGTTTCATAGACCCAAGCTCAGATGCACTTACTACCTTGTAAACAAATTAACAACGTAAATTATCGCAAGTTTCTACCATGGGGGGTCACCATAGGCACATGGTTATATGGAAATCACAGGGGTTTATTCTATGGACTCTTTTTATTTTAGCATTTTGCTACTGTAACAGGATTACAATGTAAAAGATCTTGCAATAATAAAAGAAGTGGAAAATTCCAATAACATGACTTATGTTGAAGCTTGTGAGTCATTCGTTAGAGTATGTTTAACTAAGTGACTCCCCTGTAGTTTCTTTTAACAGGATAGCCCGGAATGAAATACCCTATCATTGCAAAAGCTTTTGAAAAATTTAAAGAACATCTGTAGAGAACCCTTGGATGCACAAATATACGAAATGCTTTAGATGTTTGATGCCAGAGGATGGAAAGCCTCTCTTTTGGAACTGCAAGCTAGTTTGAATGTTCCTCAAGAGAAAAATGTTTTGAGAGATGTAAATTGTTTCCATCATTTTAAAAAGGAACAATGTTCTTGTGGAGATTAATGTGATGCTAAATCAAACAATATGAAAAATAGGCTTGCACTATAAAAATGTACATCATGTCATATATCCGATAATAATAAAGGGAAATCCATCAAAGCATAATAGTACTGAAATTTTTGTTTGATCTTGTAGTTACAACTTAGAAGTGCCCTGTTGGACATACATACAAAATGTGGAAACATAGACAAGGCATGATAAATTTTTGCATTCCTGGTACATGAGTGTGCGTGGATGGCATATGGAGAGGCTAGCATTGCACAATGTGCATTAGGTTCCGGTTTAGTGTATAATGGTATTGCAAAAGGAGCTTGCATTAGACTATACTTTATCAACCCACCCAGAAACCCTAATAGGCCCTATATGGCTCAGCCTATTGGTGATTCCCATATGCATCAAGGCCAAGAGAGGTAAAGTTCAGCTTAACACCAAAACCCAAATGTCTAATATGCAATCATATATGTGTCGGTTGATGGGAATCCCAATGGGTAGGGAAACATGTATATTCCCAACACCTCGACGGTCTGGGCAATGATAGAATTGGGCTTTGGGGATGACATTTACCCAATAATAGGAAATGGACAATGTAATGGTTAGGGCCGATGGTTGATACCTAATATGTCAAAGCTCTTATTGGACCTTAAGTAAAATAAAATCCTTGTTCAATGTTTCTAAGGCTTCCAACAATAGCGTGGCCAAGTGGAGGAAAGCACGGTTCCAATTCCAATTCTAGGCAATCTTTCCATCCTCATAATCAGAGAAAGGAATGATACAAGTAGTTATGAAGAACGTGGAGATACTGATACAGCCACGCAAGCTCTACAATTAATAACTGGTTTCCAATCAAAGGGAAAGCCAATTGTTATTTAGTATGCTTAGCTGAGGAAATTAAGTGCAAGCTTAATGAACAGGGTTACATAAATTCGCCTCAAGCTATCTGTTCTAGTTTATCGGATCCAATTTTGCACAATGCAGTGCTTGCAAAGGATTGTTGAACACCAAAATTCACCTATCAAATACGCAATTCATCATGGAAAATGAAGAAAGTAATGGTGGATTTGTGGAAAGGCTCGTGGGAAAGGAGGAGACTCAAATATTACTAGCCGCAGTGGACTGTCAACAATAGATTGGATTAACAGTCTCAACAACATAAGTATTGGGAATCTCTTGACTAATATTGAACTCTATATTCTTGTGGAAGGTAGCATGGCTCACTATGAAGAACTTTTTAGAATAAAGAGTGACAGATAACTTAATGGCACCCATAGTCAGCAAAAATCTGCAGAAGTTAGTGACATGCTACTCTGATTATTCAGAAGTTTGAACTCTACTTCTTTCAGTAATTATTGAACACATGGATCTTTTGAACTATACATGTAAAATTTAGGTTGCAGATTCAGCTGTCGAAGGAGAATGCAGGGTTGTTTTTAGATGAAATGAACGGACAACTCAAAATTATAATTTAGTTTGAATGTGCTTGTTTTCAATACAAGTGGAAGAGGAAGTGTTGGATGCAAAAATTATTTTGGTGACTCTTCACATTTCATTTTTCTATGATGTTTTCGGAGGGAAAACTCTATATATTCTCATTCATTTGGTTATAAATTGTGGGTGTCTTTTTGCTGTTCTGCAGCTGAGAGCTTTGTATGGGAAAACTTAGAGTTGTTCTTATGTCAATAATTTATTCCTAGAAGTTGGTTTTTCTATTGTTTAATTAACTTCATAGTGTTCATAACCTCTTTACTTGTTTCCAAAGTGCAAATGATTTGAAAGTCTGTGTGCTTTTGTAGTTATGGGGATCTTTCCTTTCTCATTTTGTTATTTATTTTTCCTTTGCTTACCTTTCATGCTTTCTGATTAAAAAACTTAAAAATCTAAAAGTGCATCATACAAAAGATCTGGCCCTCTCAAATGCAGAAGAGAATAGTTAATATCATAATGATTTCTCCATTTCTTGGTACAATTTGTCACTATCTATTGGACGAGTCTAGTGATATTTCACGATGACAAAACTCTTTTACCAACAAGCAGCATGCATTCTCATTCTTGTACTTTACATATATATTTGTCTATATTTCATCCTTGCATAGATACACCTCCATATATATCTTGATACATTTTTCTCACTTTGTTATTCTATAAACCCATTGTATATATACTTATATATTTTCGTACTCATCTCATATGTGTAGCTATTTCTTTGATTATATATTTCATACATAGTTGTAAATCATGTATAACTATACATATCCCTACATGCTTGCATGAATACAACAATATATATGTATAAGTCTATAGCTTTTATATATAGACATATATAGGATTATATATCTTCCATACATTAATTTATTCTTATGTTTAAATACACATACGTACATGCATATATGTATGAAATCACATTTATTTGATTATATATATTTACTCTAATACATATACATTTGATTAAATCTATGTCTATGCATACATATCTTTCTATTATCATATACATATACATTTAATTAGATACACTTATCTCACTATATGCATCTTCTTAATTTATTATAGTCATACATATTATATTCATAGATTCCCTTTCTTTTGTACTCATATAATTTTCATATATTTCAAGCATATATTTTATTTTTGTTTTTATCATTTTAATTCTTAGTAAATGGGTATACTTTATTTAGCTCATCTTATCATTTCAATTATTAATGAACAACGTATTTTTGTTATTGCTAGTTTACTATATTAAAATATCATATTTATTACCATTTTTTTGTTATCTTTGGATCCACCCTAGTTACCTTATTCTTCATTTTTCAATCCCCACCTTACCTTCCACTACCTCCTTTTAAGGCTAATTTTATAATTCAATCTTTCACTCTTCTCCTCACTAAGAGTGATGCAAAACATCCATAAAAAATATACACAATTAAAACTAAAAGCAAGCATACAACATCTAGACTCAACATGTGAATGAGTAGATTTGTTGTGTTATATGTTCTTATTTGAGCATGTGATTTTAACTCACTGGCATCCTCCTAACATGCTTTTCACCATCACCCTTTGAATTTATCATGATAAGATGCATGCATAATGTCTCTCTAATGATTCACTCTAACATTCTTTCATATGTTGTACCACTAGTATTGACTAATTACATTTCTTATACAAATTAAAGGGGTAAGTGATGGGACATAATGGTTGTGGCATTTGCTTTTAACCATTTTTCCTCAAAAGGTGCATCCAATACAAGAAACAACTATACTATGCAACATTTTAATAACTAGGTGTTCTTTTATGTTTAAGTATATCGATCAAATATTTGTATATTTTTACAAATAAAAATCAAGTCTCTAATTTACTAAATTTTTAATGTTAATTTAGGTTAATCTAATAAGATGCATTCACATAGACATACCTAATCTAGATCAATAAATGGTGTAATTAATCAAAATGAACAAATAAGTGTATACATAAAGCATGCGTAATGAAAATGGTGCATATCTTTGTGATGGAAGAATGAACAAACTTAGATGTGGATACTAAATTTTTTATGCCTTAGGATTAGGAAAGGGCTGTGATAAATTAAAATTTATCATAATATCAAAATAATCTAGTAATTTGCACAGAATTAGATGTGGCCACTAACTTTTAGATGCCTTAGGATTAGGAAAGGACTGTGATAGTCTACAACTTGCCTTAAGATCAACATATTGGACCCTGGTAAATGATTTGATGATTTGCAAAACTCCACTTTATTTTTCACTTGATTCAACTCTAGGTCCTCTTAACTTTTTTGCTACCTAGGACTAGTGACATTTTAAAATAACTTGGAAGGATTGTCATATATTATAAGGAGATATGCTTTACTAGGTCAATACCAAAAATTATGTGTAAAGGATTAAGATAATTCTCTTCAAGCTTGCAAGTGCTCCTTAGATGATTATGCAAATCTATATTCCTTTTATCACATCAATTGAAGTGTTTTATCCTTGAATGCAAATGATATTCGAATGAATCTTGTGTATGAGAAAATGATTGCATTGAATGTCTTTAAATGCAATGACATTAACAATAAATTATGCAAATTTTTGTTTAGTTGGCCATAACAATAACTATTCAACCATGGAAATGACCTAAGACATAAAAGGGCCAAATTGAGGTGGATAAGAGATACATAGGAATATGTGCATGTAGACATAATTAATGTATAATTAGGATGAATATCAAGGTGTGGCTCTATGTGGATAAGGTGGGGATATGTGCATGAGAATGTGTATAAATGGTAAGATAGTGGCATAGAGAAGAGACCCGACTTTGCACAAAATTGCACAATTTGTCAATATGCAAATGTATTAATGAACTCTCCTTAAAGTAGGCACAAAACTAAATGGAAAAAGCATCAAGTATGCAAATTTTAACATTCCATTTACCCCCACTTTGCAATGCACATGACTTTAGAGTGGTCATGCATCTCAAAGTATGTAGCACTCATAAACATGCATGTAAAATAGATATTCAAACATTAAAGGATACAATAGGGGTCCATACAAAGTAATGGCCCACAAGGGATTTCAACATGTGGGTTTGTCATTGGTGACCTACTCTCCATGGGAACTTTCAAAATAGATGAAAGTATGTCACTAGTAGCTTCTATAATACAAGTAGGAAAAATGCACATAAATGTTACTATCAATAGTCATAAAATAGAGGTAAAGGTAGAAATAGGGTTATTTACCTTATGCCTATATGAAAAGTGGCAATGATTGATTTTACTTTGAAGTCAATGGTTGATAAGGAGGATAGAAAATAAGATATGTCATGTAGTAAAGATGAATCTTATACAATCACCTATAACTACTTCCTAAAGTCAGCACAAGAGCGTTAGCAACAAAATATGCCCCCTACAATCAATTGTATCTATCAGACATAAGGAATTATAAGAAAGAAAAAAATAATACATGAGAAGTAATTGTAAGCTAAGTAATTAGTAAGTGATTATATCATGTTACAAGCACACAAATATCTTGAATGATGACTATGGTAATTACATGGTGTAGGGATTAAGGACAAAGATTGTCCCTAAAAAGAAAAACATAGTAAATGGTGGCGTAGCCCTTATCAATCAAGAACACCCTGTGAATTCTTGTAAGACACTAGAAAGGCATATGACCCCAATGGTGCAACATTATCATGTAATAGTAGAGGTAAGGTGATAGGACTCTAGTGCATAGTAAATGGCGGTGTAGCCCTTATTAATCAAGAACACCCATTTAAATTCTTGTAAGACACTAGAAAGGCATATGACCCCAACGGTGAAACATTATAATGTAATAGTATAGGTAAGGTGATAGATCTCTAGTGGTGATGATAATATAAATACATGCAATAAAATATAGTCAGTAGCATGGTGAAGGCTTGTAGTGTCCCTATTGTAACTCTTGGAACATAGTTTGATCATGTGAGTACATTATTTGATAGGTAAGAAATGACTCTTAATGCTCCCAATGTGGTAAAGTCACTCTTAGGATGTGATTAGATCACATGAGCACAGCAATGTAAAGTGTAAGCATTAAAGATAAAGTCAGTATAATTAACCCCACATGATCAAGCTAATACTATGAGTCATACTAAAAATTTTGTTGGTGTTAACGCTTGATCTCGGATAACTTAATCTTGACCCTTTGTAATAATTTAATGCCCTTAATATTTATAATCAATCTATATTATTCAAATTAAGATTCCATCTTATGTCTTTGTTGAATTCTATCAACTGTGTCTATATGTTGTTACTTGCCCCTATATGTCATTACTTGCCCCTACGTTGCTTTTATCAAGCTTCAATTTTGCTTTCAGGACAGCTTAGCTCAAAAATGTAAATCCTTTGCCTTTGTTCCTTTCTATTTGCAGTGTGGCTTGCAATAGGTAGTCACATGTAGCTTAAGTGGTCACTAGTTAACTGCTCTGAAATTTGGTTGTTTGTTATTGGTGTCAATCAACAGCTGCAGCATGTCACTATATGGTTCTAGTTTCACAAGGCAAGAGAGCGCACAAATTTTGAAGGAGGCTCTGTAGAATGTCAGATGACTCGAGCAGTTGACGCTTAGGGTAGAGTCGTTGCATGCAAGAGACACATACAGAGACACGTTAAAAGCAGCAGGTTCTCTCTAGCCTCCCAGCTGGAGCAAGATTTTAGCCGTTCATGCTTTTTTGCCTCATTATGACTGGGATTTCTGAAATGACGCGGTATGTTAAGCTCTTTCATGTTGGGCTTTTGCCCTCGCTTTCCTATTGTCTTTTCAATGCCAAATTTGCATGCTATTTTTTCCGGAGTTTGTTTGGGGTTATGGATTTAGATCGCTCTTGTGGAGTTGTTGACTCTAATTTTGCACTCGTTGCTATCCATCTGAAATTTAAGTACTTATTTATGAGCTATTGTTTGATTAACATGCTATCCACATTTTACTCTTTTATTTTAAGTTGGTAGTAGTGATCAGATTTGGATAATCAGCAGAAATGTCATAGTGTTGGAATAATGGAAGTCGTAAAATATACAAAATCTATCCTTTAAGGGAACTGCTAGCAGAAGACTGCGTTAAGCCCTTAAATTACTACAGCTATTCAACCTGAACGGGAGAGTTAAATAAATTTTACAAGGCTTTCATAATTGACAGCCTGAATTGCCATGATCTGCGGACAGCTTTGACAACATTTTTAGTATTTGCAAATATGAAGTGATGGATAACATTTCAACTTCGTACCTCAGAAATTGGGGGTCATAAGAGTTTATAAGATGTGGGGAAACTTGGACAACATCCTTTAATGTCCCCCAGGAGCTATGGTTTACATTACCTAATGGTTCAAAAAATCAGATTAAAATTATGTGCCCTCACTGAATTCTGCATATAATAAACTCCTGCACAATTAAATGAGTCATCATCATCTTACTTGCACAATGCCTGCAATGACAAGGTTCTAAATATTATGCATTACATCAGGACTCTTCAGATGATTCTGTGTTGCCCCTGGATTCTCTTGGAAATCTACAATTATCTGTGAAACTGAAAATACATATATTTATCAATAACAATAACCTTAGATCTCAGAAATTCAAGAGTATCTCTTACATGCACATTGAATATCAAAACGTTTAACTTAATACATAAGATAACTAACAAACCAGATATGTACTTCCTTGAATCCTTTTTTTCCCTAAAGAAATGTGTCATTTGGGTTTTCGCTTTCATATCTATTCCGTAAAAAGCTTAAAGTCTATATGATTGTGCCAAAGTGGAAAGGTTGACTTATGGTCTTATCAAGTCTGATGGTGTTTATGATCCAGTTTTTCTCCTCCTTCTTCTCATTCCATGTTAAAACTTTGAGCCACTGACATTATATTACCATGGAATTTTTTCCTCCTTGATTCCAGGTTCAACCCTTTGAGCCATTTCCAATTCTTGGATTGGAACCTGCAGCTTCTGAAGCAGAGATCAAGAAGGCATATCGAAGACTTTCTATTCAATATCACCCTGATAAAAACCCGGATCCAGGTACAATTTTGTTAAAAATTTATGCCCAATATTTGTCAATGCTTCTTTAACTAAGAATGTGTATATGTCCTTTCAGAGGCCAATAAGTAGTTTGTGGAGTTTATATCAAAAGCTTACCAGGCTCTTACTGATCCTATAGCTCGTGAGAATTTTGCAAAATATGGTCATCACAGATGGAAGACAGGTTTACTTATATTCCTCTTTCTCCGCTGAATGTGAATACAAAATTGTATTTATTATCTTACAATAGAATACAAACTGTTTGCTGAAAGTGAACCGTCTGTGAATTTAAAGAATATAGGTCTAAAGTTAAACACACACTTAGAAATTGTGGGCATCATCCAACTATCATTGCCACACACAAAGTATATCCCCTATGACTTAGGGATTTCTACTCTTGCTAATTTTTATTGTCTTTGTGCATCTGGCTTTAGTTGTAGTCATTTTTTCAGCTTCGAGTGTTCCTACCCTAGCCCTTTGTAGTGTAAGTGAAATTTATGTTAAATCCCATTAATGATTAAACAACTATGGTCAATCCAAGAAATGTTAAGTTCCATTAAACAACTATGGTCAATCTAAGTTCCATTAACCAACTATGGTCAATCATGAGTATTCTATTCATGCAACTAAAGAAAAAAAATTGACCGCGTGTTCCCATCTACTAATAGTGTAGCTATGTTATTTTATGACAATTTTCTAGTTTTTACTAAAAAATTATGCTAATAGACTCTAAAAGAAAACAAAGAATCAATAGAACTATGTTAATGTAGAGAAACATGCCCTCTATTAATTAGTCATTGCAAACAATCTTGTTTCAAGGTTGCTAAAACGTCCTCTCATTCAATGTTCTCACATCCTATGTGCCTGATGCCAATCAAAGCATCATTTGTCTTGGTTTCAAGTTTGTTTGGGTGGTGCATTGTTCCCAATTCATTACAGTTTCCCTTGAAGATTTATTCTATTTTTACGTTACCTTGTACTAGAGTAAATGTGACTTTCAAGTATTCATGCTGACAATTTCTTAAGGATTCTCCAATGACTCTCCTACCAAAGCTAACGTGCTAGTCACTATTGCATTTACCTTAAAGTCTTAGACAATAAGCATTCTGTCTCTTGGAAATCTTGGTATTCTACATATACAAAAATATCCACCCTCATTTGGGGTGACCTTTTGTTTAATGGGTTATTTTTTTGAGATGAGCCAATCCCTACTTCATATAGTAAACACCAGCATTGAAGAGATATCCCAATCATATTGATGTTTGAAAGAACCTTTTACACAACAAATAGGAAACACTACTACTTAGATCTGGAAACTAATCGCCAAACAAAAAATTGCTTAATTTATTTAGATCTCAATTTTCCACGACATACATATGAAATGACTCCTGGCAGATATAGGTTTGCCTCATCCTAGGTAGGAAGAAAAAATAACATGCTCAGATATATCACAAATCTAGCTCAATTATTTCCTCGGCACAAGTATATTGTGGGTTTGAATTGTAAGGAAAATTAGATGCGGAAAACAATTCTCCTAACGTCAATACCTCAAGGAGGAATGTAGATACACTTTAAAAACTACAATTACAGTCCAACTAAGATGCACTATGAAGCAGATAATAGAAACAAAGTATTTGACAATCACACATGAACACTAGATATACGTGGGAAAACCCTTACGGGAGAAAAACCCACCACACCAAGAGAAATCACTTTGTATTACAGTAACAAATAATTACATTAAAATGTCAGACTTATCTTTCTTGTGTCTATTTATAGCAGCATTCACCATGTACAAATTGTTTCAGGAACCTTCACGTTACAATCAACACAGAATAGAATTCATCCACTGATACACTCACTCAACAATCTGTCGAGCCAACCAACCGATTACAATCTGCAATCACATAGTATATCCATGTCGATCTCTGTCTATAAAACTTCCTCACAGAACTATCACAATGAACCAACTGCTAACGGTTCACATTCGGCTCCTCCTATTCGTCCACGAGACTCCACATAGGATGGTCAAACGGTCAACAAAATTTGCACTGTGTTGGCATCTCGGTGAGACATTGACAGTGTCTCGCTGATGCCACATAGACTTCATATCGACATCGCCAAGAGTTACCATAGTCGCCAAGATGTTCCATCGAGATTACAACATGTATCGGCTTCAGTATTCCTTTCGGCAAGAGTATCGCTCTCGCCAGGACATCCCAAAGAGCCTCCTTGTGTTACACCAAATTCAAGAGATTATCGCTAAAGCATTCCTATGTTGCCAGGAGATCATACTGAGTTCCATATGTTATACCGATACTAGTGTTCTTATCGGCCAGACAATCGTCTTTCGCTAAGACCATATATCGAGTCATCAAAGTTATTCCGAAACCCCGAAACATACCAAGTGCCAAGTAGAAGTCGGCAAGACTCTTGTCTATCGCTAAGAGGTTTCTCTGAGATCACAAATGTTCTATCGAGACTACCATTCACCAAGAGCTACACCAAAGACTTCAAAAGGTGTTTCTGTCGGTGAGACCTTCAACGTTCCCTGAGACGTCTTTTTGGGACCTTTGAGTTACCCTAATAGCCAACACTTGAGCCTCTGTCGATGAGACATTTGCACATTGCCCAGACTTCATAACAAAACCTTAGTGTTACATCAATGACTCTGGAATGTGTTCTTGTCGGCATGACTTTCATCTATCGCTAAGACCTCACACTGGGATCTTTATGTTACCGCGAGGACATCATATGTATTCTTGTTGGTGAGGCATTAACACTTAGCTGAGACTTCTCACCGAGCCGCTATAAGCTATCTCGAAGCCCATGGTCGCCAAGAGTCTCCCCGATAGACGATATCCGATTGAATGGCCTGTCGGCCAAAGATCTTCATGCGACAAGAGATCACCCCGAACACAGTATGTCACAGTGATATGATCATTCGATGAGACAAAAGCTAGGTCACAACGACCTAAACAAAACATGATGTTACCAATCTACTAGTCGGCCAGACATGATAGATGTCATACCAACTTGACTCTAAAGAGGTTTCAGCTTGTATTAATTGAGGCATATTTCCAACATGAATAGCATTGAGATTGCAATAATAAGACAAATAACTGCAATCTGATTTTAAGCTAAGCACAGATGCTCTGCTCGGATGCAAGTGTAATGAACCGATCCATTTTTTTTTGTTTTTGCAATGTTCAAGCAATCACAATAGTTACCCGTTAAGGTTAGCTCAAATCCAAACCACTATTGAAAGTAACTCTATGCCAAGAATGCACACACAAACTTAGGATGAGAAGGGTGTTGACATATTGCGCCAAGGGTCGTTAGAAGCAACTGCAAGTAATACAAAGTTGATGAGAACTCAACACCAAGAATGTGCTCTCCAAACCTAAGGTGGGTAAGGCACTATGATATGGCGGAGGATCTATTGAGAATGATGCAATGTTGAAAGTAACTCAACACCAAGAATGTGCACTCAAGACCCGAGATGGGTGAGGTGCTAACATATGGTGTTGAGGATCTAAATGCACTACAATGAAGACTGAGCAAAGACTAGTCTCTTCCACAAATGTGGGAATTACAATGAAACTAACCAAAAATAAAGATAGTTGACAGTACTAACATTCAACCCTACAAAATGATAGAACTCCGGGGTGTTGCCACAATAGTGGTTTACACTTTCTAGGAGATTCTGATTTTTGCTGAAATCACATATTTTTAGAAAATATCATGATTTAAGCCTTGAAAAATTCCATTTAAAGGATTCCAATTGAAGAGGGAAACCACCTTAGACCAAGCCTCCTTGGATAGAACCCCACTAGTTTTAAACCATACCTATAACGAAGTCTCTTTTACACCTATCAAAATGCTGATAAAAAACCAATTTTGATTTACCGTTTGGGGGATCAAATGAATTCATTTTTAAAAAAAAAATTGTAAGTATGTAGTCCTTATTATAAGCTTTCAAAAATGTATAATTTTAATTAAATTAAATTTGATTATTATATTTATTTTTATTTCTTGTGAATGTAGGTTTTTCACCAAAAATCAAGCTCTTTGTTCGACATATGTGGAAAAATAGAAGATTATCAAAAAAAATTTTGAAAAATATGGGTGCACCAGATATTGAAGTCCTTGATCCAACAAAAAAATAATAATTGAATTTTGATACATACAAAAAAAGTTGTGTTATACAGTCGCGCTATGTCTGAATTGTAATTAGTTTGAATTTGAAACTTGATTAAAGAAAAAATATTCAATAAAAAACTAACCAAGTGGAAGCACTAGATATCAGAGTTACAAATCTAAATTTGAAAGAATTAGAATTTATCCATCATGGAAAAAAATTTATGCATTATACAGTGAGCGTCACTTTTTAAAAATGTTGTTTTATGAAAAAAACTAGTTTTTGAAGGAGATGAAAAAAAGAAGTACAATCTGATTCCACAAATTTTGAAAAAAAAATATTTAGAATCTATAGAAAAAATGTCACGAAACTCTAGTTTGCATCATCTTCAAATTCCTCACGGTTTAGCTGCTATGGGTGCCCGAAAGTGAAAATTTAGTTAAAAAAAATTATTTTAGTGTGGACAGTTTGGCCAAAAATTGTAAACCACTATTGTGGGATCACCTTCCTACCAATATCAATGTATTTGAAATGTCTCAATGCTACAATAATTGAATATGTCTCTTCTATCATCAAATGACTCAAACCACACTAAACCCAACCCAAAAAACAACTTCAACAATCTGATTTTTGACAGACTAGCAACTAAAATGCACAAACCAGCAACTAGACAACCCACTTAAATGCATATAACTCACTCCAAACTCACTCAAAAGACGCCAAACCAAAAGTAGAAGCTTCCTAGAGAATAGGCGCCCAAATCCCAAGCAACAAACTACAACCAAAAATCATAAATTATTTATGCACGAACTCCAAGGGAACTCCTAAGTGGTACGACCCTCAAAGAGGGTGATTTCTTGCTCATAAATCACACTCTTGATATTAAAATCTGATATTTGGCACAAAGGGGCACCTCAACCAGCAAAACTCATCTAACAACTACCCAAAATGAAAATATATTCACCTAGACTCCTACAAGCAAAAACATCATTCAGCCATGATTGCAACCAGCAACACAAAATTGTCAAAAACATGAGAAAACAACATTACAATGCTCAATCTGCTCTCAAAGACTAAGAACAAACAATATCTTAACTAGTTGCTATCTTTCAAGCAAGAAGCTAAGCCTAAGCTAGGAGGTATGCATTCCTTGAAGTAACTCACTCACCATTTCGGCAGCATAACAATATATTTCTTCATGGATGCCAAACAAAGAGCCCAACACTCATATTTATAACCTTTTCTCTCCAAATTCAAATCTACTTTTCCCTCCAATTAGGGTGCCAATCTCCAATTCATATTCATCCTCAATAATTTGCATTTTGCATTTCATTTAGACCCTTCTCCAAGTCGTCCCTTTTTATGAAGGTAATAAACTTATCAAAATGCAAATAATCCTCTAAGTTAGGTGTCCAAAGTATTAAAGTGGAATACATTATAAAAATTCTCTTTTTAATAAAATTAACTTATCTCTCCAATAAGGCGTCCTCCAAGCCTTAGCAAAATTATTTCACTTAAAATGTTATTTCCATCAAATATCAAACTTGCCAAAATAATCACCTCAAAAGTTGGAGACCAACTGAATATACTACCCTACCAAAAATAGCACCAAGGATGTTGGAGACCAAATTGCTCAAACTGACCTGCCAGATACAGCCACTGAACTGAACTACAAAAACCTTGCTAAAAATAGCACTACTAAAAATAGAACTTACTAAAAATAGCATACTGCTAAAAGTAGTAAGTTGTTCCAAACTCATTTTAACCACAATCTAAGCAGCCATCGTACTTACTAAAAATAGTAAGTCCAGAAAATTCTTTCGTTGCCGTTGCATGTCACACCACTGCGAAGCTCTCTGAAAACCTAGAAGGAATCTATAATCCAAACTACAAAACTCCAACATGCAAGCCCCAAAAAATACAGAAACAATGTCCTAGAAGATGGGAAACCCTAATTTTAGCTTTTGCTTAGCCTACAAGTTTCTGGAAATAGGCTAAATCCAAATGAAGAGTGTAGGACTAAATTGGGGACATTACAGTAAGGTGTTGGGCCTGCTATCAAAGGCTTCCAAGGCTTTAGCTTGCTCTGAAGTTGTGCATTGTCACGCACTAGCACTCCCCTTACAATCTTTTGAAATGCCCGAATGGAAGGTACAAAGTAATTGACGATGCACACTGTGATGTGCTTTGAATCCTCAACAAAGGTGCCATCTTTTGCACTCTAAAATGATTCCCATGCGATGATAATTGCTCCCAAGCACAGATGGTGAGAGCCAAAGGCTATGCAGCCATTAGGGATGGAGTATGAGCTTGAGTGATGATTCTTCCATCACAATGATCGACCAGCAATCTACCTCTATCAGAGCTTAAATTACCTACGATTAAGAGAGTGGAATTCGCAGATTAGAATAATGGTGAACTATATGGAAGAACAAAGACAAGAACACTCTGGGTAGAGACTATGTCCTACCAGAACAAGCACGCTACACGACTAGAATTCTTGTCTCCATTCGATGATCAAGAATGAGTAAAGACATCCAATAAATAGAACTCAGATGCCAACTAGGAAGAGTCGGCCATAGAAAGAAAAATTCAAATATTAAATATTGGTGCCAACCACAAGGGGAGTTGGCCTAAACTCAATCTTTTAAATTTATAATAATATAATATTACCATAAATCACCTACCAAAGTTGGTCGGCCAGAAGCATATAAATTTGCATATTTTTTTAATTTATTGTAGTGTTAAAAAATACTATTTCCCCTCCAGAATTTGAATTAGGATTAGGGCCAAAAGGGGACATGATAGTCCTCCCATCCCAAATATTGCTTATCTTCAAGCAATGGTAATTCAAGGACCTCCATCTACTTTTGCTCATCGATCCTAGGTACTACTCTAAACAAACTATCCTCTTTAGCAATAATACTCCCTAATCCAGGCTTCTTCATTGCTCTTGCTAGCTCAATATCCTCGAAATCATATGTGGGGGCTTCAATATCTTAAGTAAGTCTCACTCCTGAGTTACCATTGTGCCATTTATCAGGGGGCAATGGATTTCTGACCAAGTTATGCCATGCCATTCTCGCCTTAATTCCAAAATGATCCTCAACACTTGTTGATCCTATGCTGTCCTGACTTGAAACACTCAGCTGCACCATATTGTCACTTGTTGATCTCACACTGTCCCAACCTGATACAATCAACTGTAGCATATTGTCACCACTTCCCTCCCGCCTTTCCTAGCTCAAAGAATAAATTATATTTGTAGACTTGTAGTTGCTCACAAGGATCATCATCAACCCAAAAGACCTATACCAAATGATCAATAGGAGCACTATATCCCAGCTGCAAATTTGCACTTCTTCATTCACCTGTGAGGTGGAAAACTGTCATGTATGAGCTATGAGCACTTTGGTTATGATAATTGGTTGAAAAATCCTCCACGTTGTGAGTGGAAACTGTAAGGAAAATTAGATGCAGAAAACAATTCTCTTAACGTCAATACCTCAGGAAAGAATGCAAATACACTTTAAAATTTACAACTACAGTCCAATTAAGATGCACTATGAAGTAGATAACAAAAACATAGTATTTGAAAATTACACATGAACACCAGATATACGTGGGAAAACCCTTACGGAAGAAAAACCCACCACACCAAGAAAAATCACTTTGTATTACAGTAATGAAGATTACATACAAATTCCAGACTTATCTTTCTGGTGTCATTATACAACAGCATTCACCATGAACATTCTTCGAACATAAACTATGAAGTTACAACCTTTACAGATTAGAATACATTCACTGATCAACAACAATCTGTTGAATCAACCAACGAGCCAATCAATGATCTAATCGATCACAAACTGCAATCCCTCAATATATCCATGGTGTTCCTTGTCTATCAAACTTCCTCACAGAACCGTCGCAACCGATTGTCTTCCAATAGTTCAGATTTGACTTCTCCTATTGGTCCACGAGACTCCACATAGGACGGTCAAACGGTCAACATAATTTGCATTGTACTGGCATCTCGATGAAACACCAACAGTGTCTCGCCGATGCCACATAGCCTTCATATCAATGCCACCAAGAGTCTTTGTTATCACTAAGACATCCTATCGAGCTTCATGTGTTACACCAAGTCACCAAACAGTTGCCCAGACCTATCGCTTTCGCTAGGAGATCATAGCGAGTCACCAAAAGTTATACCAAAGTCCCCAGACATACCGAGCACCAAGTAGAAGTCAGCAAGACTCACATCATTCGCTGAGAGTTCATATCGAGACATAAAAGTTACCTCGAAGTGTTCATCCATCGCCAAGACATCGCCCTTCGCTAAGACTTTACTCCGAGATCTCTAAGCTATTCTGAAGACTCTTCATTATCGACAAGACTCACCAAAGTCGCTGGGACTTCTTACTAAACCACCATGTTACATCTATAACTCTCGAGTGTATCCCTGTTGGCAAGACTTTCAACTATCACTAAGACCTCACATCATAATCTTTAAGTTACACCGACACCACCACTCGTCGCCAGGAGTCACTCCGATGAACGTTTGGATGTGTCTTCATTGGCATGACCTTCTCTGTTGGCTGAGACGTCTTCCCGGATCATTAGAGTTACCCCGAAGACCTCAAAGTAAACATTGTCGGCGAGACTTTAACACTTCGCTGAGACTTCTTAGTGAGAACCCTTAGTTATCCCAAAGACCATGGTCGCCAAGAGTCTCCCCAATACACGATTGTATGGCCTTTTGGCCAGAGGTCTCCCGAGCACTAAGAGATCATAGTGAATACACTATGTCACAGAGATAGACCAAAGTGTAACCTTTCGGCAAGACAAAAGCTAGGTCATAGTGACCTGTTCAAAACTGAATGAATCAAATTGCTAGTCAGCTAGACAATGAAGATGTCACACCGACTTGGCTCTAATGGAGGTTTAAGCCTGTATTATTTGAGGCACACATTTCCAACAATCTCCCACTTGACAAAGATCATACAGGCACCTCCAGAGCACAATATAACTTACTGAAAATCATGGGCACTAAGGCCCATTGAATTGGCACACCACCTAAACTTGTCTATGCTCACTGGCTTCATCAATGCATCTGCGACATTCTTTAGAGTATCAACATTTTCCAAACTGACATTTCCATCCTCAACCATATCTCGTACAAAGTGGTACTGTACATCAATATGTTTCATTCTGACATGGAAAGTAGGATTCTTTGCCAGACAAATTGCACTCTGATTGTCACAGAAAATTGTTATTTCTCCTACATCAAAACCAATGTTAAAACACAAACGTTTCAACCAAACTGCTTCTTTACAAGCATGAGTAGCTGCCATGTATTCAGCCTCTGTGGTGGACAAAGCGACTACAGCCTGCCACTTGCTCATCCAACTCACTGCACCACCATTCATCATGAAAATGTATCCACTCGTGGACCTTCTACTGTCAATGTCCCCTGTCCCATTCAGAATCTACATATCCACGAATGTTGAGATTCCTCTGTGATTCAACCAAGTTCCCAGAGTAACACAAAGCAAAATCTGAAGTTCCCTTCAAATATCTAAACACTCTCTTCACAACATCCCAATGCGTTCTTTCTAGATTAGCCATAAATCGACTAAGTACTCCCACTGCTTGGGAAATGTCTGGCCTTCTACAGACCATTGCATACATGAGACTACCTACTACACTAGCATAGGGTACACTGGTCATGTCCTCCATCTCAGTAGGATATTTTGGACAATCTTCAACAAATAGTTTCATTCCCTACAAGACTGGAACAACTAACTGCTTGCAATCATTTATGCAAAATCTCTCTAGAACAGTCCTTATATACTTACTTTAACTGAGCCAAATTTTTCTATTGTTCTTGTCCCTAGTTATCTCCATCCCCATAATATACCTTGCTGCACCAAGATCTTTCATTTCAAACTTAGCAGACAACCGAGACTTAAGATCAAAAATCATTAGCTTGATATTGCCTACGAAAAGCATATCATCAACATAGAGAGCAATAACTAATACCTAATCACTTTCAGCTTTATAATAAACACAGTGATCATATTTTGATCTCACAAAGCCTAAAAATAATACAAAAGTATCAATTTCTGGTACCACATTCTAGGTGACTTCTTTAACCTATACAGAGACTTCTTTAATTTGCATACCAATTTTTCTTTACCTTTCTCAACAAAGTGCTCAAGCTGGGACATATAGATTTCTCCTTCAAGATCGCCATAAAGAAATATTGTCTTCACATCCATCTGTTCTACCTCTAAGTCATATGTTGTTGCAAGTGACAAAAGAAATCTGATAGATGTCAACTTTGCTACAGGAGAAAATATTTCCCCATAATCAATTCCCTCGACCTGGGAATAACCTTTTGCAACTAGTCTTGCCTTGTACTTTTCTACACTGCCATCCAAACCAATCTGTTTCTTAAATACCCATTTGCAACCCATAGGTTTCCTGCCTTTAAGCAAGGGCACCAGACTCTAGGTTTCATTCTTTTCTAAAGATGCCATCTCTTCATTCATGGCTTCCAACCAAGAGTCTGAATCAGACATTTTAAATGCCTTCTTTATAGTCCTAGGCTCATCAATACTAGAAATCAAATCATAGGCACAAGTAGAATCAATCAATGAGAACCCATACCTATCTGATTGTTTTCTTTCTCGGGTTGACCTCCTCAATGGCTAGTGTTAAGGTTGTTCTTCTTCTTCCGAACTTTCAGAATTGCTCGAGCTCTCCTCAGTTTCAGGTACATTTTGAATTTCCAATTCCTCTTTCTCAGGTGTAGGAGGAATTAATGCTACATCCTTATTGTTTTATGATTTTGTCTCTAACTGCAGATCCAAAGTGGAAGGTTTCAACTCACGAAAGATTACACTTCTGTATAGAACCTTCTCCATATCAGGATTCCAAAGCTTGTATCCCTTTATGACAGCACTATAGCCAATAAAAATACATTTGACATCTTGTTCTCCAATTTAGATCTTTTCACATCCGACATATGCATATGCCTCATAGCCAAAGACTCGAATATGTCTAAGAGAGGGCTTCTTACCAGACCACGCTTCCAAGGGTTTTTTCTCAACAAGAGCAGAATTTGGAGAACAATTAATTAGGTAACATGGAGTAGATACGCCTTAGCCCAGAACTTCTCCTCCAAGCCGACTACTAAGCATACTCCGTGCTCTCTCCATCACTGTCCTATTGAACCTTTCTGCAACTCCATTTTCTGTAGTATAAGGTGTAGTCTTATGTCTTTTGATTCCATGGTCTTTACAATATCTTTCAAATTCATCAAAACAAAATTCACCGCCATTATTAGTCCTTAAGCATTTTATTTTTCTACGGTCGATTTTCAACAAGGTTCTTAAATTCCTTAAATCGACTGAATACTTCTGATTTACTTTTCAAAAAATAAACAAATGCTCTTCTTGAATAATCATCAATAAACGACACATAGTATCTTGATTTAGACAAAGAAGGAACATCCATTGGACCAAACACATCCGAATGAATATAATCAAGCAAACCAGAAGATTTATGAGGACTGGAATAAAATGAAACATGGTGTTGCTTTCCATATATATAGTGTTCACAGAATTCAAATTCAAAATTACAATTTTCAAGCCCCTCAACCTGGTTTTTATTCTTCAGGGTTTTTAAACCTTTTTCTCCTATGTGGCCTAACCTATGATGCCAAAACATAGTCTTCTTTGCTGAAAGTTTTACTTCTATAGAGTTTACATAATAGGGATATGTCCCTTTTTACCTCTATGAGCAGCTTTCAGTGACTTTATAGAGACATTGTTACATTGAACAGCTTGTGCATCCAGCTTGTACAAGGTACCAATCCAAGCACCTCTAGCCAGCACCATTGAACCTCTAGTCATCTTGCAGCCATTTCCAAAGAACGTGACTTGTACTCCAATATCATTCAGCATACTTACAGAAAGTAATTTTTGTGTCAGACCTGGTATATGCATTACATTATTGATTCCCTTCACTCTTCCATTAGGGAATTGTATTATGACTTTTCCACGGCCAACAATCTGCAAAGATGAATCACTTGTTAAGTACACCTTTCCACCATCGTATTCTTCATACTTTGTGAACCAGTCTCTGTAAGACGTCATGTGAAAAGATGCTCCAGAATCAATCAATCATACATCATCTGATGCCTGTGTAGCCAAGGCTACAATGAAGGTGTCACCATCACTATGAGAAGACTCATTGTCGGAAGATCCCTTCTTCTTCTTCTTCTCCTTTTTACAATCCTTTTGGACATGACCAGGTTGCCCACAGTTCCAGCACTTCACCTCAGACTTCTTACCAAGAGACTTTGATCTCCCTTCTGATTTCGATTTGGACTTCTTGTCCTTCTTCTTGCCTTTCTCCTTTGACCTTCCTCTAACAACAAGAGCCTCCTTTGCCATCTCAGAAAATTTCCTTCTCATTTCTTCTGATAGCAAACAACCAACAATATCTTCCATTTTGAAACTGGATGTTGTACTCCCAATAGCCATCACTAGATGATCCCATGAGTCTGGCAAAGAACATAATAGTAGCATACAATGATCCTCTTCTTCAGTCTTCATACCAATAGATGTCAATTGAGCAAGCAGCATGTTAAATGCATTCAAATGATCAGCCACAAACCCTCCTTCTTGCATTCTCAAAGAGTATAGTTTCTTCCTCAGGAATAATTTGTTCACCAAGAACTTCCCCTGATAAATAGACGCCAATCTTTTCCACAAGGAATATGTAGTCTTCTCTTCATGCACATTGAGAAGAACTGAGTCTACCAAACAGAGCCTTATCAGCCCCTTAGACTTCCTATCTGCAAGGTCCCAATCTTCTTGCTTCATGCCTGTAGATTTAGTTCCAGACACAACAATCCAAAGATCACAGTCAACAAGGAGATCCTCCATCTTGAGTTTCCATAACTCAAAATTACTGCCATTGAATTTCTCTATTTCAATCTTACCAAATGTACTAGCCATCTTAATCTATAATCAGAAAAGACAAAATCTACAAGACTCCCACTGAACAGAATTGACACAAAAAACCCAACGTACCCACAAGGATAACACAACTAGCCAGGCTCTAATACCACTTGTAAGGAAAATTAGATGCAAAAAACAATTCTCTTAATGTCAATACCTCAAGAAAGAATGCAAATACACTTTAAAATTTACAACTACAGTCCAATTAAGATGCACTATGAAACAGATAACAGAAACAAAGTATTTGACAATTACACATGATTACCAGATATACATGGGAAAACCCTTACGAGAGAAAAACCCACCACACCAAGAGAAATCACTTTGTATTACAGTAATGAAGATTACATACAAATTCCAGACTTATCTTTCTAGTGTCATTATATAGCAACCACCATGAACATTCTTTGAATAGAAACTATCAAGTTACAGCCTTTACAGATTAGAATACATTCACTAATCAACAACAATTTGTTGAATCAACCAACAAGCCAATCGATGATCTAACCGATCACAAACTACAATCTTTGAATATATCCATGGCATTCCCTATCTGTCGAACTTCCTCACAGAACCGTCGCAACCGATTGTCTTCCAACAGTTCGGATTCCGCTTCTCCTATTGGTCCACGAGACTCCACATAGGACAGTCAAATGGTCAACAAAATTCGCACTGTACTGGCATCTCGGTGAGACACCAATAGTGTCTCGCCAATGCCACATAGCCTTCATATCGATGTCGCCAAGAATCTCTGTTATCGCTAAGACATCCTATTGATCTTCATGTGTTACACCGAGTCACCAAACAGTCACCTAGACCTATCGCTTTCACCAGGAGATCATAGCGAGTCACCAAAGGTTATACTGAAGTCCCCAAACATACCGAGCACCAAGTAGAAGTCGGCAAGACTCACATCTTTCGCCGAGAGTACATACCGAGACATAAATACCGAGACATAAAGATTACCCTGAAGTGTTCATTCGTCACCAAGACATCACCCTTCGCTAAGACTTTACTCCGAGATCTCTAAGCTATTCCGAAGACTCTTCATCATTGGCAAGACTCACCAAAGTCGCTGGGACTTCTTACCGAACCACCATGTTACATCGATAACTCTTGAGTGTATCCCTGTCGGCAAGACTTTCAACTATCGCCAAGACCTCACATCAGAATCTTTAAGTTACACAGACAGCACCACTCGTCGCCAGGGGTCACTCCGATGAACGTTTGGATGTGTCTCCGTCGACGTGACCTTCTCTATTCGCTGAGACGTCTTCCCGAATCATTAGAGTTACCCCGAAGACCTCAAAGTAAACGCTATTGACGAGACTTTAACACTTCGCTGAGACTTCTTAGCAAGAACTCTTAGTTATCCCGAAGACCATGGTCGCCAAGAGTCTCCTTGATACACGATTGTATGGCCTTTCAACCAGAGGTCTCTCGAGCGCTAAGAGATCATAGCGAATACACTATGTCACAGCAATAGACCAAAGTGTAACCTTTCGGCAAGACAGAAGCTAGGTCACAGCGACCTATTCAAAACATAATGAATCAAACTGCTAGTTGGCCAGACAATGAAGATGTCACACCGACTTGGCTCTAATGGAGGTTTCAACTTGTATTATTTGAGGCATACATTTCCAATAGAAACCTTTCTTTGGCTGCAAGGAAAGGGTGGGTAGTATTGGAAATGTTGAGAGTAGCAGGCCTAATATTTGGAATCATCTTCATAATGGCTCTTGGCTCGTGTCTTTTATATCCAACACTCGTCCCATATGTGCCTAATTGGTGTTTGTCAACCCATGAGTTCCATTTAACAATTATCCCTTTTGTTGGCCACCATGGAAGTGTAACATTGAGCATAACCCAAATAGGCCAAACAACATTGTAATCAAGCCTCTAACCTTTGAAAAAAATTGTGGTCATCATCCAATGATCTTCCATCCATAGACCCATGGCAACTTTAGGGTCTCCTTCCTCAATGCCCTTGACCATCAAAAAATAATAGTGATCCCACAAGCAAAAATAACTATAAACCTAAATCAAAGAGTCCACATGCTCTACAATACCAGTTGTATCTCTTACTATATGGTCTTCCTTTGTATGCTTCACAAAGTTTTGCAATGTCATGGACAATAACAGATCTGAGACACCTTTGTACCTTTGGCTAGGACCATAGGTCAACTGAAATTATGTTCCTCCAAGGGTGTTCCATTCACAAGCAACTGCATCCATAGTGTGCCAAATCAAAGCAATTGCATCTATGGGGTATGCCATAGGTCCCCAAGGTAGGACAGCCTCAAGATGGGGTTGTAACACATTATGAGTAGGCCTCTCAAGTCCCCCATGAGCGATCCATAACCAACCCACTTCTGCATTGCCCCTAACCCCATCCATATATGAGGGTATAATACCAGTGGCTAACATATCAAGTGAGTACTTCGTCATACCATCCAAGTGTTCATTGTACGGTGATGCCAATTTCACATTCTTCAAACTATGCAGACAACTCGAGAATTCTAGAACATATTCCAAATTTGATTGCTCCACTTGCTTGGCCACTATACAAGGTTCATTCCTCATATGCCACATACTTTGAATCTTCTTAGCCTCTCTCATGGCATGTTGTACTAGCTTGGTCCTCTTGTGTCTTGGACACACAAATAAGACTTCATATTCCACATACTTTGAATCTTCTTTGCCTCTCTCATGGCATGTTGTACTAGCTTGGTCCTCTCATGTCTTGGACGAACAAAGAAGACCTCAAATTTGTCTCCCCAATGAGGGCTAGCAATAAAAGAAGATTTCTTACTTTCCATAATATCTTCATTCAAATTTGCATCCATGACGTGTGCCATAAGTCTCGAAAGTCAGGCAGCCTCATGCTTCACCAAAGAGTCACCCCTATAAGGGGATTGTATCTCAACACAAGCAATTTACTCAAGTTCTCCATGAAGGACCAAAGGCTTGACCAAATTTGAGCCACCAATGTCTCTACCTACACATGTATTCATCACATTGTTGACTGGTCCAAAAGGTGTTTGCTCAGCTATCCCATCCACATATGTGATTTGAGCCTTCAATGTGCTCTCTAAAAGAGGTAACTCATGATCCTCATGATGTAAACTATGCGTATGAACAAAATTTCCTGAATCATACATCTTTCAATGTTTACCCAAATCTGAATGTTCTCCTTCCTTGCTGTCCTCAAAAGGCTCATTCCTTGCATGCTCAACTTTAACACATTCTTCCCTAGTATGATTTGCAATATCAGAACCTTTGTGTCTTGGATCCACCATACAATCCTTGTATTTGACACTCGCATCTCAAATGCCCACATTGGGAGATTTCTCAACACCTTTCCCCTCATGTGTAATAGCTGCAATTTCATGGTTATGCACAGAAACATGATTGTTGTCATAAAACAGACTTATGTTATACCTCTTTGAAGTGTCTTCAAGGGGCTCAAACATGTCTTCATCCATGGCTACCTGCCCATCGTCAAGTGCTGGTCCAAGAGATGTCTTCAATGAAAAATCAAGTGTGTCATGTGTCACAATTTTTGTCCCCTGGTTGCAAGCTACATCTTCGTATGTATGGGCCTCCTTAATCTCCATGACTTCATCATAGGACTCTTCAAGTCCTTTCTCCATGTCTCCACTCTTTGCCATCATGATGTTGCATTGTCCCTCATTAGATGTGGTTGTCATAGAAGCCTGGAATTTTGTGTGTGAAGAAGAGTGTGCCATGCTCAACTCCTCACAAGGCTTCTCCTCATCTTCTTTTCTTCTCAAGGCATTGAAATATATCTCATCAAGTGCAAGGAGGTGATCTCTATCTGCAAGCAAATGCAGGAAGTTTGACTTAACTACCACTAAAATCTCTTGGAGTTTGTGCAAATCATCGAGAGATATACCTTCTTTGGATCCTCTAAGTTCACTTATGGTCTTCCAACACAAATTTTCCATCATCTTATGGATGTCATCAAAGTGAGTAAGGGCTGTCCTAATCTGACTATCATTCATCCTCAATTGCCTCTCTAATGTGCGTGACTTATGCAACATTTCTGATTTGTCTTAAACGTCTCCATCAAAAATCTGATCTGTCACTTTTGATTTATATTCACAACCCGGTTTCCCAAAATCAGCTACCTCAGTGACATCTTTTCCACAACTCTTGTTTCGAGGCTGAGTCGACATCAAATTCAATCGAAGCATTGTTAGCATAGTGGTAAGTAGAATCATTTTCTTCCCAAACAACCTCATCATCATCGTTCCCAATAGAGGAATCATCATCAAAAGAGTAGGGTGTCAACCAGCAAGTAGATTCATGATCCTCCTTAATTGTTGATCTAGAGGGTGTATGCACCATCATAGAGTTATTCCCCAACTCATCTTTGTCAAGGTTATTTTGTTCACTACCTGAACATTCTTGTATTACTTTCATGAGTATGAGCATTATCATTGTGCACGTTATCCAAAACACAATTGACATCTATGTCTCCACGTGGCTAGTCATAGGAGGGCATAACTTGGACCCCTTCAACCTGATCCCCTTCAGATCCTTGTGCATCTATGAGTTGATTGAGGACTTTTGATTCACCATTTCTCATCGTGGAGTAACCCTTATCATCCAATTTTTCCAAACCTTGTTGATTATCATCAAAAGGTTCAAAAGGTCTCACACCCTCTATTTCAAGGTAGGAAACCTCTTCCTTTTGTTGGACCTCACTTTCTTGCTTCCGCTCCATGGGTGGTTCTTCATGTCCTTGCTTTGTGTGATCTTGTGGTTCCGATTTGTCTCCCTGCTCTATGACTCGCCCCTCATTGGCCAATTTCGAATCTTCCTCCTTTTTCTTAATTTGTCTTATGTAATCATAAAGTCCCTTTTTGTGGGGGTAGGAGATCTCATGTGCACTCAAGTAGGAGTCAAAGGGAATACATGCCTTCCAATCATCTGGCAAACTCTGGTACTAGTCCAAGATTTTGGAGGCTTCCGATTTGTACTCTTCTATCTTTCTTCATGCATTACGCAACAGTTCTTCGAGAGGATCTATGTCCTCCACTTCAGGCAAGAATTTAGGCATGGTACATATCCAAGCCATGTTATCTGTATGCGATAAAATGAACCCGCAGGCTTGGAGGACACACCTGCTCTAATACTATTGAAATGAGCCAATCCCTACTTCCTATAGTAAACACAAGCACTGATAGAGATATCCCAATCATATTGATGTATAAAAGAACCTTTTATATAGAAAATAGGAAACACTACTACTCAGATCTGGAAACTAATCGCCAAACAAAAGATTGCTCAATTTATTTAGATCTCAATTTTCCACCACATACGTATGAAATGACGCCTAGCAGATATAGGTTTGCCTCAGCCCAGGCAGGAAGACAAAATAACATGCTTAGATATATCACAAATCCAGCTCAGTTATTTCCTCAGCACAAGTATACTGCAGGCTTGAATAGCATTGAGATTACAATAATAAGATAAATACCCGCAATCTGATTTTAAGCAAAGCACATATTGCTCTGCTCGGGCGTAAGGTGTTGGGCTTGCTATCAAAGGCTTCCAAGGCTTAGCTCACTCTAAAGTTGTGCGCTGTCATGCACTAGCATTCCCATTACAATCTTTTGAAATGCTCGAACAGAAGGTACTGGGTAATTGACAATGCTCATTGTGATGCGCTTTGAATCCTCAACAAAGGTGACATCTCCCGCACTCTACAATGGTTCCCACGCGATGATAACTGTCCCAGGCGCGGATGGCAAGAGCCAGAGGCTACACAGCCATCGGCAATGGAGTATGAGCTTAAGCGACGATCCTCCCGTCAAAATGATCGACCAACAATTTGCCTCTGTCAAAGCTTAAATTACCTACGATTAAGAGAGTGGAATTGGAAAATTAGAATAATGGCGAACTGTATGGAACAACAGAAACAAGAACACTCCGGGTAGAGACTACGTCCTACCAGAACAAGCACGCTACGCGGCCAGAATTCTTGTCTCCATTCGATGATCAAGAATGAGTAAAGACCTCCAATAAATAGAACTCAGACGCCAGCTAGGAAGAGTCGGCCACAGAAAGAAAAATTCAAATATTAAATATTGGCGCCAACCACAAGGGGAGTCGGCCTGAACTCGATCTTTTAAATTTATAATATTATAATATTACCATAAATCGCCTACCAAAGGAGGTCAGCCAGAAGCATATAAATTTGCACATTTTATTAATTTATTGTAGTGTTAAAAAACACTATTTTCCCTCTAGAATTCAAATTAGGGTTGGGGCCAAAAGGGACATGACATTTTTCTTAACAAGCTAGATAGAAAACGTCAGATTTTGGATTCCTTGTGACCATAACTATACTGATGTAGCCATGCAGATTGAGTTGCCTCAAAACGTGAATACTAATGTTGGTCCTCTCTTGGCACTCGGTAGAAATTTGGATCAAAACAGAGGATGGTGATTATCTATAAGGTTTTAACTTTTATCATTATAAGACTTCATTCTGATTGCCATTTCTCCAATTTTCACCATGTTCCAAAGTCCACAGCATCCCTAGGATGCTATAATTTTTCCCTATCAATCAATCATTGTGTCCATAGTCACCAAACCTGGACTCAGCAAGAGTAAGAGTCAAAGTTGTCTTGGCACTACAAGTCTTAGCACCAAAACAAGAAAAGGAGCTCAACAAGTTCAAAAAAATGCATAAAGTATTTGAATGTTCAATATTTATAAAAATAATTGCACATTTTTCATTTAGTGAGAAATTAGCTTCATAGTTAACAAATAGACATAAATTAGTGCTAAATTAAGCACTAAATAGCCAAGTACACTTTGATGGGACGGACTCATACTTTTTAATATTACAAGGTCTAAAATTTGTGTACAAGAATACAAGAATCTTATGATATGATACTTTGGGCATGGAATAACTCAAAAAATCAAACAACGACAAACCATTGCTCTCATGATTGATGGTTTTAATTTTGATTGTTGGTCCACTTTTTGAATCTCTTTTTTCCTTTGGCCCTGCATCCGGCCAAGTCCTGTTCTCAGCATTAAATATCGAATATTGGCTTCCTTCTCTTGATGATTCAATCATCCAATTTAATGGCCTGCACATCTATTCTTCTAGCTAATTGTGGATTCAAAAGTTATAGTGCACTAACATTTAGTTATCCATCTCCTTTCCTACTAATCTATCGCCTCAGTTGAGACATTGAGTATGTGCTTTCACACATGCCAAATATGCTCATGCCCCGAACAACTGCATGCTCAATGATGTGAAGCTAATTGTTAGAAAGTTGAAAAAGATTAGGATCTACAGAGAGATCTGGCTATAGAAGCTTCTTTTACTGAATTGCTGATAGGAATCCAAAGAAGTCCTCCAACCTCTTGCAAATATAAAGCCATGGTTGTATTTCCTCTTGGATGACTTTATTAGGAAACATCTTAACTATAAGCATATTTATGGTGCTTCCATAACTTTGTGCAGTAAAGTTCCTCTTGCAAAATAAATCTGGTTTGATGTAGATCCTCACTCCCTAAAGAGTTGTGTGAACTTATACTACCAACTACCATATGCAAGTGAGAAGGAAGGGGTAAAAAGTCCATGCACCTTGAAAGTCCAATGAATTCCTATTCTTGCGACTTATCTTCCTCCTTCCATGTTTATTTCGTGCTGGAGATTCTCCAGATTGTGCCAGTTGAGTCTTGAAAAGACTAATACACTGGGGAATGGGGGGCCAAGAGATAGGATTTTTCCAGACTTTTGAGTCTTTGGCAAGTTAGTAGTATGTCTTGAAGATTGTGCAAACTTGACTTGTTTGGGCTCTGCTTGTGAGTTGTGTTGATTTAGATAAAGCATTTTTAGATTCATGGTATAATAGTCATTAAGGGGTATCTTAATGGCTTTGAGATTCATCACTTAACAAACATTTTTTCTTGAATTAAGCTAGAATATCAAATAGAAAGATAATTCTTGTCCATCTTCTTGGGAACTTTGTTGTCAAGGGTCTTAAGCAAATTTGAGTTGGTTGTTTGCCAATATTAATCCTATGGGATATTCTTAATAACTAAGTAGCCGAATCATTGGGTTTCCGCCATTGTACCCGATTCTGAATTGTTTTGAAATTGGAATTGGGTTCGAATTGCTGTGGGTACCATCTAGAATCAGAATTTGTGCCCTTAAAACGATTCCATCAAAAGCTCGTCGATTCCAGACGTTTCAAAGCATGGCATGGAGTTTTTGGACCTATTCCAAACAGATTCTACACGATTTACCTTGCAATATAAAATAAATCCTAAAATCCTTCGTCGTCTTGTTTCATTTCGCTAAGCCGCTGCATTATTTCTGCCTGGGTGTGGAGAGTTGTTGTTGAGCGTACGTTCACAGAACTTTATCTATATTTGATTTTTTTAGGTTATATGATATTATTAATATGATAGATTATAATAATATCATAAAATCAACTAATAGTATTAGATTATTAATAATATATATTACAATTAGATTAGATTGTATTAGAAATTTAAAATTATTAATAATATATATTATTAATAATATAGATTATAGAATAATAGATTTATAGTATTAGAGTCTTACGCTATATTAATATATAATATTATTGTTAATATTATTAATAGTATATAGATTATAATTTGTATAAATAATAATATTATAGATTCTAATAATAATAGATATTATTTATTATTATATTATAGATTTATCATAATAATAACATTATATTATAGATTGTATAATAAATTAATAATAATATATTATTAGTATTATAATATAAATTATAGAATATTCAATATATGTTAAATTTTAAATATAATAAATATATATATATTTGAATATTTTATTATATTTTGTACGTACCCGATTCCGCACCCAACCCCCCAAAAAATTTGCCGTTCCGACGTACGTACCCACGCCCGTAGCTGTACCGCAACTTAGCTTAATAACTATGTGTTTTAATGTTTCATTTAAATTGTCTCGAATTCATCTAGAATAACCATTAGATAAGAGTCATGCTTTTGTTGTTACCTTTCCAACCATATCTCCATTTATGAGAAAGGTGTTATTGGTTGTGTTATTGCAATATTTTTTATTTATTTTTAAAAAAATACCTAGTTTTTGTTTAGCAAATGTCTATGATTTCTGATCTGGTTGTGGTTGGTTTATTGTCAATTAAAGCACTGTTGCTATTACAGGGACTTCAAATGGACATTTCACTAGCTGAGTTCTTGCTAAATGTGCATGGAGCTTCCGGAGGGATTCTCTCGCTTGGGATAGTTGGAGTGTTTATTTTACTGCCTCTTATGACTGCAGTCATATATCTTTCTCGGTCATCAAAATATACCGGCAACAATGTAATGCACGAGACACTTTTGAGCTATTATTACTTCATGAAGCCTTCTCTTGCCCCAGCTTTAATTTCTGTCGGTAGCTGTTGCAAAACTGCCCTGCCAGCACTAGGCAGGAACTACACTGCACTGTAGCTCTTGTTTTTATAATTGAGAGGTATAGCTACTATAGCGGTATGGGAAGTGGATGATCACAAATGCGGCATTTTGATGAATCTTGGATTCCACCAATGACCATTTTTTATTTGAATTGCAAAGTGGACACTCGATCCTACAGATCAATTTTAATCGGAGAATCCTTCTGTCAGAGAAGATCAATGATAGCTACCCATTCGAACATAAAATTGTGGGACCTCATTTCCAATCCCTGAAGGTACGAACGGAAAATCTCATAAGTGCCTTTTGATGATCCTTTGATTTGGCAGGCCCTACCTCTCTGCATGTTCTCCACAAACTAAACTATTACTAATGTTGGACGCATCTCTTCCTACACGTGCGACATTAGCTAATATAAAATGAATATACATTGCCAACGTCGGTAATATTACTAAGCCTATCCGGGCATGAAAAGTTGAGAACCATGTTGCAAGCATGAAACTGTACTTTCCTTATAGCACCGTGTAAATGGGATGATCAATACGGTAGTTAATCAACATAATATTAGATAGTTGAGTCATTGCTTCAAATGAAATTCATTAATACAAAACCTAGTCTTTTTTTATTGAATAAAGCGGAAACAAAAAAAATAGATTACAAGATCAATGTCACATCAACGTACATAACAGCTGCAGAAGAGACAGCCAAAGCAGATAAACTAGAAAGGAGCAAACAGAAAGAACCTCAAAACAATAGTCGACAAGAATTTTTGTGGCACTTAAACACAAGAACCAGAAAATAGCAGTTACAAACACTTCAATACACAGAAACAAACTGCACAAGAAGGCAGCATGTACAAACTTATATCCAAAAATTAAAATAAATGTATAATATATTTCGCATTTCAGCTCTTTGCTTTAAATTTCAAAGTTTCTGGATTGACAGTGTTTGTGTTTATTTAATCAGTATTTTGGCTCCTACAATCGGCATGGCCCGTCATTAGGAAGTGATTGCATTTCCTGACAAATGGTCATGATAATTTTCAGGACCTTTTGGGTGCTAGACTCTTTACGACCCAATATCAGAAAATAATTTTCGAAGAACATATCAGGAAATGAAACCACTTTATAGTGATGAATCATTAAGAATGAAGGCCCTTTACAGGAAATGCAATGTCAGAGTTTATTAAGGACCAAAAGGTGCACAAATGCTCATAGCCAGACGAAACAAAAGTTTTCTGAGGATGGATCATGAAGAACTTTAGGACCTTTAGAGAGCTACACTCTTAGTGACCATTCGTCACAAAATGTAACATTCTCCATTGCCATAGTCACAAAGTGCAACAATTTCCTGATCAGAAAAAAGGATTTAGAACCCAAAAGGTCCTAAGTTTCTGCACCATCCATCACAAGGAAATGCAACCATTTCCAGATATTAGGTCATGCAAAATAAAGCACCCAAAACATCGAACTAGCAGATAATCTCGTACAGTTGTAATCAATCCAGAGAACTTTGAAAATAGATCATATTTACAACACATATTTCAGAATACTCATAACTTATTCTAAATAGCAGAAAAAAATAAAGTAAAATACAGTGCAAGGATGAATACCTCCATAACAGATTTTGCCATCCATTGATGAAACTTGTCTGCAGTAACAGCGACAGCAATTTGCTTGTGACACCTACGCCGTCTACAAAGATGGAAACAGTACCCGATAACTTATTCTCTTGTAGCGGCTTTCTTGGCTCAGATGTCATGGCTTCTTTAACCAATCTGGCTTTTGCTAAACCATTTATTTGTGGAATCATTGAGAGATTCACAGATTTTTACTGGCTCCCTTGGCTTAGATGTCGTGGCTTCTTTAACTAATCTTGCTCTGGTTAATATTACCACTACTGCCCTGGTCGCGTTGTCCTAGGCCCTCGCGAATTTTTTTTCACGGGTCTCTCCAAGGTTTTTTCAGTCACCCAGACAAGATCTTGAGAGCTGCAAGGCCGCTGTTGACAGAGGCGAAAAGACTGAGGTTGGCAAAGATCTAGTAGTGGTCCGTGTATGATTGTACAGATTAAAGTCTCACACGAGTGATGTGAGTGTAACTTGTCAGTCTCTTGTTTGGCGGTTGGTGTTTCTTTGGATTCGGTACCATTTTAAAAAGACGGATATCCTCCTCTTGAACGCTGTCTAGACATCTTTCTTGATACCACGGTTATCGTTTTGTCACATTGACATTTTATGGAGAGCAGAAAAGTGCACACTTTTCTTCTCTTTTTCTTTTTTGAAAAGGCAATATACTTAACCTCTTCATATTTCACATTTGTTCATATAGGCCTATAGCCTTCACACGATCGCTTTCAAATAATGACTTGCATAAATTCGCCCACACATTATTTTCGCACACCTATTCCACACTCTCACATTCTACATTCGGTTGCTCATTTGTATGTGGTGTCTTCCTCCATTCTATTTTATGATTCATTATTTACTTACAAATAGGCATATTCATTCTCTCCAATAATTTGTTCACATATAAGACTATGAGCATGTTTTCATGCTCCCCCGCCCCCCCTCTTTCATATATTGATTTGAAATATTTAAACATAGATGTGTATAGACCATAGATATATAGATGTAGTAGCATTTATTCATATGTGCACATTTTTGTTCATTTATCCAACTACACATATTAATTTATGTTTATAGATATACACTTCTTTTAATTGGTAAATAAACTTGTCACTTGTTCTTCTTGCATACATACTCTTTCATATATACTTCTATATATATTTCTCACACACCAATATTCTACATCCTATTACATATACACATTTTCCTACTCATTTTCATATACATCCATATTTTCATATAAGCATCCATTGCATATTCATTTTTGTATATATCTATATATATTTTTATGAATTTATTCATAAATGCCCCCACATATAGTTTAATCTTTACAGTTGCTCACATACCCTTTTATTCATATTCCCAACCATATATGTATATTTTTATGTATACAAACATGCATTCTCATTTTTGTACTTTACATATACATGTTAGGAAAATGAAGATGTCTCAACCTTTGATTTTTCTATAGCATTGATTTTTTAATTGTTGTTAATATTCTCACGTTGTCTTTTGAGTTATAACTTGCAGTTTCTTTTTTTGATGAGGAGTCAAGTTGGAAAGTTGATTTTACAAGTGGAGTTGTGCATGAAGACATTTTCTATTTTCATGTTGAGTTTTGACAGTTGATTTAGAAATGTCTAATTTGTGCATTGTAAGCTCTATAAATATAAGACTTTACTTGAGGAGTTATGAGAGAAGAGACTGAATTCACAGGGGTTATATTGTCATATTTTCTCTAGATGGAACAAGATGTAAATCTCCATATAAAGGTTTAAAGCATGCAATTGTATTGTAACTATGTATTTTTGTTGTTGAATAATACAACGGATCTATGCTTTTGAAGTGTAGGGTTTTTTACCTGAAAGGGTTTTTCCCAACATAACTTTTTGTGTTCATGTTTTCTACTTTATCTTTCATATTTAATGATTTTGTTTATTCAATCTGTTTAATGCATGTTGTTGAAACTGGTTGATCTTGCATGATCTAAAATTGCTTGAACCTTCCTCTAAGGATTAATGGTGGAACATAAACTATGTTTGATTCCGCTTAATGACATAGTAGTACGTGTTTTTTGAGGTTCTCTAAAGAAACAAAGTTTACCAAAGGCACCTACTGATTTTAGATGTTCATTCTGGGATGAATCAATTTCCCTTTAATTGGTATTAGAGCTTTCTTCTGAGATTTGTTTTTTGCTTGCATGTGTAGGTTTGTGACTTGCATGTACTTGCATGTGTGTTGCATGTACTTGCATGAACTCACATGTGGCTTACATGTGCTTGCATGTTGATGCATGTAAGAATTCCTAGTGTTTCTGGTTCTAGGTATTCCTTCTAGGAAGATTTCTTAGCTTGGCAAGCTTGAGCAAATCTGAAGGAATCGGTTGATGATTGAACCTTTGGTGAGTGAAAATTTTTGCTTTTTCATTTTAGTTTTAGGAGACAACACATAGCTTGAAGGATGGTGAAGAGGAGAAAATGGAGTTGGTCATATTGAAATGATGTGATCGGAAGCTCCTAGTTGACAAGGGAATAATCTTTATGCATGGGGTGGGATTTTTTGCTTTGTGGTTGTGTTGCAACAGAGCTTTCATATTGGGTGTCTATGTGAGAGGCTCCATGGTGATATGGAGAAGGTTGGGTTGTTTTTCAGCTATGGAGTAATATGCTTATGCTAGGTGTTTTTTCTTGGTATTAGAAGACATTGTTTTTTGTTACCTCAATTGCATATAGGCTATGGATTTGATCATTGGATAATTTGTCATAACCCGATTTTATTTCATATTATTATACTATGGTAAATTGAATTATTGAAGACATTCAATATATATTAAATGGAAAATTTGGATTTTTTAAAAATTGAATGAACTTAGAAGTTGACTGATGTTGACTTTGTGAACTTCTAGAAATTATCTTATATGTTATCAAGAATTGAACATTACTGATAAATTTTCAAGTGCAAGTGTGTGCAATTGCAGGGGTGATAGGTTGAAGGATGAGAACACGATTGAAGTAGGATTGTTTAGCTGGATCAAACGGTAAGCCAGTTGGAATCTGGGTGCACACACCATAAATGGCATGATGACTTGCATTTGAACTATTTTGCATATATAGAAGAATGTAAATTTCATGACTTGAATTGTTTCAGTGATTGAAAATGAATGGATTGTAGATTAAATTGTCTACTCAAACTCTATGTTTTGAAGAAAATGAAAGAAATTACTGAAAAGAATGATGAAAAAGGATAAGAGATTTCATTATGTGAAAGTTAAGTGAAAAGAAATCCTTTTAGTTTATATATATAGATGCTCAAGATGTAATTAAAGTTCCTTAATTTAAAAGATGGCATATGGAACTTATAAGCTCTCCCAAAGAAACAATTTATACAAGAATGTTAATATATATATATATTCATATTCTCATCAAAATTTAAATCGATAACCAATAATATTATAATATCGGACTATTGAAATCAAATAAGGTCATGAAGGACATGGTCTACACAAGATTTAATGGCAATATTCAAATAAGTAGTGGTCGAAGACATGACAATAATGCCATCGCCAATAGCATGCAAAAGAATAATGTTGTTTCTATTTTTGAATTCACAACACGGTGGGTGAAAAAGCACAACAAAGAAAGTTGTTGGTTCAAAGGAAAAAGAAGAGAAGAACTTATAGGTGAGGGAAAAATCTGAGGTAAACTCACACAAAGCTTGATTTATCAGGTAAATCGATTACTTTAGAAAGAAAACCCTTTTTTTTATCATTTTTCCTCATCATTTGAATGGTATTCTTTCATTTTCTTGATTGCATCATTTAAACTGTAAATGTGTTTTCTTGTTGAATAACCATGGCCTTGAGTTGAGTATTGTGGGCGTCGATCATTGTTTTAGGTTGCCCAACCTACGACCAATATTGTATGAGTTTCATTTAGAAGCCTTGTGGCTAGCTCTTAGAGATAGGCTGACCCTCAGAGTTACTAAAATGTGACTATTTCTTTTAAGTTCGCACTTTTGTGCTATCCATTCGATGGTTGTTCAAAATCTATATTCTGAATCATTGTATTTTTATGATGATTAGAGATTATTATGGATTGACTATCAATCCCATGAAAAGGGTATCAACCCTGTGTCTAGTTTTTATATGTATTGTATTCTCCTTATTAGATGTGCCAATAATAAGTAGCTAAACAAATGTTCAAGATTGTATTGTATGTACTATAATTTTTCCATATTCCAATGGGAAAGGTGGTGAAATCCTTGTTTAAATTCAATAAACCCAAGTAGTGTTCAATCGAGCTAAGATCAAAGGGTTGTTCCCTTGTAACCATGAATCATGCATGTCGATTATGAGTGGTGAAACCAACATGTCTTTAAAGTCAAATTTGTTCATGTTTTTGTTGCCAAGAAAGAAATGCACCAAACCATTATGAATGGTCAAATTCAAAGTGACCTGTGAATGGTTGTCGAAACTTGGAAAAGCATGAGTTATGCTAAAATCCAAAACTTCTATGTTTTTCTATTGACTGAAATACTTGTTTAAGTTTTACCTTGACAAGCATGTTGAACTTAGATTCTTATATTATTAAGTTGCACAATAAATTTCAAAAATGAAAGTTGTTCAAGATATGAATGTTAGACATTATATTTTATGTATGAAACTAGGCTATTTTATTTGTTAGAGAAATCTCTTAGCTTGCTTGGAAATTGAAAAATGAGAAGTTGTAGATAATATTGTTATCAAAATAGCATTATATATTTTTAGTTCATTGTGGAAAAAACTATTCTATTTTAAAACAGGGAACAATTAAATGTAATGTTGTCATTTAGCTTCTAAACAACTTGGAACAACAATAAGTAATTGCAAATAGTGAGTGTTTTTTTGGAAAATGACATTTTTTGTCATTAAGTGTAACTATTTAGTCTTAAACAGTATTGTAATGATGTAAACGATGAATAATCTTTTGTAAACAATATTGTTTTGTTGTTAAGTTGTCTTTGTAGCTGAAAATAGCCTCGCTCATTAAACTATTTAGTTGAAACAACTTTAAAATTTTGTAAACAATGAATGTTCATATGTAAATAACTTGTCTTATAACTATTTAGTAGGAAACAGTACTTGTTCTATTTAAACAATGAATGTTCATATGTAAACAACTTGTTTTATATTTGTTTAGTAGGAAACAATACTTTTTCTATTTAAACAATTGATGAATGTTCATATGCAAACCACTTGTTTATAACTGTTTAGTAGGAAAGAGTACTTATTCTATTTAAACAATGAATGCCCATATGTAAACAACTTGTCTTATAATTATTTAGTAGGGAACAATACTTGTTTTGTTTAAATGATAGATGTTCACATTTAAACAACAATGTTAAAGTATCATAGTTGTGAGAATGCAATAATAGTATGTGTGAAACTATTAACATAGACTTGTTTTATTCTTATTTTTTGACAAAAGAAATTCCCAATGGAACATTATTATTATTTAATGATTGCAATCGAAATTAATGATTATTTCAAAATATATGCACAAATCTTAAACTTAAGTAGGCACATATATGTGTATGCACATAGACTTCATCTATGTACATACACATGTACTTGTGACATACCTTTTTTTGTTCTTAGTTCATTGTTAAATAAAAATGCTTATGAGGAAAAGTATATAATAGTCATACGAATGATATGGTTGATTGTTGAATTACTCTATTGAATCATAAATCTAATTTATGTTTAGACAATAAATTAGTAATCTTATTCTTCTTTTGAAGACATATGTGAAAGAATATTCTAATTCTTGAATGGAATAGCGATACCTTAGTTGACTAGAGCACCTCAGGGTAGATGCAGTTAGAGGGTTGAGAGCTATTATGAGATGTATAGTAAAAAATTACCTTTCGGGATGGGTGCCAAAATGGAGTTCTAAGAGTATAGGTTTGTTTTACCATAACCTATTGTTTGTTGTTGTTGCAACACATTTATTATGCTTGGCCAAGCAATACAATTCATTTTGTATGTATGAACTCTATGATTTCACTCTTTTCCATTCCTAGCATAGATCTTGCATTTTCTTTTCTAAATTGTAGATAGAAATTGCATATTGATGTATGGGCATGCACCAGATTCCACCTTGTATATTATTCTCTTGCTAAACTTTCCATGCAGGGTCGAGCATTCTTCAAGTCAAAAGAATATCAGGGAATCGTAAGCTTCGTGGTTGGGTGGTAAAGTGCTTCAAGCATGTTCTCATCCACCAGTGGAGGTGAGCGTTAAATAAAAACCTTAGTTGTTCACAAGATTATTTAATCTAAGATGTAACTTGATGTAATACATTCATGTATTTGATGTAAAGTGTACATTGTAATGACTTTGTGGCCTTAGGAGCCAAGTCAAACTTGCTTTTGTAATCTCACTTTTGAAGTGAATATATGGATCATTGACTCATTTTAAATGGACATATGTAGCTATGATTGACTTTAGCCACTAGTTATGTCTTTTTAATTTGGAATATATTTATGTATCAAATACAATAATATTAATTAAGTAATAATTTAGGATGGGTTATTAGATTTGATATCAGAGCTTAGGGTTCAACTCTAGGTCTTTGAGTCTACCATATTTGACTAGGGGTAGTTGACCCTTGACCCAAATTTGGTTGTTCTGAGAATTGATCAAACCTAGATTGAATGTAAGAATGGGAAGGTCAAATGCAGGATTGAAGGAAAGGGAGAATTGTTAGAACCTCATGTAAGAATGACGTAAAGGAAGGAAACATCAAGATGGAGATTCAATTAGAGATTCCTGATGAAGAAACTCTAGCTCAAGCTCTTACACAACTCAAGCTAGAGAGAGGCTTGAAGATTGAGGAGAAGCAAACACCTAAGATCAAAAAGCTTTTTACAATCTAGGAATGGCCTCTAGGGTTTGGACCTAATTCACCCTTGTTGACTAAAGAGGAAAAGGAGAGCCTCTATGCTAAACCATCCTCTTCTATAAAGTTTGATGTAAAATTAGATGAGGACCCAGAGGAATGTCCTCTTTTTGACACCAAGAAATTGAAATGATGTAACAAGAAGCCTATTGTAAATAAGGGTTTATTGGCTCACCCTAAATATAAATAAAATCAAATAATATTTTTTGGTGTGTTCAAAGAAGGAATCTAAAATGTGTGTATTATGAATGGATGTGTATGTCTTCTAGCATGAGGGATGTATGCATATGAAAAATTATGTGATGTAGCATAAGAACGTTTATTCATTGAACCTTGCATTGAGATGCAATAAGTGTGAATGTCTTGCAGGATAAGTGTGAGACATCATGGTGACCACCAGGCAAGACGAGAGTGGTAGTGGTTCCAATAACATACCTAACAAGAGGTTGGAACAAATTATAAAGCTTCTGAATGTGTAATAATCTTGCACAGATCATATAAAGCAAGAAGTCTAAGTGGCATGCGAGGACTAAGACCATAGGAATGTAGAAGGAAATCAAGGAGACGGTGGTCTAGGGGCAGGTCCATGAGGACAAATTGAGGAAGAGCTTAGGAAAGACCTCAAAAGAGTAGCACCACCCAAGTTCAATGGTAAGGCTATCAAAGTAGGAACCGAGGCTTGGATTATAGAGATGGAAAAATACTTTGAGCTTCGTAACCTTTTTTAATAGACTAAGCTGGCATGGGCTACATATAAGCTCTCAGGTGAAGTAGCGACTTGGTGGGATAATGAGAAGTTAGAGTAGAATCTTCAGCCTATTGAGATCACTTAGGAACTCTTCCTCCAAGCTTTCAGGAAGAGATGGTTACCACAACTTTTCTTGACAAGAAAGTGACAAAAATTCAGAACCTAACCCAAGGAAATATAGTTGTGATTCAATATTGGGAAAAGTTTACCAACCTATTGAAGTATGTTCCCCCATATCAAGTAGATGAATGGTTTCATATTTGAAAATTTATAATGGGACTTAAACCTCACATAAGAGCTGAAGTGGATATGCATGAACCTCAAACCATGAATGAAGTCTTCCAAAAAGCCACCAAACAAGAACAAAAACTGCAACAACTATCCAATCTTTGCAACGACTCAAATTCTAAGTCATAGTATGGGAAAAAGAAATTTCATAAGGGATACAAGAGCCATCGGATCTGAAACCTCAAGAGGGGAAGTGACTCACAAGAGAAGGGTGAAGATGGTAATGGTGGAAAGAACAAGAAAGGAAATAAAGGTAAGGGTAAAGATTACCATAAGTATAAGGGATTTAGAGGCAACAAGCCAGGAGATCATAAAGGGCCTCAAGATGGATGTTAAACTTGTGGAGACGATCATTATGCCTCAAAGTATCCTCTTTGGTTGAAGTTGCAAAAGGAAGGAAGCTATCAACAGACTCAACATCACCAGATCCATGCTACAGTGGATAATAGAAAAGTAGAGTATCAAGCTTCACCAATTCAGCTGACGAGTAAGCTCTATGGCCAATCTATCTCTATCTTAATTGATATTGGAGCTATTGGCTGTTTTATAGATCCTAGAATAATATCCAAGATACCCATTAGACCTGGATACATGGCAAACTCATGGATAGTCCAATATGGTAATCGACCAGAGTGGAGGGCAGATATATGTCTCTATTATAGTGAGTTAGATCTTCCAACCTTTCAAACTTAGGTCAACTTGTATGTGGCACCTTTAGGCTCATATGATGTAATTTTAGAAATAAATTGGTTAACTGAGCATAACGCTATAGTGAAATGTGAGGATAAGGTGGTCAACTATCTAAATGATTATGGAAACCTAGTTGAGGTTTGTGGGATGTAGGGACCCTTAGAGCTTAGATAGATTTATGTGATGCATCTCAAGAAGGATCGTTGAAAGGGGTGTGTAATTTATGTGATGCATGCCAGTAATCCTGATAACAAGGAACCATATTTAGATGACTATCATATTCTTAAGGAGTTCTAGGATATATTCCTTGATGTATTTACAGAGTTGCCTTAGAAGTAGGAATTCAATTTTTCTATTGACTTGGTTCCAGGAGTTGAGCCTCAATCTAAGGCACCTTTTCGAATGATCACCAAAGAACTCTATGAGTTGAAGGCCCAGTTAATGGAATTTCTAGATAAGGGACTTAAGACCTAGTGTGTCTCCTTGGGGAGCTCAGATATCTTTTTGAAAAGAAGGATGGAACTTTGCATTTATGTATAGATTATCATATGTTGAACAAGGTGACCATCAAGAACTAATATCCACTCCTGAGGATTGATGAGTTTTTTGACCAAATGAAAGAAGTGACAATGTTCTCCAAAATTGATCTCAAGTTAGGGTACCATCAATTGAAAATTAAGGAAGAAGACATTCCAAAAATTGCATTTAGAACTTGATATGGACATTATGAGTTCACAGTGGTACCTTTTGGTTTGACTAATGCATTAGCAACCTTTATGAACCTCATGAACAGTGTGTTCAGAGATTGCTTGGATGACTTTGTTCCTATTTTTATTGACAACATTCTAGTCTACTCAAAGACTATCAAAGAGTGTGATAGACATTTGAGGATAGTTTTTTAGTGATCGAGAGAAAGGAAACTCTTTGGGAAGTTGTCCAAGTGTTCATTCTTTCAAGAAAAAGTGCACTATTTAGGCAATATCATTTCAGCTGATGGAATCTCCATAATCCCTGAAAAGATCAAGGAAATCTTGGAATGGCTAGTGCCTCAAAATGTGTCAGAAGTTTGTAGCTTCTTGGGCCTTGTGGGATACTATAGAAAGTTTTTGTAAGGGTTCTTCCATATTGCATCTCCTATTACCTCACTCCAAAGGAAGGGAATGTGGTTTGAATGAATTGAGAAAAGCGAGTAGGCATTCCAACTCCTAAAAGAGAGGCTCATGATAGCACTAGTGCTAACCATCCCTGATCCTAATGGGAGATTCACAATAATCACAAATGCATCAAGAGAGGGATTGGGGGCCTTGTATCAATGCAAGATGGACAAGTGGTGACATATGAATCAAGGAAGCTCAAGCAACATGAAGTGCACTACATGCCTCATGATTTAGAATTAGCGACCATAGTTCATTCCTTACAAATGTGGAGGCATTATCTTTTGGGAAATCCATTTGAACTCAAGAAAAACTACTCAGGATTGAGATACATATTTACCCAGCCAAACCTTAATATGCAGTAGAGAAGGTGGTTGGAATTCCTTAGCGAGTATGACTTTGGAATTGAATATATAAAGGGAAAAGAGAACATAGTGGTTAATGCTCTTAGTAGACGAAGACATATATGGAAGCCATGATCTCAACAAGGTCTAACTTGAGACAACAGGTGATTCAGAATCTGCAAGGGAATGAGCACTATGAGAGAGTGAAGAGTGCCCTAGTAGTAAATCCTTTAGATCATCGGTTCAATGGGTATGAGATTGAACTGGATGGTGTTTTGAGATATCAGAGAAGGATGTGTATTCCTGACTCTGGAGAACTAGGAAAGTTAGTTTTAGAAGAAGTTTTCAATGAACCTTATTCAAGAAACCCTAGAGTATCCAAGATGATCATAGAGTTGAAGACTCTGTAGTTTTGGCCTAAACACAAGAAGGATGTAGTGGAGTACATAGCCAGATGCTTGGAGTGCCAGCGATTCAAGGCTTAGCATGCACATATAGTCAAGTTATTATATCCTCATGACATACCTGAGTATAAATGGTAGGTGATTGGTATGGATTTTGTATAAGGGTTGTCATTGAGCAAGAACAAGCATGATGTTATCCTAGTCATGATTGATAAGTTGACTAAAGTTGCACACTTTATTCCAGGAAACCTTAAGAATGGATCATTAACCTTGGCTAATAATTTTTTCCAAGAGATATTTTGCTTGCATGGAGTGCCAGAGACTATCATTTCTAATAGGGACACATGGATGACCTCAAGGTTTTTGATGACCCTGAATGCTACATGGGGAACCAAACTGAATTTCAGCCCAGTTTATCATCCTCAGACTTATAGGTAGACAAAGAGGGTGAATCAGGTAGTTGAAGACCTCCTCTGAATGTATTGTATTGACCAACAGTATAGGCGGGAAGAATATTTTCTTTTGGTAGAGTTTTCTTGCAGCAAATCATATCATACATCCTTAGGCATGGCACCATTTGAAGCTTGTATGGGCGGAAGTTTCATACCCCCATCAGTTGGGATAAACTGGAGGACATGATCATAGTAGTACCTAAAATGCTTAAGGAAATGGAAGAACAGATGAGGGTCATGAAGAGTAGATTGAAAGAGGCAGAAAACTGACAAAAGAGTTATGCTGATAAGAATTGAACTCTTAGATAGTTTACAGTAGGGGATAAAGTTTTCTTGAGAGTTAAACCTCATAAAAGTTATATTGCTTTTGGAAAGTCTTCCAAGTTGGCCCTAGGATATGTGGGACCATTTGAAGTCTTGGAAGTGATTAACCCAGTTGCTTATAAACTAGCTCTACCACCTACTCTGGATCGACTTCATAATATGTTTCATGTTTCCTTGCTTAAGCCATATCATCCTGACATGACTCATGTGCTTAATTGGAAATCCTTGCTATAGGATCCAGGAGTGGTGCTAGTGGAGCCCATTAGAATCTTGGATAGACGCAACATTAAGTTGCAGAGTAGAGATATTGCTTAGTTTAAAGTCCAATGGGACTAGTACTCAGAGGACAATGCTACTTGGGAGGATGTGGAAGAAATAGAACAATCATTTCCACATTTTCTTTCTTGAGAAAAAAACTTCAATAATTTTGCTTAATTTCTTTTGGATTGAGATACCATGATATTTCATACTTAAATTTTTTGATGTGATGTTGAAATAGAAATATATATATATATATATATATTCTGACATGATGTTGAAATACGCACACACACATATATATTTTGATGTGATATTGAAATAGACATGTATGTTCAAATTTGATATGATGTTCTTTTATTTCAACTTACTAGATATTAGGGCGATGTCTCTTCCAAGAGGGGAATGATGCCATAACCCAATTTTATTGCATATTATTATATTATGGTAAATTGAATTATTGAAGAAATTCAATATATATTAAATGAAAATTTTGGAATTTTTAAAAATTGAATAAAAGAAGTTGATTGATGTTGACTTTGTGAAATTCTAGAAATTATCTTATATGTTATCAAGAATTAAATGTTACTAATAAATTTGTAAGTGCAAATGTGTGCAGTTACAAGGGTGACAGGTTGAAGGATGAGAACATGGTTGAAGTAGGATTGTTTAGCCAAATTGAACGGTAAGCCAATTGGAATCTGGGTGCACACACCACAAATAGCATGATGACTTGCATTTGAACTATTTTTCATATATAGAAGAATTCAAATTTCTTTACTTGAATTGTTTCAATGATTGAAAATGAATGGCTTGTAGATTAAATTGTCTACTCAAACTCTATTTTTTTGAATAAAATGAAAGAATGTATTGAAAAGAATGATTAAAAATGATAAGAGTTTTCATTATGTGAAAACTAAGTGAAAGTAAATCTTTTTAGTTTATATATATATATATATATATGGATGCTCGAGATGAAATTAAAGTTTCTTAATTTAAAAGATGGCATATGAAACTTATAAGTGCTCTCTCTCTCTATATATATACACACACACACACACATATGTAAATAAATGCAAATACATACATACATGCATATATTTGAGATGAAGAATGAACATGATAAATATGAAAGAAAACATATAAATACATATAGAGATATGTATGTGTGTGTGTGTGTGTGTGTGTGTGTGTGTGTGTGTGTGTGTGTGTGTGTGTGTGTTGGGTGAAAATTATGTAATCCCTTTAATAGATTACAAGACTTGATTTCAACCACAATTGTGTGAGATACAATCTCTCCTCTTAGAAAGGGGAGGTACCCCTCTTACTATTTATTGAAACTAAGTAAAACTAATTAAGTATTCATAATGATGTACACTACGATTAAGAGATGGGGGTGTGTCACATTCATAATTCTCTCATTCTTTAGAGAATATGTTTTACAAAGCTTCACGGTTTTAAGTTCCTGATTGAATACAACTTCAAAAGAAGTAATTCCAATATTCTTATCTTGTCAAAGCAACGACTAATAATACTAGCATGATAACGATAAATGATAAATCAAGAAAACTCATAAAGGCAAAAAGTCATTTCATAGCTTTCACCAATGAATCCTTTGAGATATCTAACCAACGTTGTATTAGAAGCACAAAGTCTTCTAGATACTCTGCGATAGATCCATGAACAATATGAATAAATACAAGCACAAATTTTTGTAGAGAATTCACCAATATTATTTAATCAATATCATAAATTTGAATAAAAGAGTATAACTCAAAGTTCACACAAATTTACTCAAAACCCTTTAGATCTCAATCACTAATCACTACTAATTCTAATCAAATAAAAAAGATAATTGATTCCAACACAAAGTTTGGTATGCAAATCACTTATTCATTGATCAAAGTAGATTCATAAATATGAACACAAAGTTTCATGTATTTTCTTCTCAAAATGGGCAACACTTCATTGCAAAAGATAAAATATAAACATTACAAAATAATCCTCTCATATTTATAAAAGAGAGGGAGTAGAAAATCTAGGAAAAGTAAATGGGCGAATTTAGGAAAGTTAGGTGAGTAAATTTAGGAAAATATCACCTAACAAGTCGACTTATTCAAAAATGTTGTCCATCTTTTTAGGAAAACATCTTTGTTTTTACATGTAATTACATCTTGGAAAAAGACATGTAAGATATCAAGAACTATTTACAAATAGCATAAATGAAAACATAAAACTATCTAACACTAAAGATGAAAATAAGTCTTCATGGTTCCTTGCATTGGGCATGGAAGTCTTCATATTTTTTCTTTGTCTACAGCACAAATGCCTCATCTGGACCAACTGTATAATCCACAATGGTGTGAACTCTTGTGATTGATCTTCTTGTAGACAAGCATATTTTCTTGCATCTATCTAGATGCGTCTTGAGACAGTCAAGAGAAAGTCATACATCACATATGGTGTGCATGGAAGTCTTTGAAAAAACATCGTCTTCCACTTGCTTCATGACAACTTCCTTGAATACTTGAGTTATCTCACTAACTGGGAGGAAAGTATGATCATCATCAAGGAGCTTACCCAACAACTCCTCAATTTCATTTACTAGGATAACATGATGTCCTTCAACATCTTCTTGTACTCGGAAGATGTCTTCAACAAGAGATTTGATCACTTTTATGCAGTGTTTGAGAGATTCTCTTACCTCCACATACTTATCTTTGACGAGAATTACCCCAACTTACACCAACTTACTCAACTTTGTCTCTTTTGTAAAAACCCCATCTCGCAACCTAGAGGACAATGTAACACTGCGGAAGCACAACTAATTTTTTTCTTAAAAGGAATAACAATGATGAGTGAAGTAAACTACTCTAACACATACATCATCTAGGCCATGCAATGTGTCTACATGTGAAATTCCAAACTTATAATTTATTCTAAAACATAGTACATAGAATTAACTCATGATAACAACATACAACAAAGTAGTAATCCATTGCAAATTAAGTCTAACACATAGAAATGTAATGAGAATATTTCCACAGATACAACACCATATAAACCATTTAATCCAATGATAAATAAATCATACTTAATGTTACAATTACATCACAAGGGTTCTCCTCGATACAAATGGGGATTACAATTACATAGTGTCCACAGTTACAATGAGAAAGAGAAGTACAAATCCATAGAACCACATGATCTCCACAAACAAGAAGACCTTGCCATCACGAACATGAAGAGAATCTCAATAGTGTAAGGAGCACACCACCCAACCATATGGTACCCGTAGGCCCAACCCCCATGCTAGGAGATAGTAGCCGGTAACCAAGACAACCGACTATCTCTAACACAGGAAAAGTATGAAACCACACTCTACCAGTAAATACAAACACAGGGTTACATTGCTTCTAGAATCACAGAATCAAGAACAACCACTGTACAAAACAAATGACTGTTGTCATAGGAGGAGTGTCATCACAAAGGTTGCACTGGTTATCCTAAGGAGATCTTCCTATGTCCCGACCCCCATCTTGGGTTAACTTGGTAACCTCTTACGAACTTCAGCCCCACATGCACACTAGTGTGGAATCAATTATCTTTCAAGAAGACGAGATAATGATCTTGCCATTCCAGGCCTTCTTGACTCATCTCAAGTCTAACACAATCCCTTGAGCTAATGAGCAAGGCTAATTATCAAGTTAAATATGTTAACTACCCATTCCCCTAAAGTAGGTTATTTAATTTCCACTGATTACACTGACTTCCACACGAGTTATCTTGGGACCACTTTGTGTCTCTACCCTCATTGAAAGCCACTCCCTTATCAACAACACACAAACTCATACTATATCCAAAGGTAGACAGTGCACTAAAACTAACAACAAATAACCAACACACCTCAAGAGGTAACACATCCCTACGGGTGTACAATACTAAATCCCAATACATGCACTACCCAAGGAAATCTCAAAGGGTGAACTAAAGTTACAACATTCCCTTTCCCAAATTACATCTCTGGAAGACTTAGATTTTCACAATAACAAATACTTCCCCCCATTACACAAATACAGTAACCCTTAAAATTAAAATAAACAACTATTGCATTTAAATTCACTACCTTTCGGATTTCCTAAATCCAAAACAATCAATTTTGCATATTTACAATGCACCATTTAATTATGATTCCAACTTACAATTCAACAACGAATCAAACTAAAATAATGAATTATTTCAATTAAATTAATCATGCTTGTAAACATTTATTGAATTACTCACGCATTAAATAAATATATTTAATATATATATATATATAATTATATATAACTATATATATACATATAAATATATTATTTAATTATAAAATTAATTATACTTTTCCCAAATTCCATTTTAAATTAATTACAATACAATTTCCAACAATATATATATAATATACAAAATATATATTATAAATAATATATATCATATATAATATATATATATATATAACATATATATATATAAATATTTTATTTCCTAACAATAGTAATTAAAATCCCAACTTGAAAAATAAACAGACGCACAATATGAAATCCATGCGACATCTACAGCCGTATGAGGCTGTACTCGGTGCATTGGCCACAACCACACGCACATGTGGGGTGCACTATGGGTGAGCAGCATTGAGCGGTGTCTCCCACAACGTACCTCCCATATGGGCGGTTGTGGGAGCAACCCCCAACCTCCCATATACATACATTCACCGTGTTTTAAAATCAGACGCATATATATATATATATATATATATATATATATATATATATATATATATATATATATATATATATTTATGAACAATTTCACCAGTATTTATGAAATTCATCTTACGACGATTTCTTACAATTGAAATTACAATGATTTAAAATAAATTTAACACATTTATATATAATATATGTATGTGTACATATACATTTCAATATATATGTACATATATATATATATATATATTTGTATATAAACAAATTCAAACATTGATTCAAATTGGGCAAACAAATTACACAAATGAGGTTTTCTACAGGAAAACTCAGACATTTCATTTTCCCAAATAATTAAAAGGAATTGAGAACCCAAAAAAAATGAAGGTCTTTCTACAGAGATCTATAATTTCCTTTTGTTTCAATCTATTTCAAATGATCAAATTAAAACAGAGGACTTAAATTGTTTTCTACAGAGGTTTAATTTTCACGACAATATTTTATAAAACCAAAAGCTTCTACAGTAATAGAAATTCCTTTCTAAACTTTTCCAAATTGCATTATAGTAATATAAACGACTTTTCAATTCAAAATTCACAAAAACAATAAAGGAACCTGTTCTAGAAGAACTGTGCCTCGAGAATTGTCGCTGAGCTTCTCTGTAGCTTCAAATTGCCAATGTAGCCAAAGCTTCCTCCAGTAAATTTGCCCCTTTCGAGGAAACACACAATACCACAACCAAGAATTCTACAACAAGATTCTAAAATAAAATCCTTAGAGAGATCCCCAATTTCCTCACCAACATTTCAACAAAAACCAAAACTCTTCCTGTGAAACAACATTCTTTCCTTTTCCCAATCATTTTTCCTTTGAGAATCAATTTTCAACAACTAGATAACAAATTTCTAACTCATAGTTATCCCAACAAAATATCTTTTCCCTCAACAACCACAGATATTTTCCAACCACATGCATTTACAAAAATAAAAAAATTATATATTTCAACAAATTTAAACAATCTTATTTATTTAATTCCAATATAATTTAATAATTAAAATTACCTAATAACATAACTAAATTAAATTTATTTATTTATTTATTCTAAAGCTTCCACAACAATAATTCCATTAATTAATTATTTAATCAAACACACATTTAATCTACAAAATTAAACTTGCACAATAATAAAATACCCAAAACAACAAAGATAAGGGATACAACCAAAACTCAAACTAACGACACACTATACTAGGGTAAAGGGATGACCGGGTAGCCCATTACTATCTCCCAATCATTACTGTTAAGTAGTGGACATGCTCAGACCTGTGAAACCAGGTGAAGCTATTGTCCTGTACCTGCAAACCTACAAACAAGCAAACATCATACATGTATCCAGATAATAAAGCATACACACTCTGAAGAGAGAATTGCAGAAAATTATAGGGTGCTCGCATGCGAGTGATGTAATTTCCATCCCCTTCACCAATACAGTCACACAAGACTGACAAGATAAAATATCAATTAAGCTACAAGAAGCATCTATGCAACATAAAGCATGTCAAACATAATCACCATGCATATAATGTGTCATCACATCAACATAGTCTATCATCACTCCATTGTCAAGGCTAGAATAACAATAGCATAAAATATAGTCTAACAAAGTATTTGAGATAACAAGAAAACATAGAAAAATGAAGGGGTGTCACATCTTTCATTTGTGACCAAAATAAGAGACATATTTCCATTTCTTTTTGCTCTTCAAAAAGTATATTTTCTTCTTTATCAAGCTCTAATTTTAGCTTCGCTATTTGAGCAGTTTTGTCATCTCCAACAGCTATGACTTGTGAACCATGTTCTATCATTTCATTAATGAAATCATATAACACCTTGCCTTTGGAGGAAAATTTATGCGCCTTTTGTACCACTGGTTCCTTTATGTTTACCATGGTCATAGGTTGTACATCCTCAGAAGAGCCTGCAATGTTCCTCAAAACTGTTGCATAACGCTCAACTTTCTCCTTAGACATATTTTTGGCTTGCTCCATCTTATCAAGCCTTCCTACTAATGCATCTAGAACCACTTGTGCATCTTCCTTTGAACTTGCATTTGACACTTTTCCAAGTTGGACTCTTGTTATAATGTAATCCTCCATGTTTACATCACCTTCTTGTGGAGGTAGACCAATCTCAACAAACTTGTGACCAAATTTGTCAACATGAAGCCTTGAATGGACTTTTTCCTTTTTCTTCCCCTTGGCTTTTGGAGGAGCTATCTTTTCAAGATAAAGCTCATATGGGGAGATCATTTGTTTCTTTCACTTTGATACTTGAGAGATCAACAAAGAAGGAAGGGAGGAAGTATATGCTTCTTGACTTGTAGTCAATTCCTGCATTGCAACCACTTTTGTAGAAATGATTGGTATTGTTACAATCGAGGTAGTATCTATCATGATTGCTCTAGTGGACTACAAACCAAGTTGACTCTGCAAAGACTCATTCATGAATATGTTGAATTCGGCTTCAGAAGAGATATCAAAAGATGGAGATGACAAGCTTGGGATGGATGAGGGAGAACTTGACAAGACATCAATAGTTTGTGAGTTTGAAATGGTAGGAGGAGTGGCAAGGATAGTTGATACTGTAGGGGGAATGGAAACATTCCCTACACCTAAAATTATTGTAGGAGGAGGTGAGGTAGGAAGAGGAGGTGTAGTAGTCGGATTTGGAGAATATGAGGAATATTGGTAGTGACAGGCTCCAATGTTTGGGGGAGATCTTTAACAACATTCTCATGGGGAGATAGAGGTTGTTCATCATCATGCCTAAGTTCCTCCTCATTAGATTCTTTTTCAACTTCATCTTCTTCAAATTCTTCCTCATCAAATTCTTCTGCATCATATTTTTCTGATTCTTCACCATCATTCTCTTCTTCTTCTTCGGATGATTGTTCCTTAGAAGCAAGCTCCTTTCCTTTTGTGTGTGTTTGTTCATATTTTGTTGCCTCCTATTCTTTAACCATTTGTGTAACACTCTTACCAAAGGTGAACTTGATTTTAGGACCTCTTTGGGAAGAAGGAGTAGCCACATGTTTGTTTTTTGAGTGGAGTTCCTATCGTTGGCTAGTTTTTGCTCCTGGTGCTTCTCCTTCAGATTCAGTCTTGAAAGATTTCATTTGGAAACCATGTTTATGCAATGATTTTTTTGTACATTGTGTAAGATGGGAGCAAGCCTTTATCTGATAGAGACACTTTCCTTTTTAGACCATTGTATTGGAGGTAAGGGACTCCCAACAATCTCATATTCTTCATAAGAAGACTTTATGATGTCACCAAGATTTTTGAAATCTTCTATTACATCAGCTACACCAAGATCTCTGATTTGCTTTACTATCAACCTACAAAAATCCATTCTGCAGATGTCTTCTTCATCTCTACAATCCACCCATATGTCTTCAAAGTAGTAGACATATCAGTGATCCTTCTTCAATTTCCTCTTCACATCTCGATAGTCAAATTCAAATCTATATTTGTATGTTTTGATAGTCATGGTTTGCATTTTTGCATAGACCGACTTTGGTTTTTGTACACTATGAACAATATACCTCCCAATTATCAATGGAAACCTAAAACCTGGCTTGTCTATTCTCTAGCATTCCTTGTGAACTGAGATCAACCATCTACACAAATCCATTAGTATCTACTTATTTGAGGGATATCTGGGCAACATGTATGGACACCCAGTATAACAACCAACTCTTATGTAGGTGAAAGTTGGAAACTGTAAAAAGATACAACTAACCTCACTGACCACTTTGTAGGCTTCATCCAATACTCTTTTCTTTTCAAGAGTTAGATCAAAAGTGAATAGCAGGGGTGTGAAGAAGGCATCTGTGACTCTTCTAAAATGATGAAGACTTTCTCTCAATTTCAACTGATAATAAAACTCATACACAAGTACAAAATGTATTTTTCCCTTTGTAGACAGCCCTGGAAATTGCCTCATTACTGTAGCAGCATATACTATATAGGAAGTCATGTAAAATTTCAGAGTGGTTGGCACATTGATCAATTGTTCATGGATTTCATCACTTATCTGAGTTCCCCAATCAACATGTGCTTTCTTTCTTCTAATTATGCAGATGTATTCATACATCCAATCTTGAAAATTACATGAAACTAGCAATCCTTTAACCCTGCTTAGGAGAGTAATCATATCCCTAACATCCTCTTTGAAATCACTCTGAGGAATCCCTTTAGGCCATCTTGAGATAGTAGGCCTTGGATTTTTCAACCATTGAGTATTAATCAATGTTTTAGCTTTGTTGGGATCACTATCATAGACCTCATGTTCCATTTGAATTGAGATCTTTGTATATTGTTCCATGTGTGGAACCCACAAAGCAATATCAAAGAATCCAGGATCTAATCTCATCATGACTTATCTTGAGGAATCTCTTACACTTCTATAATCTTAGATGTAATGAGATGCAACTTGGAGAACAAACTCTATGTTATGAACAAAAGTTAGAAATGTAGACACCAAGTGCAAGTTGCTATGAACAATGGCTCTCAAGCTATCTTCTAAGGGATTTTGCTGGGGTTTTTTTTACAAAATCTTCTAGGTCTTGATGACCAATTTCAGTGTCTTTGATTTCATCCACCTTTGAGATCACCATAGTCAACAAAAAGACACCTTGATATTTTTATTTCATCTTTCCCTCCTTCTTAGAAGATGATGGAGGCTTTTTGGTTGTCATCTAAAAATATCAAGACCAAGGAATATCACCTTCAAGGATCACCTAATGAGAACTTGATTGGAACTGCAAGAATAATGGATTAATAGATCTTAGGAGAAAATTGTAGTGTTGGAAAGCATGAAGCGAGTAGGCAGTTTAGAGCAACTGTAAATGAGCTATTTTGCACAAAAAATGATGCATTGGAAAATAAATGAGGTCCGAAGCACAAACAGAGTCATTTTAGGGTGTTAGAAGAATAAACTACTTTTTGTGTAGGAATGTTGAAAATCAACGCTCCTACATCTTGAGAAGTTAGTTTGTATGTAGTAGCACTGATTTTCAAGGCTCCTACATGCCTTATCCATCAAGATAGAAAAAGTGTCAAAGCACTGGTGCATGTGGGAGGGACTTGGTTAATGTTTAGGTTCTAAATTTTATTGCTTCAACATGTTCTTCCTTTGTTTTGGAGTCAAGTGCAGGAGCGGTGAATTTTACCACTTAAGCATTTGAGATAAGACACTCCATGTAGGAGTGGTGATTTTCACCGCTCCTACATCTTGGAGTTAGGGAAAAACATCTGTGGAATAGCAGTTATTTTCACTAATTTAACAAAATAGGGGAAGGTCAACTCAATGTTTGAGTGGTGAAAAACTCCACTCAAACATGTGAGAACATTGAAGTTTTATCTGGCCATTTTGATATGCCAAAACTAACAATTTCACCGCTTTGACAAAAAGGGTGGAAAACCTTGTGGAAATGCATTATAGAAAGTTGTGCAAAGACAAGATGAAACGCATAGAAGAAATCATGTCCAGGGCATCATTCAAAATAAAAACATAAAGAAAGGTCAAGCACTTTTCATGGAAGGGTGCTAGAAATGAAAGAAAAAGAATTAAAAACCAAGGTGATGAATGACAAGAAAAACAATTTCAAAGAATTCAATGCATCGAAAACCTAAACAAAGAAAACGTATGAGAAAGGTGAGTAAAATAACCAGAGATTTGAAAGCAAAAAGAAAGAAACCACGACGAAGGAGAAAGATAAGAACATACCTGGTAAAAATGCAAAAAACCCTAGCTTGAATGCTTGAAGAAACTTCAGATGTTGATCGACCTGAGGCTGGATGAAGACCAACACACAAAGGAAGAGTGAATGGCGGATGGAATGAGGAAGATTAGCTTAAAATCACTTTATTAAGTCACTAAGAGAAGAGTTTAATGAACTTAAAGTTTGCATTAATTATGGCGAACATAAAGGCAAAAAAGATGCACTAGTGGTGAAAATCACCCCTTGTGCATGTAGTAGACTTAAAAGATCAAAAAGTACACTAGTGGCAATTTTTTGCCACTTGTGCATCTCAGAGATGGGTAAAGTGTAGGAGCGCTGAAAAACAGTGCTCCAACACTTGGAGTTAAACTTTTCTAATTTAAGGCTCATGTAGGAGCACTGAAAATCAATGCTTTGACATGAGTCAAAAATTGACTAACTCCCAAGGATTGGGAATTAACGAAGATACTCATTTCGAAGCTCTTCAAAATACAAATGGGGGGGAGCACTCAAATAGATTGTTTGAGGTTTTGGACTACACATTGAAGTGTATTGAAATCAGCCATGTTTTTTGTGCTTGAAGTACACGAAACTATGAAATGAACAAGTTTTGTAGGGGGTTATCTTGTGAATCTGATGCAGCTGGATTCGAGGATAACAATATATACATATACATATACATATATACATATATACATATACATATACATATATATATATATTCATATTCATATTCTCATCGAAATTTAAATTGATAACCAATAATATTCTAATATGAGATTGTTGAAATCAAATCAAATCATGAAGGGCATGGTCTACACAAGATTTAATGCCAATATTCAAACAAGTATTGGTCAGTGGCATGGTAATAATTCCATTGCCAATAGCATGCAAAAGAATAATGTTGTTTCCATTTTTTAATTCACAATGTGGTGGGTGAAAAAGCACAATGAAGAAAGTTGTTGGTTCAAAGGAAAAATAATAGAAGAGCTCATGGGTGAGGGAAAAATATGAGGCAGTCTCACACAAAGCTTGATTTATCAGGTAAATTGATTACTTTAGAAAAAAAACCTAATTTTCTTTTATCATTTTTCCTCATCGTTTGAATGGTATTCTTCCATTTGTCGATTGCATCATTTAAACTATAGAATGTGTATTCTTGTTGAATAACCATGACCTCGAGCTAAGTATTGTGGGCATTGATAATTGTTTTAGGTCGCTTGGCCTGCGACCAATATTGTATGAGCTTCATTTAGGAGCCTTGTAGCTAGCTCTCAGAGCTAGGATGAGCCTTAGAGTTACTAAAATGTGACTGTTTCTTTTAAGTTCACACTTTTGTGCTAGCCATTTGATGGATGTTCAAAATCTCTATTTTGATTCACTATATTTTTATGATGATTAAAGATTATTTTGGATCAACTATTGATCCTATGAAAAGGGTATCAACCCTATGTCTAGTTTTTATATATATTGTATTCTCCTTATTGGTTGAGCCGATAATAAGTAGCTAAACAAATGCTCAAGATTGTATTGTGTGTACTATAATGCCACCATATTCCAGTGGGAAAGGTGGTGAAATCCTTGTTTAAATTTAATAAACCCAAGTAGTGTTCGATCTCTAAGATTGAAGGGTTGTCCCCTTGTAACCATGAATCATGCATGTTGATTATGAGTGGTGAAACCAACATGTCTTTAAGGTCAAATCTATGCATGTTTTTGTTGCAAAGAAAGAAATGCACTAGATCATTATGAGAGATCAAATTCAAAGTCACTTGTGAATGGTTTTTAAAACTTGAAAAGGCATGAGCTCTACTAAAACCCGAAACTTCTATGTTTTTTTATTGATTGAAATACTTGTTTAGGTTTTACCTCTACAAGCATGTCGAACTTAGATTCTTCTATTATTAAGTTGCACAATGAATTTCAAAAATGAAAGTTGTTCAAGATTTGAATGTTAAACATTCTATTTTTATGTACAAAACTGGGCTATTTGATTTGTTAGAGAAATATCTTGGCTTGCTTGAAAATTGACAAATCAAAAGCTATAGATAATATTTTTACTAGCAAAACAACATTGTTTATTTTCAGTTCATTGTGAAAAAACCCATTCTGGTTAAAAAAAATAAATGTAATGTTTCCTTTTAACTTCTAAACAACTTGGAACAACAATAAGTAATTGCAAACAGTGAGAGTTCTATTGAAAAATGATATTTTTTTCATTAAATGTAACTGTTTAGTCTAAAATAGTATTGTAATGATGTAAATGGTAAATAATCTTTTGTAAATGACACTATTTTGTTGTTAAGTTATCTTTGTAGCTGAAAACAACCTTTGCTCATTAAACTGTTTAGTTGGAACAAGTTTGAAATATTGTAAACAATGAATGTTCAGATGTAAACAACTTGTCTTATAACTGTTTAGTAGGAAGCAATACTTATTCTATTTAAACAATGAATGTTCATATGTAAATAGCTTGTTTTATAACTGTTTAGTAGGAAAGAGTACTTGTTCTATTTAAGCAATGAATGTTCATATGTAAATAGCTTGTTTATAACTATTTAGTAGGAAACAGTACTTGTTCTCTTTAAATAATGAATGTTCATATGTAAATAGCTTATCTTATAACTGTTTAGTAGGGAACAATACTTTTTTATGTTTAAACGATGAATGTTCACATGTAAACAACAATGTTAAAGTATCATAGTTGTGAGAATGCAATGATAGTATGTTTGAAACTGTTAACATAGACTTGTTTTGATTCTTTATTTTTGACAAAGAAATGTCAAATGGAATATTATTATTATTTAATGATTGCAATATAAATTAATGATTATTTCAAAATGTATGCACAAATCTAAAACTTAAGTCGGCTCATATATGTGTATTCACATAGACTTCATCTATGTACATACACATACTTGTGACATACCTTCTTTTTTTTTAGTTCATTTTTAAATGGAAAATGCTTATGAGAAAAAATATATAATAGTCATAAGAATGATATGACTGATTATTGAATTACTCTATTGAATCATAAATTTGATTTATGTTAGAGAGTAAATTAGTAATCTAATTATTTTTTTGAAGACATATGTGAAAGAATATTCTAATTCTTAAACTGAATAGTGATACCTTAGTTGAGTAGAGCACCTTAGGGTAGATGCTACTAGAGGGTAGATAGTTGTTATGAGATGTATAGTAGAAAGTTGCCTTCCAGGATGGGTGCCGAAATGGAGTTCAAAGAGTATAGGTTTTCTTTATTGGAACATATTGTTTTTTGTTATTGCAACACATTTATTATGCTTGGCCAAGCAATACAGCTCATTTTGTATGTATGAACTCTGTGATTTCACTCCCTACCAATCTTAGCATAGATCTTGCATTTTATTTTCTAAATTGTAGATAGAAATTGCATATTGATGTATAGGAACACACCAGATTTCACCTTGCACGTTTGTTCTCTTGCTAAACTTTTTGTTTAAGGTCAGGCATTCTTCAAGTCGGAAGAATACCAGGTAAGCGTAAGCTTCGTGGTTGGGTGATAAAATGCTTCAACCATGTTCTTGTCTTCAGTGGAGGAAAGCATCAAAGAAAAACCTTAGTTCACAAGACTATTTAGTCTAAGATGTAACTTGAGGTACAATATATTTATGTATTTGATGTAAAGTGTACATTGTAATGACTTTGTTGCCTTAGGAGCCAAGTCAAACCTAATTTTGTAATTTGACTTTTGAAGTGAATATATGGATCATTGACTCATTTTAAATGGACATATGTAGCTATGATTGACTTTAGCCACTAGTTATGTCTTTTTAATTTGGAATATATTCATGTGTTAAATATGATAATGTTAATTAAGTAATAATTTAGGATGGGTTATTACATAATCTGGAAGCTTTTGCAATAGCTATGTCTCTGTCAGATGCATGTGCATGTTGGTGGTTGTGAGATAAATGAGAGCCTTCCCAAAGAGGCTAAACATATTGGAAAATTGATTTTAGAGAGCCTAGGTCTGCTCATTCTTGATGAAGGTCATCGAGCTCAAAATAGCCAATCAAAGATATGGAATTCATGCAAAAAGGATAATTCAAAACTGTGCATTATACTCTTAGGAACTCTTTTCTAGAATAAATTCAAAGAACTTTTCAACACATTGTATATGGTAAGGCCGAATTTTGTCAATTTTTGCTTGGGTAAAAACTCAAAGCTATCCTCGACACCTAGTAAAGTTATGGATAACAATAGGATCTACAGGCCGAGGAAGTTCTTCATGGATGAAATTGGAATAAAATTCATAATGGACAAGAGAGTGGAAAATTAGAATGTGATGAAACTCTTGCAAATTTTAGGTTAATGATTGATGTTTTTGTTCATTATTATGATGGGAAGATTTTGAATAGTCTTCTCGAAATAAAGGATTTTACTATGATTTTGAGAGCATATTCTATACAACAAGTTGCCTTAGATCAAATAAATGAAGCAAACAATTGTGAAAGAGCCAACAAATTTGAATTTGAAACAATAGTGTCTTATGTATAGAATCCCCCTGTGATTTGAGCTCCTAGAATAGGGTATAAGTTTTTTGAATTTGAAACAATTGTATATGAACAACTACTTAGCCTATCTGTTATGCTACAACAATTAACTACAGGTTAGAACATATCCATATCAACATAAAATAGTAGGTGCAATATAATTCACCTCAAAATCTACTATGGTAATTTCTTTGTAATGAAGTTTGTACTCCTCCATGAACATTCTCTATGCACCAGTATGTTGGTTATTATCTTGATCTCCTTTGTGATCAAAAGAATAGTGAATTTCATTGCATAATTCATGACCATTTTGTAGTGCTATGATCTAGTGCTCTTTTACTTCTTACTCACTCTTTTCTCAATCACCATGTGCAAATGAATTAGAGGATAGATCTTTGTCACCATTTGATAGTAAATTTCTTTTTTTTTGGACTATTTTTTATGATTCAATCAGTGTTTGACCGTATTCTTCCTTTCTCAGTCCTATAGGATAGATGATAATTCACAGTTTGCAAGTCTCTAATAATGATATTCCTTTCAGTGATCTCAGTAACCTAATTCAATGTGTTATCTTCTTCATTTATCAGTGCTAACAATGCCTACATAGTGTTTTCTTAGTCACAGTTATAGTGCTCCTTCATTTGAAGATGTTATGTTGCTTAGACAGTAATGTTTCAATGAATTCATATTTTGTCTTGCAAGTGTCTTGTTGCACTTGTAGAGTTTTGTTGTGCATAATATGCAGTCAAGATGCCTTCAAATGGAGCTCTAATGTAGAGAAGGGAGGAAATTGTCTAACAATCACAATTACAACTAGTTTCAACAACTCTTCAATCATCAAAACCCTAACTAAGGTGATTCCCTTCACAACTTCATTGTTTCCCTTGTAGGTCTGCAAACCTAATTTCTTGAACATATCTTGCAAATATCTCTTCCAAATCTTAATCCATTCAACTTTTTAGATACCCTTTAAATCCATCTAAAACATATCACAAAAACACATTAGGTCACTTTGGACCAACACCATCAAAACAATGTTGCTACGCTACCCTAATTGGCTAATTAGGCCACTTTTACAAAGCATCCACCATGAGTTATTTTCTCTTACCACAAAATTTCATTTGCTAACCTTGATTGGGCTATAAAAACCAAGAATCAACAAATTTTATCCTCCAACTCACTTTCCCTACCACCAAACCAATAAAGCCTTATTTTTGACTAGTTTTGGGAGGGTTTTAGGAAAATACACATTCCCAACCTCATTTCTCATTTAAAAAACCTCATACACATTTAATTATGTCTGCACATACTAATTAGATCATTACCAAACCTTTTCCAAGGTATTTTATGTGAACTCCATCTTCAAACCATTCATTTCAAGCCAAAATCTCATACAAACATAGCTAGGGTAGCAACCAAAACCTATCAAATTACCTTCCCTACTCCTGTGAACCCCCCAAACATATAATCCTACCCTTTTCCACCCATTCCACCAAGTTACAGAGAAATTTAACAGTGGAATGGGTGATTTTCACATTTTATTTACTTTAAACCCTCCAAACAGGGTATACAGACTCACCTTCAATCAGATGACTATAAAAACCTCTATTCTTAATGAAAACTCTTTAGACTTGAATAAAAAAAGGTACTTTTATCCTGCACCAAATACAATGCAATTTAGATCAAAACCTAACCATATGAAGTCATACAGAGCAAGAGAGTAGTAGATTACTAGTAAAAATGCAAAGAAATAATGTATATTATTGATTCAACTTCTCAAAATTACATTCCAACCTTGCCTCAACTTGAGAGAGGAATTTTTAAACTTCTAACAACAAAATACAACTAACCCAACCATCTCAACTTCCATTTGAACCAACTTGACCGTTGGTATTCTATTTGTTGCAATTTTGCAACTTTACAATATTACACTTTTTGACAATTTTGCAAAAATATGACAATATAAACTTAATGACTCCTGATCACATATTAGATAGTCTATTATGACCTTATTGTAGTAAAAAAAGACACACACCCTAAATTCTATCAAAAGACTATACTTGACCAAATTTGCAAAAGAAACTTGGTGCCCTTGCACCATATACTTGGCTTGGAAAAGATTCCAAGTCCCTTGGAATTTAAATGGCAACTTGTCCACACTTGAACACTATATCTCCTTGATCTTCAAAGGTCTTTCACTTGGTAATCCTTTCCAATGATTTTGGTATTGAAGAATTGTATCATCCTTTCTGCTCTTGTGCTATTTACCATCTACATACTACCCCTTCCTTACAAACTAATCTGTTGAGTGTCCTTTGACCTTTTCACCATCATAAACTGATGTTGTTCCTACTTTGATACTTGCACATTGACCTTTGTCAACCTTTCCTTTGACTGTCCTCTCATTCATTCTTGAAACATACTCAAACTCCTTCACTTGTCCCTTCCATTCATCTTGCTTCATTCCACTTTTTCCTTCATCATCATCCTTGAGTTTTCCACTGTACCATCAGACTTGCAAACCTTTTTCCTATTAAACTTATGCACTCTTGTTTTGACAGTATTAAACTGCACCTTCACCTCTTTTTCTTTTAATGGAAAAATATCTGTCTCAATCAAAATTTCATCATGCTTTATTATCTTGTTTTAAGTCTTCCCAAGGAATTCATCCTTAACCTTTGATGCATTAGACTTGAACACTAAACTATCACCTTATTTTCTTCCTTCCATCACTACATCCTTCAAAATTATTGTCCTAGCATTTGCAACTTGGGCAATAGCTACACACTCTTTGTTTCTCTCTTCCTCAATCCTCACAATCTCCTTCTTGTCAAACATGATGACTTTTGTTGCCTTGGGTTGTTCGTTACCATCCTCCTGTAATGGTGTCAGTGTGAAATTAATTCCATCCCTTTCAATGGTGTAAGTATTGTGTCTACCATCATAAAGTGAATGCCTATCAAATTGCCATGGCCTTCCAAGAAGTAAATGGAAAAAATCCATTAGTAAAATATCACAAAGAACTCTATCCTTATATCCACTAATTTTAAACTCAACTAATGCTTGCTCATTCACCAAAATTGACTGATTATTATTCACCAAAGATCATGCTTTATATGGTGTTTCATGAGGTATTCTTTCTAACTTCAATTTATCTACCATCTTAGTTGACACCATGTTATTAGTAGAACCAAAATCTATCACTACCTTACATACCTTGCTTTTGCATTTGCATGTGGTCTTGAACAATGCTCTCCTTTGTGTAGATTCCTTCTCCTTAGATGTGTTTAGAAATGTTTTTCTCATCATCAAAGTTTCCCCAACTTCTGGAGTAGTAATGTGATCAAGAGAATTCACACTTTCGCAATCATCCTCATGCACCAATTAATTCCTTCTTTCACCTCCACTTGAAGTAGATCCTTGTCTTTTAGGTCACTTAAATGTTGGATGCCCAAATTTATTACAATTATAACACCTTCCTAAAAATGTATTTGAACTTCTACCTCCACCATGCTTTCCTCTGAAACCTTTGAATCCACCCCTTTAATCAAAAACTTGTTCTTGCACCTTACTTGAGTTTTCTTGACTTTCTTGTGACTACCTTGGAGTGTTAAATGTGCCTCTGCCTCTTGAATTTCTGCCTCTTCCTCTTATTTTTTTGTCTTGTCTTCTTTTGAGTTTCTCTTTAGCCCTTTTTGCCATTTGTTAGCACTCTTCAATTGTCCTTGGATTGTGCAAACTCAACTTATCTTGGATGTTAAACCTTAGCCCACTAAGATATTTAGCCACCTTTTCTACATCATCATCCATGTTACCTACTCTTATTCTCAACTTATAAAACTCATTAGTATATAAGTTTTGACATCCATTTCCCTTTGATTCAAATATTTAAGCTTTTTACACATTTGAATTGCATAATCACTTGGTAAAAAATTACCTTTCAATTTGGCCACCATTCGGTCCCAAGAAACAATCCTTGACTTACCTTTCCTTCTCCTTTCAACCTGTTCATAATCCCACCATACTAGTGCATTCCCCTTCAATTTCATTTTTTCTATCTTCACCTTTTGTTCATCAAGTGCATCCTCACATTCAAAGTAGTTATCCAATGCTGCAATCCAATCTAGCAATTCTTCATCATTAAGGTTACCTCCATACATAGGAAAATCAATTTTTACCTTATGTTTGTCTCCTATAACTGGCTTTAGTAGCCTTTCCATCTTTTCCTCTTTAGGATCTAATTCTTCATCCACATCTTCATAGTCTTCATCCTCTTCCTCTTTAGAATCATTTTCATCACTAACAACTACACCTCTCTTCTGCCCTGTTTCAACACTTTCTAGCCTTGCTACCAATCTATTTTGCAGTTCCTTCACCTTCCTAATCTCTCTCTATCTTCTCTTCCATTTCTTGCATCTTCCTAGCCACATTGTTACCCTTAGGAGGCATCTTGTCCGATTTTCTTCACAACTTATTTCCCTTCAAAAGATCTACACCTTTTATGGAGGAAGATAAAGAGCCAAGCAAGAAAAAAAAAATTCATGAAGGTAGATGAAGAGTACATGGACATGGCAGCCACTTCAAGACTTGAAGAAGTTGTGACAAAAAAATTGTAGATTGATTTGATTTCAGAGGGAAATGATATTGAGTTGGTTTCAAGATTGGATAAAGAGAAGGTCAAGGATGAATTGATCCTTGAGACTCAAGACTAGTTTAAAAGGTATGTTGGTATAGTGCTTGATTCATTATTTTCAAAAGGAGATGTTGATTAGTTTTCTATGATAAAAATTAGTTTGCATGGTGAGGAAAAATATCAGGTGGGAGAAGAGGAAAAAAAGGTGCAAAGATCATAGTTACATTGCAAAGGAAAAAGAATAAGGAAGACATCTATCATTTTCTTGTTGTGATGGAAATTTCTAGGAGGGACAAACCAAAGTTTAAGATGAATATTATTGCAGGTTCTCATGTATTTTCAGGTCCTCACTCAAGGGACTTGAGTTTCTTTTTGGCTGGGAGTATGGTGTAGGAGCTCACCATCTCAAGTTCAAGCCTCCATGAGGCAATTTTGGTTTTTGGTTTAAGTTTAATAGTTTTGTCATGTAATAAGGTCCATTGTGACCATTCATAATGTTTTTGAGGTCATTTGGGTTCTTGTGTGCCACCATTGGTTTGTAAATGTTATTTTAGCCTTGCCTAACATGATTAAAAGTGTTGTTTAGTGGTTTTGTGCCTTGAGTGTACTAATGGTGTTTGTGACCTTATTGGAGGCCAAGAGTCATTGAAGGAACTTTGTGAACAAAAAAAGAATGGATTTAGGATCTTTTGGAAACCATTTTTTTTGGAATCAGGATAACTGTGTCAATAAAATAATAGTGTTAGTGAGAGGTATGGCAATAGATACTATGGACAATGATTTTGGCACCCAACTACTTTCTTGCACTTCTAGGGTTTTTCACCTAAAAGGAGAAAGAGATGGGCCAAAATGGGCAATTTTCTACACTCAAATTTAATGTAAATAAGATGTGTTATGTATAATTAAATTTTTTTAATGCTTTGATCTAAAAATGAAATGATCTAATGATGTAAAACCTAAGAAATGTGAAGTGCTGGAAAACACAATGTGATATGCAAAAATGCCTAAAAATACAAGTAAATGATGAAATAACATAACATAATCAAAGAGGTGCACCTAGAATATGGAATTTGATGCTGGGAAATTCTAGAATCCTAAAAAATTGGCTAAAAATGTTGACTGGGACACTTACGCTAGGTTGGGAGACTTAGTCCTAGTTTCGAGAAACTTTGTCATAACAGGAATCTACCAAATGGGTATCCAAAAATATCAAAATCACTTTTCAAGCTAGGAAGTAGGAATAATATTCCAATAGTGGAAACTTAGTCCTCCTATAAATCTTGAGAGTTTCAAGACATAATCTTATAGTCTTAGGTTTGCACTTGCTTTCTTGATAGGTGTCTACACTTAATTATGCAGAAAATGGGGTAAAAAGTCTTTCCAAGCTTGAATTAGGGTTATGATGACTTGATTGAATTTGAAGACTTCTTGACCACTTTTCAACCTATTTTCTTGACAAATTTGCATATAAAGTCTACAGAAACACATGCAAAAGGGGAAGAAAGGTTGAGGGTTAGAGTATACAGGTTTGCCTTGGTCAAACCCCACTTTGGTAATCAATCCCTATAAAATGAAATGAGCTGCAAAGAGAATGATAAATGAACATGTAATGTCACAAACTTACCAATCCCTTGATGTAGAAATCTTAAGATTTGGAATGAAATGCTCTAATGGATGACTTGATAATGATTGATTGCTTAATTGCATGAGAATTACGAGTGCTTGAATTCTTGATGAACTAAATGATTGTAGGAGATGTAAAATGAGGATAAAAGCCCTTATTTATACTTGATTTTACTAAAATTTCCCAAAAATAACACATCATAGGCTAACCTCAAGAGTTAGAGGAAAAAATCCTGCTAGAAATTTAAAATTATTTTGAGTTTTGTGCCAAAAAGGACTAAGTCACACCTACTGGTGACTTAGTCCCACTTAAGAAAATTAAGTGGGTGTCAGGAATTATGTGGTATTAAATGTTGTCTAATGGGGGTATCCTCAAAAATACACTTAAAAATGACTGGAAAGTGTATTAAAGGGTCATTTATATATGAGAAAGGGTTGAATTAGTGATGACAAGTCTAGAAAAGCATGAAAGTGAGTTACACCACTTTGAAATAAGACTTGGTAAGTAATAAAAAGGAGTTATTTAGGTGAATTGTGATGGAAGGGTCCTAGAAAAGTGTGAAATTGGGTTACAACACTTCACAACACTTTTACAAGACAACCTAGAAGTCTTAATGATTCATGAAGATTCAAGACCTAATGTGAATGTGATGACCACATTACAACATTAGACTTAGGAAAAATCAAGCTAAAGTCCAAAAGAGAGAATCAAGTGAGCATAAAAATGTCAACTATACATTTTTTGGCAACATAGATACACTAAGAATGGAAGGTATAATGTTTTGATAGTAATAGAATTATTTATCTACTCAGATCTTGATACAAGTTTCCCCAGTACATAAGATAGTGTATAATGTACTCTATTCCATGGTATCCACCTAATTCCATACCACCTAGAGAAGCAATGACTATGAGTATATGTGCCCTGTATTTTGTAGCCCAAATGTGTCTTTCTAATGGTTTTCCACAATTAGGAAGAAGGAATGTCATGAAATGTTTGTGCCCACCCAAAACTAAGCCTTACAAAGAATGTCCACACCTATGCAAAATACCATAAGCCGCTTCAAAATACAAATTGACATCTTTATGATTATATACACATCTTTTTTTCCATAGTTTCAAAATCCACATTTTTGAATTACACTTGCATTCAAGAAAGGTGCTTTCTATATTGTTATTGCTAACTGAGCACTCATGCTATCTCCTATTTTTCTTCCAAGTAACCGGTTATATGAGGGATTATTTCTCATTAAGGAATAAGCACATTTGGAAGTGGATTTTTATTAGATATTGTAGTTGCAAGTTCCACTTCAGATCATCAAATCCTTCACAAAACCTTTTGCACAACCACTGCAACATCGTATGACTGTTGTTGGGCCTTCATGGTGACGCGATCTCCCTGCATCACCATGAAAGCCCAACAATAGTCGTGTGGTGTTGCGGTGGTTGTGCAAAAGGTTTTGTGAAGGATTTGTTGATCCAAAGTACAACTTGCAACTACAATATCTATAAAAAACCACTTCCAAATATTCTTTTGATGGATGTTCATATCCTCATCCAAAGCTCCAATTCACATATAGGTAGGAAGGACACTTTCAAAGGTTGAGGAGTTGGGCTTTAGACCCACTAGTTGCATTTCTTAAAAATTTCTAAGGACTTTTTAGAAAAACCCCATTTTGAACATATCCTTCAATCACGACATTTTATGATATCACATTTCTTTGAGGCATTTTTTGAAACAGTTTGCTTGCCTTGTCTATGCTTCCATATTTTCATGTATGTCTAGCAGGGCACTTGTAACTAAAACATATGAAAAAAAAACCCTATTGTTATTCTTTGATGGACGTCCCTTCATTGTTACTAGATATCTGATGTAGTGCACATTATTATAGTGCAAGCCTTTTTTTCAAATTGTTTTGTTTAGCATCACCAATATTCTCCACAAGAACATTGTACCTATTTAAAATTATGGAAATGGTTCACATCTCTTAGAACAATTTCTCTTGAAACAATCTTGGAGATGAATTTAGATGCACTGTGAAAATAAAAACATACTTGAAGGTTCTTAACAACTTTAATAGTTGCACCAGGGGCCATGTTTAACAAACCAAATGCAATTGCTAACTTTTCACTATGGTTGCAGATAAATGATTCTTTTTTCCTCTATTCCACAACCTTAAGTAAAATTCTTGAATTTGGAAATACCCTGTTGCCTTCATTTTCCAAGCCAATTTCTCCAATTTTGCATAGCTCTCCCATGTTTGTGGATGCGATCTGTCTCCTACAGTTTTTTAACTGATTTATGTTTTTGCTATGTTTGGACTTAGTTTTGTAAACTTGCAATATACAATGCACTTTTATTCTTCATGAATTGAGACTAATAGTAATTTTGTTGTTTGTATTAAGGCACAACTTCATTCATGGTAGAAAATTCAACACCTTGTTGCTCATATCAAATGACATGTTGCATAAAAGGAGGAAATATTCTAGCTGGGTTATTGTTGATTGTATTGAAGGAGAGAGCTTCATATATGGGACATGATCAACACTCTCCTTCTTGGATTCTATATGTTACAACTTTCTCTAGGAGGATTTCCCAAGTTGTAGAAGTTTTAAGAGATGAAAGGGACATGTGCTCACATTGAAGGGCTCCAAGCATGCATTTCCATCATTGCAAAAGTTTTTTGGAAAAGTTTCTTTCTTGTCATTTATGTGCATTATAACTCAGATTTTCAGTCTTGTGACTGAAAATAAAAATTGTAATACTCTATTTCTAAGTTGTAACTAGAACATCTTTCTTTTATTAATAAAGTTCAACAATTATTCCTTCTCAATGACTATCTTATTGTGTGCAATTGATGGTTGATGTGTATTTATGTGTTTTATGTTTAAATCCTCAAATATCAGTCAATTAAAATGGCTAAATATACTACTAATTGACATTAATTAATAATTAAATTGACTAAATATACTACCAATTGACAAAAATCAGTGAACAGTGAATAAATATGACTAAATATATGGCCTATGAAATAAAAATGACTAAATATACTACCAAATTGATCAAAATGATGATTAAAATTAATGACTAAATATGCTACCAATGGACATAAATCAGTGAATAAAAATGACTAAATAAGTGACCATATTACAACAATCAATGACTAAATATATCGATGAATAAAAAATGACTAAATAAGTCACCAGATTATAGTAATCAATGGCTAAATATACTACCAAATCGATAAATCAAAAAAACCAATAAATGACTAAAAACAGTTTAGTTATCAATCTAGTTGCGTTATAAATGACTGGCAATAAACTATTAATGGTCATGTGACCATGTTTAATCACTTATAAGCAATTTTAAGCAATTTTTTCAGTCATATATTGTTGTTTTTGTACTAGTGGATACACCTTCATATATACCTTGATACATTTTTCTCACACTTCATTATTTTATACTTTGTTGTATATATACTTATACATTTTCACACTCATTCTCATATGCATAGCTATTGTATGTAGGAAAATATGTTCAATACCAATAGAAATTGTAATAAAGACCAAACAAGCACATAATCAAACAAACACTCACAATTGGGCGAAGAAGATTGAACAACATAAAATTGGGAAAAAATAGAAGCTATTACGATGTTCTTAGCATTTTCTACTCATAAAGATTCCAAGGTCTATTAGATGGATGTTAAATCAACATTGTTGAATGTTGAAGAGGTCTACATGGAACAACCAAAAGGATTTTAGTTATCAAAACAATCAGATATGGTTTGCAGATTGAAAAAGGTTGTATATAGTTTGAAGCAAGCTCTTAGAGCTTGGTATGCAAGGTTAGACATGTATTTGATTCAACAAGGCTTCAACAGAGGTACGATAGATAATAATCTATATTTTAAAATTGAAAATGAAAAAATATTGAATGTAGTTGTATATGTTGATGATATTATCTTTGGAGGAAATGAAACAATGTGCATGATGTTTGTTGAAGAGATGCAAAAATAGTTCAAGATGTCTATGTTTGGTGAGATGGATTTCTTTCTTGGGCTGTAAATTAATCAAACAGAAAAAAGGATTTTTATTTCACATTCAAAGTATGTAAGAGAGATGTTGAAGAATTTTAGGATGGATGGTTCCAAACCAGTATGCACTCCTAGTGATTGGTTGCAAATTGAGTAAAGATGATGATTCACCTAAGGCTGATTAGAGAAAATTCAGATCTATGATTGGAGGGCTTTTGTATTTAACTGCTACTAGACCAGATATCATGCATGCAATTTTTATTGTGGCTAGATTTCAATAATATCATAGAGAAACACATGTTGCTCTTATTAAGAGGATATTTAGACACCTAAATGGCACTCTAGATTATGGCTTGTGGTATCCTAGAGATATTGATTTTACACTAAGTGCTTATAAGAATTCAAATTGGGTTGGTTGTGTAGATGATAGAAAAAGTACAAGTGGTGGTGCATCATTTCTTGGTTGCAGATTGGTGGCTCGGTTGAATAAAAAGCAAGATTCAACCTCTTTATCTATTGCTAAACCTGAGTATATTGTTGTTGCCTCTTACTGTACACAAGTGTTAAGGATGAAACAAACATTGAAAGATATCAAAGTAATGTATGATGATCCTATTTCTATCTTTTGTGATAATAGCAATGCAACTAACATTTCAAAGAATACAGTAATGCACTCAAAGACAAAGCATATATCTATCAAGTATCACTTTTTGAGAGAGAAGGTTGTGGAGAATGGAGTAAAGCTTGAGTACATGTATCAACAAAGGATCGAGTTTCTAACATATTTACAAAGGATCTTGCTAAAGATACTTTTGAGTATCTCTGAGAGAAGTTAGGGGTCATTTCCCAAGTCCTTTCTTGAACTAGATGCATATGGAGATGCATCGGTTCGATGAGTCTAATAGATCTATCCTTCTTCTAGACTGATGTTTTCAGTGGCTACCTCTCAGGGGGAGTAGGTAGTTCATGTGTTAACATTTGAAAGAGTATTTTGTTCTTAATTCCAAAGGGGAAATCAATGTATATTATCTTTTTCCTTTGCCATTGATGTGAAAGGGGGGAGAGACAGAAAGATGAAAAAGGAATATCATGTGTAAAAGTCTATTTACTAAGGTGGAGAAAGAGAACTCATGAGGAAGTGTGTTCAAAGCTATTATGTTGTATTTGATGGTTTTTCCCATTGAATGTGTTGCCATCAATAAAAAAGGGGGAGATTGTTGCAAGAACAAAGATATAGATGCAAGAATGAAGGTGTTGTCATTGATATCAACTAGTTAACTGGTTATCCATTAGTTTTTGTTGTCATTAATGTTATGGATACAGGTTATTGGCTGTATATGTCAAGGATATTGAGAAAATTGTAATGAAGAAAGGTTGTAGGTATTCAATTGTTGCTCTGGGTTTTTCTCTTATGTTCATGTGGATTAGATATGTTGATCATAGTTGTTGGTAGTTGTCATATCTAAATTTTTGGCTTTTGGGTTGTTGCACAAGTTGAGTTGTGTTCACTAATTGTGAACTATGTTTTTCAGTGTATTTGGTTGAGGTCTAGGAGAAAAATAGTTGGTCCAAATTTATTCTTGTTCAATTCTTTTGGCTTGTGGTTCTAGAGTTAAGGTGGTATGATCATGTTGAAGATAAACTTGTTATCTGGAAGGATTGGATCGTGTTAAGGTTGTGTGTGCTTAATTGATTCATGTATTGTACATTGGTTTGGCCAACCTTCTGTTTAACACTACTTTCAAAGCTTATGAAGCATGTATTTGGGTTTCCCTCATTATAATTCCACCCTAGAATGTTTTGGTACCTACCTAATTTGAATTTGTAAATGAAAATGATATGTGGCCAACTTTGGACATGTTTCAAAGTTGAAGATGGTATAAATACAAGATGAGATGTTAATGAAGATGCGAGTATGGCACATGAGATGGTTGCAAGGTATATGCAAAATTGAGATGTGATTTTTGGCAACTTAGTGTGAAATCTAATTGCAAGGTTTCAAAAGTAGTGAGTTGAAGGTGTACTCTATCATTCAAGCATGTCTACAAGTGATTGAGAAAGTTGTGGTGGAAATTCCTATTTCATTGAGATTTTCTTCTCTTTGTAACTTATCTATTTATCTTCTTTGTATCTATGTGGTAGTGAGCCCTTTGAGTGGTTAACCCTATTGGACAGTGAGTCCTAATTCAGATAGTGAGTCATGTTTTGGTAGTGAGCCTTCTCTGGTAGCAAGCCTTTTGTAATCTATGTTGTTATTCTCTATAGTATGAGTTAATCTTCACCATGGTTTTTTCCTTACTAGGTTTTCCATGTAAATCTGGTGTTATTGTGTATGTGTGATTTTTTTTTAGTTTTTTCTTTTACACTTAATGGTTTATCATACTAGAAAATTAAAGGATTTGTGGCTGGTCTAAATTTTGGTGAAAGTCTTAAGTGTTATAATTGGTGACAATTGATTCATTCCCCATCTTAGTTGTCTAGCTCTACAATTTGAACTTGCAATAAAGAGCCACAAAGAGGAACCTCCTCAAATTTGGTATTTATTTCAATCTTTTTCCAATTCTACAGATCATTATACAATGCAAGAGAAGAGCATACTCAAAATTTCAAGGTTTACCATCTCTCTTCAGAAAAAAAGACTATCCAATAGCACCCAACCCACTTTGATACCATGTTAGAATTGGACATGGAGATAGCCTACCAAGATCTTGAGGCCAAATGGAAAACACAAAGAGATAATATGAATATGACAAGAATAAATTGTATTCTCATCAATTATGATTCAATATTGGATATGTTGTGCACAATGTAGTAGAGACCCCTTGGTTATATAGCCAAGGTGAGACACAAGATTCCATAAGATTATGACAATTGTCTTAATCATATGACATGATACAACTTATCACAATTACCTATGTTCACATGCATTACAAGTCAAAAGATAAGATAATAACTAATGACAATAACACCTTCTAGAAAGATTCCTAAGACCTAAGTAAATATGTAAATAAGTCCCCTAGTAATGAATTAACTAGGTACAATACTTTATTTACACCAACATAATCAACTAATGGTATTAGATATTATAGTATGATAACCTTTACTACCTTCAAATCCTCAAAATGAGAGTACACAACTTATTAACAAAACCTAAAGAGTTATATTATGACCAAAAATGAAATAGCCACATAATAAAATCCACTGGATACTAAAATTTTATTGAGAAACTCTTTCTACACTTAGGTCCATGCATCAAACCACTGATTGAGTTTTTTTACATGATTCATGTTTTATCCTCATGACCCTCAACATACCTTAGATATAATACTACATAATCATACATTGAAATGTTCATATTAGACAAAGATTATGCAATTCACCAAGTTAACTTGATTAATTAACAATAATGAAACACCACAAAAACAATAGAGAGAATCACAACCATGCAAGAAAAGTGTGGGGCCTTACATGTTTTATGCACTTTTTATGGAATATGATATTAATTAGGATACTTTTAATTTATAACTATTTTAAATTTTTATTATTTTTTATAGCTTGGATCCAAGATACTATTTGGCCTCATCACCTTGATGTATTGGCACAATGGTGAGATAAATTTCCCTCACATCTAAGAGGAATTTTAGGAGGAATTCTAATTTTAGGGGTAGAAGATGTGATCTCCACCCTTGTCTTGTGATTTTATTTGTACTAAATACGCTTATATTAGACATTGGTGCTCATGGAATTACATATTTATGTTAGATTTTGATTATCATCATGGATTATATGACTAATGACACTATGATTAGAATAGTATAATTTTATTGAAATAATTGTGATGATGATGACTATGGTTTATTCTTATTATATATGTGAACAAAATTTTAGGCTATTGCATTCTTTCTCTAATATTATAATTTGATTGTATATATGGCTTCATTTATGCGTGGTGAATATAAACCTATTCTACTTTTAATTTAGAAGTGATGATTTGAATAAGAATGTTTGATCACACTAAAAATTATAAATAAAATCCTAAAATAATATATTATAAAGGAAAATTATGTTTATGTTATTGTGTTATTTGAATTTTAAATTATGGTTATCCTTTAATCATGATAATCGTCTATATTATAGATTTCCTATAGTTTGTGATATTTTAAAAATATTATTATTATCAAGTCTTGACTATTTTGTGGGATATTTTAATGCTTGGTTATAAGTGCGTAGGAATTTTTCATGGAAAACAAGAAAATATTTGGAGGCCCTTTATAAATATTTGTTGTAGTCCTATAGTGATACCTTGACCTTAACCAGTGAGGGGACTAAGGTTTTTGTTGATGAAAATATGGTGTGCAAACATGAAAGTTAGTATTTAGATTTAATTTTTGCTATTTTGTTATGATGTTATATTTGTGAGAATCCTAGGATATAATTAATTCTTGTGACAATCACAAATTTTATCTTAGAAGAGATTTTAAAAGGTCATAAAGTATCTTTTCTTCATTAATTAAGTGAAAATAATTTTGAAAGGTGTATACCTATTGGATGGATAATTCTTGGGACACAAAAAAATTGGTATTTTCTTAAGATTGTATGCTTCCCAAGTCCCTTGGCAAGAGTATGACAAAATTTAACTTGGAGAAGAAGGAAGGCTATTTTGAATATCATTGTAATCATACCTTAATAATTTTTCATGGAAAAAATTTACTATGATGCTTTCCCATCCCAAGGTCTCACACATGTGTAAGCATATAAGGAGTTATGTGACTACTTGAGGTTTGTGTGAAGAGATGAGAAATAGGGTATGAGGCTATGTTCCACCTTCAAATTTGGCATTATGAGTGGCATGACACATTATTAATATCCCTTTTATAGAGGTTGGAAGGATTTGTTTGATTTATTTTTAGCAATCTTATGCATGTGAGAGAGATAAGAGTCTGGAGAGGTTGGAGCTTGATGCTTATATTTTGGATAGGCTTGGGAAAGATATTAAGGATATTATATAAGATATTTTCATACATTTATGGAGTCCATTATAAATAGGATTCATGGATTTCTTGTTTAAATATGCAAAATATATGTGTTATATTGTGTATTTTAGATAGCTTGAGCTTGTATTTATTGATTCTTTTGGATGTTTTGGCTTACATTTTTGGGAAGGGAATGTTGTGATGGGTTAGAATATCTCAAATAGATGAGAGAAATTCATTCATTATTTATGTTATTAAAATATATTTTATTATTTTTAGTATGATTTTTTTTAACATTAGTATATCTACATTCCTTCAAAATATTAGTGCTAATTTCCTCATTACATGAGTTACATTGACTTGTTTTCCAAGCTAAGAAAATGTTACATTTCACATTTTAATACCATGTTAATATTCTATATAGAAGTGCTTCAAATCTTTACACCAAGTGCAAAAAACTATAATTTTAAAAGCCCACCTTTTGGCAATTTTCTACCCCCATTATCCTACACTTCCCAAAAAATTGATTTAGAAAAGAATACTAAAATTCATCATCGAATTGATAGTAGCCCTAAGCCTCTATAATCCTATAGAAGGAAATAATACTCCCACATCAGACAATGAAATCCTTTGTTACCATCTAAAGAAGCCTGAAGAAAATATGTTAGGATATTCTTAATGTTCAAGTAGATAGTGAGAGAGGTTTAGTAATCCAATAGGTGAGTGTTTTCTTAATTCTAGAAGTGATAGCATTCCATAAGATAGAGGGAGATGCTTGAAAGATGAATGAAATACAAAGGAACTATAAAATTCTCCCATGATCAATCCATTTCCACTCATAAGAATCTAACCAACCATATTTAGGAAGGAAGAAATGTCTGAGACATAGACACTTCTACCGTTGAATTCTTGATCTTAGGGCCTTATAAAAAATATGTGAGTATTGTAGGACTTTTTTGATAATGTCTTCTTCCTCTAGTAGGGCACAGAAGGAATATTTAAAAAAATGACTATTCACTAGCTAATTAAAGAATTAGGTAAAAAAATCCTTTAACCAAAATTTGAGACATAGTAGGAGCTACAAGACAGCCCAAAAAAAATTGTGGATGGACCTAAAAATTCCAAAAGAATTAGATTGTTTATCATTGATTATGATGGAAAGAAAAGAAAATGAAAAAATTATCTAATTTCCTTAATCTTAAATCTTAAATCTTAAATTGTGATAAGAATGAAGGGTCATTCAATGTGATTGTGAGCATTGGAAAAAAACTATTTTGAGGAATACATCAAGTTGTTGAGAACATCTAGCTCATTCCACTCCTTTGCAAACATCGATAATATTATTAAGAATAAACCTAGATTTAATTGATCCAATTGTCAAGGCAAGCCAACTAGAGAAGGATATGGTACAACTTGAGAGCAAGAGCTTTAACAATGATCTTGTAAGAAACATTGAGAAAAATACATGGTCTTCAATTGTAAATATCCTATTTTTCATGTCAAATTTAGGTATGAAGTTAATATTGTCTTTATTGATTAAGCTCCTTAAAGAGTTTTAATGAAAATATTCAAGATAAACCTTGTGATGATCCTTGCAAAAAATATTCCAAGGGTATTTGGGTGAGTGCAAGACCATGATGGGCCAAATTATGCCTCTAAGTGACAATGAAAATACAAAATAACATAGCTAAGAAACTTCACATAAAAAATTGAATAGGTTATTAACATAACTAGGAAAATGTGTAGGAGTTGTGTAGTAATTTGAATGTATTTTGTAGGTTACTAGATTTTTAGAAAAAAGGTAATTTATTTGGTGAAAATTTGAAATTTCAATGAAGTAGTACTATAATTTTTGAAAAAAATAAAAAATCATGTGTTATTCAGCGAAACCTAAGTATGAGCATTTTTTTTTTTGAATCTTTCAATATAAGTAAACGACACATGCTTGGATATGACACATTATTTTTTGCAATTTTTTTTAAAATAATTAGTTATGAATTTTTTAGTAGGACTTTTCAAAAATATTAAAAACTATTTTTTTAGTCAACCTAACTTGGTCAAAAATATATGAATTTTTCAAATTATTTTTTTCAACCTATAGTCTATGAAGCATAGAGTGTAACACATATTTTGAGTTTGAAAAATGTGAAATGGTTTGAAATTTAAAAATGTTTTTCAATCAGCCTATCAATTAGGACTTTAGACATAGTGCATGTAAAAAATCAATAATAATTATCTATTTAATTTTTAAAATAAATCATATAATATATTGGTAGAATTCTGACTTCTCGAATAAACCCTTTACATCTTATCAAATTTAGATAAAAATTAAGTCGTTGACACAAACCTTGGGTGAAGTTCTAAAAAGAGGATGAAATGTCTAAAAATGTTGAAGTAGTTTACCTTTTAGGCTTAACACTCCCAAGCCTAATTCCAAAGCTTTCCCAAGGAAAAAATGGAGGGAAAGATTGATGTCAAGAAAAACATATACCTATAATCTAAAGGTCCTTGTATTAAATTTATGTCTTCAAAATTTTGATATTCGTTATTGCAAAATGGATATCCATTACCTAAAAGCTTAAAATTCCCTCTTTTGTAAAATGGGCATAAATTTTTCATTTCTAATCTAAATTTTGATTTTTTATAGGCATTGGAAAGGTGATTCAAAGCTCTATATAATAGACTAGGTAGTGATTCTTTATTTTACACATAAAATTAATTATAAGCATTTAAAATCCATATTTCATTTTTTAAACATAAAACACTCATAGCTTTTCCATATGAAGTCACTTTTTCATGATTTTTTGTAACAATAATCTCAAAATACTTAAAACATTAAAGAAGAAATCAATAATATATATATATATATATTTTTGTAGTAAGGAGAGTAACAAATTTTTATAAATCATTATATCTCTCCATCCCTTTATATACCTCTCTCTATTTCACTCTCTTTCTACCCCAAGCTCTAAAGATATCTCTTCATCTCTCCCTTCCTCCCTTGCTCCCTCCCTCTCTTTGTCCCTATTTAGACCTCTCTATCAATCTATGGAGTTATATACTTATCTCTCTACCTCTCCATGGCTTCCTCCTTCCCTCTCTCTTTTTCCCTCTTTAGACCTCTCTCTCTCTCTCTCTCTCTCTCTCTCTCTCTCTCTCTCTCTCTCTCTCTCTCTCTCTCTCTCTCTCTCTCTCTCTCCTTGAGCTAGATAGACATATCTCTCTATCTCTTCCTCCCTCCCTCATTCCCTATATCCTTGTCCCTCTTTTGAACTCTCTATTTCTCTCTAGACCTATTTATCTACCTATCCCTTCATCCCTCCTTCCCTCTCTACTTCTCTAAAATCTCCTTATCCCTCTATATATCTCTCTATATCTCTACTTCTCTCAATATCAAATCTCTTCCAATCCCTCTCCCCCCTCTCTCTCAATATCTAGACCTATCTCTCTACCTCTCCTTCCTTTTCCTCTATCTTTTTCCCTCTTTAGACCTTTGTATTTTAGTAAACCCAATAAATATTATACAAGCTAATATTCCAAGGTTTCTTATTTATATTAGTGTTTCTTAGATCTATAATTTTATGATATTTATATCTAAGCAATTTTATATATAAAAATATTTGCATGACCAATTCTTCATTGATTTTATATTGTTGCATCTTTCTCTATTATCTTGATTTCTAAATCCATTTTACTTACTATTAGAAATATAAAATAGATTGATAACCCAAGGAAATTTTATAAGAGAAACTCAAAGCTACATAAAATGAAAAAACATAAACAATGCAAACCAACAACTCTAAGAGATATGTAATGCCAAAATGACATAATTACATTAAGATTTTCCAAAATAAAAATACAAGCTAGGTAGTGAGTTTATATAAAACTGAGAGGATAGAGGTGGAAAATCAACCAATAGGAATTGACCACCAATAACCATAAAAAGTGGGAATGCTCCACCCTTTAAGGAAATGATCTACCTTTTAAAGATGGGGACACCACACCACCTTATCTACTAGTTATTAAATAATAACATAAATTTATTGTCCTAAGAAAGCTTAATAAAAGTGTGGGAAAAAAATATAGCTAAAGGAAAATATATTAACGCACTAGGAAAATAAAAACCTACACCAACAACCCCATAAGTGTAGCTTAGGAGGATGCAATCTAAATGATGGGTCCTAGAAAATGAGGCCATGTTAAGTACCTGTGTACATCTAAAATCCCCCATAGAAAAGCCCCCCATAAATAGAGCTTGAACACCACCTATTATAGAGAGAAGAAAAGAGGACTAAGTAGCATCCCTTCCCCCCAAAAAGATCCAATGGTATTTTCTTGAAAATTGATGGAGAAGAGGGTCCACGATTATCGAACAACATTCTTCCTACTAGGAAAAAATAAAACCAAAGGTGTATGCAAGCTATCTCCTCAATCCTAAAAGGAATATGTAGGAAGAAAGTGTTACATTTGTGAATTCTCTAAACTTAGCTCAACTGTCCCCATGTCGATGTTGAAGGTTGTCACAATCAAATTAGGTGTTCTAGGCCACACTATTAAAAATGATAAATTCGAATCTCCTAGAGACTATCGTAGAGCACAATCGAAAGACTCAAGTGTCTCTTGGAAGATGTATCCTTCAAATGTTGATCCAAAGTTTCCACACTCATGTTAAACTAGAATAAATGATCATGTAGAGAATGAACTAGATGGTTAGAGTGTTCCCTCACAACAGTTGAAGAAAAATATCCATCAAAAAGAAGATGAATGCAATCAATAGTGTCTCCAAAATATGCAATATGAGTCTCCATGAACAAGTCTAAATTACTTTTCAAGAGATCATCCCACAAAGCTAAATCAGGAAGACTATGTATTTCCTTATGTAAGGAATTGATGAAAGCTTTCAAGGAAACAACTTTGGACTCTAAAGTAGAAATAGATGTAAGGATGAAATATTTTCCCTCAATAGTGTCTTTAGATAAAAAAATGAGGGACTCTACAAATAAAAAAAAGATGTATGGTATCAATTGGTCCCAATGAACTAAATCCAGAAGACATAAATGACCCTATTGCAATGAATCACTAGAGGCTCTCAAAGAAGCATCTTTAGAATCTGAAGTAGCAATAGGTATTGTTGATCAGATATCAATGAACTAATTGTTCATACAATATGTGTCCTCACAAGATGGGGCAACATAAGTATCAGTATCATCCAAAAGAACCTAGCTATCTAAGGATACAACACTTTTAGATGAAGATTCAATGTATCCATATAATTTTTGGATGACAGTCCAAGTAGTGAAAGGGAACCCAATATACTATATGTGATGTAGAGTATCCTCAAAAATAGTAAGGAATATTAGTCCATAGACCATGTTATTATTGTTAAACCATGCATTCTTATGATCATAGTCACTTGGCTTAGGAATGAGTCCAAGGAGTTAAAGCATTAGATCCTACTTGATGCAATGACTCTTTATCCCTTGTTTCTAGGACAAATAGTTATTTGAAGTTATCTTGACAATAGAAGGATGGAAAAAAGTTTTAATATAAGTACATGATTACAAATTTTCTCTATAATCCCCTGAGAATGAGTGGAAAAGACACCAAAACAACACCAATAAACTCCCACCCTTTTCACTAGTATCAAAAATCACCCCCAAAATATTACAAGATTGACACTTTATAGTTTAGTGCATTTACAAAGCTTTTTCCAAGATACAATGCTCAATAGGCTCAAAATGGCCAAAATTACAAATTCTAATACAAAATAAACTTGAGAATAAATCTAGAAAATTATCCCTATAGCTATATAGTTCTCTTCAATACCTTTCCAACACCTATTCATTTTCAAACAAACAACTTCAACCTACAATAGCTAGTAGGAAATGGAGAATTTTCTTTTCAATATAGGTTATATAGATGGAAAGTGCTTGTCTCTAGCTTTCTATTGATATATTATTTGTAAAAATGGAAACTATGGTGAAAAGCTATGTATGTTTTAAAATGGTTGAATTTAGCTTGTAGTGACGACCCTCCTAGCAAAATGAAATTTTTCCAAAAATCAAATTTGTCTAAAATAGACATATTTTATATGAAAATAGGGGTTTTTGGGCCATCTGAGCACAATTACAAGGTCTATTTGTGCTGAACATAGTTTAATAAAAATCTATCTACTAGATCTAAGCTTCAAACCCTAATTTATAACTATGTCAAATGATCTCCAAATCAAATGAAAAGAAAGGAAATACTTAGTTTCTCGAGCCTCTTGGATGTGTTGGAATAGTAATTTTTTTTGTTATTATAACCAAAAATATTTTCATCACCTAGATCTCACAAACATATATGCAATATGAAGATCTCACAAACACATATGCAATATAAAGAGATTATCAGACCTTTATAAAACTTTCCAATTCTCTAGATCATTCAAAATGTAAGAGAAGAGCATACAAGAATTTATAAGATCTTATATGAAAACTCAAAATTCCCAATTAGGAATCTAAGAATGCATAATTCTCATAACAAAAGCTCTAATACCATTCTAAAAATTTGAAATAGATTGATAACCCAAGGAACTATACAAGAGAAATTTAAAACTATATAAACTAGAAACACATAATCAATGCACACCAGTGACTATGAGAGATGTGCAATGCTAAAATGACATAATTGTATTAAGAGCTTCCAAGATGAAAAATACAAGCTAGGTAGTGAGTTTATATATAACTAAGGAGAGGATGTAGGTAGAAAATAAACCAATAAGAATTGACTGCCAATAATCACCAAAAGTGGAAATGCTCCACCCTTTAAGGAAGTGTACCACCCTTTAAGAATGGGGACACAACATCACCTTCTATATCCTAGTTATTAAATAATAAAATCACTTTGTTATCCTAAGTGAGCTTAATAAAATTGTAGAAAAAACCTATAAATAAAGGAAAATAAATTAACCCAGTAAGAAAATAAAAACCTACATGACACTTACCCTACCATTCTTGGAAACCACATTAGGGTTTCATTTTTGTATTTGACACATTATTGATATTTAGATTTTTTCAATATGAAAGTGTAATTTTTGGATTTATTTTTCCTCTCCCCTCTCCTTCTCTCCCTCTATATATTTAGCTATCTCTCCCTCCCTCTCCCCCTCTCTACCTATCTCTCTCCCTTTCTCTTCCCCCTTCTATATTTCCCAAGTCATATCTATCAATAGATATCTCTCCCTCTTTTTATCTCTCTCCATATTAATCCCTCTTTTTATAGCCCTCCACTTCTCTCTTACCTCTTCAATTATCTCCATCCCTCTCCTTCTATTTATATCTATGTTTTTCCCTCTGTCACTCATACACACTCCCTTATTCTCCCTCCCTAACTCTATATCACTACCTCTAGATATCTCACCCTCTTTCTATCTCTCTCTCCCCATCTCTCTCCCTCTCTCCCTAGCACTCCCTCTTTCTATATTTCTCTACTTCTACCTCCTGTCTCTATTAATCTCCCTAGTGTAGGGGCACCAAAGAAAATTCATGTAAATAAGGTCTTAGGTTAGGATTTTGGTGTTTCAAGTCTTTTAGTCATTCAATAAGGTCATAATAGACCATATTTTAATGTATTGAGTCATGTTTGGTCATTTTGAGTTCATAATGTTATATTTTGCATTATTGTCAAAAGTTGTCATATGTAAATGTGGAAAAATGCAAAAAACAAGGAATACCAATGGTCAGGAGGTTCAAATTTTAGTTGGATCAGTTGAGTCAGTTAGTTTTTGGTGTGAAGAGTTTAAATATTCCTAAATAAGTCTCTAAACAAGGTTGGAGATTTGTATGAGAAGTTGAAACAATAGAATTTCTTGTTTTGTATTGAAATTTCTGTGTATTTTCCTAAAAATTGCTGCTCCAGGCAATTGTACGGCCCTGTACATCTTCCACTTGATATGAAATGATTTTTAATTGATAGTGGAAGGAGTCTTCTCAAATTTGGTTGTGATTGGATAGATTTTCATTGAGTATAGTGCTAGTTTGAAAGTTTTTTTTGTAGGTAGGTCTAAACACCCTAATTAAGGGTTTGAAAGCATTCAAAGTAAACTAATCACCCATTCCACCATTATTTTAGTTAGAAATTTGGTGGAATGGGTTCCCTAGGGTAGATTAAGGTGTTATAATGGCTTTAGAGAGCAGAGAAGGAAGATGGAAGGTCTTGGAGTGCTACCCTAGTTGATTTTTCTTGAGTTTTGAGTTGAAAAGTGATGCTTTCAAGTAGGGTTTTGATGAATTTGTAGTGGTAAATGCTGGATGATGGTTTATTAAGCATAGGAAATGGTGAAATTTTTGAGGCTTTGATAAGGTGAGAGAGAGTTTGGAGTGCATATTTCCAATATACCCTCCTTGTTTCAAACTTAGATTGGCCTAAGGTAAGGGTTTTGCATTTTGATGAGGTTTTGTTAGTTACAAATGAGGAAAGTTGTGGATTTAGACCATTTTAGGTGTATGAAGAACATTGAAATTGAGTTTTTGGGTTGGAGGATAGTGTAAGTTGATGATGCTTTGGAAAAGAGGGCTAATTGATCCCTTGTTTAGTGTACCAGTCCCTTTTAGAGGGTGATGTTTCAAAATAAGGGTATTCCCAAAACTGATATGTTGAAGTTGAGGAAAATGGGTATCTAGAATGCTATTTATTTTGTGGGTTTGATGAATATTTTGAGAGATATGCGCAAATTTCTTTGTGTGGATGGCTACAAAGCAAATTGGGTGAAATTGTGAAGAGTTGATGATATAGAGTTGGAAGGATAGAAAGATAGTTTGAGTTTGCTTAATTTGTGGTCATGAGAAGGTTTTCCTCCCTTCTCTTCATCAAGTGGTATCAGAGCATAGGAAGTAGATATTTTGAAGAAGAAAAGTTGAAGGCTGAGAAAGGAAAAGTGGGAAGTTGAGGAGACAAGATGCCTCCAAAAAGGAAAACCATTGCTAGGGAAGTGAATGAATTGAAGGACAAACATGCTAAGGATATGAGAGAGTTGAAAGAGAGGCTTACTGCTTTGGAACACAATTTGAGAAGAGGTATGGTTGTAGAAGATGAGAGTGACTCCGATGAAGAAGAGGAAAGTGATAGTGAAGAAGAAGAGGAATTGGATTTTGATGATCAGAGGATGGCTAAGTTGCTGAGAGTTCAAGTCAAGGATGATAGACACAAGGTGAAGATTGATGTACCTAAATATGGACAAAATTTGAATGATGAAGAGTTGTTGGATTAGATTACACAACACTAGACAATTACTTTAAGTGTGAAAATGTTCCTGAAGAGCAAAGGGTGAAGATTGCAAAGAAAAAGTTGAAGGGCCACACACTATTGTGGTGGGATTATGAGCAATCTAAGAGAAGGAAGAAAAGTAAGTCAATGATTGTTTCTTGGGACATAATGGTGGCTAAAATGAAAGGTAAGTTTTTGTCTTTTGATTTTGATGTTCAAATGTTTAGGAAACTTCAATGTTTGAAAGAAAAAGAATTGGATGCTAAAGCATATAATGAAGAATTTTACAAGTTGAGTATAAGGGAAGGTCACATGGAGGTTGAAGTGGAAAAGGTTGCTAGGTATTTGAGTGGATTGAGATTCAACATTCAAGATGAGTTAACCTTGGAAAACCTAAGAACGATTGAGGAATGTTATCAAATGGTGGTAAGGGCTGAAGAAAAGGTCAAGATAAGGTAAGACAAAAAAAATAGGCATAGAGGCATCACCTCTAGAGGAAGAGGTTCATTTTCTACTTCAAGACAATTAAATGAAAGCCAAGAAGATGAAAACAAAGGTTGAGAATGAGTTGTTGATCAAAGAGGTGGTAGATCAAGCTTAAGAGGTAGATTTGTAAGTCAAGGAAGAGGCTCTAGTGGATTCACGAGAAGGTGCTATCATTGCAATCAGTTTGGTCATCAAGCATGGTAGTGTAAGGAAGAACAAGCTTCAAGTTCATATGGTGGTGAAAGAAGAAGTGAAAAGAGAGTATAGTTGGTGCAAGAAGATGAGGATGAGAGTGTAAACTCTCCAATGCAATATGCTGCTCCCGAAGTGGGAGAGTCATTGATGGTGAGAAGAAAACTATTGAAAGCATAAAAGGAGAAGGAATCTACATAAAGGAGGACATTATTGAAGACCACCTGCAAATATAAAGGAAAGGTATGTAAAGTTTTCATAGATTCAGGGAGTACTAATAACATGGTATCAAATGAAATGATAGATAAACTAAAATTGGAGAAAATACCTCATGAAACACCATGTATAAAGTATCTTGGGTGAATGATGATCAATCAATTTTGGTTAGTGAGTAAGCTTTAGTTGAATTCAACATTGGTGGCTATAGGGACAAGGTTCTTTATGATGTTTTTCCAACGGATTGTTGTTATTTATTGCTTGGAAGTCCATGGAAGCTTGATAGACATGCCATTTATGATGGAAGAGACAACACTGATTAGATTGAGAAGGAGGGGAATACTTTTACACTGACTCCATTGCAAGAAGATGTGAAGAAACAAGGCAAGACAACTAAGGTCATTATGTTTGGCAAGGAGTTTGTAAGGTTTGAGGAAGACAAAAAGTAAGAGATGGCAACCACTTCAAGGATTGAAGATACTAGTTAGAAGGAAGGAAAGATGATGGTTTGGTGTCAAAGTCTGATACATAGAAGGTCAAGAATGAATTGATCGTGGGCATGAAAAATAGGTTGACAATGGATTTTGAGATCATGGTGGGAACAATAATTTATTTTGTGGTTTCAAAAGAGGTCAATGGACAGTTGAATTTTTTTAATACAATGGTGTGTAAGTATAATAATACGGTGATACTTGGGGTAGGGAGCTTGAGGATAGAGATGAAAGCAAAAGGTGGATTGAATCAAGGTGAAAGGAAAAATCAAGTGAATGAATGCAAGTGTGCAACAAGATTTAAGAAGAGGATAGTCCAAGGGAAGAATGGAAAAGTTAAGCTTGCAAACATGAAGGTTAGTTTAGAATCAGTGTTGGATGAGAGAAAGGTCAAAGGATGTTCATCAAATTAGTTTACAAGGTTGGAGTAATACCAAGATGGAAACAAGGCCAATGGTACAAAAATTGATGCATACCTTCAGTACCTAACTCTATTTAAAGGATTGCTAGATGAAAGAGCTTTCGGAGGTTAGAGACATGAAGTGATCAAATTGGAAAAGTTGTAACTTAGTCCTCAAAGGGACTTGAGAACTTTTTTTTAGGCCAGGTGTATGGTGCAGGGGCACCAAAGAAAATTCATGTAAATGAGGTCTTAGATTAGGATTTTGGTGTGTCAAGTCTTTTGGTCATTCAATAAGGTCATAATATACTATATTTTAATGTATTGAGTAATGTTTGGTTGGTTTGAGTTCACAATGTCATATTTTGCAATTAGTCAAAAGTTGTCATATGTAAATGTGGAAAAATGCAAAAAAACAAGGAATACCAATGGCCAGGAGGTTCAAATGTTAGTTGGATTAGTTGAGTTAGTTATTTTTTGGTGTGAAGAGTTTAAATATTCCTGAAGAAGGCTCGAAACAAGGTTGGAGATCTCTATAAGAAGTTGAAACATTAAAATTTCCTATTTTGCATTGAAATTTTAGTGTATTTTCCTTAAAATTGCTGCTCCAGGCCATTGTACAACCTCATACATCCTCCATTTGATATGAAATTATTTTTAATTGATAGTGGAAGGAGTCTTCTCCAATTTGGCTATGATTGGATAGATTTTCATTGAGTATAGTGCTAGTTTGAAGGATTTTTCTATAGGCAGGTCTGAACACCTTGATTAGGGTTTGAAAGCATTCAAAATGAACTAATCACCCATTCCAATGTTATATTAGTTATAAATTTCGTGTAATGGGTTCCCTAGGGTAGATTACGGTGTTATAATGGCTTTAGAGAGAATGGAAGGTGGATGGAAGGTTTTGGAGTGCAGCCCTAGTTGAGTTTTCTTGAGTTTTGAGTTGAAAAGTGATGCTTTTAAGTAAGGTTTTGATGAATCTATAGTGGTAAAGGTTGGATAATGGTTTATTAAGCATAGGTAGACATATGGTGACATGTTTGAGGCATTGATAAGGTGAGAGAGAGTGTGTAGTGCATATTTCCAATAAACCCTCCTTGTTTCAAGCCTAGATTGGCCTAAGGTAAGGGTTTTGTATTTTGATGAGGTTTTGTTTGTTCCAATTGAGGAAAGTTGTGGACTTATACCATTTTAGGTCTATGAAGAACATTGCAATTGAGTTTTGGGTTTTGAGGAGAGTTTTAATTTGATTATGCTTTGGAAAAGAGGGCTAATTGAGCCCCTATTTAGCACACCAGTCCCTTTTAGAGGGTGATGGTCCAAAATATGGGTATAACCAAAACTAATATGTTGAAGCTGAGGAAAATGGGTATCTAGAATGATATTTATTTTGTGGGTTTGAGGAATTTTTTGAGATAAATGCACAAATTTCTCTGTGTGGATAATTACAAAACAAATTGGGTGAAATTGTGAAGAGTTGATGAGATAGAGTTGGAAGGGCAGAAAGATAGTTTGAGTTTTCTTAATTTTTTGTTGTGATAATTTTTTCCTCCCTACTCTACATCACTCCCTCCCTGTCACTCTTTTTATATATATCTCTTACCATATGTATATATTTAATTAAATATATCTCTCAATCTCTCTCTATCACACACACACACTTCCTATTTCTCCCTCCCTCTGATCAATATAAGTGGTAGGGGAAATCCCTCACACATCCATCATCAAAAACTAAGATCCAAATATAGTTGAAACAATAAGATAATCAATTTGGGCATTGCCAAAAAGGAGAGAGATAAAGAAAAAAATAGAGATAGATATGGAGATAAAGAGGGAAAAGGATGGAAGGAGATGGAGAGATAGAAAGATAAAGATAGAGAGGGAGAGATATAGAGGTAAAGAGAGATTGAGTGATAAGGAGATAGAGATAAAGGGAGGGAGATATAGAAGGAGAAATATTGAGAGATAGAGAGGTACAAATAGATAGAACAATATAAAGTTCTAAGAAGAGAGAGGGAGAGAGGGAAATCAAGGGATGTAGAGAAAGAGGGAGACATATTTGGAGATAGAAAGGGGGAGAGAAGATAAAAAGAGAGAGAGAAAAATAGATAAAGATATTTAAAGAGAGGAAAAGGGAGAAAATATTTAGTGATAAGGAGTTAGTAATAAAGAGGGAGAGACATAAAGGAAGAGATATAGAGATATAAAGGAAGATGGAGGGAGATGGAGAGTTATATATGGTGAGATAGAGTGATAGAAAAATAAATGAAGATAGAGAGGGAGAGATAAACTAGGAGAAAGAAATAGGGAGATAGAGAGATATAGAGGGGGAGAAAGAGGAGGGAGGGAGAGAGGGGGTAGATAGTGAGATAGAGGTAGAAAAAGGGAGAGATAGGTAAAGAGGTATAAAGAAAAAGAGGGGGAGAGAAGGGGAGATAGATCAATATATATAGAGGGAGAGGGAGAGAGGGAGATATATTGATGGAGGGAGATATAGAGAGGTAGAGAGGGATAACGAGAGAGAGATAGAGAGATAGGGAGATAGAGGTAGAGAAATATATGGATATAAAGGGATAAAGAGAGAGTAAATAAGAGATGTAGGTAGAGATAATGATGTATAGATAGAGATGAAGAGAGAGATAGGGAGATATAGATAGAGGGCATAAGAGTGAGAGAGAAAGGAGGTGATATAGAAAAGTAATAGAGAGAGGTATAAAGAGATAGGAAGAGAGACATGTAGAGAGGGAAAGAGATAGAGAGATAGAGATAGGGAGGGGAAAATGTGAGTTTGTGTGTGTATATGAGAGAGATATGGAGATAAATGGATAGAGAGGAAGATAATATAAATAGATAGAGGGAGGGAGAGAAATAAAGAGATATTGAAAGAGGGAGTGATAGGGATAGAGAGATAGAGGGATATGTAAGGATAGGAGGGAGAGATATGTATATATATATATATATATGTAACTTGGGAAAGATAGAGGGGAAGAGAAATGGAGAGAACTATGTAGAGAGGGAAAGAGAGGGGAGAGAGATGTAGATAGAGGTAGAGTAATGGAAAGTGGGATAGATAGGTGGGGAGTGAGAGAGAAGGAGATGGGGAGAGTGATAGATATCTAAATAGAAAGAGGGATAGAGGGAGAGAGGGATAGATATGTTCTTGGTCAACTTGGGAAAATGTTTGCATAGGATCAAAGGCAACAAGGATGCCTTTATGAAGATTTATGAAATATTTTACTCTCCTTAGTATTAAAAAGTCTAAATATTTTATTATTTATTACTTTATTTTTTTAAGTCTTTTGGGATGATTATTGTAAAAAAATATGGAAAAAGACTTTGAATGTAATCATTGTGAGCATTTAAAATTTCAAAATTGGAGGAACTTTAAATCGTTAATTATAATTTTTGGTACATAATCTATCAAAATTACCATATTCATTATATTGATCTCTTAATCACCTTCCCAATGCCTATAAAAAATAAAATTTTAATATGTAACACATAAGTTATGCCTATTTTATGAGAGTGTGCTTTTTGGGCTTTTCAAAACAAATTTATTTTGATTATTGTAAAAAGGATCTCCATTTTGAAAACATAAAGTTGACAAAATAGTCAAGCAAGGAATAGATCTATCCATTAGTAATGAACATATATTACTAATGAATATCCATTTTGGTTTGGTAATGCCAAAGCCAAATCAACTTTCATTCGACCCATATAAAAAGTCAACTATCCATTTTGTGATTTTCGCCCATCATGATCCTACACTTACCAATTTGTAGAATTCATAGGGAAATCCAAAAGGACCAATAGCTTTATCGATAACCATAGTGAAAATTTCCTTACACAAGTTCTCCTTTGTGAGCAATTGGTTACAAAAGTTGTACCAAGAGTTGGAAACTTGACATGACACCATGCTCAAGAATTATTGCAATGAAAGGTCCGTTTTAGGTGTTTCCTCCTAGGTTATAAATACTTTTTCATAGTGTCAAATACAAGCCTAGAGAATATTTGGGAGGTTAGTCAAAAAAATTTGGTCTTCTTTATTTTATTAATGGCTTGGGACACATGGTAGGTTCACAAAGCATAAAAAATAATTATTTGGAGACCTAGTCTCTATTATTGAGCTACTTAAGGAATACTTAAATTTGAGCACCATGTGTTATATGGTTATCTACAATTTTTTTAGTGGTGATTCTCTGCTACACATAATTATAGGGCATAATCAAAAGGATGAGCCTCTAAGGCAACCATAACTTGGTAAAGCTCTGAGGTGGTGGCCTCCTATGAGTGGCGATGGAAATGGTCCACTTGGTGACCATAAATGTAATGGAAGTAGGTAGTACATTTGATTGCAGGGTCAAACCACAATAGTGGTTTACAAATTTTATGAAGGAAATTTGTTTTTTCTTCCTTTCCCCAAACTCAATGGGTTCGGTCGAACTCCATGGTTAGATCAAACCACTTTTTATGTTCGATCGAACATATATGTTCGGTCAAACCATTCATTCTACTGAACCCTAAAACAAAAACAAAAAAAATTAATATTTTAAGGGGTAAGACATAAAAAAATGAACTTGTCACTGTCATTTTTAGCTTTTTCTACTTTCCCTATGCTCTGTGTGTGCGGTGAACGATGAACATGGACAACAAACCACAAATGGAAAACTTGACTTCATCTCTCCGACGAATGGAAAACTCGACTTCATCTCTCCACAGTTCATCAACCCGACTTGCATATCTCACTAGGTTTGTCATATTCAAATTTCATAGACTTCAAAATGCATTTGTTTGTTAAATTTCTAAACCCTAAATGCAAAATTTTTCAAATTTGTTGAATTGAAACTGCATTTGTTTGAAAGTTTCTAAATCCTTTTCAACATACACTATTTCTATGATACATTTTTACTCTGTCAAAAAATTAACATGCCCTGTCTATGCTTCCAAATTTTGCATACATTTCTACTAGGGCACTTCTAATTTATTTGAGGCATTATATCAAACAATTCATTAACAAATTTATTTGAGGCATTATATCAAACAATTCATGTTAATTTTGACGGAGTATGATAGAAATAGTGTTTCCATTATATGCACCCTATATCAAACAATTCATTAACAAATTTATTTGAGGCATTATATCAAACAGTTCATGGTAATTTTTGACGGAGTATGATAGAAATAATGTTTCCATTGTATGCACCCTATATCAAATAGTTCATTAACAAATTTATTTGAGGCATTATATCAAACAGTTCATTAACAAATTTATTTGAGACATTATATCAAATAGTTCATGATATAAAGTTTAGGGTGCATACAATGGAAACTTGGATAAAATTCTTCATATTTTGCCTTTAAATCTTATGCCATTACTCCAAAAATGGTTGGTGAACTAAATGTATGAATCGAAGAATAAATTTAGAGGAAAGAAACTAGATTGTTTGAATGAAATGTATAATAAAATAGTTCTATTAAGATTAGAAGGAATGAAGTTATTATTAAATTTTCTATTTTACAACTAAAAAGAGAATAAAGAAAAGGGTGTGCCTTGTTTGTTGTTAATTTTTATTCAGTAAAAGTGAATGAGAACCATTCAAACGAAAATAAACCTCCATTACAAAAGTCTTAGGATGTCTAAATCCTAGAATGAATTCCTCATGTTTCCTCCTAAATGGGTGTTTTATTTTTTAATAGAGTCCATGCATGAATTAGCCCCTATATCTAGAGATCACTATCAAAAAAACACTTCATATTTGCATGAATTAAAGGATTGAACCTAAATGACATTTTAAAGAAAGGATTTATATGTTCTAGTGTCTTGTCATGGGATGCTCCAACTATTTTTATGAAAAATAAAGATAAGACACTTTTCCATGTTGTCCTGATTATGTATGTTCAATAAATAAAAAATTAACATTAATATCCACCACCTAAAATAGATGACTTATTTTACTAATTGAGAGGGGTGGCCATATTTTAAAAAATAGGTCTAATATTCAATTACAATTAGAAAAGAATAAAGGAGGAATACATTCATAAAACTACATTTAGAACTTTGTATAGGACATCAAAATTATATGTTTGAGGCAATGCATATAAGACACCCATATACAAAACAGTACAAAAGAAAGAGAAAAAATGTAAAGAATGCATGCTTGTAATCTATACTTGAGAGCATTAAAATTTTGAAATTAAACATAAAGAATAATAGGATTTATAAATTAAATACATGAGGCTATTATATAATATCAAAAAAGACTATTTTAAATTTTAAATTATTTATATTTTAATTTTAGGGTAACTACTTTTGGTTGAATTTATGAATTAGAAATAGAAATTTTGAAAGGGCCCCACCCTTTTACAAAAACCAATAAAGAGACAAAAAATGATCAATCATATTGACATGGAACAACAACAAGAAAAAAAACATCCAATTAGAAATACTCTACCAATAGTGGCAATGTATCTAATAAAGAGGGTTGTTTTCCCAAAAACATTAGTAGATCTATCATTTCACAACTTGAATCCAAAATTCTTCAAGGAACTATATCTTATTGTGAACCTTATCCTTTTCCATGAATTCAAACCTAGTTCAGGTTTGTAATGGTGTTTCCATCTTTAGTTTCCAAACTTGAGACCAAAGGGAATAAAGGGTTCCTATAATCTTCTAAACTTGAACCTTCTTCATATTTTTAAATTATTAGAAGAAATTCCAAGAGGTGAATGTTGCAATTCAAGAGAATGGTAGAGGCAATGAACTCCAACTAATCCATCTGTAACATGATTCTTGTCTCTACCAATCTCATCTAAATTTCTCTTGACAAGACCTTCTAAATTAGTCATGTCTACAAGAGGACCAACCACCCCTTGATTATGCTCAAAGGGAGTCTCTAAACCAAATCCTAAGGTAAACAAGGCTCCATCTCATCCTTATGCATTTTGTTCAACCTTGCCTTCCTCTAAAATTTCTAAACCTATAAAATACATAGCTATCTATACATGACAACATGGTGAAAACACAAGAAAATTCTATAGCATGACATGTTGAACCCAAATAACCAAATTCAAAAATAATTTAATCTATAAGTATAAATAATTTGATGGTAGAAATTTTATACATATAAAAATATGATAAATGTGTGATTATTTTTCTTTCCACTCTATAAATTTTTGATGTGCTTGGCTATATAATTGAGATGATTCATGTAATGCCCCGTCTTGTAACCTAAGGAATGTTGCATTGACTACGAAACTTGTGTAATAATTTTTTTTTAAAGTGTTAATATTAACTTTATTAGTTGCATACATTCTCTAAGATACGTGACGACACACTACTTGAGAATCCCATAGACGACTATAGTATTTAGCATTGCATGTATTTAGTTAACATAAACTTAAAAGTAAACATTGCATAACATTTGAATTTCATCCATGAAAGTATAAAGTTCAAATAAGATTCTTACATTGCATTTGAAATGACATTACAATACTCATTCTTCAGATGAGGTAGATCAAATAATAGTTTACAATTTCATATTACAAATGTTCACCTCATTAACAATTGAGGAAAGTTACAAATATAAGATTTTCCAATGATACAAATAAGGAAGTACACATATATCCAAATACGAGCTCTCCATCCATGAAGTACTCGTTGCCATGATCAAGAATTGGGGACCCAACAGAGCAAGGTGCACATTCCACCCAACCATGTGGTACCTGTAGGTCCACCCCTCATGCTAGGAGATAGTAATAAGGTTCCCTAGACATAACCTACAAACCCTATACACAAGTAAAACCAAAGACAAAACACACAAGTACAAACTTAACTCATTGATTACATTGCTTCCAAAATCAGGATAATGAAATATACTAAGTTCACAAGGTAATCTGTTATTCTAGGTGGAGTGTCATCGCAATGTTGCAGAGGTTACCCTAGAGTTTCTTCCTAGGTTCCGGCCCCAAACTTGCGTTACCCTGTCAACCTCTTACGAAACCCAGCCCCACATGCAAACTATTGCGGAATCGAATATCCTTTAAAATAATGAAGATACTGATTTGCCATTCTAGGCCTTCTTGACTTATACACAAGACTAAACTAGCTCTTGAGTCTATAAGCGAGGCTTATTAGTCTAATTAAAGATTTTAAACTATCTAATGTATTGTTTAGTTTTCACTGACTTACTAACTCTACATGAGTTACCCAGGCACCACTTTGTGTGCCGGACCTCACATAGAGCCAATCCCCTAAAAATAACATAAGGAATCTAAGTTCCCTAACTAAGGTAAATAAGGTGCACATGTATCCAAAATCAATTACCCAAAATATCATAATGGACAACACCCGTTGTTTATAAAATTATGTGTCAAATATATGCATAGATGATGTGTACAACCTTAGTTATCTCAAGGATGGTAAATAAACAAATAACAACCCCCACCTTAAAACAAACTTCTCTAGAAGACTTGAAATCACATATAATCCCCAATTTGCTCAATAAGAATTTAAAGCAACTTATAGTAATTTAGGTATAATAAAAATCTAATTTTAGGATTTATTAAATCCAATAAAATCCATAACATAAAGCATAAAATTAATCAACTAAAATTATAATTTCATTTCCAAACAATAATGGATTGGCACCTAATTATTTACTACAAATTTCCAAACAATAATAAAATAATTTTCATCTTTCACTATAAATATCTTATTCTAAAAACTATTCATTTCATTCTCTTATTTAAGAAGGAAATATTCTTATAAAATGTATATATACAATTTTCAATACCTTTAAAATTAAATATGTAATTTTTCGACAAACATATTATATATACAAATATATATATATTCGTATTAAAACAAATCGAATTTAAATTTAATAATGCGAAATTCACAAATGAAGCAAACGAAACTTTTAAATGAAGCTAGGGTTTATATTTATATAGCCGCGGGAAAGTCTAAAGACTACATTTTTTTTTTAACAGTCATTGGCTCCCAAATAAGGGTGTCGGCCTGTGTGGTGGGGTGATGCTGGCTATTCCCACCATCACCTCCCTAAGGGGTGACGACTGTGGAAACAGCCGCAACCCTTACCCCATACTAATACAGTATTTAAATCATAACAAATAAAATTTGAAAATTGCATTTCTGCAAAATTTTATAATTCGTGTCTGGATTTTTTTCCATTTTTTTTTATATTCCAAAAATCCAATTTCGCCTGTACAGTGATTCTCCATTTATTTACACAATCCGATTTATATATGAACGATAAAATACTTAAATCAGGCAATCAATTTCAATAGGGTTTTACAATGGGAAATTTAGAAATTTAACAGTACACACAATTTTTCTCCAACAAATTCCAATTTATTTACATAGGGTTTCAATTTCTTTTTCCAAATAAATGATTTCCTTCACAATTTATTCACTCAAATTATTTTCTACAGAGACTGCAACAGAGGTATACATTTCCTCAATCTTATCTATAGAGAAGTAACAAACCTACAGAGCATACTTCTGTTTTCTTTTGAATCACTTCTTTTGTTTCCCCTGATTTCACTATATATCCTTATTTTTTTGAAATTTACATAGAAATCAACAAATCTTTACAGAAAGATTACCAGTAAACAACTTACCGAGAAGAACAAGGGTTTTAACAAAAAATTCTTCTACATGTAAATTAAAATTTCTTCACACAGGCAATCTTTTCCAAAGTAAATAAATTTAAATACACAGGAAAATACATGTACTCTTGTAGCTTTAAAAACTTGTCTATTGTACTCCTATAGCTTTAAAAACTTGTCTGTAGAAGAAAAGCTTTGTTTGCCTGATGTGTGCAATCTTCAAAGCCCCTCCAAAACACCAATATCTAGGAGAAAACAAGTACAAAACTAGAAGCAATCTCAATATTTCTCCCAAGAATTTTAAAGTAAAAACCCAAAAGAATTCAGCAAAAATCCTTTCAACAATTCTCTGTACTTTTCATTTCCTGTGAAGTAATTTTCTATTTTCCCCAAATCACCCAATATCTTCCGAGAGAATCCTTAACAAGAAAAAGCAATTAATTTAACTAACACAGATGTCAAGAAGAAAATATCTTCTAACAAAACGACAATCTTTTCTTTCTTCCTTACCAAGAATTGAATGCATTTCAAGAATTAAAGAATTCAAAATTCAAAATTCAATTTCCCTTTATTTTTTTTTAATATTTAAAATTTGATTCCCAACAAAGCAATTAATTTAAATTTAATCTATTCTCACAAATAAAGCAACTTTAATTTAATTAATTAATTAATTTATTTAATTAAATAAATTTAATCTCAATGATTAAATTACTTAACCAAAGAAACTAATTTAATTAATTAAGTAATATATATAAAGCTTTATTTTCAACATTTAAAATTAATTTAAAATAATGATTAAATTAAAAGAACATTAATCTTATAATAAATTAACAAAATTTTCCCTTCAAAATAAATAATCCAATCAAACACAAACGAGACAACCAAAGACACCAGACTTAAATTGATGACATACTGTGACTGGGTTTGAGACTAGACTAGAAAAAACCTTGTTACTACCTCCCAATCAACAATTCTGTTGAATCTTGACACGCTCAGACCTAAGTAACCAGGTGGAGTTGGTGTCATATACCTGCAATCCTGCAATCAAACAACATACATACATATATATAGAAAACACACCGTGAATAAGAATTGTAGCGTAGTAGGGTACTCACGAATGAGTAACGCTACACTGTCTTCTTCACCGACACAAATGAGCAAGATCAATCATAAACAATCATCTCAATCATGATAACCACATGAAAATTCATAAGCAAATAAACCATATCATGAACATGTCTATCTCAGTATCATCAAACTAACACAACCAGATAAACAGAATGTCAATGTATCATCGAAAGAGTATAAAAACAACAAATGTCAAAGTCATAATTGAAAATAAATAGCATAGTATCCTAAGTGACTAAAACATCTATCTATCAAGCAAAATCAAACTAAACAATATGTCTAAACTAGAGGGTCATGACATCCTCCCCCCCTAGGATAAGGCTTACTCCTAGAAGCCTGCAAATAGAAAATAAATAGCACACACATCTAGAATACACCCTTTGAAGAGATAGAAGACTCGTCACTGAGGTCCCACTAGACCTGTACCTAGTCAACATCTCGACCCCCGAGAATCGACTCCTGACATTGAAGGACGTGCACAGTTCTCAAAGAATGATGCCGGTCCTCCACCAGAAACCTCTCCGACTGCACCCTGGTGCTAAACTTGGCAGTTATCCACCGCAGTAAACACCCTATGTGATCTGCCTACATCTCCTACTATTGGCTCTGAAGCCACCAGTCTTTGACTGAACCCAGAAGTGCCCTTCTGAGGACATTGACGAGCAATGTGACCCTATTGACCACAAGTGAAACATTCTATACTCCTAAATCCTCTATGACCAAGAGGTACACTAGACCATTGAAAACTACCTCCACTAACCATAGACTAAGAACTCAGTGCTGGCTGATCGAAATGATCATGTTGAACTTGTTTCCAACTCTGATCTCTCTCTTTTTGAATCCAACCACCATTATGTTGAGATCGAGAACTGTTACCCTATTGAGTTTATTTGTTAAGTTTATGTAACAACATCTTGGGAACTTTATAACATATGTGTATTTAATTATTCTTTTAAAAAAAATAAAAATTATTCGGTTAACTTTACTCTTACACTATTTTTAAACGGTAATCAAGATGGGGCGTTACAATTCACTCATAATGTAATGATAAAAATTTAGTATATATGAAAGAAATATTTTTGAGACATCAAACTACCATTCTACATAACTCTCACATGGAAATAAGAATATTATTTTATTTTAACTAAAGAAATTGTGTGTACTTTATCTTGAAAATTATTAATTAATTTTGAATTATATACTTATAATTTAAAATAAGAGCATCCTTTGTAACATGGAATAGATAGGTTAATTTTAATGAAATAAAATATGTTTTTATATTAAGAAAAATTTACAAATATATGGGAACTCATACATTGAGAAATTGACTAAGATGTAACTCTATATGAGAATTAAGATGCTCGAATAATTTATATACCTTCTTTCAATAATTAACATTAGAAATTAATACTTGGCTCATATTGTATACCCTCCTCCCAATGGTCTTGGAATGGATGCATTTAGATGGAGAAGGATTTCAAAAGGCTCATGGTACGTGTGGACCCCTCAAAGGCATTATATATAACACATGAACTTTATTTACGAAATTTGGTCTTTAGTTGTTGGCTTCTAGTATGAATGTTATCTATAAGGTGGAATTCTTAGTTGAGACTCTCAATCTTCCATTGTTGGTTTCTAGTTTAATTATACAATATGCTCGCCAAACTGTATTAATTTATAATGTTAATTATTCAAAGAAGGTTTTTTTTCATAAGAAGAGACCTATGTGGACATATTCCAAGGCATGTTGTTATCCACAATGCATGAAACTTCTTCACATCTCTACCAAGTTCTAAACAAATACAGATCTGCCATTTCCTTGGAGGAGATTGATGATTTAAAAAGAAAATATCATGCCATTTCTTTCTTGAGAAGTCATGTTTGCATTCATGATTTGCAACTTCCATCTTCATCCAAAAAGAATTTTTGTTATCATTATGTGCCTGATATTAACAAATCAAAACCTTCATTTGAGCATGATCGCTAACACAAGGTAAACGAGTGGAAACAAAAGAAATCTTGCTTAATGGCTTTCAACATGTTGGTGGAAAATCTACATCTTTTTGAAAGTGGCTTCCTATCTTATCAGTCATATGTTTAGTAAGGTTTTGTAATCTCCACCTTGTTATGTATTCAGGTCACAGGTATATCTAGTATGATGTCTTCTTTTGTGTATTTTGGGTGCATAAGAGAATGTGCATATGTAATGATTTATTCAACCAATGTGATTTTGTAACATTGTAATCAGACAATTGGTTATTTGTACTAGGACCTCACTGGTCTTTTTGATATTTTGTAAAATTTGTTACTCGGATTGCAACTGGGGGTTTTCTTGCTGGTTCTTTCCCACCAATATGTCTGCTTGAACAAGCTATATGTAAAATATTATATATAAATAAAATTATAAGTGATCTCCCACTTTTGATTAAAAAAAAAAGTTCTTGTAAATGTCCACATCTTTTTCCTTGACACAGTTGCTATTTATTAAAAGATTTCTTATGATTTTTCATAATGTTGTTCAATAATTTATTGTAAATATTCTATAGTCATGCTCTTAAATGTCATAAGAGGGTTTCATCTTATAAATCTATAATAATATTATATTCTCTTAGAACATCTTAGACACCTCCCTTGAACCATTCAACAAATGACAAATAACTACCAACACAAAGTGAGATGCCTCATTTCCTAATATGAGGACAAAATAATAAATCAAAATACTAGGATACAAGGTTGACCCACCTTTCCCAATACTTGGCTAAGTTTATCATCTATTGAGGAGTGGATGTGAGAGTAAATGCCTATAATAATTAAGCAAAATGTCAACATGTGTGTGTAATCAAAAAGTGAGAAGAAGATGGCATTTTATAGAAAATGCCATTTTGAATGGACGAACGAGATTAATTGATGATGAGAACCTAGAATGAGCAATCCAGATTAAACTTGAGAATCCCTAATTAGGGTTAGGGAAAAATCCTTAATCGAACGGTCAGAATAAAATTGGATCGACGATGGAGAATAAATGAGACAATTAATTAAAGAAATAAAGATTTTCAAAAAATCAAGAAGATAAGATTTGGATTGAAGATAAGATTTGGAAAATCAAGAATCTGCTCGATTACTTGATTTTTGGAAAATTAATTACTAATTTGAATTAAATTAATTCAAATTATGGATTTTGAGAGATAATAAATAATCTTTTTCAGATTATTTATCAAAACGGACTGACAGTTAAGATTGAGATGACATTTTAAATAATTTAATTTATTTAAAATGAGAGGAATATTAAATTGGCAATTAAATAATTAAATTTAATTATTTAATTTAGCAGATAAGACTAATTAATTAAATAAATTAATCAATTTATTTAATTGTGACAATTAGTGACGTATTAAATAAATAAATAACATTTATTTATTTAATAATCAAGAAGAATTAAATGCAGAAAGGGAAATTAAATAAATTAAGAAATTTATTTAATTTAAGAAAGATTTAGACAATTAGTGACATATTTAATGAATAAATAAAATTTATTTATTTAATAATGATGAAGAATAAATAACATGAATTAATTAAATAATTATGAATTATTTAATCAATAGTCGAATGTGGACCAAGGACATAATTAAATGTATTAATTATGCTAGGACAAAAGTGGTAAAAATGAAGCTTGCAGGCCTAGGTCATTTTTAGGTGTCTACAGTGGGTCCTTACAACAATAGGGTTTGTTTGCAAGTGGACTGGTTGGGGTTGGTTCCCAAGTTGTCCACCACCGATTCCTTGTGAATTTCTTTTGAAATTGTGTGTTACTTGAGGATTGGAAGGTATATAAACCTCCTTGTCTTTATTTGTTGCTTGTCCAATCTCAAAAGATCTCTTTTTGGCTTGAGTGTTGGCTTCTAGTGGAGAGCTATCAATTTTTACTCCACAAAACTCCTCTCCTTTCCAATTCAGGAGAGTTGTGCCACTTGCAGGGAGCTCCTACTATTGGGATGATTCACCATTAGACACGTCTTGCACACCTAAAAAAATTTGAACATCAGTGCTTGATTGATGACACCATTTAAACATGTAGTTTGATTATGGGCATGGTTACAACTTGGATAGCACCACTCATATTCTACTGCAAGGTTATTTTGAACAGGTACCATATCTCTTGCTGCACTGATTGGAACTAGATTGTATGGCTAAAAAGGCCTTAGTTTCAATTTTTTTCATGCACCTTGAAAGTTTCCTTGATATGGCTACTTGTTAGCTTGAAATGGTTGACCTTGACCTTGATTTTGAGGCTGCCAAGTCTTGGAACCTTGAAACTAGTGATTTTTAATGCTTACAAGTTCATTTCCAAAATTTTGAAGCAAATTTTCAATCTTCTATTGGCTTCTTTTTATCTGTTGTAACTCTTGAGATGGTCCTTGAATGACCACTTCCTTGCTAACAATAGCTGGTAAATGGGCTATTTTAGGTGTTAGCAAGGTTGTAGGTAGTTGCATATTAGGGAAAAAAGGCACAGGAGGCCTAGGGGAAATTCTTCCAGCTTGTATGAAGTTGTTTTCTTCCAGCTATTGGTAAGGTATTTCCACCCATAGAATATATTAAAACAACTTCACTATTTAAAGACCTCAAAAAATAAAGAAATGCATACTCAGTTGGAGGCCTTGTGGGCTCCAAAATTCTGTCCCGTGTTCTTTGAAAATGGAAGTTGAAATTTGTCATCCATTCATGAGGAGCCCTTTCAATGTGAGTTAGTTGCTCCACTAATGACAAGTTGTCATACTTGTCCTCAAATTGCTTGCATAATACCTCTCCTAATTCATCCCACATTCTGATGGAATTAACTACTAAAATCCTAAACCATTACCTATAAATGATACTACTAGTAGCCTCAAAGGAACATTTTCTTGAGTTATGTGATGTATCGAACAAAAATTTAAAATATCCTTAATGTGTTCAACTGGTGTGGTATGATCTTAACCTGAAAAATATGGCACACTTTTAAGAGCAGCCATGAGAATGTCATCATGTTGAGCCAATTGCAGTGGACTGTCTCCATTAATGGTGACAAAAACATGATTTCTTGGAACATCCATATTTGGCACCAAGTTTTGCTGCCTTAAAGGGATGGAAACTCTCATTGCAGGTGCAGTTGAAGGTATTTTTCTAGATGAAACAACTTTCTTTGTTGGTCTACCTCTCCTTTGGGGTGGTGAAATTTGTAGATAATCAAATGGGACTAAATTTCCCCTTGTCTAAATCTTTTTCATATGCTACTACAACACTAGTCTATTGCCAATTCCACATTCAAAGTCACCATTTATGCTTGTGTGACCTCCTAAAGGCTAGAAAATTGTTGGTTGCATATCAAAACCAACAAACAGATCTATATTTTTCTAATATGAATTGATTAGGAGGGTCCCACCGGCCATGCAAAAATTATTAGTGATCCAAATCTGCACCCCTAATGCCAAGGTATGAATGAACTTAGAAGGTTTGGATGTAACATGGAACTACTTTCAGGTTGTGGGTGTCCTATTCGAAACTAGACCTCTAGATTATGGGTTGGCTCCCCTTTTGATACCACCTAACTATTGATTTCTGAGGTGAAGGGTAATAAATACATAAAAAAACATGAACATAAACTGAAAATTCCCAAGGTGATACACCAAAAACCAACTAGGACCTGATAACAACCTATCACATTCAAATCAATATCATAAAACTCTATTTACACAACTCATTTTCACATGCATTTCACATACAAAATTTATAAGAAGGTTTCTAAACAGGACTTTTAGAAGGAAACAAAAGGTCTCACAACTAACAACACTATTGACTAACACAACTTATAACCTATTAACATGCATTTTCTCCTAAACAAATGCCTAAACATCAGACAAGTTTGGAAGGAAAGATAAATTTCACAAAACAAACTAATCAATCACTAACAAAATACTATGAAACATGAAATGAGAAGGTACAAAATGCTCTATTTTATTGATTTCAAAGTTACTCAGTATATAACATGTACATCTAAGTTACAATACTGCTCCATGCTAAAAAATAAATCGAAGAAACCAAAGCTATCACTCTGTCAAAAAGAGAGAAATACCTCCAAAATGCCAAAATGAAGATACTTCAGCAAAACCAATCAAGTCTCCTCACACATGTCCATCTAGAAGGTTTTGGTTGGATGCAACAATGAGGCCAAAAAAGAACCTTCTAAAATCACTCCAAAAGTCCTCCAAACAGTCCAAGGCCAAGCCAATACCATAGTCATGCTAAAAGTGTGACAAAATAGCCTCCAAAATAGCACATGTCCCTCCAAAGCAGACAAATGCACCACTCACACATTCTCCTTTCAATGATAAAACTGTAGTCTTTTGTTTGATTTTTCTTTGTGTTTGTAACCTTTCTTACCATGCTTATATCTTTGAGAACCATTGATTGCCCTTTCCCATAAACGTTTGTAGAATATGCAACATATATTGAATTGTTATGATTATTGGGAATTGTCTTCTTATCTCATCCACATGCTTATCTTTTCATAATCTAAGCATTCAATGATTTTCTCATGTATTGAAGTCACTGCTTTTAATGTAAAGACACCTACTGTACTTCACAAGTACAAAATAGATTGAATTTACCTACTTTTTCTTTAATTTATGTCATGTGATTCCTCACAACAACATGACAACAACTTAGCGCATGTAACTTGATTGCATGCTTTAACATTTCTGCCCCTCTATTAGATGTAGCATGCATCCTCCTCTCTTATTTTCACTAAAAAATGCCATGAATGTACCTTATTCAAAGCATGCTTTAGGACCTCTATGCATACCAACATAAGAGTTGTCATTTATTGTCTTGTGACAATGGTACCTAAGATGATGGTACTGCCTGACTCTATTGGACATTTCTCTCTTCTGCATATGTCAATCCATTATCCAGGGCTATCACAATAACCTTAATTATTATGCAAGCCCTTTCAAAATAGTCTCCATAAAACAACTATCCTAATTGTGAATGCATCTAGTGAACTACTTCTTCCTGCTTCTAGCTATTCATATCCTTTCATTGTTACATCCCCCAATGAGATGTATCATGATTTGTTGCTATGCTAATTGTGCCCCAATCTATATGGTTTCCACAATAGTTTCTTGCTACCCCACATGTTTGCTAGCTAGTTTCCACAACACTTTAGCTCTTTTGATTATGTGCAACAATTAAATACTGTCTCCCCACCTTAAACCTAGTGGGCAGACACATGTCACCTATGTAGGTGACCTAAAAGCTCACCCTCCTATGTGATGTGTGGCTATCCAATAGGGTTAAGGTGAGAGGGATTTGACAATACCTTGGATTATTTCCTCTTGATGCCCCATATGCTTCATGATGGCTTCATGAATGCTTTGATTTCTCCTTCATTATTTAAGAGATGCATAATGGAACTTGATGCATCTATAATTGAACTTGATTCATCTCTGAAATCACTTCTTTTTATAAAATGGATCATGGATCCACTTAAGATGGTTGAAAGAAATGTCCAACAAAATGTACCTTCATTTTGACATTATGATAGACATATGATTGATTCATTATGAAGTATGAATTTCATGACAACTCACATTATGTGTTGCATCATTTACATCTGATAATGAAAGTTGATCAACTGGTGTGATTCCATATTGATTTAATGCATTAATAGCATGTATATCTTTGATCAAGTTTTTCAATTTCCTATTCCTCTTAAAACATTAGAGGGAAACATGCTAAGATCTACCCTTGTGGGAGTCACATTTATGCCACATGCTGCAATTAGTTGAATCATAACAGTAATAACACTTGTCTTGTATCTGCACATGAAGCAAATAGGTTAGAAAAATGAATGCATACTTTGGATGTGTTTGATGACTTCATTGTTCCCTTAGACACTAAAGTATGCATTTCTTATTTGATGCATTTAAAGATCAGTTTATACATGCATAGGTGTATGTTCATGTAAGGTTTGAGACTTTTCATTGCTTAGAGCATTGCTCTAACATCATTGCTATAGCTAGATGCAGGAATGAGGAACAATGAGGAGCTAGGAGGGACAAGCAACTCAGGTCAACAACAGTGCAAGACAACATACCTTGAACCAGTCATTCTCAGGCAATGAGTGGTCTCTCTCCTTATATGCACATTTGTATTTGTTTACTTATTCATGTACATGCTTTTCTTTATTTTAATTGAATAAGTAAATTTAGTCTCAAGGCTTGTGTGAGACAAATATGCACTTTTGTATCAATAAAGATTACTTCTTTGTTTAGAATAGATTTGTCGTAAATCCCTCTTAGCTTACATGCAATTGTATAAATGCAGTAATTTGTAAACATAATCTTTTGAATTATTTCATTTATGCAATTGAATCTAATATAGGAGAGGATAAAATGAACCTTTCTCTTAGTTTGAAATCAAAGAGCTCTACCTGAATGAGCTATTAGTGAAATTTAGATAGCAATTACTTTGTGTTCATGCTTCATTATCTTGATTCATCGTTTTGGATTAATTACCTAAAAGGGGTTTGACTAAGGCAAACCCCCATTCCCTAACAATCAAAATTTTCTCTCTCTTTCTTTCTGTGATTGCAGAATATGTTACAAGGTTGTTAGAGTCATCTCCCTATTTTCTAGGTCAAAATCTTCACTAGAAGGTCATCTACAACCTCAAAAATAGAGTTTTGAATTTGGGAACTTGGAGGAATAGAAAGAGAAAATTGAGAGGTACAGATCAGAACTTTGAATTTCTAGAAAAGCCATATTGGACTTGTTCACCAGAAATGGTGAATAAGTCACACTATAGGTTTTTTAGAGATCTTTGTAGATTTGGATACCCATTTTGCTGAAACTTGCTCCAGTACAATTTTCAAGAACTGGGACTGATTCGCCCAGAATGGTGAATGAGTCCCACCAAGCCTAAATAGGAGAAATTTTGGGATTTCAGAGCTTCATTCCATCTCTCTCTAGTTTCCAGGTGCACACTTTTAGTTTTATAGTTTTTGTTTTATTTCATTTACTTTTCTAGGTCATTTAGAGTTAGTTTGCATCACTTTGTGTTTCCTAGCGTATTGTCTTTTCCAAGTTTACACTTGGTGGTTAAACCTTAATTATACATCATTGAATCCCATGAACTTTCCCTTTTCCAGATTTAAATCTCCTTTGCATTGAAATCTAAAGGGTTTGTTCTTGAGTGAAGTGGTTAGAAATTGGTCTTTCTCCTTTTAGGTCAAAAACCATAGAAGCAAAAGAAAGCACCACCACAATTTTCATCATTTCATTTTGGTGAACCTAGTTTAAGAATACCTTCCTTTCTGATTTGGAGTCTATCATCATCCTAGATTTGGATTGTATTAACATTGCATTAGGATTTTCATTAGTTAATTTGCATTCTAGGGCTTCAAATTTTGCATTAGTGAAATCTCATTTAGCTTGCATTTTTTCACTTAATTTCATTAAAAAGTATTGAGAAACTATAGTTACATCCTAGATCTAGGTCATGCACCATAGAAAACATAAAAAAAAACCCAAAAATATCTAAAAATTCTGAGAAAAATTCCTACTAGGACTCATTTGCCACCTTGGGAAAATCAGTCCCAGTGCAAAATATTAACTACTGTTTATAGAGCTAAATTTCCAATTTTTAAGCTTCTGTTTTCCTTTTTTACTTTTCTATTTTAGTTTAGTTGCTTTTTTTTACATTGAAGTCATTAGAAATACCATGAAAATTATGGAAATTATGGATAGCATTATATTTTTTCAATTTTCATTTTTAGCATTAGTTCCTAGTTCACTTAGATCAGATTCATTAGAGAATAAAAACAAAAGGCTAAAAACATGAAATAAACAATTCAAAAAATGCTTAAATTTAGAAAAAGCATATCATCCAAGCCCTCTAGTAGTGATGAATTAGACATTTTAGATGAAGCCCTTAAGAACTTTCTCTTACTAGGATCATCCACTAAGGATTGTTATGATGAACCACTAAGTTAACCTAACCCTCAAGCCCTTTAGTAGTGATGACTTTGCAATGTTAGATGAAGCCCTTGATGGCTCCATATCTCCTAGATCATCCACTAAAGGTTTGATACAAGAGGATGCAAGCATTGACAATCATGAAAATCATAATTATTCTTATCTCGATATCTCTCCTATTAGTGATGAAGGTACCTATCTTGGTGATAGGAGATACAATCATGGAAAATCATGAAAGTCTTGTTTATCCTCCCACTTGGAAAGATATTATGACACAAAAATATGAGATCATGGCAACTACTTTACCTACTCCTACTTGGGAAGACATTATAGGACATGGGGATGTAAATGTAGATAATCATGACAATCAAACCTTTCCTTCTCCTAATATCTTCTCTAGACATGAAGAAGATAGTTTAGTGTTAGAAGATATCCTTATTGAGATTCATGAGAATATTATTCCCCACTTCCCTGATGCCCATACTATTTGTGAAGACCTATTTGAATAAAAAATTCCAATCATTGGTTGCTCTTGCCTTGATGCCTCCCTTATTTGTGATGAAGCTTCTTTACAACATCTAACCATTAAATGTGATGAACCTATTATTTTTCACTTTCCTAAAAGCTCTCCTACTAGGGTAGATAGTATGGCACAAGAGAATGCAACCTTGGAGAAAAAGAATGAAATCATTGACAATCACAAAATCAAATTTCCCACTCTCCTAAAATATCTCCTATTGGTGAAGAAGATATTATGGTGTTAGAAGATCCCATCAATGATAATCATGAGGAAAACATTATTGAACAAGGAAACAACATCATTGAAAAATAATAAAATCCAACCATTAATCATTCCCTTACTTGCGATGAAGTCATTTTTGAAGAACCAACTTTTTAATTCCAAGAACATTTAGTTTGTAGTTCTAAAAAATCTCCTACTAGGGATGGTATCATGGTGCAAGAAAAAAACAACATTGTAAAACTCCTTTCAAGGAATAGTAATGTGTCTCCCTTGGGTGATGATAAAAAGATGATACTAGATTGCCCTTTCTTAGAGATACATCAAATAAAGACCGTTGAGGTTATGAATGTACAAGTGTCCATTAGATCCCCATTGAATATTGGACCTCATACATACCCCGTGGGACATCCTAAGAATCCTTTAATTATTCATCCACCCTCACAACAACCACAAGTATAAAAAAACCTTGTGCTCATCTTAGAATCACCTTAAAGGAAACTTGATAATGATAACATTTCACACCAATGGAGTTACAATGAAATTGCTCACATATATAACAAAGTGTATAGAATCAAGGCCAACCTCGAACTTGAAATAATTATGAAGAAAATTTGGAAAGGATATGGTTCTATAGAACAAGGTATCGATGTCCCTATAGAGCCTAAAATGCAAGAAATGACTAGTGATTTTTGTTATTGTCCCTAAAAAAAAAACCTTCAATCAATAATTCTTCCAAGAAAACCTTGGTACATCCTAAATTGATAGATATCTTATTAAATATGTATCAAGTAGAAATGTTGTCTACTTATCAAAATAAATAACATTAGTTATTGTTCCTTGCCATGTAATAGTTGTAGGATCATAGCATACTTTTTATTGCATGTTTTCCATTCATTGCAAGGAGTAACATATCATCATCCATTCTAGGCTCACCCTTGTCCTACACTAAGTGAGGGAAAAGGGTTAGAAATCATTATCCCTATATGTCACTTGTTGTGGTCTCTTTTGGCTAGTTAATCACCTTTCATGTACACATAAGAGGAAGCTTGAGATGTGGATGACATGCCTTAAGTTGACTCGCATGTGACATACTTATCCATTATTTAGCTTCATTTGGAAACCTATGACTTGGCATAGGGATTTCCAATTTGGATCTCATGTCTTCTTTCATGTTAGCATTTATCATTGGCTACTTTAAAGTAGTTGCTCACAATGATGGTGTAGCAGCCACTATAAAGTTGGGGCATACATAGATGACATATTTTGGAAAAATTTTCTTGGCATAATTTCTATTTTTTCTTGTGATGTGTCCTCTTCTTGGTGGCATCATTGGTTTTGATGTTGTCCAAGAGTTTACGATCTACTAACATGGCATGATGCAAAAGAGGCATCCACTAGGCGATGATCTGACACTTTTGACTTGTCCTCTCTTGGAGACATTAGGCACAATGCTCCCTTAGAAAAAGAACTTACATGAACAAAGAAAAATCCCCTTCAACAAATTTTTTACATGAAATTCAAAAGTATTTACAAAAGAATTTTCATTGTGGTGCCTTATCAAAGTTATCAGGAGGATTATAAATTTGGTATGGTTTGTATAATGGGAAGCCGACACACTGGCATGACTTTCTCATTATATGGTGGGAAGCCAACACACTGGTATGCATTTCTCACTAAATCACTTCATTGGGACAACTCACCTCGCAGATGACCTTATGTACCATGGATTTAGAGTGAGCGCATCATTGATCCACCTCATTTTCACTACTCATTTTTCTATTTTTTTGTTCTTGACATTGCATGATTGTGTATCTTGTTTTGCTGCATATTATGCACCTTGTGCGTGTCCTTTTGTGGTCAGGTTGGTTTGACTTATTATATTGAAACATAAGGGCTTGACCACTGCCTTGATCTTTGTCATCCTTTTTCATCTGCATTAGTACAATTAGACCCCTCTTGAATGTCTACTTTAGTGTGAGTTTGAAGCAAGCTCATCTTGTCACTATAGTGGGGGCTAAATGTAGTGTAGAAAAACATGTTCCTTGCTTGATATGGGAATTATTAATGATAAATTGGACTTAATGTCTGCTTGATCTAGTGTTTTGAGGTATTTTACACATTCACATTAGGTCGTGGGCCCTTTTTAAGCTAAATTAACCTAACTCCGCCCTAATTTAATGTTGCAAAATGTATTTATTTACATCTTCACATTAAATTTGGGAGGCTTGTAAATCAATTGGACCTAATCTAGTGTTGTAATGTGTTCTACATATTCACATGGGATTTAGGACTTGTTGGGAATATGTGCCTCAAACAATATAGGCTGAAACCTCCATTAGATCCAAGTCAGTGTGACATCTTCATTGTCTGGCCGACTAGTAGTTTGATTCATTTTGTTTTGAATAGGTCACTGTGACCTAGCTTCTATCTTGCCAAAAGGTTACACTTTGGCCTATTGCTATGACATAGTGTGCTCACTATGATCTCTTAGCACTCCAGAGACCTCTGGCTGAAAGGCCATTCAATCATGTATTAGGGAGACCCTTTGCGACCATGTGCTAGCGAAAGCTAATGTCTTGCCAAAAAGATGTTTTACTTTATGGTCTTCGGCATAGCGTATAGTCTATCGGTAAGTAGTCTTACTGATATACATTTATCTCACTGACGAAGGCTCAAGTGTTAGTCATCGGTGTAACACAGCAGCTCGGTGAAGAGAGTTAGCGAAAGATAAAGTCTTCCTGACAGTGTTTTATGATGGAGCCTTCGGGGTAACTTAATGATCTCAGGAAGAAGTCTACATGAAGGATGATAGTCTTGGCGACTGTTGATGGCTTCGGTGAAACAAATGATCTCAGAGAAACCTCTCGGCGAAGGTGTTAAGTCTTGCCGACTAGTGATTAGATCTCGGTATGACTTTCCTTATTCGGTGTAATGTCTTAGTGAAGGTGTTTGGAATTGCCAGTAGTTGTGTGCTTTCGGTGTAACTCAAGTTGCTCTATGAGACTTCTTGGCAATATCGATATGTCATGCTGACTATCCTTTGGAGCTCGATATGACTTGTGTCTTCAGTATAACCTTTGGTGACTCGCTATGATCTCCTTGAGAAAGCGATATGTCTTGGCAACTGTTTGGGGTTTCGGTGTAACACATGAAGCTCGATAGGATGTCTTAGTGATAATAGAGACTCTTGGTGACATCGGTATGAAGGATATGTGGCATTGGCGAGACACTGTTGGTGTCTCATCGAGATGCCAGTATAGTGCGAATTCTATTGACCATTTGACCGTCCTATGTGGAGTCTCGTGGAACAATAGGAGAAGCTGAATCTGACCTGTTGGAAGACAATCGGTTGCAATGGTTCTGTGAGGAAGTTCAACAGAAAGGGAATGCCATGGACATATTTAGAGATTGCAGTTTGTGATCAGTTAGATCATCGATTGGCTCGTTGGTTGATTTGATAGATTATTGTTGATCAGTGAATGTATTTCTGATCTATAAAGGTTGTAATGTATTTCTGATCTATAAAGGTTGTAATTTGATAGTTTTTGTTCGAAGAATGTTCATGGTGAATGCTGCTATATAATGACACCAGAAAGATAAGTCTGGAATTTTGTATGTAATCTTCATTATTGTAATACAAAGTGATTTCTCTTGGTGTGGTGGGTTTTTCTCTTGTAAGGGTTTTCCCACGTATATCTGGTGTTCATGTGTGATTGTCATATACTCTATTTTTGTTATCTGTTTCATAGTGCATCTTAATTAGACTGTAATTGTAAAATTTTAAAAGTACATCTACATTCTTTCCTGAGGTATTGACGTTAGGTGAATTGTTTACACATCTGATTTTCCTTACAAGTGGTATCGGAGCCTGGCCAGTAGTGTTATCCCTATGGGTACGTTGGGTTTTTTTGTGTCAATTCTGTTTCGTGTGAGTCTTGTAGAGTTTGTTATTTCTAATTATAGATTAAGATGGCTAGTACATTTGGAAAGATTGAAATAGAGAAATTCAATGGAAGTAATTTTGAATTGTGGAAACTCAAGATGGAGGAGCTTTTAGTGGATCGTGATCTTTGGACTGTTGTGGCTAGAACTAAACCTACAGGCATGAAGCAAGAAGATTGGGACCTTGCGGATAGGAAGTCTAAGGGGCTGATAAGGCTCTATTTGGTAGACTCAGTGCTTCTGAATTTGCATGAAGAGAAGACTACATCTTCCTTGTGGAAGAGACTGGCATCTATTTATCAGGGGAAGTCCTTGGTGAATAAACTATTCCCGAGGAAGAAACTATATTCTTTGAGAATGTAAGAAGGAGGGTCTATAGCTGATCATTTAAATGCATTTAATATGCTAATTGCTCAATTGACATCTATTGGTGTAAAAATTGAAGAAGAGGATCATTGTATGCTATTGTTGTGTTCTTTGCAAGACTCATGGGATCATCTAGTGATGGCTATTGGGAGTACAACATCTAGTTTAAAGATGGAAGATATTGTTGGTTCTTTGCTGTCAAAAGAAATGAGAAGGAAATTTTCTAAGATGGCGAAGGAGGCTCTTGCTGTCAGAGGAAGGTCAAAGGAGAAAGGCAAGAAGAAGGACAAGAAGTCCAAATCAAAATCAGAAGGGAGATCATAGTCTCCTGGCAAGAAGTCCAAGGTGAAGTGATGGAACTGTGGGCAACCTGGTCATGTTCGAAAGGATTGTAAAGAGGAGGAGAAGAAGAAGAAGGGTTCTTTCGACAACGAGTCTTCTCATAGTGATGGTAATGCCTTCATTGTACCCTTGGCTACATAGACATCAGATGATGTCTGGTTGATTGATTCTGGAGCATCTTTCCACATGAAATCTCAAAGAAAGTGGTTCACAAAGTATGAAGAATATGATGGTGGAAAGGTGTACTTGGCAAGTGATTCAACTTTAGAGATTGTTGGCTGTGGAAGAGTCAGAATACAATTCCCTGATGGAAGAGTGAAAGGGATAAATTATGTTATGCACATACCAGGTCTAGCTCGAAATCTATTGTCTATCAGTAAGCTAAATGATATTGGAGTACAAGTCTTATTCTCTGGAAATGGGTACAAGATGACTAGAGGCTCTATGGTGTTGGCTAGAGGTTCACGAATTGGTACCCTATACAAGCTGGATGCACATGTTGTTCAATGTAACATTGTCTCTGTAAAGTCACTGAAAGTTGCTCATGGAGGTAAAGAGGGAAATATTCCTAATTATGTAAACTCTATGGAAGTAAAACTTCCTGTAGAGAAGACTATGCTCTGGCATCATAGGTTAGGCCACATAGGAGAGAAAGGTTTAAAAACCTGTCTTAGGGGCTTGAAGATTGTAATCTTGAATTTGAATTCTGTGAACACTGTATATATGGAAAACAACACCATGTTTCATTTTATTCCAGTCCTCATAAATCTTCTGGTTTGCTAGATTATATTCATTCAGATGTATTTGGTCTAGTGGATGTTCGTTCTTTGTCTAAATCAAGATACTATGTGTCGTTCATTGATGATTATTCAAGAAGAGCATTTGTTTATTTTTTGAAAAGTAAATCAGAAGTGTTTAGTCGATTTAAGGAATTTAAGAACCTTGTTGAAAATCAGACTTGTAGAAAAATAAAATGCTTAAGGACTAATAATGGCGGTGAATTATTTTCTAATGAATTTGAAAGATACTATAAAGACCATGGAATCAAAAGACATAAGACTACACCTTATACTTCATAGAAAAATGAAGTTGCAGAAAGGTTCAATAGGATAGTGATGGAGAGAGCACAAAGTATGCTCAGTAGTGCTGGCTTGGAGGAGAAGTTCTGGGCTAAGGATGTATCTACTGCATGTTACCTAATTAATCATTCTCCAAATTCTACTCTTGTTGAGAAAAAACCCTTGGAAGCATGGTCTGGTAAAAAGCCCTCTCTTAGACATATTTGAGTCTTTGGCTATGAGACATATGCATATGTGACGAATGTAAAAAGATCTAAATTGGAGAACAAGGCTGTCAAATGTATTTTTATTGGCTATAGTACTGTTATAAAGGGATACAAGCTTTAGAATCCTGATACGGAGAAGGTTCTAAACATCAGAAGTGTAATCTTTCGTGAGCTAAAACCTTCCACTTTGGATCTATAGTCAGAGACAAAATCAGAAAACAATAAGGATGTAGCATTAATTCCTCTTACACTTGAGAAAGAGGAATTGGAAATTCAAAATGTACCTAAAACTAAGGAGAGCTCGAGCAGTTCTGAAAGCTCGGATAAAGAAGAACAACCTCAGCCTCAGCCACTAAGGAGGTCAACCTGAGAAAGAAAACAACCAGATAGGTATGGGTTCTCATTGATTGATTCTACTTGTGCCTATGCTTTGATTTCTAGCACTGATGAGCCTAGGACTGTAAAAGAGGCAATTAAAATGTATGATTCAGACTCTTGGTTGGAAGCCATGAATGAAGAGATGGCATCATTGGAGAAAAATGAAACTTGGAGTTTGGTGCCCTTGCCTGAAGGCAGAAAACCTGTGGGCTGCAAATGGGTATTCAAGAAGAAGATTGGTCTGGATGGTAGTGTAGAAAAGTACAAGGCAAGACTGGTTGCAAAGGGTTATTCCTAAGTAGAAGGAATCGATTATGGGGAGATTTTCTCTCCTATAGCAAAGCTAACATCTATCAGATTTCTTTTGTCACTTGTAGTAGCATATGACTTAGAGGTGGAACAGATGGATGTGAAGACAACATTTCTTCATGGTGATCTTGAAGAAGAAATCTATATGTCCCAGCCTCAGCACTTTTTTGAAAAAGGTAAAGAAAAACTGGTATGTAAATTAAAGAAGTCTCTGTATGGGTTAAAGCAGTCACCTAGAATGTGGTACCAGCAATTTGATAATTTTGTATTGTCTTTGGGATTTGTGAGATCAAAATTTGATCACTATGTATATTATAAAGTTGAAAGTGATGAAGTACTTGTTATTGCTCTCTATGTTGATGATACACTATTCATGGGCAATAGTAAGCTAATGATTTATGATCTTAAGTATTAGTTGTCTACTAAGTTTGAAATGAAAGATCTTGGTGCAACAAGGTATATTTTGGGGATGGAGATAACTAGGGATAGGAAGAATAGAAAGCTTTAGCTCAGTCAGAGTAAGTATATAAAGATTGTTCTAGAGAGATTCTGTATGAATGATTGCAAACACCTAGTAGTTCCAGTCTTGTAGGGAATGAAACTATCTATTGAAGATTGTCCAAAATGTCCTAGTAAGATGGAGGACATGACCAGTGTACCCTATGCTAGTGTAGTAGGTAGTCTCATGTATGCAATGGTCAGTACAAGGCCAGACACTGCCCAAGCAGTGGGAGTACTTAGTCGATTTATGGATAATCCAAGAAGAATGCATTGGCATCCTGTGAAGAGAGTGTTTAGATATTTGAAGGGAACTTCAAATTTTTCTTTGTGTTACCATGGGAGCTTGGTTGAATCATAGAGGACTCTCAAAATTCATGGATATGTAGATTCTGATTGGGCAGGGGACATTAACAATAGGAGATCCACTAGTGGATACATATTCATGATGAATGGTGGTGCAGTGAGTTGGATGAACAAGCAGCAGGTTGTAGTCGCTTTGTCCACCATAGAGGCTGAATACATGCCAACTACTCATACTTGTAAAGAAGCAGTTTGGTTGAAATGTTTGTGTTATAACATTGGTTTTGATGCAGGGGAAATAACAATTTTCTGTGATAGTTAGAGTGCAATTTGTCTGGCAAAGAACCCTACTTTCCATGCCAGAACGAACAATATTGATGTACAATACCACTTTGTAAGAGATATGGTTGAGGATGGAAAGCTCAGTTTGGAAAATGTTGATACTCTAGAGAATGTTGCAGATGCATTGACGAAGCCAATGAGCACAGACAAGTTCAGGTGGTGTGCGAGTTCAATGGGCCTTAGTGCCCATGTTTTTTAGTAATTTTTAATTGTGCTCTGGAGGAGCCTGTATGATCTTCATCAAGAGGGAGATTATTGGGAATATGTGCCTCAAACAATACAGGCTGAAACCTCCATTAGATCCAAGTCGGTGTGACATCTTCATTGTCTAGCCAACTAGCAGTTTGATTCATTTTGTTTTGAACAGGTCACTATGACCTAGCTTCTGTCTTGCCGAAAGGTTACACTTTGGTCTATTGCTATGACATAGTGTATTTGCTATGATCTCTTAGTGCTCAGGAGACCTCTGGCCGAAAGGCCATTTAATCATGTATCGGGGAGACTCTTGGTGACCATGATCTTCGGAGTAGCACTAAGAGTTCGCTAAGAACTCTTAGAGTGAAAGCTAATGTCTTTCCGACAAGATGTTTTACTTTATGGTCTTCAGCATAGTGTATATTCTATTGGTAAGTAGCCTTACCAATATACATTTGTCTCACTGATGAAGGCTCAATTGCTAGTCATTGGTGTAACACGATGGCTTGGTGAAGAGTCTTAGCGAAAGATAAAGTCTTGCCGACAATGTTTTATGATGGAGCCTTCGGGGTAACTTAATGATCTTGGGAAGAAGTCTCTGCGAAGCATGATAGTCTTGGTGACTGTTGACAACTTCGGTGAAACAAATGATCTTGGAGAAAACTCTTGGCAAAGGTGTTAAGTCTTACCGACTAGTGATTGGAGCTCAGTATGACTTGCCTTATTCGGTGTAATGTCTTAGCGAAGGTGTTTGGACTTGCCGGTAGTTGTGTGCTTTCAGTGTAACTCAAGTTGCTCTATGAGACTTCTTGGCGATATCAATATGTCATGCTGATTATCCTTTGGAGCTCGATATGACTTGTGTCCTTGGTATAGCCTTTGGTGACTTGCTATGATCTCCTGGCGAAAGCGATATGTCTAGGCAACTGTTTGGGGTTTCAATGTAGCACATGAAGCTCGATAGGATGTATTAGTGATAATAGAGACTCTTGGTGACATCGGTATGAAGGATATGTGGCATCAGTGAGAAACTATTGGTGTCTCATCGAGATGCCAGTATAGTGTGAATTCTATTGACCATTTGACCATCCTATGTGGAGTCTCGTGGAACAATAGGAGAAGCTGAATCTGACCTGTTGGAAGACAATCAGTTGCGATGGTTTTCTGAGGAAGTTCAACAGACAAAGAATGCCATGGATATATTCAGAGATTGCAGTTTGTGATCGGTTAGATCATCGATTGGCTCGTTGGTTGATTCGACAGATTGCTATTGATCAGTGAATGTATTTCTAATCTGTAAAGGTTGTAATTTGATAGTTTCTGTTTGAAGAATGTTCATGGTGAATGCTGTTGTATAATGACACCAGAAAGATAAGTCTATAATTTTGTATGTAATCTTCATTACTGTAAGTCAAAGTGATTTCTCTTGGTGTGGTGGGTTTTTCTCCTATAAGGGTTTTCCCACTTATATCTGGTGTTCATGTCTGGGCAACTGTTTGGGGTTTCAGTGTAGTAAATGAAGCTCGATAGGATGTATTAGTGATAATAGAGACTCTTGGTGACATCAGTATGAAGGATATGTGGCATCAGTGAGAAACTATTGGTGTCTCATCGAGATGCCAGTATAGTGCGAATTCTATTGACCGTTTGACCATCCTATGTGGAGTCTCGTGGAACAATAGGAGAAGTTGAATCTGACCTGTTGGAAGACAATCAGTTGCAATGGTTTTGTAAGGAAGTTCAATAGACAAAGAATGCCATGGATATATTCAGATATTGCAGTTTGTGATCGGTTAGATCATCGATTGGCTCGTTGGTTGATTCGACAGATTGTTATTGATCAGTGAATGTATTTCTAATCTGTAAAGGTTGTAATTTGATAGTTTCTGTTTGAATAATGTTCATGGTGAATGCTGTTGTATAATGACACCAGAAAGATAAGTCTATAATTTTGTATGTAATCTTCATTACTGTAAGTCAAAGTGATTTCTCTTGGTGTGGTGGGTTTTTCTCCTGTAAGGGTTTTCCCACATATATCTGGTGTTCATGTGTGATTGTCATATACTCTATTTCTATTATCTGTTTCATAGTGCATCTTAATTGGACTGTAATTGTAAAATTTTAAAAGTATATCTGCATTCTTTCCTGAGGTATTGACATTAGGAGAATTGTTTCCACATCTGATTTTCCTTACAAAACCCTTATAAGCTAAATATACTTAAGTTTACCTTAATTTAGTGTTGTAAAGTGTATTTATTTACACTTTCACATTAGATTTTGGGCCCTATTGTATTTATAACCTTAGTATCACCATTAATAGGCCCCTATGACCCCATATTGTGCATCCTTGAGGCATATTTTGATTAAAGACCTAACAATATTAACATAAAACTTAAATTCTTCACTCCCCAACACTTTATCATGGAAAATAGCCTTATGGGACCCATTTTCCACCTTGGGCTTATCAGTCCCATCCAAGTGGGACTCATTCATGCAGGATGGCGAATGAGTCCCATTTGGCCTATTTTTAAGTCTTTGATTGGGAAAAGTGGGTTTTTAATTCAAATTTTTTCTATGTCAGCCTTGGGGATCAAATTAACAGTCACTTGAGTGGATTTCCTATATAAACAAGTTTCAAAATCACTATTTCATCATAGGTTCAAGTCATCAAGTCAAGCAGGAAAGAGTTAAGCACTCCAAGTCCTTACAAGGTCATCAAGATAACATTCAAGATCATTTCTTAGGCATTCAAGGGAAGATTCTTTAACCATTGTTGTAGCAATTCAAGATCCATCATTATGGAAAGGTTCTAATTACATTACTTCATGTTCATACTTCATTATATATTGTTTCATCATTTTTTTTAATTACCTAAAAGGTGTTTGATTAAGGGAAACACCCATTCCCTAACAATCAACATTTTCTCTCTCTTTCTTTGTGTCATTGTAGATCTAGGTGCTTTGAACACTTGGAGATGATTGAAGAATAGGTTACAAGGTTTTTAGAGTCATCTCCCTATTTTCTATGTTCAAATATTCACTAGAAGGTCATCTACAGCCTTGAAAACACAGTTTTGGATCCGAGAACTTGGAGGAACAGAAAGAGTAGACTGAGAAGTGCAAATTATAACTTTGAGTTTCTAGAAAAGCTAAATTGGACTCATTCACCACAAGTGGAAAATGAGTCCCACTGTAGGTGTTTTTTAGAGATCTTTGCAGATTTGGATACCCATTTGGCCGAAACTTGTTCTGATATAGTTTTCCAGAACTAGGACTAATTCGCCCAAAATGGCGCATGAGTCCCACCAGGCCTAGAAAGCATCAATTTTAGGATTTTTGAGCTCCATTCCATCTCTCTCTAGTTTCTAGGTGCACACTTTCAGTTTTATAGTTTTATGTTTTGTTTCATTTACTTTTCTAGGTCATTTAGAGTTAGTTTGCATATCACACTGTGTTGTCCAACATATTGTCTTTTCTAAGTTTACACTTGGTGGTGAACCCCTAATTATACATCATTCAATCCCTAGAAGTTTCCTAATATATAATTAAAGGTTTACAATTAAATTGAAAATTAAATTAAATTATAGTTAATCCCGATCCAACAAAATTGCATGCTATGTTGTTTAACCGTTGAAATTACAAACTAGGTTCACATTTATATAACTTAATGAAATTAACTAATTATTAAAGTTTTTTAATTAGAAAAAAAAAAAGGAATGAAAGACAAGAGAGAGAAGAAGAATAAGAGAAAAGAGAGAGAAACACGAGCTTGATAATGGAGTTCATCTAGTCAGGACTACGTCTTTGGGTCCACTTCTCAATGATGGACCGCTTTCATTAATGATTCCAAACTTAAATTTGCTTTGTTACATAAAAAAATGCATCCAAAAACCTGCATAAAAACCTCTCACAATCTCTCTCAACACCCAAAGACACTCCAAATGTCTTCATGTATACAATGTATACAATAATCTCCTCCTTTGCCTAATTCCAATAAGCCTATTATTCTCTCCAAAAGAATTCTCCATAGTTCAGAATAATTTCCAATCAAAATAATTTATTTCCTTTACAAGAGAAAAATCCCCCTTTAAATATATTTACAAATGCTAATTAGGGGGTTAAACCAAACTATTTCCATATCTCCCCATATCACCTATATTGAGCCCTTTAATCTTTGAATCTTATAAAATCATAAATCTTTTCTAAGGTTATTTTTATGGTTTTAACTATATTATCATTTAAAACCATATTAACCTATTTCGGGCTCAAATGTTGTGAAACATTAAAAAAAATACCATCAACCCCTTATTGCTTCAAAAATCTATTGTATTGTGGTGATAGGGAGCAAAAATAGGTGAATCATTGGCCTCCCAATTTATTTGATAGAATATTTTCAAAGCTTTAAATATAACGTGCTCCTTATATATGGAAAAGTAACTGCTTGGTCTAGCGGTTGAGAGAAAAATAGAAAAGGAGAGGTCATGAGTTTGACCCCTCTAACCAACAAATTTTGCATCAAGTAGACGGATCCATGCCATAGGGGTGCCATGTGGCACCATTTCATTGGTCCATGTGGCACAACGTGATTCATCAGCCAATGCCATGTGTCGAAGCACAATAGGTCCATGTTATTGTCAAGTGTGTTGCCAACTATCATGTGTCAATTTTAGATTGGTCCATGTAACCAACACCTGCCATGTCAACAACAATGCTGACTATACTTTGTTGACATCATCAAGTCAACCTATTTTCCTCCCAAACTTTGACTGGCTATATCTCACTTATACGGACTCCATTGACATGAAATGAACGATGTCAAAATCATGGTGATGAGCTCTTTGACATGATGCTTCTTTTGACCATTTTTGAGATGATGAATTTTTTTCCTTCTATTTGGCCTCTGTACCCGATTTGACCCCAACTTTGATTAGGCATAACTTGAGCATATGAGCTCCTTTTTCACCTATTCAAATTGTATTGGGTTCTATTTTTTGAGCTCTTCAAGATGATGTTAGTTTCGTTAGATTTTGAGACTGTGAAATTTTTAGGTTTTCTGGATCCACCTGGATCATTCCTCCCCATTAAGAAGCTTTTGGACCACCAAAAGTTTATTTTTACATAGAATTTGAGCTAAGGAATTGTTGCTCCATTTTCTCAGTATCATCTGTCCACCCTGTTAGAATCTTGAACATCTAATCCATCACAAACATGAAGAAAAATGAGATAGCATTGTTGATACAATTAACTGAATATTCATCAATATTCACTGTCACATCCATCATCCACATAGAACTAACTAGTAGAATAACAAGAAATAGTATTGAATAAACTAATGTGAAGGAAAAAGTATTAACATGCTGGATCTCTTGAACAGGAACACTGTTAGAAAATGAATCGTTAAAACCCTCTTTTACCACCTTTTGCTGAAGGCTTAACTGTGCTTGCAACTGATCCTCACACTATGTTGTCTGTGACACCCTATCATCTTCATTCTTAGTATCAATAGTTGTTACATACATGAGATTTAAAAAATTGCTTGCATTTACAATCATCTTCATATGCCTTGTGTTTACAATAGATATATCATTCTTCATATGATGAGCTTTTACAATATATTCAATTCCATCCTTAAACAAATGATACTTGTTATGTCCCCTACAGAAAATGGCTTTTTTGTCATACAAGTAAGGACTACCTAGAACCATCCCACATATTTCAAGTGGAATTACATCTAACTCTACCTCATCTACAAACTTGGATGTGATTGCAAATCGAAGTTTACGCTACTTTGACACATGTATTCAAGCATTATCATACACCCAACCCAATGGATATGGCTTAGGATGAGGAGTTATTTTTTAATCCCAATTTCTTAACAACTTGTTCAGAGATTAGATTCACTTGTGATCCACTATCTATGAGTGTGTTAGTCTTACTTTGTTTTGCAATAACCCTTATATGAAACAATTCATTCCTTTTACTTTCAATTGGTTTCTTATTACACTTTACATAAGAAGCATAGGAACTAATACTGACAACGAGAATGTTACCTTTTATACCCACAATTGTGATCTTGGTTTCATCATCAAAATCTGATCCAAGATCATGCACGATAGTTGTGGTCTTTTACTTACCCTTTTGATCCTTGAACCATTTCAGTTTCTGATCAAGATACAATTTCCAACACTTTGCATCTTTGTGCCCTTTCTTCTTGTAGTGTGAGCAATAAGGCTTATCCTCCTCTTTCTTTATAGTAGCTATCCATTGCATTTTCTCCTTCCCTTTCTTGATCCCTTTGTGTTTATTGGAGTCAAGTAAGAGACCATCATGGCTATTCCTTGATCTTGTTTCTAGATGAATGGCTTGCACAATAACTTCATCAAGGTTAGTTGGATTAAACATAAGTATTGTATGCCTCAACTTTTCATGTAATCCACCTATATACTATAACAAAGTTTCTTGTGTATATAATGGAATGCCCAAAATTAAAGCTCTTTTCCTAAACTCTTGTGTATAATCTTGTACATTTTTTCCTTTCTCTTGCTTTAATGATTTCCAATTCATTACTGCTTTTTGCATATGACCTAATGGATAAAACTATTTCTTTAATGCAACTATAAACTCAAACCAAGAAGAAATAATTTTACCATATCGGCTTAGATCTTCCTGAGTTTTTCTCTCCCACTAGATTAAGGTTGTGCCTCCCAGGCGAAGAGTGGCTAATTGGATTTTTTGAGAATCCTCAATAAACTTATAAATTCTACAATAAAATTCAATTTGTTTTATCCAATTATCAAGTTTTTCTACATCTAGTTCTCCATTATAAGTTGGAAATTCAAATTTAACATCAAGGTTTAACAAAGGAGCATTAGATTCAAGTTGCACAGGTTGTTTCTTCTTTGAAGAAGAAGTAGAAAAAGAAGGTGAAGAGGATGAAGAAGAAGATGGGGATGGAGGTTCAGAAGGGTCACTACCACCTCCTATTCCTTTACCTTTATCATATTTTGAAATGGATTTACCTTCATTCTTCTTTCCGTTCTTGAGTTCCTTTTTCTTCTTTCGCTCTTGTCTCTCTTGGAAAAGAACTTCCACCATAGCCTTCATTTCAAGAAATACTTTTTGGAAATATTTCTCATCAAGCTTTGTAGGATTTTGTTCAACTACCATTTTTTATCGTGGAAAAGACCTTCATTTTTCAATCTCAGGATTGAACTTTGTAAGTGCACCTTCTCCTTGATTCAGTTTAACCTTGGTTAACATTCACTTTTGCAATTTCCTGTTAAGAGGCTCTGATGCCACTCTAATTTGTAATTAAAGGTTTACAATTAACTTAAATTACAGTTAATCTCAATTCAACAGAATTGCATGACTATATTGTTTAACCATTGAAATTACAAGCTAGGTTCACGTTTATATAACTTAATGAAATTAACTAATTACTAAAGTGTTGTAATTAGAAAACAAATAAAGAATGAAATACAAGAGAGAGAAGAATAATAAGACATAAGAGAGAGAGGAACACGAGCTTGATAATGGAGTTCATCTAGTCAGGACTATGTCTCCGGGTCCACTTCTCAATGATGGATTGCTTTCATTAATGATGCCAAACTTAAATTTGCTTTGTTACATAAAAAATGCGTCCAAAAACTGCATATTTAAAACCTCTCACAATCTCTCTCAACACCCAAAGACACTCCAAATGTCTTCATGTATACAATAATCTCCTCCTTTTCCTAATTCCAATAAGCCTATTATTCTCTCCAAAAGAATTCTCCATAGTTCACAATAATTTCCAATCAAAATAATTGATTTCCTTTACAAGAGAAAAATCTCCCCTTTAAATATATTTACAAATGCTAATTAGGGGGTTAAACCAAATTATTTCCATATCTCCCTGTATCACCTATATTGAGCCCTATTAACCTATTTTGGGCTCAAATATTTTGAAACATTTAAAAAAAACTACCATCGACCCCTCATTGCTCTAAAAATCCCATGTATGTGTTGATAGGGATAAAAAATAGGCGAACCATCAACCTCCCAATTTATTTGATAGAATATTTTCAAAACTTTAAATATAACATGCTCCTTATATATGGCAAAGTAACTGCTTGGTCTACTAGTTGAGAGGAAAAATAGAAAAGGAGAGGTCACAAGTTTGACCCCTCCAACCAACAAATTTTGCATCAACAACTCGATGGATCCATGCCATAGGGGTGCCATGTGGCACCATTTCATTGGTCTACATGGCACAACATGATTCATCAACTAATGCCACATGTCAAAGCACAATAAGTCCATGTCATTTTCAAGTGTGTTTCCAACTACCACGTGTTAGTTTTAGATTGGTCCATGTAACCATCACCTACCATGTTAGTAGTAATGTTCACTGCACTTTTGTTGATGTCATCAATTCAACCTATTTTCCTCACAAACTTTGACCGGCTATTATCTCACTCATACAGAATCTCTCTGACACAAAATGAACATCGTTAGAATCGTGGTGACAATATCTTTGACATGATGCTGCTTTTGACCATTTTTGAGATGATGAATTTTTTTGCCTTCTAATTGGCCTCTATACCTAGTTTGATCCCAACTTTGATCAGGCATAGCTTGAGCATATGAGCTCCTTTTTTGTCCATTCAAGTTGTGTTGGGTTCTATTTTTTGAGCTCTTCAAGATGATGTTGGTTTCATTATATTTTGAGACTATGGATTTTTTTTGGTTTTTTAGATCCACCTAGATCACTTCCCTTTGCCATATTTCAATCTCCTTTGCATTGAAATCTCAAGGGTTTATTCTTGAGTGAACTGGTTGGAAATTGGTCTTTCTCCTTTTAGGTCCAAAACCTTAGAAGTGAAAGAAAGCCCCCTCAATTTTATTCATTTCAATTTTCATAAAGGATTTAGCATAGTGAGGACTATTTTAGCTCTAATAACTAGGACTCATATAGCCTTTATGTACAATAGATAAAGCAAGAAATGTTGAATAGCCTTAAAGGCTCACTCTCCTAACTCTACCACCAAATGAATCAACTAATCTTAAGTGTGAACAATAACCAATCTTCCACTCCTACAACAAGTTCCTAGTACCCTTATGGTGGCCTTCCTTGCCTCCTTAAACTAGGATTTCTTAAGTTTGATAAATATTTGACTAGTTTTTTGGGTGACGTTGATCAATATCTTATACTTTATCAAATTCTCCAAGACCAAAATCTCTTCATTTCCTCTTTTTACTTGAAGAAAGAAGCCTTTTAATGGTTTCAATGCTTGGATATAATTTTTTTATTTCAAGCCTAGTTTATATTTTATAAGGAAGCATCACTTTGGCCCTAATTAAATGATGAATTTCTTGGCCTCCTTACTAAACTATTCCAAACAACTTTAGTTTAGAAATTTCAAAATAACTGGAAAAATACACTATTGGTCTGGGATCATAATATTTTTCTTATAGTTGTTTCATGAGTGGTTTCAAATAATATATTTAGGAAGAGGTTCTCATGTTTAAACTAGATTCCTTTTCAAGATGGTTTATCCTTCACAAGGCTTGTGGAGGACAAATTTGTAGCTTGGCATGTAGAAAGTAGCTATTTCACCCTCTTATTTTAAATGAGGAAAAAAATACATTCAATAAAGGCACTGGAACTACCATAACTCACGGGCTCTTTCAAAAGAGATCATGACAAGTTGGCTAAGGGGCTATCTTACAATTTTGATCAACCATGGAAAAGGATTCACAAATATTGAGAGCAATGCTTGTATCTCATCAACTCTACCATACTTTTCAATAATTTTGATGAATTTTCAAATTAAAGAAGAATTGGGTTCCCCAAAGTAACAACCCATGCTTAAAGATCATATTTTTATTCATATCTTTTTTTTCTCTATTTTCCCCAAACACTTAAGGTAATTAGCCATATCAAAAGACAAAAGCTAGTGGTCTTAATAGATGGTGGTAGGAATCATAATTTTATCAACTAAAAATTGGCCAACTAGCTACATTTTTATGTGCATTCTTGCAATAATTTTAAAATTATGATGACCAATCTAACACAATGACTTATGGAGGAATATATAATAATGTTAGAACTACCTTGGGGATTATTAGGATTATCAATTGTTGACCATTGATATGCTTTCTTGTTCCTTGGGTGATGTAGATTTGGTATTTGATGTCTACTAGTTACAAATCTTAGGTCTAATCACTTGTGATTACTCCCATATTTGGCTCAAATTTCACTATGATGTCCAAGAATACATATAGTATATCTATTGAATGTAGAATAAGTTTAGATGGTCAAATTCCATCATGTTAAAAAAAAAATTTAGAAAGGGAGTTTTGGTGTTCTATTCCAATTTCATTCTCTCAAGGTTCAACATCATTTTCCTTCTTCTCCTTTACCAAATTATTAATGCCTCCTTGATAAGTATCAAATATCTTTGAAGGAACCCAAAGGATTACCCCCTCTACAATCCCATGACCACTCCATTCCCCTCATTCTAGGAAGCCATCCTCTTGATATTCATCCTTATTGGTGCCCTTTTGAGAAAATAATAAAATATAGAAAATAGTCAAGGAGCTCTGAGAGGAAGGTATCATTCACCCGAGCAATAGTCCTTACTCCTCTCTAGTGTAATTGCAATTCCTAAGAAATATACGGCTTGGTAGATGTGCCTAATTTTTGTGAACTTAACAAATTAACCATGATCAAGGATAATTTTCTTATCCCTTTATTGATGATTTTCTAAATGACCTCTCAGGGGCTTGATTTTTTACAAAGCTAGATCTTTGTTCAACCTATCACCAAATTTAGATCAAAGAAGATGGTATTCCTAAAATTAACTTTTGGAATAAAAAAGACCATTATGAATTTTTGGTCATGCCCTTCATCTTATCTAATTCCCTCTCTACTTTTTAGAGCCTCATAAATATAATTTTTCATTGCTACTTTTATAAATTCATTTTGGTTTTCTTTGATAACATTCTCATCTATAATAGGAAATTAAATAATTCTCTTTGTCATGTGGAGACAACTCTCAAGATCTTATGGTATCATCTCTCTTTTCCAAGAACTCTCAATGTGCCTTTTGTGTTCAACAAGTAGAGTATTTGGGCCATATTATTTCATAATTGGGTGTCTAGGTTTATCCCAAGAAGAACACAATAATGTAAGACTGTCCATGCCTTATATCCCTCAAAATCTAGCATGATTTTTTAGACTCAATAGGGTACTATTAGAAATTTATGTATAATTTTCATAATTTTTTTGGATCACTAACCAATTTCCTCAAAAATAAATTCTTGAATTCATCTAAATTAGTAGAGGTGGCCCTTAAAGCACTCAAAATTATTTTTCCACACTACTCCCCTAAGGAATGTACCACTCTACTTGAGCTTGTCTCATGAGTAGCACAACAATATAAAATTCGTAGATCAAAAGTCAAGATATACCCTTGTATTTTTTGTAATAGAGTACAAGATGATGTAGAATGCTTTTCATGATAAATATCACATTCTAAAATATGTGGAAGTTTAGGAAATGTAATACCTATTTCTTGATCTCTCATCAGTAGACAATTGGTTGCAATATGACCCTCACTTGTGCATCTTGTGCACTATAATTCTATTGTGATTCTTATTTTTTATTGATTTATTCCATCCACCAACTATTTATTCTATTTATGCTTTGAATTTAAGATTTAAATCATATGACGCTTCTCCAAGAAATTCCAATAGTAATGTAGCATCTAGTGCTTATTTTTGTGTAGGAAGTGTGTGTTGGATGAGTTCTCTTTGAATCTATATGGTTAATCCTCTAATGAACTATTCATTCTTTATGACATCATGAATTTCTTGTGAAATTTTTGAACACAACTCCTTAAATCACTGATTTTACTTGCATAAAATCTCACTTAAGAGTTTATTATCATCTTTAAAAATAAAAATATTTCTATGAAGCATTTCTAGATACTTTAATTCTACCAAGATATTTCTCTTAATATTTGCTAGGTTTTTCTTAGTTCCACCTTTATTCAAATTAGAATACTAGCCGTGTGCTCTTTCTATAAGAGTGATTGCAAATAGATGAATCTTTTGGACATCATTATTGACATCCTTCGCCCTCCAAACAATCTCACAAGATTTCTAGTGTCTGGATGCATCTTCGTTCCTTGTACAAGGCTTCACCATGTAGATTATTTACTTGTAAATGATAATAGGATTTTTATAACATATTGGAACTAATTATCTTTGGTACTCACATAAATTTCTTCTTCACAAATGCAAATTCATATAAGAAAAAAATTTAAAACTAAAAATGATATTTTCAAGGATGATATCGCCACCTTTGTCACCTAAAATTTTTGGTTCTTCTTTAGTCATTTATTGTATGGTACATCACTATACAATTACATACATATTCATAGTTATTGTATAAGAATCTCTCTTATTGCTTGAATCTACACATAGCAACAATCCTAATGATTGCTTGGATCATCATCATTTGAGCACTTATATTCAGTCTCAATAGTGGTAACATTTGGTACATACATAAGTATTCCATTCATCATGCTAACCTTCTCATACGATTTCTCAGACCTTCCACATCTAAACAACACAACCATGTGATCTTCATTATGGTTGCTCTCACATTCACACCACCTCATTTGTGCTTGGTACATGTCTTCTTGAAATTCTTTGATCTTCACATAATTTTCCCAAGACATTATGCATTCTACATTGTTATTACCTATCACCTTCCAATGAATTCATCTTATTCTTTGAATATATATTCTATAGCATGGAAATGAATTAATCCATAGAGATTTTCTACATGTTTCTTTACTAGTAACATCTTTACCCAAAAGTAAAATATCTTTAAATAATTTATAGCATAAAGGAGTTAAGAACTTACTTCAAGCTTTAGTGATTAATGAATAAGTTAATATTGTGAATTGGAGGATGTATGAATTAATAACACCTTTAATAAATAATTCTATTAGACACATCCATTTTGAATCCAAAAAATTCAATTGAGTTATTAGGTTATGGGTGTCCATATAATAAATCACTTGTTCATACTTTGCCATTGGAAAATCCATCTTGATAACTATTCCAACAAGTGTTTTGGCAATTTAACTCAAAATGCTTCACATATATGGCTACCAAACAAGTTATTATCCATCCTCAATTTATTGCACCTAATAATATTGTAGCTTCAATAAAAAATTCTTATTTTTCGCAAAATCCATTGACATATGTCATTATGTATTATTTGCCAAGACATTATAGAAAATAATAAAACTTCAAACGAGGTCTCAACAGTAAAACCAAAATGTTAATGATTCTACTTAGTATTTAATCTTTTCATGTATTTTATGATTAACTCCTCATTGTACCTTCAACACACTAGCTTTAGAATGCAAGTCTCACCCAAAGCATGAGGAGAGTTCATTATTTTAGAGAATTGTACAAAACACAAAATTAGATTATATTTCATCATTACTCAGGATAATGTGTATCATATTCACACAAAGAGAAAGTAAAAATTAATGATAATAATTACTCATCTATATTAGAACCAAAATTCTCCATTTATTTATTATCTCCATCATCATCCTATTTTCACTCTCTCTATCACAAAGATAATGTGCAGTTATATATAGATAAGTTTTCCCCCCATTCTTACAAATGTGTGCACACAAATTATACAAAATAATTACATGCACAAATATGTGTGATGATCTTGAAATTTCCCACTATCCCACCAAAAAACACAATGAAAACCCCTTTTTGAAAGGGGGTTCACTCGAACCCCCCTGGTTTGAGCGAATCCCCCTTTTCCCACCTTTTTGCTCTCTGGCACCAAAAAAATACAAAAAAAATTTCCTTCGAAGCTCGAGTTGACAATGAAAATGGAGGAGACTTAAAAAAACCAACTAAAATCAGGTAGTCCTTGGAACAAGCTATCCAACGACTATAATTTTAATATGTTTTGGTTTTATTATGTATTTGTTTTTTAGTTTTATTATTAAACATAGGTTTTTCACCGAAAATCAAGCACTTTGTTCTGTACATGTGGAAAAATAGCAAATTATGATTTTTTTAAAACTTTGAGTGTACCAGATATTGAAGTCCTTGATCCAACAAAAAAAAAAAAGAATTTCGATACATACAAAAAAAGTTATGCACTATATGATTCGCCTATGTCTGAATTGTAATTGGTTTGACTTCCAAACTTGATTAAAGAAAAAATATTCAATAAAAAATCATCTAACTAATTGGAAGCACTACATATCAGAGTTACAAATCTAAATTCAAAAGAATTAGAATTTTATCCTTCATGGAAAAAAAATTATGCATTATACAGTGAGCATCACTTCTTAAAAATATTGTTTTTTGAAAAGACTAGTTTTCAAAGGAGATGGAAAAAGAAATGCAATATGATTCAAAAAAATTTGAAAAAAATATATTTAGAATCTACAGACAAAATGTCACAAATCAATAGTTAACATCATCTTCAAATTTCTCATGTTTTAGCTGCTATAGGTTCTTAAAAGTGAAGATTTAGTTAGAAAAAATTATTTCAGTGTCCAGTTTGGCCAAAAATTATAAACCAATTTTGTAGGATCACCCCCTTCAACACTTTGGATACATGTCTTCTATGGAACTTGCAACTATAAAATTGTATAAAAACCATCCTTTATTCTTTGACGAATGTCCATGTACCTTGTTGCAAAGCTCTCGTTTTGGCACAACCAGGGAGGACTCTGGCAAAGGTTGTCGAGTCTAGGTTTACACCTCCAATTGCATTTACTTGAATCTTTCTGAACCCTTCAACTAATCCATTAGGTGCATATAATCCATTAGGTGCATATAATGCAGTCATTGTATTTGATAAACCTTGTAGCTACACAAAAAACAGCCACAAAACAGATCCCATAACATTTGCATTAATCGACCAGGAAAGCATAGATATTTAAATTCAAATTATCCTCAATTTAAATCTAACCGTGGATGGCAGCAGGTGGAGTAGTCACGGTTTAGTTGAAACCAACAGTTGATATATCAATAACAAAAAAGAAGCTGAAAAACCGGTATTTGAAAGGTCAAGAAATCAAAAGACTTAGTGTGTGTTTTTTAAACTCGACCTTTTTCTAATTAGCCAATAGGCTATATTATGTATGTGTTGGATTTTAGCCAGAAACATGTCTCATGTCCGAAAAGTCTTTCTAAGAAACAACTTACCTGTGGCACTCGACCTTGACTGTCAATTCAATGTCTCTTTTCAATCAATTTTTTCTGTCAGAGAAATTACAGATGCATCAAACTTGAGAACAAATTAGATTGTATTTTTTAAAATTGAATTCTATTTAAATGCAATAAATTCTATTTTATTTTGAATTAGATTGAGAAATATTATACTCCTCGACTATATAAAGGGTCACATGCTGAGCAAAGAAATTGGTAGTAGAGGACGAGGTTCCATGTTTGAATCCCCTGCCTCCTCCGTCCAGGCCTCTTGACAAGAAAGATCATTAAATTACGCCAGTGAATGCATAGTTAATCTACCTAGAAACACCTCTTCGTGTACCTCATATTTAGATCTAATTTTTCGTTTATTATGAAAAGATTGAAGCAGCTCATGGAGATTGGTTTTGGTTCATCTCATCTTTTTAAAACTTTTTCTATGGTTGGTATTCGTAGTAATTTTCCTCCAACTCTGCCTATTTGGGAACACAACCCAATTTGTACAGAATCTTGAGTTAAGTCACTTGCCATGGTGTTAGTGATTTTGTATTTTGTGCATCTATACCCGACCAGATCATTTTTTGTTGTGTTTCATTTCATTATAAGAGAATTCTTCTTATAGCTTTCATCTGATTATCACTCACCACTTGCAAGGTCTTATTTGTAAGTAGGAATATATGGTCAACTATCATGTCCTACAAGGCAGATTCAAGATATTTAGTTGCAGGTGGTGATGGGGAGGCAGAGCAGAAAAATAGAGTATAACCAAAATAATTGCTAGAACTCATATTTTTATTGATCTTCAAATTTTTATGATTTTATCTATTACATAAGCCTCTCTAACTATAGGACTGCGATGAAATTAACTCCAAAAAGACACATGCTAACAGATCTAAACTCTAATCTAATTGTAGCTACAAAAGCAACCACCCAAGAGAACTGATGTTTATTTTCTACAGGTGTATATGTAGACAACAATATTAATTCCTAATTTTATGCAATCAAAATAAAGTCAATTCTAATCAAAACTAAATAGCAATGATCCTCCTAATTTTTCTCCATCAAATGGGCGAAATTATTATGTTCTCTCTAACATTCCCCCTAATTTCTACCATTGTTAATTTCACCATTTACAATGCCCAAACTCTATCTTAAGTGTTCAAAAACATCCTTTGCTAATGGCTTGGTAAAAATATTTGCTAACTAATCTTCAAATATACAAAATTTTAGTTGAATTTCACCATCATTCACCAATTCTTTGATAAAGTGATATCTGGTGCATCAATATGCTTGCTCCTCTTGTGAAAACATGATTCTTTGACAAGGAAATTGTTGATTGGTTATCACAAAAGATTGTTGTTGGATCATCCTAAGCTTGCAATAGATTTATCAAAATTTTCCTCATCGAGATTGCTTGGCATGCTGCTAATGTGGTTGCCACATATTCTGCTTCAGCTGACGAAAGAGTCACTATGGGTTGCTTCTTTGATGCCCATGAGGCTGCACCTATCCCACAATAAAAGACATATCCAGAAGTACTCTTCCTATCATCAATGCTACCTGAAAAATCACTAATAGTATATCCATTCAAACAAAAAACATTAGTTTTGGAATACAAGATTCTATATTCTGTTGTTCCTACTACATATCTCAATATACTTTTTCCAACTTGCCATTGTGAGTCTTTTGGTGACTCCATGAATCTTGAGATTAGACTAACCCCATACATGATATCTGGTCTTGTAAATGTAAGAAACATCAAACTTCGAATTAATCTTTTGAAGATTGTAGAATCAACATTAGGCCCTTTGTTTTCTTTGCTAATTTTAGTGCCTGTTGCAACTGGTGTAGATGTTAGATTACAATTCAACATTCTAAACCTTTTCAACACATCTTTTGCAAATTTTGATTGAAAAATGAAAATTCCTTTATCTAATTGGACAACTTCAATACCCAAAAAATACTTCATTAAACCTAAATTTGTCCTCTCAAATTCTTTCTTCATTGCTAATTTAAATGCATCTACATACAAACTTCCTGTGAAAATTAAATCATCAAGATATAAACACACTATCATAATTTGACCTTATTTATTGATCTTTGCATACAATGTTGGCTCACTCTTGCTTCTACTGAATCCATTGCTTGCATGTATGAATTAATTCGGCCATACCATGCTCTTGGTACTTGTTTGAGACGATAAAGCATCTTCTTCAATTTGTAGACCATGTCTTTGCATTCATGCACTTCATAACTTGGTGGTTTCTTTACATACACTTCTTCAAGAAAACCATTCAAAAAGGAAAATTTGACATCCATTTGAAAAAATTTCCAATTATTTTGTGCAACTATTGTTAAAACCATTCTAACAGTATCAAGTCTAACAAAAATGTCTCATTGTAATCAATTCCATAATATTGTGCAAAACCTTTTGCTACTAACCTTGCCTTGTATTTTTCAATCTCACTTTTTGCATTAAATTTGGTTTTATAAACCCATTTGGCTCCAATGCAATCCTTACCTTCAAGCAGATCAACTAGCTTCCATGTGTGATTTCTTTCAATGGAATCCATTTCTTCATCCATAGCCTTGCTCCAATGATCCTCCTTAACTTCTTCAAAACACATAGGATCATGAGAGAATAAAACAAACTTTGAGCATAAATCCAAATTGTCTTCTCCATGATTACATATCTCTTTCAAAATTCTCACTTTCTTACCTTTATATAAATTGACCTCAACAAGGAAAGAGTAGGATTTGATTCATCATTTACTTGTGAATTGGAAGTAGGATGATGTGCATGACTTGATGATTCACCTTGTGCAAGATTTCAATGTGGTGTTCTTGTTGGTGTATTTGATCCTTCTTGTGGATTTGATTGATCACCTTGCATAATTTTCTCTTCATATTCTTCTTCATTCTATGGTATTGGTGCTCCAATTGTGATTGATTTGTCAATGCTTCCATCCCATTCTTCTTCTTCCTTAAGTTTGACATCTTTGCTAACAATCACTTTCTTTGAAATGGGATTATACAATTTATATGCTTTTGATTGTTCACTATAACCAATGAAAATACATTTCTCACTTTTATCATCCAATTTCCTTCTCAATTCGGATGACACTAGTGAATATGCAACACATCCAAAAATTCTCAAATGAAATATATTATGCTTCTTACCATCCCATGCTTCTTGTGGAATTTTATCCTTAACACTCATTGTAGGACTTCTGTTCAAAATTTATATGGTACATGCTATTACTTCTGCCCAAAAATCATTAGACATGTTTTTTTTCCTTCAATAAGCTCCTAGTCATTTCCATTATGGTTCTATTCTTTCTCTCTGCTACACAATTTTTATGTGGTTTGTACCTTGTTGTAAATTGTTTCTTGATCTCATGATCTCTGCAAAAATCTAGAAATTCATTAGAACTATATTCACCACCTCTATTAGATATGAGTATCTTGACAAATTGTCCACTTTGCTTTTCCACCATAGACTTGAACTCCTTGAATTTAGTGAAGGCTTCAAACTTCTACTTGAGAAAATATACCCATTTCTTCCTGCTAAAATCATCAATGAAGGTTAGAAAGTAAACACTTCCTCCAAATGATGGAGTTTGCATTGGTCCACATATATCACTATAAACAATCTCCAATAATACCCTTGCTCTATAGGAGGTTCCTACAGGAAAACTCTCTCTATGTTGTTTTGCTAAGATGCAACTCTCACATGAATTTACTGACTGTTTTATAGGAGGCAATCCTTTAACCATTTGTTTCTTTTGGAACAAACTCAAACCTCCAAAATATAAATTATGCCAATATCGTTAATGCCATAGCCATGATTGGTCTAAAAAACCATTTTTGAAATTGGCTTCTTCTACTCGTAGGGTGGACATAATTTGAATGGGAACATTCGATTCTTGGTCATCTCCACTCTTGTAATCAACCCATCATTTGGAAATATATCCAATATTGTGCAAACATTATCCATAAAAAGATATCCTATAGCCTTTTTGTAATAACTGTCCAACACTCATAAGGTTATGTTTAGTCCAGGTACAAAATAAACACTAGGAATAAATTTAATTTCACCATTTTTTGTCAAAACATTTATAACTCCTTTACCCATTACAACCAATTTATTATCATTTCCCAATTTCACTTCAGACTTAATAGAATTTTCAAAACTAGCAAATAATTTTTTATTCCCAGTCATATGGTTACTGCATCCACTATCCAAAAACCAAATATTTCTAGTGCTCTCTAGAGCAACATTACATGTGAGGAACATACTCTCAAAATTAGATCTTGATTCATTTGAATAATTAGCATTTTTCTTATCCAAATCTCCTTGTTTCTTTCTACATTCATTTGTGTAGTGTCCATATTTTTTATAATAATAACACTGAATGTCAGATTTATCAAACCTCTGTGAATTTTGTTGGTGTCACAACCCCTATTTTTATTGTTTGTATTTTACAATGTTTAATTAAAATAATTGTGACAAAATAAAAGTTCAAAGAAATAAATAAATTAATTATATTTTAATTAAAGATTTTATTTTGTAATTAATTGACAATTCTTATTAATTAGGATAATTATTTTATTTGTAATTGATAGTTATTTTGTATGCAATTAAATGGTATTTCCTTATTAATTATTGAGAATAATTACTTTTCATTTGCAATTTAAAAAAAAGAAGTAATTCTTCAATTATTTGTGGAGGATAAATATGATGCATAAAAAAATAAATTATTTTTATTCTATTTTAAAGATTAGGTTTTTGAAAACTAAAAAATAAAATTTTGAAAAGGGGATATTCATTAACAAAAACACAATTTGCTTTTAAAAAAAACTTCTTTATTGCTTTGCAAAAATAATTGAAAAATTGCTTCTGAGAAGAGGGTTTCTGAAGCACGGTGTATCTACCATGGTGGAAAAAAGGAAAGAAAATCAAGAAAGAAAGGAAAAAAAAAAAAAAAAATTCTAAAGGAAGCGAATCCAGGTTTTTAATTCCTTTCCCATTGAATTTTGATTCAAATGTGTGAACATGTTACTGTGTTCTGGAAAAGTGAAGTTCTTTTGGTAAATTCCCCAATCGATTGAGTTTATTCTAGAAATTCTGAGCCAATACTATACAAATTTGAATCTTCATGTCTTATGATATATACCTCTATATATATTTGTGTATATATTGAACCATTTCTTGTTGCAGATTGAATCTTTGTTGAAAAACAAAATTTATTATAAAAGAAATTGAAGAAAAGGTGAACTTGCCTGTGCTACAAAACACCAGTGTGAGTATTTGATTTAAATGTGGCAAATGAATACTTCAATATAAACATTTTACTACTTTTGCTGATAATATATTACTGAATATATACAACTTAAATATATATATATATATATATATATATATATATATATATATATATATATATATGCATATAATATGTATATATGTATATAATAATTTTACTCATCTAAAAATATACATATATAGACCTCTGTGTATATAATATGCTATAGACTTATGTAACGCTTTGGTTGCGAATGTAATTTTTTCAAAATGTATATAAAAATAATTACTTGTGAATATATATATATAATATTTTAATTATGGGGCAATGGAATGTATGCTTGAAGCTATTTTAGAATGTGTAAACTTCAGCTGTAAAATACAATTTTCTATATATATATATAAAGAGAAGAACATAAAATTGTATTTTACAGCTGAAGTTTACACATTCTAAAATAGCCAAATTTTTGTTCTTCTCTTTATATATATATGGTTACAAATACTTTACATATGGAAGCAAGAATAAAAAGAGTAGATTCATCTGATTTAAAGGTGATTAAACTTGTTGTTTTACAATGATCTCTTTGTATCCATATATTAGTCAGTATATATTATGAAGATTACTTATAGATGAATTTGTTTATGTATATATTGTTGTTCACAATCATGTTGGTGTTGGAAAATTTAATGATAAATTGCATATATATATATATATATGGTTGAAAGTGGTTATTCTATTTCATTGCAAAAGTGATTTTGTTGAGAAAGTGTCTATATATTATATCTAGCTGAAAGTGGTTATTTTATTTCATTGCAAAATTGATTTTGCTGAGAAAGTATATATATATACACACACACATTAAATCAAACTAAACCAATTTATATCATTTCATACGATTATGACAGAATGTAGACTATTTCAACTGAAGATGTAAATTCCTGTATGTCCATTTATTTATAATTAAATATACCATTTCGTTATAAATGAAATTACTTTAGTTTGTAAATATGATTTTCTAGTTATATATATATATATATATATATATATATATATATATATATATATATATATATATATATATATATATACATTATGTGTAAGAGCTGGAATTAAATTTTGAAAAGAATAGTTATAAAAATCTGACTTAGAGTGATGTATTTATGTTTTTAATTGATGTATTACTGAATATATACATATGTGTATTTGTGAATGGGCAAGTTTATTTGCTAAAATGTAAATATATTTTTGATCTGAAAGTATTTCATTTGATTTGTATAAATCTGTAATTTTTTTAGTAAATCATTAAAATTAGAAATAAGTTATTAAATTCTTGTGTGCAAATAGAAAGGTACATATGTGCATTCAATTGCTACTAGTCCTTGGAGTACTAGAAGATTGATCAAATTGAGTCGTTTGAGAGATGTTAAACCAGATGTAGAGTTTATTTCTTGTGAACTAATCTCTTATGTAATCAAATAGCGAACCCTGGAATTATAAGAGTACTTTAGAAAGAATAAATATTTAACAAAGTAATGAAATCAAATTAAGTTATTATATTTAATTTTAAAATAATATTTAATATACTCCATTGAAGAAAAATATCCTAAGTATGAGATTCATATAGGAGGACAAAAATTTAAGATTTGAATATGAAATTTGATCTATTTTATAACTCTTGATCAATAAATATATATAGATGTAGATTGCAATTAATCTACACATATTATGTAAGGTGAATCAATTGGGGATTTTATAAAAAGATAAATAAATGTTAAATCATACCTTGCCTTATTAAAGTTTAAGTTTAATGATGACATTCTTCTCATGCATCATGGTTTATCATGCACGTGTAGAGAAAATAGGAATTCCCTCATTTAGTTGAACTTGAGTTTTATTTGCATAAGAATGTATACTCATATATATATATTCATTAGCTTATATATGTATTCTCATACATACATGAGCTATACCTTATAAATTCCTTTTTAGTATTATTCTCTTATTGATAAAATCTCTATGAATCATTGAGTTTAGAAGTAAATATTATGCTTATAATTGCATAGGCACATGTGTGCATCCTAGCAGGACTAGAATTACTTTCATGAAGCTTTACATGATTGCAGTGTACTTGTGTGATAATTAAGAGGTCATTAGAAGTAGAATTGTCTTATTTGCAAATACTTGGGAGCAATTCATGATAGTGTTGGAACTACCTAAATTTTGCTACGCCCTTAATATTAGTGTACATCGGGTTATGAATAGTCGGCTTGTGGCTATCTTAACTCTCTATTAAGTCATATTATCATTAGTATATTGTTATTTAGTTGTTTAGGTCGGCCTAAGTCTTATATAGGTGTGTCTAAGTCGGCCTAGGTGATATCCTTGGCATAAATAGGTATATATAGGAGGTTGTGAGTCTTATTTCATCATGAAGTTGTGAAGTGTGTTCTCATTAGAGATATTTGGAGGTTTTCCCCCTCAAAGTGGCTTATTATTCTCAGTTATTATCAAGTATTTGCAGCATATTTCATATCATATTCTTCTATTGTGCAAGTTATTTCATAACAAGTGGTATCGAGGAGCATGATCTTGGCACCATAGAACCAAGGTTCTCAAATTTGGAGGCGATTTTGGGAAGAGCATATCTTTCATAGTTTGGCGAATTTTTTTCTAATTTTTAAAGGGTTTTTGAAGAACATATTGAAGAAGCTACAGTCCGGATTTCAAAATAATTTGAGTAGAATTAATCGAATTATTGCAGAATTAGGGTTTCTACACTATTTTTTTGGAATCTACATATCTCGCACATCTTGTTGAATTGAAGTCTTATTTTTATTGGGTTTTTGAAGACATACTAAAGGAGATTACAGTAAAAATTTGAGAGAATTTAAATTTCATTTGTGTGACTTATTTCAACATTAGTGGTTTCCATCATGACAGGGCCTGCAACAAGGGGTAAAAAGAATGCTGTCACTCCGGGGAAGACTCCTGATAAGGATGGCGAAACAATCAAGGATATTACTCATAATGAAGAAATCAATAAGGTTAAGGAAGAAATTTCCTCAATTAAGATGGATATGGGTGACCTAAGAGGAGATATGTCAGAGCTAAGAGGAGATATGTCAGACATGCGAAACATGTTAAGCACCTACATAGCTGAATCAAGAAAGGAGTTCTCAAGCGACCAAGGTGAGAATTCTAGGTCAGCTACTACTAACACAAGATTTAGTACTCATATGGGATCTAGGAATTTATTTCCAAAGGTGGATATGCGCAAGTTTGATGGTAAGGATCCTCTAACATGGATAAACCAAATGGAGAATTTTTTTGAAGTACACCAAATCCCAAATGGACAAAAGGTCATGATGGCTTCCTTATATTTAGAACCAGATCAATTCATTTGGTATCGTTGGCTTTGCACTCATTGAGGTAAAAAGGGGCTCACCGTCTCATGGTCAATTTTTACAGAGGAACTCCAAGCACAATATAGCAATAGCATCACAGACAACTTCTTCAGCCAGCTAGCTAAACTTCAACAAACAGGATCAGTTAAGGATTATATTCAGCAATTCCAAAATCTATCCTTAAGGGTGGATTCAATTACAGAGGAAAACCTGAATGACTTATTCTTGGGTGGTCTCAAGGATCACATTCAACATGAGGTACGCATGTTTAGGCCTAGTTCCATAAATGAGTCTTTTATCTTAGCACGCAGGGTAGAGGAGAAATATTTGATTCCTAAACAAGGGGCTAATGTAATGAGAGAAAGGATATTCAACACAACCTACTAAGTTGACTCCACAACAAATTGAGGAGAAAGAGCAAAAGGCTTGTGTTTCAATTGTGATAGCAAATACAGTCGAGGACATAAATGCAGTGAAAAGAAATTGTTTTATATTGAAGGTCCCAATGAGGAAGAAGAGGAGGAACCCATACTAGAAGATGAAAGGGAGTCAAATGAGGAATCAAATGATTCTCAACCAATCATTTCTTGTCATGCACTCTCAGGTTTCAGTGCTCCACAAACTCTCAAGGTGGTGGGGTTCCTAAAGAAGCAGAAGGTAACAGTGTTGATCGACTCAGGTAGTACTCATAATTTCATCAACAAAGTTAGCTATTTCGTCCTAAATTGAACATATATCGAGCTCGGAGTTTCAAGTTTGATTAGGATGGTGTCACCAGTTAGTTGTTATTCGAGGGAAGTGTCATAGCATTAAATTATCCATGGGAGATTATCAACTTGATTCCCCAATGTATTTGATATCCATGGGTGCAACAGATATTGTTTTGGGATTACAATGGCTTACTACATTAGGAACAATTGAGATGAACTTCCAAGAACTATTCATGAGATTTCAATCGGAAGGAAGGCTAGTAGAGCTAAGGGGGTTGAAGGCAAAATCTCCACAAATGGTAAGCTCTCATCAAATGCAAAAGTTGCTTAAGAAAGGAGTGGATGGATTTGTGGCCCAACTATGTTCATTAGAAGTCTCTCAATCTATTGCTCCTACTCATCCAGATTTACAAGCTATAATTGATTGCCACTCAGTTGTTCTTGGAGATATGCCTAAAGGACTTCCTCCTAAGAGGGATCATGATCATGCATCTGATTTAAGTCGAGAGTCAGCAGAACCTCGAACTGCCACAGGTATCCCACAC
>VDFB02281492.1:710764729-710849731 GCA_007258455.2 Sequoia sempervirens
TTCCAAGCATCCATAGCTTGTTCGAAAGCACCTATTTTAGGTTTTTACTTTTTAGCCATAACATGAAGGCATTGAGCTGTTTGATAAAATGCTTTGGTAGACATGTATGAAAAATGTGGTAGCATAGAAAAGGTAGTGAACTATTTGAAAAAATGCTTCAAAAAAATGTGGTCTCATGGTGATGGAATGCCATAGCGAATGCCATGACAAGCAAATTCCTATGGATTGTCATGGCATTCCATCACCATGAGACCACATTTCTTTGAGGCATTTTTTGAAACAGTTCACTACCTTGTCTATGCTATTGCTTACCATTATGCTTTGATAGATCTTTTCCAAGCATCCATAACTTGTTCATAAGCACCTGTTTTAGGGTTAGCCATAGCAGCAAGGCAGTGAACTATTTGATAAAATGCTTTGGTAGACATGTATGAAAAATGTGGTAGCATCGACAACTATCACCATTTGATATTTATGCAGTTGTAGTATGTTTTGTGCAATGTAATCAGCGATATGAATATAACCAACAAAAATCTATTTTCTATAATTCATGGATTGAACTCTGTATTTTATTTGCTCTCAATGTTTGTATGCTATGGAAATGCCATTACATTTAAAAAAAAAGTAGTTTCTTACTATTTTTCTTCAATTTTTTATGTTTTTTTGCAAATCTACCAAAAAACCCTAGTTTTTTCTACCAAAAAACAATATTTTGAAAAAAATCAATTAAAAATAAACAAATCTAATTGAAAATTTGATTAAAAATTAAAAATTTTACCTGATAGAGGTGGATTCCAAATCGGATATCGGATTTCGCTCTCCACTATGCGCCCCCCGCCGATGAGCCGAAAATAAAAATGAATGAGTTTTGGTCGCGGCTTTTTTTTATATATACAGTTGACCAAAATCGGATATCCGATTTGAATCGGATATCCGGATATCCGATTTGGATCGGATATCCGATTCCTTTTGCTTGTGTCGGAATGAGATTTAGCCTTTTGCTTGGGTCGGAATGAGATTTGTTTATACACTGAACAAAATCGGATATCCGATCCAAATCGGATATCCGATCCAAATCGGATATCCGATTTGGATAGGATATCCGATTCCTAAAACTAAGTTTTCCCTCTGCCTCGGTAGTCACCCCAGCTCCAAAAATTCAACTCACCATTTTCGCGTTTTTGAGTCGTAGAAACACGTATTTTTTCCTCCATTGCCACTTTTTGGCATACCATGATCCTGCACATGCCCCCTTGTTTTAATATTCATTGGTGTATTGATGATTCATTGATGTATGTTGTACCATTTGAATTTAGTGATGAAAGTAAATTAATTATACCTCTGCACCTTTTATAATTAATTTGATTCAATTAATTTATTTCATAAACTAAGGGAAAATTTTATTCTATTAAAATAATTTGGAAATTAAGGGTTTTAATTGGTAATTGAGATTTTCCTATCGTTATAGTTGGGAATGATTGTTTCCACGTCCTCTATTTTTGTTGTTCTGATTATTCCTTTCACTCTAATTTGAATCACTTCTACTACCTTTGTCTTTGCCTCTGCCTCTTTCTCTAAAGCTTGACCTTCCTCTTCCTCTACTAAATGATTCCTATGACTTGAAAGAATTCTCAAAAGAAGTATTGTCATTTCTATTCATTCTGGACTCATGTGTTAACAAAGATCCCATTAGTTCATCTACATATATAACTATGTCAAATCCTTGGATTCTTCCATTGCTACTACTATAGCATCAAATTTAATAGTTAAACACCTGAGAATCTTTTCTATAATCTTTTGATATGTTAAATCTTCTCCATTAGATCTAATTTGATTTAAAATATTCATAACCTAACTCATAAATCTATAGACTCTGATTCACTCATTTGCAAAGTTTCAAAAGTTCTCCTAAGAGATTGTAATTTAGCTACTTTCACTTTTGCACTACCTTGATACATGTTGTCTCCAAAATCTCCCATACCCTCTTGGATTTTGTTTCTGTTGTAACTCTAGGAAAGATTGGCACATCCATTTCCTGTTGGATTTGAAATAAGGCTTTTGCATCCTTTTTCTTTTTGTCTTTAAGTTGATCCTTTTCTCCCTGGTTAAAGCGTAATAGGCTGCTTCATCTTAAGGTTCTACAAAATCATTATCTACCAAATCCCACATATCTTGTGAACAAAATAAAGTTCTCATCTTAATTGTCCAAAAATCATAATTTTACCATTGAAAATGGGAATTTGAGGCTAAGTAACACCATTTGTTGCCATGGCTATAAGCTGATCTACTACATCAGTTTAAATCTTCATCGATGACTGTAACGCCCGTCGTGCAAACCCCAGAGAACACACACAAAGAAAATATATTTTTTTTTTAAAACCAATTAAATTAAACATGCAATAATATTAACCCATAACCACATAACATATTACAAAGCATTAACACACTTGGTTCTCTGGGGCACACAAGGTTACATCGCAACAACTAAACAGAAATAAAGATAACAATTACAACATAACCATTTACTTTATAATAACCATAAACAATGATACATCCAATAACCGTGATGCGATAACAATAAACATCACATAATACATCCATGAAAAATCTCTTAAAGAGTTACCAAGGAGCCTAACTATTACATCATCGTTATAATATTACATTACAATTTTCTTTGATAAATGAATTACATTGAATTTTCCCAACATGGGGATTGATACAAGTATAATGATATATAAAGTACAAATGATCACTGGAACAACTCCAACCAGAAATGCTGAGAAGACAGGACGCTGATGGGGAACCCAACGGGTGCGGAGCACGTTCCACCCAACCATGTGAATTACAAGTAACTCACCCCCCGTGCTCAGAGGTGACGAGGAAGTGAACCCGACCATGAATGACAGCCCGACTCAATAACAACATGATACAAAACAAGTACGACTCAAGCATGCAATGCACAACCATCGACGTACTCAAATCACATAACAAGTTAAAACCAAGAAACTCATCACAATAACATGAAGTACTATCACTTAACAGTCATAAACCAAATCCACAAGAATTCAAAGAAACATCATAATGAGATAACATCCAGAAGAACCAAACCAACACCCAAAATACATTTCCAAATAAATCAGAATCAATAAAAATAATACAATTCCATAATAACTCTAATTCAACCATTCAATACACCATTCCATAAGCAACAAGAAACAAGTCAGACGGGTGTCAGGTAGGGAGGGTCATCACATAACTCTCATGGGATCCCCTGGCTCTTCCTCCAACTGAGGCGCCGACACCCACCTATGGATTCCCTAGCCCTAAAATCAGAACAACATAAAAATAACAATATCCAGAGGCGACAAGAAACAAGGACAAGGATGTCTAGTGGAGAGTGTCATCGCATAGCTCTCATGGGATCCCCTGGCACTTCCTCCAACTAAGGCGCCGGCACCCATCTATGGATCTCCTGGCCCTTCCTCCTAACTGAGGCGCCGGCACCATAGGGTAGCTAATGCGGAGCCGATAATCTCTCATGAAGACGAGACTATGAATTTGCCGACCACGGCCTACTCAGTCTATCACTAGTCTACGGTAGCCCTAATGCATAGACGAGGAATCCAATTTTATTTATCTTGTGTGTTTTACTACCCATCCCCCCTAAATTCTATTTTTAGGTTATCACTTGTTTAACTACTCTTACGTGGGTTCCCCTGGCACTTCCTCCAACTGAGGCGCCAGCGCCCATGAAGAGCCACTCTCCCTACGACCCCTAACATAAATCAAAACTAGGCAAGGGTTGAACTAAAACATATAAAGCATAATACTCAAAACAGGCTCATGCGAGGCATTAATCCTCTCGCAATATCTCATGACTAAAGATCTTAACAAACCGTTCAAACCTTCCTAACATAAAACCAATAACTCCAATAGCATAACCAAGCCGAGAATAACAATTTAACATAACAAGCCTCTGGAACAAGGATTACAAAATCAACAATAGGGTTCCCACATCGAAGAGTAAGGTTACAACAATTAAATGGAAAATGATAACCAGATCACACAAATTTGTAACTTAAAGTAAACGATTAACTCAATTACACAAAACACTCCCAATTTTGAAATGATATAAAGAAACACAAGCTCGACAACATTTATGTAATTTGATGCCTAAAATCAAACCATAATTTCCATATCAAAATATTTAATTCATAAAACCAAAGAACGTCAAATATATATATTTATATGTACATAAAAATATTAATTTTATTTTACTAAATAAAAACTTTAATAATTAATTCCCCAAATAAAAAATTACATTTTTAAACATAAGAATAAATAACTATAATAATTTTTCTTTTATTTTATTTTTATTAAAAAATATATATATTATATACAATAAATATATATATAATATTAAAATTAAAAAATTAAAATTAAAAAAAAACTTTTAAAACAAACAACCGCCAGGCGCGGATAGTACCGCCGGCGGACTGCACACAGCAGTCCGACGGCTGCTGTACGCAGCAGTATGCTGCGTACAGCAGTCCGTCCGGACTGCTGTGTCAGCCCCTGTGGCTAGTGGGGGAATGGGGTGGAGTGCGACCCGACTGACCCCAACTCCCATATTTAATTTTTTTTGGTCCAATAAAATTTTGATTTCTTTCATTTTGTTTTTAAAATTTTATTTTATTTTATATATATATTTTTTTAAACCACGAAATCCCAAAACGACATTCATTTGCCGGTACCGAATGCGGGTTTCGAAAACCCAGTTTGTATTAAAAGAACCAATCCATTCGATATACTAATATAAAGAATTTTCAACAAAATTATTTTTAATGAAAAATAAATAAATATAAACTATATATATATTATATATATATATATATACGAAATATGTATATATATATATATAATATACACAAATATATATACAATTATTTAAATACAGGGAATACAATTTTCTGTGTAAAAAAAAAAGAGAATAATCACATATTTTAAAAAACAACATACATGCTAATGATAATATTTCAAAGCTATTAAAATACAAAGATTGACTTTTTCCATAGTAAAATAACAGAAGAAATTAAGTGTATTCATACAGAATTAGACATATTTTCTTTTTAGTTTGTTTGCAAAGCATTATTTCTAATCTCAATATAAACTTTATTTTCAAAGGTAAACCCATTTGTTCATTCATTTTCTAATCTTCAAAGAAATCATTTAAATTTAAATCATAGATAGATTTTTTTTTTTTTTTTGTTTATTTGTAACACAAATTCATTTAAATCATAATTTCTTGTTTATTTTGCAGATTCAGAGAATCAAAGATAGAGACGGAAACCTGGAGTCCTACGCTTCTTTGAGGATCTGATGAAGCTGGTTCCTGATGGCCTTTACGAAGAGCTCCTTCTTCCTGCTTCGAATCTCCTCTGAGTCGCCGTGCTCAAATCTCAGACCCCATCCTTTGTTCAGAAGACTCCAAAATAACTAGTAATAGATTTTCAAAACCCTTTCTAGAACTCCCTTTCCAATTAGCAAAAGGTCAAAATCCCCCTTTTCTTCAGATTCAAAAATACCTAATAACTTGTGCAACTTCTCCATCCCTAATCTCCTGTGTGTGAAAACTTACCAAAATTCTTAATTAAATAAAAGATAATATCCCTCTCTTCTCAAAAACTCTCAAAATAAAAAATAATAAAAAATCATTCTTTAAAAGCCAACTTTTTTTTCAGAACTGTATTTTTATTTGCTCTCAAAATCTTTTTATTCTTTTATTTGTTTTATTGTTTTAATTTCTATTTTTGCAGCTTTTCTTGCACATCACATTACTTATTTAATTTAAATAAATTATTCTAATAATTATCCTCCACCAGATAATTGATTAAAATAATTAAAACACATTTAATATTTAATTATTATTTAATTGAAACACATGATTTTATAAAAATTAAATAAAACATTTAAATATTTTCATACAAATAAATCAACATTAAAAAAACACAATTATCATCCACATTTAATTAACTAATTCACAACTTATAAAATACCACATTAATCAAAAGATGACAAAATACAAAACACAAACCACAAATGACAACAATTACAAAAATGAACAATACCAACTCAACGAGACGACCTGACATCATGGAACGGGAGGACTTCATCGTCACCTCTGTTTCAACATTTAACTGTTGGGTTATTTGGTGCTCGCCCTATCCTACCGAAGCAGGTGGAATCGAGACTTGTACCTGCAATCCTGCATACAAACGAAGTCGTGTACATGTGCATACATATATATATAAAGTCAAAGCATTAAATCAAAGCATTGCATTGTGAGAAGGAATTGCAACATAACAGGGCACTCGCGAAGGAGTGATGCCATATTGTCCTTCATCACACCTATTCTAACAATTATAATCTATCTGATAAAATAACATTTTTAAGCTAACAATTCATCTCATAACATATCTAAATAACTCACTGCATCATAATATAATTCTGAAAATGAACTAACATCTAACCAACCACAATGTCAAATGAAATAATCAACTCCTCAAGTGCATAAACATAATCACCAACAGTCTACTAATGGAATAACAACATCATCAAAAGTCTAACTAACCAAGTCACACAATAATAGTACCATCATAGTCACAAGTAGCAAACGAACGCATAGAAAAATACTAAATCCAAACAGTAAGAGGAGGGGTATTACATCGACTGCCCAGTCTACTAACTGTTTCTGCAACTTTGATCCAAAATAATTGCTACAACAACTTAGATTTTTATTGATCTTCAAGTTTTTATGATTTTATCAGTTACATAAGCCTTTCTAAATAGAGGATTGTGATGAAATTAACTCCAAAAAGACACATGCTAATAGATCTAAACTCTAATCTAATTGTAGTTACAACAACAACCGCCCAAGAGAGCTGATGTTTATTTTTTACATGCGTATATGCATACAACAGTATTAATTCCTAATTTTATGCAATGAAGCTAAAGTCAATTCTAATTAAAACTACATAGTAGTGATCCTCCTAATTTTTCTCCATTGAATGGGAGAAATTATTCTAGTTTCTCTATGTTGGAAATAATTCCAACTATGTGTGTCTTCTTTTCCTTCCTACATTACCGTGTCTTTAGTTGCAATTGCATGTGGTAGAGTGGTGTTTACCGCCTTCCCGTGGGACTTTTGTCCATGTCATGCGGTAATGGGGTGTATACCACTTACCTGCACCCTCCTCTCTCTTGTGTGGTTGTGTCGTATTTACCATAGTCTCACAATGAGTTTTATTTTTGTTGGCGGTTGTACGATGATGCGTCTTTTTGACAATTTTTTTCAAGAAAAATGTTTTGTCAGACAATTAATGTCTTAAGTACAATATTTTATTGGGTTTTAAATATTTTTGGGATTAAAATTTTTCACTTCAAGTGAACTAGGAATTACAACTAATGTAATTAATGGCATTTATTTTTGCTTGTTGGTGAAGTTTTTTCACCACAGTTTTTTTTAGTAAGGATGTATTAAGTTTTTTTATAAATATAATTAGAGAAGAAGAACAAGAAAGTGGTGGTGTACTCTACAAAAGAAAATTTGAGGAAAAGAGCAGTAGCTTTTTCTTTTGTGAAATGAAGTATATTTTGAATGAATTAATATAATTTCATTTTTTGGGTTTGTTTGTTTGAGTCCTCCGCCTTTGGCCTTCACGTGGTATCAAAGCAGGTTTATGGGAGTTGGTTCATTTTAGTAAAAGGGTTGTTTCTAAGAGTTCAGTAAAAGTGTTTAATTTTTCATAGTAGAGATGGATGCATGCCCAAGCTTGACTAATCCACAAATCCCACTGTTTAATGGGAAAAATTATGATTATTGGGCAATTACCATGAGGGCATTGTTTTGCTCACAAGATTTATGAGAGTTAGTGGTATGTGCAGGATAATGATGGGCCAAAAAGTGGCAATATGATGGGTATGTGGCTAATGAATTTTCTTTTTACCTAAAATTGATGAAATAAAAAGGGCTTTTAAAGGAGAATCTCAGCTTTCCACCAACATAAATTATGCTTTACTTTGAATTTAATAAGTAATTATTATTCATTTTCTATTAAAATTATGACTAAAGTCCTAATTGATAGACTGATTGATAAACATCTATAGCTTTCAAACGGTATCACATTTTTTGAATCTAAAACTTGCATCACATTCTATGCTTCACATACTATAGGAATAAAAAAATAAAAAAATAATTTCATGAAGTTTTGACCAAGTTAAGGTGGTCAGACATATGATTTTTTTATATTTTTTAAAAGTTGTAATAAAAAATTCATAATTAATTATTTACTTGGAAACAAATTACAAAAAAATATGTATCACATCAGCACATGAGTCGTCTACTTATATATAAAATCTTATAAAAAAATATTATTATTTTATTGTGGTTAGGGTGGTCAGACAGACACCTACTTATTTTTTCCCTGAAATTTAAGTACTACTACATTGAAATTTCAAATTTTCACCAAATAGATTTTTTATTTTCTTAAACAAACCTAGTATTTTAGAAACTACATTTAATTTTCTACAAATTCTATTCTCACATATTTTTGAAATAATATAGATAACTTATTCAATTTTTTACATCAAATTGCCTAACTTTGTTTTTTCCATGATGATCCTGCACATACCCTTAGTAGAGAATGGATTTCCAGAGCTAGCTAATGTAACAACTTATAATGCTTTGAATCAAGTAGAGAAGGACTTATTGAAACACAATAGGAAGAAGGAATCAAAAACTCTTTTCTTTATTCTCCAAGGAGTGCATAAGAGCATTTTTCTAAGGATTGTAGTAGCAACAAGGTCTAGACAAGCATGGGACATACTTGAAACAACTTATCAAGGTATGGAAAAAATTAAAACAACAAAGCTACAAATACTGAGAAGAGATTTTGAAACTATATATATGAAGGACAATGAATCAGTAGATTCATTCTTCACCTAGATCATTGGACTGGTAAATCAAATTAGATCACATGGTGAGACACTTGAAGATAGAAAAGTGATTGAAAATATTCTAAGGAGTCTACCCACAAAATTTGAGACAATTGTTGTAACCATAGAAAAAGCAAAGGACCTCACATAGTTTTCAATCGATGAGTTCCATGCATGTCTTATTTCTCACAAATAGAGGCTGAGCAGGTCTGCAAATACGTCACTAGAGCATGATTTCAAGTCACAAGCTTCAATTAGCCAAGGAAGAGGTAGAGGAAGATCAATTTTTAGAGAAAGAGGAAGAAGTTTTTACAGAGGTGGAAGAAGCAACCCATCAAGCTCAAGCAGAAGAGGCAACAATCAAAATTCAAGCCAAAGCTCTACTCAAAATCAGTCACAAGGTCAAAGGTATGATAAGTCTCAAATCCAATGTCACTACGGTAAAAACTTTGGCCATTATATGAATGAGTGTAGAAAGAAACAATATGATTATGGTAAAAAAAATAAAAAATTTACAAAAGAAAATTAAAATCAAAAGTCAAAACAAAGCACAATGTTTTTGGCATGTAATATTGCACAAGCAAATGAAAAAGATGTTTGGTTTTTAGAATCCAACTGTAGCAACCATATGATAGGAAATTTAGAAATATTTTTAAGTTTAGATGAAAATGTTAAATTTGATGTTACGTTGGGTAATGACAATAAAGTGTCAGTCAAAGGAAAGGGAAATGCCAACATTCTAACTAAACAAGGGGAGAAAAATAATATCTCATATGTGTATTTTGTGCCTAGTCTAAAACACAATTTGATGAGTATAGGACAACTAGCTCAAGAATGATACAAAGTAACTTTCAAAAATGGACTATGCACAATTTTAGATAAATATCCAAGCAATCAGCTCATTGCTAAGGTCAAAATGATGAGTAATAGAATGTTTCCTCTAAAGATTCAACCAAACTTGAATATAGATTATGCACAAGCATGAGCAATCACTGTAGTTACGCAAACCATCTTTCAAGCAAAAATAAAAGATGAAAATTTGTTGTGGCACTTGCGATTTGGGCATCTTAACTTTGGAGGTCTAAATTTGCTTCATAGGAAAAGCATGGTCAAGGTACTACCTTTAATAGAAAAATCTGAAAGAGTATGTGAATGATGTATCTTAGGAAGGCAACATAGAGATTCATTTTCAGCAGTAAAGTCAACTAGAGCAAAGGCCCCTTTGGAGATTGTACATTCAAATTTGCATGGAACTAGATGCAAACACCCTCAATTGGTAGCAGTTTTTATTTTCTGATTTTTATTGATGATTATTCAAGGAAAACATGGGTCTATTTTCTAAAGAATGAGAATGAAGTGTTTGATTTCTTCCGTCAATTCAAGTCTCTTGTTGAAAATAAAAGTGGATATTACATTAAATCTTTGAGGACAGATAGAGGCAGAGAATACATTTCAAAAGAATTTTTAAATTTTTGCAAAGATATTGGATTCACAAGCAATTTCCTACTAGATACACACCTTAACAAAATAGGGTAGCTAAAAGAAAGAATAGAACAATCATGGAAATGGATAGAAGCATGTTGAAAGACAAAAATTTGTCAAATGAATATTGGGTTGAAACTATATCATGTGCAACATATATAATGAATAGGTCTCCAACAAAAAGTGTTATGAATATGGTTCTTAAAGAAACATGGACTGGTAGAAAACATAATGTTGCTCATATGAGAGTTTTTGGATGTGTGGCATAACACATGTGCTTGATAAATTAAGAAGAAAGTTAAATAAGAAAGGAGAAAAATGTATCTTTGTTGGATATAGTGATGAATCCAAGGCTTATAAACTTTATAATCCAACAAATAAGAAAGTTATAATTAGCAGAGATGTACAGTTTGTAGAAGATGAAACATAGGATGGAAGTAAAGAAAAAATAGTCAATGTATCAACAAGTATACCACAAGAGGAAAGTGAAGTTTCTATACTAGCAAATATTTGTACTAATGTGACTCCTTCCACACCCAGTCAAGCTCAACAAAGTGGTCCACAAGTGACACCATCATCAAATGTAAGAACAACTTCATGTTTAGGACATTAAACACCATCTACAGCAAGAACTTCAGGTGAAGGACCAACAAGTCCACGTTCTACAAGTTCAAGTGATTTATCAAATCCAACACTGGCAAGTATGAGAAGACAAACTCAAAAGTATAAGGGATATATATGAACAAAATGAAGGTGAGAATAATAATGATCAAATGTCTCTTTTTGCATTTTATTCACAAGTTGAAGATCCAATTCATTTGAGGGTGCAATTAAGGATGATAAATGGATATGTGCAATGGATGAGGAAATTGATGCAATTAAAAAGAATCAAACATGGGAGTTGGTGAGTCTTTCAAAAGACAAGGATGTAATAGGAGTAAGATGGGTTTATAAAACCAAATTGAATGCAAATAGTGATATGTAAAAGTTGAAAGCAAGATTAGTAGCAAAAGGTTATTCACAGCAGCCCATAATTGATTATAATGAGACTTTTGCACCTGTAGCACATCTTGATACTATTAGGATGATTCTTGCTATTGCAATGCAAAACAAATGGTGAGTTCATCAAATGGATGTGAAATCAACTTTTCTAAATGGTTATCTTGAAGAAGAATTTTATGTTGAATATCCACCTAGGTATGAGATTTTGGGTCAAGAAGACAAAGTCTACAAGCTGAAGAAAGCGTTATATGGTCTCAAGCAATTCCCAAGAGCTTGGTACAACAAAATTGATACATATCTTTTACAGAATGACTTCAATAGATGCAATGTAACGAGCCTACACTGTACACCAAGATGAATGAAAAGGGTGAAATTCTGATTATATGTTTGAATGTTGATGATTTGATTTTCACGGGTGATTTATCAATTGATTTGTTTAAAGGAGCTATGAAGAAAGAATTTCAAATGATTGATTTAAGTCTCATGATGTATTTTCTTGGCATTGAGGTGAATCAAAATGAAAATGGTATTTTTATCTCTCAATCAAAGTATGCTAATGATATTTTGAAGAGGTTTAACATGACAAATTGCAAGTCAACACCTACACCAATTGTTACAATTTTGAAGTTAAGTAAGGATGACAAAGGTGCAAATGTGGATCCAACATTATATAAAACTTGTTGGCAGCCGCATGTATTTAACAACCACAAGGCCAGACATGATATATGTTGTAAGATTGATTTCCAGATTTATGGAAGCTCCTAAAGACACACATTGGAAAGATGGAAAAATAATTTTGAGATATGTAAGTGGAACAAAAATTTTTGAAATTCAATATTCAAGTTCAGATGAGTTCAAGTTGATTGGGTATACTGATAGTGATTGTGTTAGAAGTATTGATGACAGAAAAAACACTTCAGGCTATGTCTTTCATTTTGGCACTAGTGCAGTATCATGGGCTTTGAAGAAACAACCAATTGTCACTCTTTCATCAACAAAAGCAAAGTATGTTGCAGCCACTAGTGCATCGTGCCAGGTAGTCTGGATGAGAAGAGTGCTGAAAGAGTTAAAAAATGAACAAGTGGATAAAAAAAAATATTTTGTGATAACAACTCAACTATAGCATTGTCAAAAAATATAGTTTTTCACAAAATGAGCAAACACATTGATACAAGATATCATTTTATTAGAGAGTTGATCAACAATGGTGAAATCTTCTTAGAGTTTTACAAGTCTCAGGTTTTAGTGCGCAAATATCTTCACCAAGGCACTAGGAAAATACAACTTCATCTTTCAGAGAGACTGTATGGGCATCGTCAATGGCAATAGTTGTAATTAAAAGGGAGTATTGGAAATAATTTTAACTATGTGTGTCTTCATGTCCTCCCCACATTCCTGCATATTTAGTTGCAGCTACCTGTGGTAGAGCGGTGTCTACCGCCTTCCCATGGGCCTTTTGTTTGTATTGTGCGGTAATGCGGTGTATACTGCTTACCCGCACCCTCCTCTCTCTTGTGTGGTTGTGCCGTATTTACCGTAATCTTGCAATGAGTTTTATTTCTGCTAGTGGTTGTGCCGTGATGCATATTTTTGATGACATTTTTGGGGAAAAAAGTTTTATCGAGCAATTAATGTTTTAAGTACAATATTTAATTGGGTTTTAAATGTTTTTGGGATTAAAGTTTTTTACTTCAAATGAACTGGGAATTACAGCTAATGTAATTAATGACATTTATTTTTGCTTAGTGGTTGGTGAAGTTTTTTCTGCGCAGTTTTTTTTAAGTAAGGATGTATTAAGTTTTTTTATAAATATAATTAGAGAAGAAGAACAGGAAAGTGATGGTGTGCTCTGCTGAGGAAAAAAGCAGCAGCTGTCTTTTGTGAAATGAAGCATATTTTGAATGAGTTAATATAATTTCATTTTCTGGGTTTGTTTGTTTGAGTCCTCTGCCTCTGCCTTCACTCTAACAGGTGGGCGGGTTTCTTTTGGGCTTTTTCTTGTCTCTTCCTGGGGTGGGTTTGTTGAGATTTGATTTGGGTTATTCCAATTTTCAGCAACAACAATGGTATGCCGTGGCTAGAGGAGCTAAGGAAGCTGTGGGCTACTCACCTCAAGAGAGATCTTGAAAGCTATGATTATTACCTATATTGTGTATGCTCTTATGAGACCACCACTTTCATATTAGATTCTGACTTTTAGTGGGATTGGGTACCTCTTGACTTTTGCTTATGTTGCAGCTCTCTGGAGTCAAAGTTGAAAAGGCTCGAGGCCGAATGGGAGCACGGCTGGGCGCAAGGCATTTATTCTTTTGTTAGGATCTAAGGCAGGTAAAAGGTCGTGAGACTTGATACTTCAAGAATCCTTTTAATTCTGGGTAGAAAAGGTTGCACTACCGGTGTGTCTGGCCAATCAAAATCTACTACTGCATCACTTTGCACAGCCATCAAACGATCTTCAAATGTTTTTTTCATAAGCATTTAGTTCATACAACTTGGAGAAGAAAACAAGATCGGATATACCATTACAAAATATTTTCGAGGAGTCTAGTTGACAAATTCCCTGGAGCTTGTAAACAGTAACACTTTCCAATGGCAATGAGAATTTGTGGCAAGTAAAACTTTGATATGTCTTATAAGCTATCTAAAAGCATTTTCTACGATTAATTTGCATAGAAATTTATTTTTTAATATAATCAACTTATTACTTTGTACAGGAGCATGTATCTAATTAAAAATATGTCGCTTATATTTATAGAAGAGCTCATTTGATCTGTTACCTGTCTTCCGCTGTTTAGAGGAGCATAGGCTATGTTACCTATCTTCCCTTGCTTAGAAGAACAGGCTATGGTCCTCAATCCCATAATGTTCTAAGACAAATTAATGTAATATTTACATTTTGGTTAACGAATTGTATGAATCTCATAGCCATTCATTGCATATTCAGAACATTATTAGCAGATAGCTTACTTTGTAAACAAAGCATTTGTCCAAATCATGTGATGTCCCAATCCTTGCAAGGTATTAATTAGTGAGACTTCTTCCTAAGATACAACTCTTAATAAATTTATCTATAAAAGACAAATCTATAATTCATCATTTATATTTCATATAAAGAGCAAAAAGCTACAAAGAACCATAAATCAAAGTAAATCACGAAGGAATATGTTTTGAACACTTTCTTTGGAGAAGATCAAATTTGACGTTTCAAAATAGGAGGAAAATCATGGATTTGACACCACATTCATTAAGCATGAACCATGCTTCATCATGGCAGAAATACAACTAAATGAATCAAGAAGGTGAAACAAATAGACCTTATACACATCCACAATTGTGACGGGATATGCCATATTGAATATAAAAGAGAACAAGCATTGAACATGCATTTGCCCATCGTTCCTCTTATGAATCCCACATCAACTTTAATCTCCATGCACAAAAGAAAAATAACACACAAAGAGGAGTCGATCTGATAGAAAGAGCATTCCATCGATGCAATCAATGGTAACAGATATTATGGATCAAATAGCTTACAAGCCATTCAAACTAGCATCTAAGATCCATGCACCCACCAACATATTGGCCTCAAGCACATGAATTCAAGGTAGGGTGAGAGCATTGACACATATTCAAGACACAGAGGGAAAACAATATGTAGGTGGCATGATTTATTGGTCGACGCATAGTCTGAATGCCATGTGGAGACTACGATTGTGGAGGCACGTTAGCAGTTAGGATAAACCTAGGACGAGGTTAGTAAAATAGATTATGATCTTTATGTTCCAAGGTTGGCATGCATTAACGGTAACTAGAAATGGAACAATGGAATGATAACTAGTGGTAGGAAGTTGCAAAGACCCATAGAGTTGCCCTCACACAATCATGGTGGGGGCTTCTTTGAAGTGGAATGTCTGTCTACGCCGGTCAATTCCAAATTAAAACAAAAAAGAAAAGTAAATTCTTTCTAACTTGCACATGTAAGTGCCACAGCCTTTTCCTACCGAGTTGCTAGCAGTTGTAGCCTAGGCATTGGCTAATCTGATTTGATTAATTTTTCAATTATCCTAAAATTAAATTATTACAAATCCTCATTAAACCAAAATTTTTATAGAGACTAAAATCTAAAATAAATTTCAAGATAGCATGAGCATTATCATTTATATAAATTGCTATTATTTATAGTGAAAGTATAATTAATTATATTAATATTTATATATACAAATTTAATATCAAAATGTTTATATAGTTAGAAAATAAGTGTAAAATTTATTTGTAAATTTAATATAAGAGTCATTTGTCAAAGTTAATAAGGGTTATATTTCAATTCAAGTTTCTCTTAAATATTATTAAAACAATATATTAAAAATAAGTTGGAAGAATATATAGTCCTTTGACTTTACTTTTTTTTGGTGTGAATAATTGAGTTTGATGTGACATGAATAGTTTTAGCTTGCTATTTGCATATATTACAAGAATGTACTAGTTGATACCTTATATCATAATGAAATATATCATACAATAAAAATAAAATTATTCTCCAAAAGCCAACAAGAAGCCTTTCCAACAAAAGGTAAACTAAATTGAATCTATACAATCCTTCTCATTTTCTACCTGTCACAAATTGTACATGTAGAAAGATAGGAAATTAAAAGAAATTGTTAATGCCTTTCCTTGAATCTTTCATGTTCCAAAGGAGGATTTAGAAAATTTTGAAACATTTTATTAGAGTGAGCTATTTCTCTACAAAGAAATTTTGTGACATTGTCATAGATATAGATGCCAAAAACATGAGGTTATCACAAATTAGAAAGAAATGAATATAAATAAATACCATGTGTGGCATAGTCACCACATAATTGAGACAAAAAAATTAACTTTGAAGAGGATGAGGAAATTGATAATGAGATAGACACACAAAATACAATAGACATGAAAATGGGAATTGCAGATCAGGACATTGGCACGAGACATTGGCAAATTGGGACATTGGTGCGACACGCAGATGTCTACACGATGTGCGCCTATCCCTCAGTAGTTTTAACTTAATCTTTTTGGAAAGTATTCTCAATATGCAATGTGTTGACTTAAACTTTTTCCTCTAAAACAGGTTTACCTCAAGATTAGGGAGCATCTTGGTGGGTGAGTTCTTCATCTACTTAGAGGGTAGAGGGACCACCTCTTTGATGATGAGGTCACACATATACAATGCGTTGGTCTTTGGAATGCATATACTATTCCAGAGATGTTGTACCATGACAAGATGCTGATAGCCCTTATGGAGAGGTGGGATGCAGCCACATCGAGCTTCTAGCTTCCAACGAGAGAGATGACTATGACATTGGAGGATGTCTACTACATCCTCAGCCTTCCCATCCATATTCAGTGGGTGGAGCTAGATGACATGCGCTCAACATGAGAGCAATTAGAGGGTGTCCGCTAATACTCTTGCCAGATGGATGACATGAATGGGAGAGAGGACATTTACACCTGATGGTTTGAGCAAGCCTGGACTACTGCACCCCTACTGTGCCGAGTCATGGTGATCATTGTGGCCACACGGGTCACCTTAGATGGCTGAGGCTCTCACCTGAATGGGGGCCTCATCCATATTATTCATGAGATGGTGGAGTGCCAAATGGTGTTCGCATGGGGGTGCTGCCACAATAGTGGTTTACACTTTCTCGGAGATCCTGATTTTTGCTGAAATCACATATTTTTAGAAAATATAATGTTTTAAGCCTTGAAAAGTTCCATTTCAATTATTCCAATTGAAGAGGGTTTGATTAAACCACCTTAGACCAAGCCCCCTTGGATAGAACCCCACTAGTTTGAAACCATACCTATAACAAAGTCTCCTTTACACCTATCAAAATGATGATTAAAAACCACTTTTGATTTAAATTTTGGGGGATCAAATGAATTCATCTAAAAATTATTTTTTGTAAGTATGTATTCCTTATTATAAGCTTCCAAAAAATTATAATTATAATTAAATTTAATTTTATTATTATATTTAATTTTTATTTCTTGTGAATGTAGCTTTTTCACTGAAAATCAAGCTCTATGTTATACACATGTGGAAAAATAGAAGATTATAAAAGAAAAAAATAAAAATATGACTGCACTAGATACTGAAGTCCTTGATCCAACGAAAATAAATAAAATTGAATTTTGATATATACAAAAAAAGTTATGCATTATACGGTTGCGCTATGCCTGAATTGTAAATGGTTTAACTTCGAAACTTGATTAAATAAATAATATTCAATAAAAAAATATCTAACCAAGTGGAAGCACTAGATATCAGAGTTACAAATCTAAATTCGAAAGAATTAGAATTTTACCCTTCATGGAAAAAAAATTTATGTGTTATATGGTGAGCGTCACTTTTTAAAAAAATTGTTTTATGAAAAAAACTAGTTTTTGTGGGAGATGGAAAAAGAAGTGTAATATAATTCCAAAAATTTTGAAAAAAAATATTTAGAATCTACAGAAAAAATTTCACGAAACACTAGTTTGCATCATCTTCAAATTCCTCACAGTTTAGACACTATAGGTGCCTGAAAGTGAAGATTTAGTTAAAAAAAATTATTTTAGTGTCCAGTTTGGCCAAAAATTGTAAACCACTATTATGGGATCACCCATGGGGGTGCAAAATGCTTACGCATCTCTATTGGGAGCTCGGGAGGTCTGTGCATTAAAAGTACTAGAGCCTCACCGCATGCACACTACTACAGGTGTGGGATTTTGCACACATCACCTGCATGAGGCCAGAGGGCTCTCTCTGAGTGTGAGATTCTACAATACCCATGGCTCACTAGTACAAGCTTGTGTGGCAGTAGAGACATGGATATCTATAGTTTTGGTGACTGTAGTTTGATACATTGATAGTATATCAGATTAGATGGAGGCCCCACCAGCTGTTCTGGTGGGTTGGTCATATCAAGCTCATTCATAACCTATAGCACAACTATTTTATTTTGGTTCACATAGATTTTGTGATCATGCCAAATTATTGTACAATTGGGTTATGCGATAGCATAGTCATATTCAAACCATTCCCCTTTTTCCCCACATACACTCGAGTTATTCAGAGCATTGTGCGATCGGGGAACTATCTGCATCTCGCCATTGTAGATGTCATCCTTTTGGATGAAAAGGCTGACGTTAGGATCTATTGGCGATGGGCTTAGCAGATAACATCGATGTGGAAAGAGACTTTCTAGTATGGTGGGTAGCACATCATCCAACACTAGTGTTTTTGGTAGATGCCCTTATGGGGACCCTAGCTTATAGGGGGACATGCCACCATAGCCACCAGGTTAGAGATGAAGAGATCGAGGTGGCGGTGAGAATAGTAGTAGTAGTAGCAAGAGGAGCCTCAATAGGAGTAGGCTGAGGAGGTTAGAGTGGCATTGTTGAGGTTGAGGCAGCGACAGAGGATGTCCTCTTCTCCAGTGGCTCTCTCGATCTCATTAGCGGTACTAGTACCACCCCTTGTCCCAGTGACAACCTTGGTAGTTTCTGGAGCATCCCTTGATGTTGATGACATGGGGCCTAATGCTTCCCCTTCCCCTGACCCATACTAGCAGCTAGGAAATCCAAGTATAGTAGTCACATTACACCATTTCATTTCAGTACTTTCAATTTTTATCTCATTTATATGTATATTGTGCTTTGGTTTTTTGTATCTATACATCTCATGGTACTAATATATTTTTTCTCTCTGTGGTTGTAGTGGATACATAGGGATGGACTAGGTTTTTTTCCTAGTGCATATTAGAGGTGGTCACTACCATGCCTATCCAACGGCAGTCCTAGACTCCTACGAGCCAATTTTAGTAGGGCATCATACACATCTTTTTGAGCTAGTAGCCCACCTAAGGACTTCCTATAAGGAGGGGTAGGTGGAGATTGTGCAAAGGACTGCAGATGCTACCACTCCTTGAGGATAGCGAGATCAACTGTCAAGGGAGCTGTGGAAGACCTTAGCAGAGTGAGATGCAGCCATGATGAGGGTTGATGGTGCCAAGTAGGTACATAACAACCTATATAAAAAACTTGATGACCTTGTGGGGAAACCAGCAATGGTGATCCTAGCAAGCAATTAACAACTACACCAATAGCTCATCTAGACTTGTATGCAAATAGCCTCCCTCCAAGGAGAGATTAGGGGGATATGTGTGGCCATGTCTATTTCATGATCACACTGCACTTGATCCGTCTCCACCGTGTAGCCTTGATCCAAACCATAGCCATAGCCAGAGCCAGAGGGCTTCGAGAGCCATATGCCCTGGGCTTATATACACTAACTCATTTGACTACAAAATCTGACGAAGATTTCTGACGAAAGATGTATAATTTGATGTATTATCAAGTACTTGTGATTTTTAATGTGTAATTTTCAATTTTTAAAATTTTTATCCCCGACGCTTGTCAAAATTTTGACAAACCTGGGTTTTTGTTGAAAGTTTGATGAATATTTTTTGTCAAAATTTTGACAAACATGCAAAATCAGAAAAAATCAAATTGTGGCAGACATAAATAAAAGTGAGTTCGCTTATTTATTGCAATAGTTTTTTGCTATACTTGCAAATTTGCTCTACTTGCGAATTTGCTATACTTACAACAATTTGTGGAGAACTAAGGATAATTTTCTTGGGAAAAATAAAAATAAATTGAAGAAGATATTGCCAGGTTGAGGGTAGTCATTGTCTTTTCCCAGAATTAATTTGTGAAGTCATATTTGTACTTCTAGGTTTGAAAATCATATTTTAAAGCAACATCTCATCATATTTCATTTTTAGACTTGTGCATTTTCAGAATTTCATTTCTAGATTTTGTTGTGCAAGTTCAATATTTTTATTTTAGGAGTCTAACGGTTGGAGATCATAGTAAAATTAGAATTTAATAAGTTCTAGAATTAGAATATTAAAGTGTTTTTTGGGTTCATTAACTTAAAACTATCTTCTCGTTTGCAAAGGTGGTTGCATGTCGAATTTTTTTGGTGCAAAATATCAGAATTATTAGATTTTGTTACTTATCTATGATTAAAAATTATTGGAGTTTGAGTTTGATATTTTTTGAAGATCTAAATATTCAATTTTGGTAAAGAAAAATCATGTCAGATAATATTAATGCAGAACAAAATGAACAGACATTGGCTATATTGTGGGCTATATTGACAAGAAAGGGTGATGGGAAATGTTATTGTACTTGTAATAATTGCAAGGGCTTAAAGACAAGAAGAATTTTAATCACAATAGCTAAGAAACAATGTAGGAAACATGGTCACATTGAAGGGGGGCATGATTATCATCCATTGGTAAGTTGTTTATTATATGTCTTTATATTGATTGAACTTGTAAATGTTTATTTGGTTTTAACAATTTTTTTATATATAAAAAATCACTTGATCATGATCATGGTTTATTTGTGTCAATCATTATTATAAAGGTGGGGTGCCCTAGGGCACAAGATATGGATTATCATGCCCCAGATAATGTGGTTTTGCAAGCAAAAGAACATGGAGTTGTGAATATCGAAGATGGAGTTAATGATCCTATGGAAGAAGATGATCATGTGCCAGAAAACACAGTTGAAGATGATGGTACAAATACATTGATCCATGACATATTTAGTGGCGTAGCTGATCATGATGATCGAGATGACTTTGATGATGTTCATGATTTACTTGTACTTAAGAAGGCACACGAGCCCCTTTATGAAGGCTTTGAAACAACTCTTCTCTCTGCTATATTGTTGATGGTGAACTTGAAGGTTATGAATGGTTTATCCAGCATTCTTTTTTCATCTATTTTAATTGTTGTTAGTTCATTACTAGTAAATAAAGGATGAAATATGTACCATTAATATTCTTATATTAACAAAAAGAAAATTGTTGTAGATTGATAGGTGAATTTTCTTACCACCATCTAATATTTTACCTCACTCATACTAAGATTTATCTGCCATTATGAAAGATATTGGAACAGAGTATCAAGCAATAGATGCATGTCCCAATGATCGTATTATATATCATAAACAACATGAATTTGTAATAGAATGTCTGAAATATCATATCAGTAGATATCAAACATATCAACTAACAAAAAAGGTGCCTCGCAAGGTTCTTCGTTCTACTCCAATTATTCCACGTATGCAATGATTATTTAGGTGTGAAAGTTTAGTCCAATTTATGGATTACCATGCACAAAATAGAAGTGGAGATGACATTCTTCAAATCCTTCTAATGGTTATGCATTTAGGGACATAAAGGAAAAATGGCCACACTTTAAAGAAGAACCTTGTAATCTCAGGCTTTCATTGGTAGCAGATGGTGTCAATCTATTTAGAGAGCTGAGATCTATTTACTTGGTGTGGTCTATTTTTGTTATCAACAATAACATTCCTCCATGGATGTCAATAAAGAGGGAGAACATAATGTTGAAAATGATTATTCCAGGTATTTGTTTACATCAAGTTTCTTTATTTGTTGCATAATGACTTATATTTTTTTCATTTAATAGTCATGTACATTAATTTATATATAATGCAGTAAAATGGTTATAATAATTATGTAATGTTTATGTTCATTCAACTAGTTAAGTACCAAGTTAAAGATATGAATGTATATATCAAGCCTCTTATCGATGAGTTACTAAAGTTATGGAATGGTGTCACTATGTATGATGTCTCTAGACCAATAGGACAAAGTCAATTTCAATTCCATGCAATGCTTGTATGGACAATTCATGATGCCCCAGGGCTAACACATTTTTGTGGTATGTTATATCATTTGACTGCACTTTAACGGTATTTAATTTTATGAAGTAGATATCATGCATGTTTTTTAAATAATCTATTCATTATATATAATTATAAAAATTGACATATTTAATCCAATTATATATGATCTTGCAAGTTTTCAAACAAAGGGAAGATTTGCATGTCCAATTTGTGGTCCAAAGATGAAATCTCATCATTCAACAAGTTTAGGAAAGTAGGGGTTGGATGAGTATAGGAACTTCCTCCATAGAAATCATAAGTATTGAACTATTGAAAAACATCTTTTCAATGGGAAAGAAGAGTCTACATGAAAACCACGAAGAATGACACCTCGCCTATGGAAGCTGGAATATAATAGAATTAATTGTCAAGGTTATACATCTGATCAAATTGCTATCTATCATATATGATATGTTTGGAATTTATAATTTTATATTGTGTTTTGTTTACTTATGCTGTAATTGACAATGATTGTCTTTGTTAATTTATTTAACTTATTTGCTTCATGAAGGTCGTCAAGGCATTAATGGTTGACTTCCGTAGGGAATGAAAAGTTATCCCAAAAAATTTAGTAGGTTTCCCTACTATGAGAAGCTCCAAATTTTGCATTTGTTTGATACAATGCATATCAAAAAGAATATAATAGAAACATTATGGAAAATATTGGATGGAAGGCATGATAAAGAAAAAATTTGTCAAAATTTGTAGTGACATTCAAGAAGCCAATCATGCAATGAAAAATACCATTCAATTAAATAGTGATGGAGACCAAATTAATATTAGTGGGCTTCCTTGGTTATTAATGGGGCAGCAAAGCAATGCTATAAAAGAAGTCATACGAAAAATTTGATTTCCCATAAGATTTGTTGCGAACATAAACAAATTTGGCTTAGGAATGAAAATACATGATTACAATACCTTCTTTAAGTTAATTATTTTGGTATATTATATATATATTTGTATACTGCATGTACTTTTTTGTGTATTAGGTTTACTACTTTTGGAAAAATAATGAAAAGATCATTTTATAATTTTTGTCGTACATTCTACCTCTATCTCTCCCAGACAACTTCGACAACAATGTGAAGCAAGTTATATATGATCTCGGAAAATACATGAGGTAAGTAGTGATATTTGTTCAATTTTTTGTACAGTTCTTATAATTTCCATTTGTTTTACTTGTTATGTAATATATTGTATATTTTTGTTAAATCTCATTAATATATTTTCACCTTGGATGACTGTCATCTAAATAAATCCATAAAGAAGATATAAATTATTGGAAGAGAAAAATTCCTCATCTAATGTGTGAAATGCAAAAGTGTCTACCTTCAACATTTTTCAATGCACAAGAACACTACTTCATACACGAAGTTGAGGAGATTGAATTGTGTCACAATAATACAACAGGAAATTAGTGCTGACTTTTACATTGGATTTAGGTGTATTTTTAGCCATGAATTGAACAATTTGGCTGGCATTAAATTTGGCGTAAACAAGCATGGCCAGTTCAATGCCAGATTTTGCGCCGACATTAGCACCAGATGTAGCACCAGAGTTAGTGTCGGGAAATCATAGCACTCTTTTAGTGCCTAAAATAGCACTCTGAAATAGCGGTGGAAATGGCACCCAAGTTGGCTTCTGGTTTTGCTTCCATGTCTACTCCCATTTTTGCTTTTAGTTTTTCTTCCAATTTTGCTTCTAGTTTTTCCTGCAAGTTTGTTCCAATTTTGCTTCCAGTTTTGCTTCTTGTTTTCCTTCCACTTTTTCTTCTAGTTTTGCTTCCTATTTTCCATCCACTTTTGCTTCCACATTTGCTTTCAGTTTTGCTTCCATTTTTGCTTCTAGTTTTTCCTCTAGTTTTGCTTCCAAGCTTGCTACTAGTTTTGCTTCCAATTGTACTTCTAGTTTTGCTTCCAAGTTTACATCCAATTTTGCTTCCACGTTTGCTTTTAGTTTTTCTTCCAGTTTTGCTTCCATTTTTGCTTTTGGTTTTGCTTCCAGTTTTGCTTCCAGTTTTGTTTCTAGTCTTGCTTCTGGTTCTGCTTCTGGTTTTGCTTCCATTTTTGTTTCCAAATTTGCTTCCAAGATTGCTTCTAGTTTAGCTTCCATTGTTGCTTCCTTTTTTTCTTCTAAAAATGCTTCTTGTTTTGCTTGCATTTAATAATTTAATATTTTTTATTTCAATTTAATTAGTTAAATGTATCATGCCTGTAAAATAACTCATATAATTATAGAGTAAGTAATTTAATTATTTAACTCATGTGTAAATAACAATATAATTATTGTAACATGATCATCATCTATAATTAAAACAAGTGAGTCAAATATCTATAATTTAATTGAATTTGACATCCATCCCGAGAAGTAAATTAAAATCAACGTACTTAATAAATATCCATCTGAAAATCATCGACCACTTTTAATATATATAAATTGACAAGTCAATACTGATAAGATCATCATCATATATAACTAAAACAAGTGAAATTCAAATATGCCAATACATCAAAAACATATCAAAATGATACATATAGTCCAACAATCAACATAAGTGAAAATGATACATGTACAAATGATATAAATAAAATTGATAAATTATGTAACTCAAATTGATACAAGTTAAGATGATACATGTCCAAATGATATAGTGAAAATAATACATGTATGTCAATATGATACAACTCAACAATATAGTACAATAGGCCATGAAAATGATACATATGATAGTAATCATGAAAAGAGTCATCATAACAATATATCAACAATGATCCATGGTGTAGTCTATATGATCATGAATGTCACTGGTTACTATCACCAATTGTCTCATCATCATCATCACCATCTTAATCATCATCATCATCATTGTCATCATCGTCATTATCATCAGCCTCGGTGTCTTTCGTATCTACGTCATCATCATCCTCTTCCATGTGATTTGTACCAAAAAAACCAATATTTTGTAGATCTATATCATGTTGAGGATCATCTTGATCTTCTAGAAGATCCATGTTTTGCAAAAAAAAATAAAAATAAATGAAAAGTTATTATTTATTTCATGCAATAATTTATTTTTCTATTATATATCTAATATTACAGCGTATGAGAGATGAAACCATTATCATATTACATCATATCAAAGTGCACATACCATAATAAAATTTGAAAAAAGTTACAGCTAATACTGATGAGTCAGGACAAACTTCAACTTTCAAAAACAAAGCCAATTAGGCTAGAAAACTTGTGGATAGGCTAACATTTGGTGGAAGAGGAAGAAACATGATTGGAACTTTGGAGGCCCACCATAATGGATTTCAGTATTCAACCATGAGAGTAGAAGAGAGAGTTGATATCATGTATCAAAACATTAAGCATGGATTCTTCTAGCTAGCAGAGAAGGAGATGATTACTTTGCTTTATTTTCATTTGCATAGCCATATCACGGCATGGGAACCAAGAAGAGAAAGGATGTTTAGTTTTATGTGGAGGTAATGGATGTGGTCAAAAATTTAGGAGGGGAAAGAAGTTCAATGTATGATCTTGATGAAACTGAGGAAGAACAACAAGGGAGGGACAAGAAAAATAAAATCAATACAGAGTTTTAAGGATTTGTTAAGCGAGTAAGAGAGCTATGGGAGTAGCCTCATCTAAAATATTTTGAACTAGAGTTTGATATACCATTTAGAGCACCTGGTTTTCATGGAGTTCCTTTCAAAGCCTCTACTTTTATTGTTCCTATGGTGTTTGGTAGAGTTCATGGAATTACCTTTCTTAGTAGTCACTATTAGTGAGATTGAGATTGTTAACCTTGAGAGAGTAGGACTTGGGCAAAAGACATTTGATATGGATATTTTTTTCAAATACTTCAAGCAGGATGTACTCTGCATTGACGCCATTCCTCAATCTTCACTTGATGGCATCAAGGAATGGCTAAACTCCATGGATATAAAGTATTATGAAAACATAATGAACTTGAACTGGTGACCAATTTTGAAGACTATTATTGATGATCTAGATAAATTTATTGACTTTAGATGGTGGTTGGGAATTTTTGAATATGGAAGCTAGTGATTCTGATTCTAATAATTTAGAAGATTCAGATCAAGGATATGAACCCTATGATGTAGAAGAGGAATCATAATTAGATTTCATGTAGTCACCATCAAGAGTTTTACAAGCCAACAAGATGGACATAATTCTTATATAAGGATAATTTTCAATGTTGCAGGTATTGGCTTTAATGCCAACTATAATGGCAACATTGAAATTCCCTAGCAGTATTTATGTTAAGGAAATTTCCTTTAGATGCAAGGATTCAAAGCACATCAACCATGTGGTACAAATGATTAAATCCCAAAGACAATCTGTAGCAATGAAAGAGTCTAAAAATGCAAAGACAACTACATTGGTGACTAAGGAGAAACTTCAACTTTCAGAAACAAAGCCAATTAGGCTGACAAATGTGTGGATCAGGCCAACATTTGGTGGAAGAGGATGAAAGATGAATGGAAATCTGGAGGCCCACCATAATGGATTTCAGTATTCAACCATGAGAGTAGAAGAGAGAGCTAATATGTGTATCAAAACAATAAGCATACATTCTTCTATCCATCAGAGAAGGAGATGATTACTTTGCTTCATTTTCATTTGTATAACCATATCATGTCATGGGAACCAAGAAGACCAAGGATGTCCAGTTTTATGTGGAGGTAATGGATGTGGTCCAAAATTTAGGAGGGGAGATCTTAATGTCTACCAAGAGGAATAAAGTCAGATGAATTAAGTTCACCTACATGTTTACCAAAGTTTACTTCCAATTTTTATGACTATTTTTCTTGACTGCTAGAGTTTACTTACAAATTTGAAATTTATTTCTAGTCATTTTGATGAGGATATATTTAGCCAATGTGTAAGCACCTTTTTTTGTATGACAAGCATCTTTGCATTACAAAAATTCTGATTATCTATGGTCTCCAACTATGCCATCTCACTTATTGGATCTTCTATTTCAACGTTTTCTATGGCCTTCTCTGTTTGAGGTTGCACCTGACAATCCTACCCCCTTTCCTTAGCTAAGAAATGGATTTGAATTTGGAAATACTGCACTTTAAAACTAGCTATGGTTTAAGGAGAGCTATTATAGCTTTGTTGTTGACACACTCAATCTTCAACAAGGACTTAGATTCTCAGACTAAAATGCAAGCTTTCAAACTTAGATTTGAATGTGCATAATTTCATTGATTGTGGTTTTCATAGGTAGTTGTCTTTACATGACTATTCTGGATTGTCAATATGTGTAATAGTGACTGCATCCTTATCAAGTTTGGCTACCCTTATTCAGAATGCCTGGGCCTTTGGACTCGATACAAAGTTGTGCATTGTTATTCCATATTTGTAACATGTAGGACATTTAAGGGGTACAACATATAGAAATTCAGTTTTGACATCCAAGGAAAAATTATATATGGTGTATCAAGAACAATAGAAAATTATTTTATTGGGGTTAATTCTTTCGTCCCCCACGCTACTGATATTTTCCCCAAAACATTTTTTTTAATTATTTCAGTGCATCTCAAAATTCAATGTATTGATTAACATTTGTTACTCATTTCAATTGTTTATGCAAATGGTGCATATATGTTAACTCAATCAATGTTGTTACTTCAGTAGTTTGAATTCTATGACAACCAACCACTAGGCCATTATGTGCAGGAGCACATTTTTGTTTTTAGTTAGATTTTTTGGATAGCTCTACTGGGTGTTGAGGACATTCCATTTATCTTTTGAATGTTATGAAGTCAAAGTTTCAAGTATTTTTCAAGTGAGTAAGAGAGTATGGGAGCAGCCTCATCTAAAATATTTTGAACTAGATTCTGATATACCATTTAGAGAGCTTAGTTTTCATGGAGTTCCTTTCAAATCCTCTGCTTTTATTGTTCCTACGGTAAACTGTTTGGTAGAGTTAGTGGAACTACCTTTCTTAGTAATCGCTATTAGTGAGATTGAGAATTGTTAATCTTGAGAGAGTAGACTTGGGAAAAAGGAATTTGATATGGCTATTGTTTTCAAAGACTTCAAGTGGGATGTACTCCACATGTACGTCATTCCTCAATCTTCGCTTGATGGCATCAATGAATCACTGAACTCCATGGATATAAAGTATTATGAAAGCATAATGAACTTGAATTGGAGGCCAATTTTGAAGACTATTATTGATGATCCAGATAAATTTATTGAAGATGGTGGTTGGGAATTCTTGAATATGGAAGCTAGTGATTCTGATTCTAATAATTCAGAAGAGTCAGATCAAGGATATGATCCCTTTGATGTAGAAGAGGAATCAAAATTAGATGAGGAAGGTTCAAAAGATGAATTTCTTGTGGATTTAGAGGAGGACAAAGAAGAAGTTTTTGAAGAGGAGGAAGGTAAAACGTGGGATGAATTAGAAGATGAAGCCAAAAATACAAATAAGGAAAAAGGAGATGAGTTTGACAATGAAGAGGAAAGGAGGCAACAAAAGGTAAAAGCTACAGGGAAGTCTCAGGAACCTGATATTAGAGATTCAAGAGCAATGTCTGCCAAGAGGCATAAAGTTAGATTAATTGAGTTCATCTACATCGTTCTACTATTTATTCATGCACATAAATGGTCATCTTGTAATCATAAGATTTGAGCTCTATTTACTCATCCTACACATCAATAAAGAACTCAACACAAGAGATGCAAATTGACATATTAATGTACAATAATATCCAACTAAGTTATTGAAACTCAACTATTGATACCTCTTTCTCCATCCAGATTACAAAATCATTCCATTTTTTTTTTTGTAACATATTCTTTTCAAATTGCTTTGGATGGCGGCCATATTTCTCCTCCTGCCAAAACATGGGACATGGACTAGTTAAACTAATTAACATGATATCATTTACTTTTTCCAAGGAAATAAAAAATATATACAATTTAACATATTAAATATACTTACAAATGTACAGATCAAGGCCTGTAAACCTTTCCGGCCACTGCAATGCGTGACAAAAAGTTTCTCAAGCCTAGACTTGGAGGCCTTGTCCTAAAACATATACTAATTTAATTTAACTATGCACAAATAAAATTTAAATATTGTTTAATAAATTTGATATAATCTTATGAGAAAATTGAAATACCCATGTACTCTCCTCACTGGACTTCCTCTATGCATTAGACTTCTCATATGCTTTTACAAGCTCTTTCCATACTTTCACAATTACACCAATTGGCCTTCTTTTCTGCCTTAGCTCAGGAGGGATTTTTTTTATCTTATTTTTTTGGTTGCACCGAAATCTCTTGTAGTTTTGTGAAATTTGTAGCTTTATCTTCTTTACAGACCAACCTATGCCAAAATCAATCTCCATGTCATGGATAACTACTTTTTTGAGTTGCATGGGTATCTGTGAGAGTGGAAAATGTAGATGGTCTTTAAACCATTGAAGGCATGATTCCTTCAACCTATTCACAAACGTTTTCCCAGCATCCATCATTCAAACTTCCCCTAAAATGACCTCGTATTCTATCTTCGTATTGTAGCTACCAATGAAATATTGATAACATGGCATGGTGAAAGAAGTCTATGTCCCAGGAGTGGATGGGACATTGGAAGTCTTTGCTCCCTGTTCCACATTCTTAGAGTTTACTATCACTGATTTCCTCCTGGATCTTTTGTTCAATCTAGAATGGTTGGGGAATCAATTGATTCCCTTTGACACAATTGATTTGTTTGCAATGTTTGAGGGGCATTAGCAAAACATTTATCTATATATAATCCACATTAACCAATTTTTTCACTATCTCTACCCCCAATATGGAAGCCAATTCCTCTTTATATATGTTAGTCTCATGTCCCTATATATATATTTAAATTATATTTCTTCTTTTAAATTTATAAATAAAAAACTAAAAACTACAATTCCTCTTTATCTTTGTCAGTCTCATGTCCCTATATATATATATATATTTCTAAAAATAAAAAATTATATTTCTTCTTTGAAATTTTGAAATAAAAAACTAAAAAGTAAAATTCAAAGAAACAATGGAAACATTTACAAATCTATAAATTGACAATGAATTACCTCATTGTGGCCAGAGTCTCCTAACAATGCTTGCTTCCTTCTATTTCTTGACATTTTTAGGTGACCTAGGGAAAATTATTTTTGTCTAGTCTCTGAAGGCAAATAAAGTACACACTGTCAGGTATGAAATTTTTCGTCTAGTTTGTGGTATGAAAGTTTTTTTTTGTGGGAAAATATGTTTATTGGGTTTGCTTAGTGTTGATAACCTAGGGAAAATATGTTTGTTAGGTTTTCTTAGTGTTGATAACCTTATCTTGAAAACTCTTTCATCTATTCCAAACCTTCATCTTCTTGTTCCAGGAATCATTCATCTATCCATCCTATCATCCTCCCAATTCATCTTTTGATGATTTGGATAACTATCATATCCCTGATCTTCGTAATCACCATCATCCTATCCAATCCAATAAGTCTATCTTGTACCATCGTGTCGATCCAATCATTTTATCCCCTTATCTAGGGTTATCTCATCATCCTTTATCCATCATTTGTCTTTGGCCTTTTATCGAACTATGTTGCCCCTATGCTTTCATGTAGGAAAGGTCGATCATTTGATCTATCCTCGGGGCTTTGTCCATCTGATCCTTTATCATCTATCATCAATATTTCTTCTTTTTCCATCTTGTCATCCATTGAAGTCTCCATCAAGGTATGTCGTTAGCCTTTTATCAAAATACAAGGGCTCTGTGCTTTCGCGTAGGAAAGGCTAATCTTTGATCATCCCCCAAGCCCCTAGGTTTTAGGGTGTGTCTATCTTGTGTCATGTATCTTGTGTTGTGTCATCAAGCTATTCCCTTTTCTAGTTGGTTCTTAACAAACAAGATTCGCTTGTATCAACAGATCCAATAAGTTTTGAATATCCTGCATCATATCCAATCGATCTTTTAGTCTAGTATCCATCATCAGTCTCAATAGGATGCATCCTTCTTAACAGACCTCATCAATCCCATCCATCCCCTTGATCCTATGGAAAAGGATGTTTGAAATTGATTGCAATATTTTGATACTTTTGAATTTTGTTTATCGTTTGAGCTCCCTATAATCACTTGTCATGCTCGCCTTGATCCATCATATCATGATGTGCTTTGACTAGTCAACATAGGGGCATATCTTGATCTTTTTATGTCTATTTTTGTCTTCTAGGTTGTCCCACGTAGTACCCACCAAGATCCCCGAGGTCTTGTGTTATGCTGGGGCATCCTTTTGTGCTTGTGGTTATCCTAATACCTGGCCCAACCAAGGTCATCATTGCTTTGGGGTGTTGGGATAGCCTTCTTATTTGTCATGTTTGTCTCATGCATTAGACACTCATCTGCCTTGGTCCTTTATACCTTGGTGTATCGTGGCTTCTGGTATAGAAAAAATTAGTGCTCCTTAACATGGAAAATTGCATTTGGATTGTATTTCATCGCCATCCCCTCCTCTATCAACTCCCCCCATACATTCATCCTTCATCACTCTCCCCTCCCAATCTCCTACCGCCTTCCATCCTTTCATACCCATCCCTTTGCATAATCTTCCTCATATGCCCCTTGCATCATCTCCTCCATTTTGAGAGCACACCCGTGTTCTCTTGAACCCGCATGTCCTCTCGAGGGGGCATCCTTCATCCCTAATTTTTGTCATTTTTTCCCCCTTCCTAGTCATTCCTTTGAATGATTGGGGCATCTTTCCCAATGTAACCATCTTCTTCTAGGTTCTATATTTTAATATTCTTTGAAATGATGCTACTTCGTAACACCACCTCAAAGAGTGGTAAAATGTAGACACCTAAATATGAACACTTAGTTTATCCAAATTTATCCTCTTTCATCTAAATATCCTCTTATTTGTATTAATTAAGTAATATCACTATTATTTAATTAATATCTTTAATTTTGCCAAATGCATAAGGTATATAGTTAAATAATTAAATACCTTCCCCCTTTCATCAAATGAATTAAATAAATATGACATTTATTTAATTCCTCATATGTCACATCCCTTTCTTAATCCTAACTATTCTCCTAATCTCATCATTATAGATGTGCACATGCCTAATCCTTGATTAGGATGTGTCACATCCTCCAACTTTTTCAAGTTGGTCTCTAATCTCTTTTAGCCACCTAACCCTCCTCTAATCTTTCATTAACTAGCCTAATCAACCTCTCAAGGAATTTTTAATTTCTTTTATCCTCCCAAGGAATATTAAATTCATTTTTCTCTTCCCCATGTGATCTTTGACTTGTCACATCAAGTCACATGTGAACTCTTAATAATCTCCCACTTGCCTCTAATATGTCATTAATTTTTCTAATTAGGTACTTGCACAACCTTAATCACTTAATCAAATCAACCCTATTAAATTCTTTTTCTTTTTGGAGAAGGCACCCCCTTTCCCCATGTGAATTTTTAATTCACATTTAATCTACCAATGCATTCCAAGGAATTTGAAATTCCTTCTCTCATCCCCATGTGGATATTTTAAGAATTTTTAATTCCTCACATGTCCTCTCACCCACATGGTGACAAAGACCTCCTTTATGAGGAGATCTTGTACAAATCCCAAGGTACTATGTACTACCTCCATGTCATGTACTCTCTTTCCACCTCATGTACACATAATCTCTTACATGCCACTTCACAAGCCACATGTCAAGATGTGATTGCTTGTGAGTTCTCAACTCACCTTATCCTTACATCTTGTTCTTGGTGGCTCAATATTAGCCATCCATTTCCCTAGAGAATTCCAAAATCTCTATAAATACCTCCTATTTTCTCTCATTTTGGGAGAGATCATTCATGCTAGCAAAACTTTTACAAAAAAAATCTTTGAGCCATACGTAGCCAAATTTTCACACTTGCATCCATTTTCACTCACCTTTTCCATCCTCATCTCATCCCATAACTTGCATCTCTTGCCATCCAAGAAGCATACAAACATTGAAGATTGAAGGTCCAACCAATGGACAACTCAACAAGATGAAATCTTTCATTTTGCGTAGTTTAGTTAATCATTAGGCTAATCTTGAGGTGTAGGGTGTTTTTAATTCTTATTTGCACTCTCTTTTGTTTGTTTCTCTTTTTCTAAAACCTACTTTCACCCTATCACATTTCTGGCATGCCCAATGGGACCCACAAATGGGTCTCTTGCTTTCACATTTGTTATTTTTTAACTTTTTGCAGGTACAAGTTATAGAGGGGCATAATTGACTTATAGAGGGGTGAACCCGACCAATGGAGGGGTGTACTTGACCTTTTTAGGGTGGACCTGACCTAGAGGGGTAGACCTGACATGATAAACAGGCAAACTTTCATTCCACAGGCAGACTCGACCTTGCTCAAGGGCAGATTTGCCCTCCGTAGACTCAGAAACTAAATTTTTGCAAAAAATTAATGGAGGGGCGGAATTGACCTGCAAACAGGTTGACCTGACCTATAGACAAGAATACCTACCCTCTAGATAGGTGGACCTTCCTTCTAGATAGACGAACCTGACCTCTAGACCTAGATAGCTTTTTTCATAAGGTAAAATTTCACTTTTTAGCACTCATTTTGACTATTTTTAAGGGTTTTAAACCCCCTAACTAGGCACATAGTTTAACTAGGGGTGTCAATTAACCTTTTTTGTCATGTTTTTTGGTGAGCTATTTGATGTATCCAATCCCCTTCTACTATGCGGCGATCCTAGGTGATAAGAAATCATAGCTTGTAACCAAGTCCTTTGGGTCATCCTTCTTTATTTTTCTTATAGGGACCTGCTTGGGGGTTTCATCACCCCAAGGGATGATTCCAACCATGCATATCAGTGGGGTATATAAAGGAGGGATAGTGAAATTTTTACCTCAATCCAACCACGTTGTAATTAGCGAAGTGTTGGGATGATGTGAAGAGTTGGTCCTAGCCTTTAAGGTTCCTGACTCATGCTTGTAACAGGTTGGTGTTCATGGTTTGGGCCTCACATACCAGGTGTATATCGAGGACTCCCTAGTAACCATGTTCATCCTAGATTAGAAGACTTTGTCAACCATACCCTCTCTACTAGACTTTGGTTTGTGTTGTCTAAATTGTCTTCTTTGTGTGAAACCAGTGATTGTCTGATTCATTTTGCTCATCCATATCCTTTTCATTGATGATTGTTGTGTTTTGAGTCTTTTTCCTTAGTCATTTTGTCAAAAGTTAAGTTGAAACTTGTCCAAGGGAAAACTTGACCCCTAAACAGGTGAACCTAGCCTTTGAACAGGCGAACTTGACCTCTAAATAGGAAAACTTGACTTCAACTAGCCTTTTCCAACCTTTTTCAGCCAATTTTTGCCAGATTTTCTCCATAGGAAGACTTTCCTCCCGATAGGTGGACCTGTCGTCCAAGGGCGGACTTGACCCATCCAGGGGCAGACTTGACCTATAAACCAGTCCTTTAGAGCCTGTTTTAGCCATTTTTGACCAACTTTTGCTCCATAGGAAGACCTGCCCTCTGTATAGGTTAACCTGACCTCTAGACAGGTAGGCCTGACCTCTAGGGGTGGACCTGACCCATCCAGGGGCAAACTTGACCTTTGAACCAACCTTTTTAAGCCTGTTTTGACCATTTTTGACCAAAATTTGCTCCATAGACAAAACTTCCCTGCTAATAGGCGAACCTGCCCTCCTGACAGGTAGACCTTCCCTCCACAGGGGTAGACTTGACCCTTGACCAGTTAGTTTTATCACCAATTTCATCATTTTGCATGCTCGTTTCATTGTTCCGATCACTTGTTTCCCCATTCTGAGTAAATGTTCCTCCATTTTGAACCTCCCTCTATCATCTCAAACTCTTGTTCTACCATCTTGGCCATTTGTTTCCTCGTTCCAAGTAAACATTCACCCATTTTAGACCTTCTTCTATCATTTGAACTCCCATTCAGTCATTCCAATCATTTGTTTACTCGTTCTAAGTAAATATTCATCCATTTTGAAGCTCTTGTCATTCCAACCCTTGTTCACCTGTTTCGATTAGTCATCTACTCATTTCGAGTAATCTATCATTCATTCTAAGCTTTCTTCTTTTCTTTCTAAGTAATCTTTCATCTATTCTGAACCTCCTTTTCTCATTCTGAGCAGTCGTTTGTCCATTTCTATCATCCATTTCTCCAATAAAATCATTCTTTTCCCCATCCAAATCCCCTGAACTTTATTTCAAGTTATTACCCAAATTGACCTAAGTCTCTGATCTTATCGTCATCATCAACATCCGCTTATGATTGTCATCCATCTTAAGTTAATCTTCATCATCGGCCCAATCAATCCATTTTCAATCTCAAAGTGGATTCAGTACTACAATCATCCATTTATCCTTTAATCCGATCAATTAGTATCTTGTCACCTAGGGTAATCTCTGAACAAGGTTTACAGTCCCTTTCGTCATCCTATCTGATACCTCAGTTGATCTTATCAATCATCAATCAATCCTATCCAATCCAATCCAATCGCATCCTTATCCAATCACCTTCGACCCAATCAATCTACTTCCATCTTGAAGCATATTCAGTGTCATAATCATCCTTTGATAATCAAATCCGATCATCATAATCCATCCCATCACATCATCCAATCATTCTAATTTGAGCTTTAATCCAATCCCAATTTGAGCTTAACCTAAATCCTAATTTAAGCTTTAGTCCATTCCCATCCAAAATCTTTAATCCATCCTCTTTATCTTTTCATCATCATGAATCCTTATCCTCCATCAATAGTATTCATGGGAAACCCTAATTATGTCGACAATGATAATGAAAGTCTTGCTGATCAAGAAGAGTGTGAGATAGATCCCCTTGACACTATATTGCTAGTAAGTTTTCTCCATCCGCTTTCCAAAATCCAATCACCCCTTCAATTTATCCCATTATGTCTTCATCCATGCCTAATCATGCTCCTTATGCTACCTTTGACAAGGGATATCCATCATATCCTCCATCTACATCATGCTCTTATCCAACACCCGCATCCTCTTATCCTAATCTACCTTCACAATATCCCTATCCTAATCCCCCATCGACATCCTCCTATCTCAATCCTTCATCCACATTTACCCACTACCCTAATCTTCCATACCAATCTACTCACCCTAATCATACATTCACACAAATCTATCCTAATCTAACATCCACATCTTCTTATCCTAATCCAACATCCACATTTCCCTATCTCAATCCACCACCTCAATCTTCCCATCATAATCCACCATCCAATACCCTTACTACAATCTACCACCCGCATCCTTGTGTCCTAATTCAACATTCCAGTATCCCTATCTTAACCCTTCATCTAATCTTAATCCTCCATCTAATACTAACCCTATATCCAATCCCATTCCCCCAACTAATCCTATTCCACCAATCCCTAGTCCTAATCCCCGACCAATCTATAATCCCTCATCCACTCCTACCTTGCCATCCAAACCTAGAGTATGCAAGTCCCTCACTCAAGAAATTCTCCAAGGACTTATAACAAAGAATACATCCCCCACTCCACCCCTTGAAGTTGTGGAATCAGGCCATCCCAACCCATCATCCATGGTCATTAGTGATGAGACCCTTTTCCACCCAACACCTATCATCGATGATACCACCCCTAGTACCACTCAAACCATTGAAATCATCACCTCCTTTGAATCCACTAAGCCCCCATCTCCTACCATCATATCTACCGAATCCATTGCACACCCACCTCCTACTCCAAGAGTCATCGAACCCATTGATGAAACCCAAATCCAATCCACTAAAATCCATTCCCATGAATGCTTTGAATCCTCTATCCCTCCATCCTCCCCACTTAAAGAGTCCCACCAAGACTCCATTATCATGCCTCTTGCACACGATGAGTCATGCCAAGAGCCTAATCCAAAGCATGCCAACATATCCCCTTCTCCATATCAAGATCCTACCATCCCATATAGTCCATCTCAAGATCACAATTCCCCATCCATTCCATTTCATGATCCCCTTGTCATTCAAGATTCCACCACTCCATCTACATTGCATGAGCCCGCTACCACAAATATAGATCCTATCATATCCCCTACTCCCAGTCCTGATACTGTCCACCCACATGATGCTATCCCATCATCTCCCTCTCATGATCCCCCATCATCACCTAAAAATTATATCCCCACACCACTTGCATATCCCCTTGGTACTCTCACCTTCTTCCATGGTGGCCTCCTTGCAGAAGAAAAATACAATGTATATACCACCCATCATCCCCCACCTAATATTGGACTCGCATCATGTTTTAAAAATAACACAAATCGTATCATGGATCACATGCTCAAGAACATGAACTATCAAGGAAAAGGTTTAGGCCTTCATGAGCAAGGTATTTTAGAGCCCATCCAAGTCAAAGAACAAATTTTCATGCAAGGTCTTGGACCTATTTCTTAAGACTCACAATCTCATGATGTTGGTACAACCTCTAAACATCCTCAATGAGCCTCTTCCAAAACAAATGTGGGCTCTTCCCATTGCTCCACTAGATCATATGCTGCCATCCCTCCTCCTCTATCGTATCACCTCAAAACAACTGTCCATATTCCTCCTTCATTTGCTCCATCCATTTTGGGTCTTTACATCCCCATCTACCATCTCCTATCCTCCATCTACTCTATCCATATTTCCACCAACTCCATCTATTTTGGGCCCCTATACCCTAAAATCACCTCCTCTATCTCATCCTTTCCTCCATCCAACACCTATCCATGTCATCCATCATAAGCATCCCACTTGCATATCCCATAATCAAGATCAACAAAGGCACATACCTAAACATCTTCCATCTACATGTAATCCTCATAATCCTACCCCCATCGCTCCATATCATCCCTCTCCTCACACCCATCCCATTGCTAGTAACAACACTTTGGATGCCAAAGAAAAACTGTCTGCATATAAAGATCGACATGAACCTCAAGCTCCTCATGTCCCCTCTAGAATACATGGTAAGGAGAAGAAAAATCAAATCCATAATCCAAATCAACTCCATAGGCCACAAAGGCCCACCAAAGAAAAAATTAAAACCATGTGGATCCAAAAGAAAAAAAGATGCAATGCCTTCAAATAAAAAATCTATAACAACATCCAAAGTTGCTAATCCAAAAGCTAATCATTTTCATTCACCTTCTCCTGAATCCATTTTGGGTCCCTATGTCCCAAAATTCGCTATTCCATCTCCTCCATTATTCCCACATTCTCCATCCATTAATCATCTTATCTTTTCACATACACCACAACATGTGCCAATGTTGGTCGTAAACACATCTCCCCATCACATATCCACCCCATCATTCCACCCATACCCTTTCTAGCATCCCATCCATTGCCCCACATATCTCCCCCATCAAATCCCTCTAATTCATCCTCTTGCATAATCCATTTATTCTAATAAGGTTGTACCAACATCCAACAGTCGCTCCACACATGGGCTCTTACTCCTTCGTATAGAACTTGATGCTTGAGTCCTTCATCCATACCCTTATCACATGTCTTCTAAATCAACTCATTCATCTCCCTATCCTTATCCATCTCCTTCCACATGCTATCCAAAAATTCAAAAAATCCACAAAAGTAAAAAAAAATCAAAAAAATCAAAAAAATAAAATAGTAAAGAGAAATAATCCTTCCAATGGTGAAAACTTGGCAAACAAGCACCTTGGATAAGTACCATGATGAAAAACTGGAAAACAGGCATCATGCGTAAATCCCCATTTGCTCTTGGGGGTAGCCCCTTGATATGCATTCCCTCCATCTGCTATGCTTCCAGCTATGCACCCATCTTCCTCTTATACATTCTTTTCATTCATCCCCTCAATCTTACCTATCTTACACATCCTGCTTGGCATATCTCATTTATCCCAATCCTTCCATCCTCCTTGTGATCTTGATAACAATGCTTTGGACACCTCTTAACATACATTCCCCTCATCTGCACATTATCCTAATCCTCATTTGCACTCATCTACCTTCATTATCCCCCTGTCATGCTACCTCCAATCTCCCTTCCTTATCCATGCATCCTTATTTTCATCCATCTCACTCCCTTATTTGCGTATCCTTCTCCATTACATCCTTCATGCCTCTTGACATATGACATATCTAGAGTGGGGTATTTATCTTCCTTGGTGATATATTCCTTGGAGACATCATTCATTCCATCAAAGAAATCCTTATCCATTTCCCCATCCTTATCTTCCCATCCTTCCATCATAGCATCCCTTTTCATCTATCCATCCAAGCAATCCTTTTCCCTTTCTTATGATCCTCCTAGATCTTCGACCCTACCTTGGGTATGGGCGGACTCGCCCAGGCCCACGGGTGGACCCACATTGGTCCTTGGGCGGACCCACCTGAGCTCCCAGGCGGGCTCCCGCCTGGCCACGGGTGGCCTGCTTGTGTTGACAAGTGGATTTGCTTGACTATGGGCAGACTTGCTCGAGCGCCTGGGTGGTCTACCACTTGGTTGTGAGTGGATCCACCTGGCTGTGGGTAGACCCGCCCAGATCCTCGAGTGGACCCACTTGAGTTCCTGTGCGAGCTCCTACTCGGCAGTAGGTGGATCCAATGAGCCGTGAGAGGACCCGCTTGGGTCCATGGGTGGATCTTCTTGGCCATGGGTGGACTCACCCAAGCTTGGGTGGACCTGCCCTGTCCATCCATAGGTAGACTCGTCCTATCCATGGGCGAACCCGCCCCTATACGTGGGCAGACCTACCCGAGCATAGATGGATCAACTCTTCCATGGGACTTGAGAAAAGGTCCTATGCCCCTCTAGTTATTTTTCCCATCTTCTATTTAGCCCTCTTTTGGGGGCGTACTCGACTAATTTATCTATCTCGTCGTCCTCCCACTTCATCTTTGCTGATTGATTTTTATGCCGAAACTTCCATAGGCCATAATTTTTGACTTTTGAGTGTCCGTTTGAGCTAAAACTTTTACGATTGGTTGTGTTATGAGGTGCCATGTGGATTCCCAACCAACCGATTGGACCCCGTTTCGCCACATTTTTGGGGCCTCAAACTTTCATCTTGACCCTCAAAATTCCAAATTAGTGTTTTTTTTCAATTTTTGAAAAATCATTTTTGTCAATAACTCAGAATGCATGTCTCAAATTTGAGATGTTAGTTGGCAATTCATCCTATCTTAATTTTGGGTAATTTTTGGGAAAAAATTGAACTCTCAAACATATGACCATGAAGTTTCCTAAATGGAAAAATTTGACAATTTTTGAAAATTGCCAAATCTAGAAAAAAAGATTGTCAACACCTTACGTCCCTTAAACTCCAAAACTTGGTGTAGAATCGATCCCATCACATCATCCAATCATTCTCATATTCAATCCAACCCTGATATGACCTTTCATCTAATCCCAATCTGAGCTTAACCGAAACCCTAATATGAGCTTTAGTCCATTGACAGTCAATATCTTTGGATATCGAAACAAATCTTAAGATTCCTCCTGCCATCTTCTTCAATTTTGTTCTATTCATCCATTCTAATCATCCATTCACTCATTTTGAGTAAACATTCATCTATTTCGAACTTTCATCTATCATCTCAAACATTCATTTACTCATCCATCCATTTCGAACCTCCTATCATTTTGAACTCTCATTCAACAATCCCGATCAATCGTTTACTCGTTCTAAGTAATCTTTCATCTATTCCTAACCTTCATCTTATTGATCTAGGAATCATTCATCTATCCATCCTATCATCCTCCCAATTCATCTTTTGATGATTTGGTGTCTCAATCTCAGCCATCCATTTCCCTAGATAATTCCAAATTCCTATAAATACCTCCTCTTTTCTCTCATTTTGGGAGAGATCATTCATGCTTGCCAACTTCTCACAAAAAGTTTTCTTTGAGCCATACTTAGCCAAATTTGCACACTTGCATCCATTTTCACTCACCTTTTCCATCCTCATCTCATCCCATAACTTGCATCTCTTTCCATCCAAGGAGCATACAAACATCAAAGATCGAAGGGCCAACTAATGGACAACTCAAAAAGGTGAAATCTTTCATTTTGCTTAGTTTAGTTAATCATTAGGCTAATCTTGAGGTGTAGGGTGTTTTTAGTTGTTATTTGCACTCTCTTTTATTTGTTTCTCTTATTCTAACACCTATTTTCACCCTATCACAGGTAGGGAATTTTTTTTTGTTGGTTTCTCAAAGGTTTTACAATTTATAATGATGGGACAATTTAGAGGTTGGTTGGATAGGTTAGGCCACAAACCAGTAAGCAATCACGAATTCAAATGCAATAAAAAGTGTAGTAAACAATCACAAATTCAATGAAGAAAAAAAAAATTGTATCCTTACCTATGGTTTGCAAACTAAATCGAATTTCTCATCAGTTGCTGCTAGCACCCTACTCTCTTCCTTCATGCAACATTTTTCCCTTTGTTGTTGTTTGATTTCTTCCTTCATGCATCATTTTTCCCTTTTTTGTCATTTGATTTCTTCCTTCAGTGGGGAATTTTTTAAAAAAATTGATTTTGATTGAGTAGTTGGCACTTTATTCGGCATTAGTTAACACCAACTTTTTCACCAATTTTTGGTTGTTAATGTAATTAGTTTGGGGCACCTAAGGTGGCACCAAGTGTGCCTAATTTAACACCTATCATTGGTGTATAGTGACTATTTTCATTGTTGTGTACCATAGGATCTAGAGTGTTGTGACTCTCACAAGTCTTCTACCATTGTCGTGCAGTAGTGCAGTGACCACCACTATCCCATAACTCCTTCATCAGCTCAGTGCAGTAGAGTGGTTTTACCATGGTCCTACAAGTTGCTTCTTTCTTCTTGGAGGTAGTGCCATGAAATATTTTGTGGCAACATTTTTATTCACAGAGGAGGCCATGGAGAGAGGACCTGGGTGGCGTAGAAATATTAATTCACTAAGAGGAAAGTGGGTGGAAATAGATGAGACATCGAAATTTGTAGATACAATAGAGGTAAGAAGAGAAAGCAACCTCAACCAAAGGAGGAATGTGTTTATGAATTCACAAATTCTGCAACATAGAGGAGATATCAATATGTCAAATATATGACTAAAGTGAGGTTTTGTGTTGGATATCATACTTTTTGAAATGATATAATTGGTGTACTAAACATTATTTACTATGTTGTGTATTATAGGGGCGAGACGAGGCCATTGCAACAAATCATGTCATATCAAATGAGGACACAACAGATGAAACAGGACATCAGGTACTCAAATTTTGACTTAACTTAGGAAAAAATGATCTGATGGCATTTTGTGATATGTCCATATTTTTTCATAGTATTATTGAAATTTATAATGTATTATCCAATCTTGACATAAATTAATGCATGTTGTTGATTATTTTAGATGGAGACTGGAGAAAATACAAAGCCCGAGAGTTCAACTTGCAAAAGAAGAAGATATATGCGTGGACATGGACCTAAAACTATTAAATCACATAGATGACAATGGGTGGAAGAGGATATGGCAATGGATACTGCAAACACAAAAAATGATTACACTGAAGAAGAGGTAGGTCAGGACTATAGTACATGGGATGAATACTTTGAGAAAATTGTTGTTTGTGGATGTTTTGTATGTCGTGGAAAGAAACAATTCAAATGAGCGATTGCACAAAGACATTAGATATATGATGAGCTTCTAGTCGGTAGTATGCCAAAGAATAATAAATGAGTGTGGACTGATGTTTTATAAACTATGTTGTCAAAATTGTGTTTTATTTAAATTATTGTATAAAAAGATAGTCTATAAAATAATGTTCCATTATTTAATTGATTTATATATGTTCATAGAATTTATATTTTTACTTTTTAAGCCATATTTGATTATATTTCTTTGAAATTGATACATTTTTGATTTATCCAATTGTTACAAAACATTAAATAATGCTTGGGTTTGTTGATAGGTAGAAGATTTTGATGAACCACATACTAATACCCAAGATCCAACTGTGTTATTAAGAGTTGGACGAGATGATCCAAACCATCCTTTAAACCATACCAGGGAGAGAAGAGCAATATTGAAGAGAACACTATCACCTAAGAAATTTGAAGAGCTGATGAGACTCACATACACTGATGGCATGCCACCTAGCCTTAATGATGATGATCGTGATAGTGGAAATGTAGTTCATGAAGAAGGATTGAATGAAATTCTTATAGGCTTCTTTGGGGATGAAAACAATGATGAGAATAATGATGATATGGTTGAAGGTAACAATGATAGCAGGGGTAATTACCACCAATGTAATGCTGATGATGACAACATCAAATACTCCATCAAGCAAGAAACGAAGACACCCTTGTTCAAATTGGGTGCAAGTAGAACCTCAAAACTGGCATGCACATTAATATTATTAGAAATCAAGTCACTATTTGGTTGGTTAGACAAAGGATTCACTACCCTACTGAAGTGAGTTGAAATCTATTTCTTACTTTGCATTGTGAATTGGTGTACATAATTCGTAAACATTCATCAACTTTGTTTATATTTCTTAAGGGTATTTTAAAACCATATATTGTATATAAACAGTCCTAGCATAGATTGACATATTAAACATGCTCATCATTAGTCAAACATTCAATTGATTTAATCTCTGGCAATCTTATAGGGCACTAGAAACTAAAATATTCCTTGAAGAGAATGTGTTGCCATCAACTTGTAGAGAGGCACACATGTTGTTGGTTGATTTGTGGATTGAATATAAGCAAATTCATTCATGTAAAAATGATTGCATTTTATACATAAATGAAGATCAAAACAAGGTAGAATGCCCTGTATGCAAAGAGAAGAGATATCATACAGATGTATGAGGTCCTACAGTTCCAAAGAAGGGTTTATGTCACATGCCAATTATACCTAGACTTCAACGAATTTTTTGTTGTAATTCACTAGCACAATTGATGGACTGGCATGTAAAAAATAGGAGTAAAGATGGATTCATGCGAATTCCAACCGACTCCAAAGCAATGAAACACAGAGAAGAAATGACCGAAAAAATTCAAAGATGAACCCCGTAGTATCAGGTTTGGTCTTGCAATTGTTGGAGTGTGCCCATTCACTTTCTTGAGCTCAAATTATAGTGTTTGACTAGTTGGATTGATAGTATACAATATTCCCCCATGGATGAGTGTTAGAAAGGAGCACCTTATGCTAACTCTCATTGTTCTAGGAAAACATCAAGTTAAAAACATGGATGTTTATCTTGTGCCTTTTATTGATGAGATGAAACTACTATGGAAAGGCATAAGAGTGTATGACATATCACATCCTCCATCAAATAGGTCCTTCATGTTGTATGGTGTGCTATGTTGGACTATTCATGATTTCCTAGGACTTGGTGTTTGTTCTAGTAAGATAAAATATTTATGTATTTACACTCATAATTTATTTTCATCGCAACTTTTAAACTTAGTTTTATACTTTTTTTTATTTTATTAACATTACTTATTGAATTTTAGGGCTTCAAACAAAGGGGATATTTGCATGTCCAAGATGTGCAAAACAATTTCAAGGGTGGTATTCTAAAGATCTAAATAAATTTATTTAAGCAAACAATAGGGTTTTTCTACCACTAGATCATAGGTTTAGAAATTTCCTGAAGAATCAATTTGATGGAAAAGTTGAAAATAGAGGCCCTCCCATGATTATGAGTCCAGGTGATTAGCTTAAGAAGTATGAAGATGCTAAATTGAAAGCTTAGGAGGATTTTTTTGATCGGGGTGATTCAATTGAAGAACCAGATCAAGTTGTAGTTAATACGCCTAAAGGAATGAAAGGGAAATCCATATTTTATGAGCTCCCTTACTGGAAGGATCTATTGATATCTCACCTATTAGATCCTATGCACATCTTCAAAAATTTCCCAGATTCTATATTTCAACACATATCAGGCAAAGAGAAGGACACCTTGTCTTCAAGGAGAGATATTGCTATTTCACATACCAAATTTGATAGAAAAAATTTGTGGCCAAACCAGGAAAATGAAACATATGTAAAAGCTCCGTGGATTTTGAAAAAAAAAGAGCTAGACCAACTAAAAAATTTCATCCATTCAATAAGGACACCTACTGGCTATGGGTCATCATTTGCTAAAGCTTTTACAGTTGATGGACATATCATAGGATTTAAAACACATGATTTTCATAATTTAATTAAGGTATTATTTACAACATTTAACATTTACTGGTAACATTGATTAAGCACTAAATTTATCTGTTATATATTTTTGTGTGAGAAAAAATTACTAATGACCTTTTCATTAATGTGTTTGATAGCATGTCATGCCATTGTCAATTAGTGGGGATTCTTATCTTATAGTTGACTTAAGGAATGTCATAAGTTGATTGTTTGCATTTACAAGGTATATGGTTATATGCAATGTTCACGTGTGAGAGACATGGAGATATTATATTGCATTTCAATTTATGACTAAAGGTTCATACTAATTTACTATTCTTATATTAGGCATGTGACCTCCAAGGAGATCCATGAATCTGAAGTGCCAAAGTGGAAGAAAGAAATTGCAGAAATTGTATGTGTATTTGAGAAGGAGCTCTCTACAAGTACATTTAATTATACATGTAGTCGATGACGTTGAATTTTTGGGCATTGTATCAATGAGGTGGATGTTTTTTCTTTGATAGGTATATGAAAACTCTTAAAAGATATGTCCAACAAAAGGCACATCTACAGGGTTGCATGGTTGAAAGGTATGTATTGAATGAAGTATTTTTCTTCCTATGTAAATTCCTTGGTAAGGATTTTGAAGATGGCCCATGGGTCTAGGATGAAGATCGAGCATTAGATATTATTGATGGAGAAAAACACAATCTAATGGTGTTGAAGTACAATTTAGTAAGTAAATTCATGATCAGTGTGGTTGTTTTTCTTGCAATCATTAATTTACTCTATAATTTATTTGTCAAATTAACAACATGACATTTGGAGTTTGAAATAAACATGTTGACATGTAATAGGTGTAGATGAAAGTTCTATACTCAACAAGTTCATTTTTTACCACATGGACTTTATGAACAAATGGATTGATCTATATGATAAAAAGAGAGAAGTGTTAGAAGCAAGGAGATAGTTTAAGAGATCAAACCCAAGGAATACTCCACTTCCCACTCATCTGCTTGGGAAATGGGGAAAATATTGCACACTAGAATGGGTTACTGAAAAAATTCAAAATCAAATAGAAGATGTAGGTACAAATTCAAGCATAACAGAAGATGAAATCAACATGTCTAGAGGATGTGAAAGAAAGCTATAGTTGGAATTTTACAAAATGTTGTTTCCTTATAGTTTTGATAGTATTAACTATTTTAATATTTGTCATTATATTTGTTTTCATTGAAATAAATGGTCTTTCACAGGCGAGGAAATATCTAGCAATGTGGGAAGATGGTCGACATTATCGTGTAGAAAGTGTAGACATAAAGAGACGATCCTTCGATTGTGGCATCATGGTTGAATTTGAGCAATTGAGTTGATCAAGCTCAAAAGATAAGAATATAATTGAAGGGAATCTACAATATGTTGGGAAAATGCAAGAAATTATTGAGTTGGATTACCGCTCTTTTAAATGTTGTATTTTTACATGTAGATGGTATGAAGCATTTGAGAGGACACAAAGACATGATACCCATAGTGGATTTTTTTCTATAGATTCCTCATCGTTCCTACCAGAGGATAAGGAGCCTTATGTTCTACCAATTCATTTTGAGCAGGTATTTCTTTAACTCAAACAAGAAGTGGTACTGATCATTAATCTATTAATTTATAGCTTATTGCGAATATATAAATGTGTTTATTAATCAATAAAATTGTTATAACATACGTATAATATATGTATGTCGTTCATGTGTAGGTATTTTTCTATGAAGATATTTTGGACTTGAAATGGATATTTGTCATACATTATGATCCAAGATTAAGGCATGCATTTGATGATGCATTAATGGATATTGAGCAAAAAAATGATGGCCAAAAAAATGAGAGAGACATATTAGAGAACATTGAAGAAATTGACATCCATGATGATGTTGAAGATGGTTATGTTCAAGCACAAGAAGACAACAATCCAGAGTTAGATGACATTATGGAAGACAAAAATATGGATGGTATAGAAAATGATGATACAAATACATTTGGTAACAATATAGATGGTCTAAAGTCAAATTTCAATGATGATGAAGATAATGCTGGTCAAGATGAGGATGATTATAATATTAAATACTTGAAAGAACATATGAACATTGACAATGATACACTGGATGACATTGTAGCAGACAATAATTTTAATGACCAAGACTTCTAAATTTTTAGAATTATTTGCAGTCCATGTTTAAAAAAGGATGATTCTTATGGCCTAAAATTTGAAATGCTTTAGTAATATTATGTTGTACTTGGAAAATTGAAAACTTGTTTTATTCTCTTGGCAAGTTTTTTTATTTTCCATTATAATTCTAGACCAAACAATATTTGCGGGGATGGCCTTTTACACCAATCTTAATTTGTATGAAGTTCACGAACCTATTGTCAAGCAGTAAATTCCTTTCATAGATAGGAAATGTAAAGGCTTCATTTAAGAAAAGATAATTATAAGTCTCTTTCTAAGGGTAATCCACATGCAAAAAGTAAAAAGAACATAAAAAACAATTGTATAGTAGAAAATCAAATTCAATCAGTTATGTCTTATTTCACTTGCACACTTATTTGAAAGACATAGGATATTCACCATACATTTCCCTTGACAAACAAAACATGTGCTTTCATTTATTTTTACTATATATCTCAGAAGTGAAATTGTTGTTACATAATGATGCACTAAGAAAATAATATATACACAAAAATGCAAATAAAATGTTTGAAATTTAACATGCAAACTACTATGTTGTGTTGAAAGGAATCAAGATTAATTGCGACAAGAAATAAAAATAAAATTTTGATGATTGTACTTAAAATTGAATAGGATATGAAAAGTGTGGACAATGATGGTGCTGAAATTGAAAACCCTTATTGTGATGACATTATTGTTTTATGTCATTAGAGATAAAGAGCACATACAATTTTATATACATAGAAAATGAAGATTTGAAACTAGTAAATTGAAAATGTAAACACTAGAAGATTTTTCCTTAAACAATAATTCACATACTCACTTACAAAAAAGGGTGAAGCATTTTTTATTCAAACTCTGTTTTCTTTAATAGACATAACAGTAAAAGAATATTTACAAGTACAAGAATATATACACTATTTCATAGAAAATAAGGAATGTTTCATAGAATATACAAGTACAAGAATATTTACAATTACAATAATATATACTTTGTTTCACATAATATATACACTATTTCATAGACTTATAAATTTTTTGAGTTATTTGTAATCTGTTGGGTCTCAAAAACGTAGGTTTTTAGACCATAAGAGGGTTCCAATCTCTAAGAAGACTTTAATCCTTAATACAAACAAATTAAAGTAAATTAGTTGAAAGGAGTTTAATTCACACCTAACTAGAAACCAATCAAAGCATCCACATAGTAACAACAAATGCATCTTGATAAATCTTGTGGATTTAAACAACTTGAAAATACCACTTTGGAGACAACGAAGCAATAAATAAGCATGAAAATCGGCACAACAATTGAACACTGAAAAATGGATTACAAGTTATAATGTATCTGCTCCATTATATTGCTCAAAATATAAACATACATTTAACATGAGTTCTTTTGATATGAATAAGTGGATGAGATGGTCTAGTATCTATTCTAATGGATTGAAATGATGATGATATGATGATCAAAATTGGACCTTGGTTTCCCTATTTGTACGGGAAGCAACAAGCTTCAGGTCCATTCACAAAAGTTATATCATTTCTTAGCTAAAGCATAATTTAACATAACATAGAAACTTAAAAATAGTTTAGTGTTTGATGCACCACAATCCATTAATCATCAACAAGCACCCATGACCAACTAAGTTATGTTCAAGGATCAAGCACCACGTTAATGCGTCAACAACAACCAAACTTTGACTACCACCTCATACAACTTGTGAAAGGAACAAATTAACCTTTGACATGCGATAAATGTATTTCTCCTGGGCATAAGTGTTTTCTTTTTGTAGAGTGTTTGTCATTACATTCTCCAATCCAACAATCCTCCTAAGTTGCTTATGCATTTTCCTAAGTACCTCATCCTCATCATTGATGTCATCAAGGATGCCTGGAAAATATTTTGATATCTCATTTTTCCAAGTTTCCTGATCCTTCAAATTTGTTTCTTCAAAGAAACTTGGCATGGCCATACATAGTGGTTGGCTGAAGTCAGTAAATTCCAATTTCAAGATATTTTGGAAGTTTTCATGTGTATTCATGAGGCTCTGACGTTCTTGGAGAAAAGCATTATTATCTCTATCTTTTTCCTTGATATGGGATTCCATTTCCTTCATCCTATCAAGTAGACTTCCATTCTCCATGAGGGCCTTGTATGTTCCACTGTGAGCACGCCAGACACCATTTGCATGTTGGCACATATCTTTGAGTTTCATACAAATTATCCCTGATGCTACTTCAAAAGTAGTAGCCTTCAATTTTCTTTTTCTTTCTTCCTGTTCCTTTTGAGCCTTTTCAAATTTATGCTTCCATTGAGTAGTCTCAGACATGGCCTCTAACACTTTTCTTTCATGTTCAATTAAAGGAGTATAAAGCCTTGGAGAAGCAGGCGACCTATCTTTACAATTGGTTAATTCTTGTTTCAACCTGTCATTTTCCTCTATCAACCATTGGTTATCTCTTACAAACTTTTGCATCTGGGCTTTGGTGAATTTGGCTACATTCACATTCAATTCAACATTCTCCAAGGGATCTATCTCCCCTACTCTTTGCACTAGGAGATGTTTAAAAATATGATCATGGTCAATGAGAGAAGGCTTCTTTCCTGGGGGGTAAAGAGCCAAAATTTGCAAAGTGGTATTATCAGAATTGTACCCTGACCCTGTGTAGACCTTGTCACCTGGTTTATCTATTATTTGCAAAGTTTTATTCTTTCTCTTCAAAAAGCTGTCAAACACAATGGTTGAACTAATATCCCACCCAGGAAGGAGCATAACTCCAACTTCTTGCAATAATTCTCTTCCTCTCTTAGCAGTCATGTTTATCATTTCCCTATCAAATTCATGTTGCAACTCTTTCAAGGCATAAGCCTCTTTCTCAGGGTCAAATCCCTTTAAACTTTCTCTTATTAGTCTTCCTTTATACTCATATATAAAGGTCTTAAATTCAGGGGTCTACACAAAAGTATCATCTGCAACAAATTCCTAACTTGCACGATGCCTCACATCATCTAATAGCTCATTAGAGGCTTCAAATGTGATCACACTTCTTTCCAATGGCATCTCATATTGGGGTATAACAGGAGCATTAAACTGTGAGACTCATTCTTCCTCCTCAATGTTATCTTCTTCCATGGATGGGGAACCAATTGAAAAGCTTACTTCAGGAGTAGGCTGAGGTGATAAGTGATCTAGTGGTGTGATATTTTCTACTTGCCTCCTAGGACCGATGCCCCTTCCTCTTTCAAATGCCACAAGTCCCACATCTCTTATCAGTTCTTCTCCATGGAGGATTAACTATTCAATTCTTTCTATGGGATCATGTACCTCAGGGAAAGCCCCTATGTAGCCTGGGTTATTATTCACCTTCCAAGCCTCAGCCATCATAACCCTACTATAGGCATTCATTCTCATCATGTTTTGTTTTTCTTCACAATTTATGATGATATCTTCTAAAAGGAAACTATGCTCATACCCTTTCAATTTCTGAAAACTTTTGGCATCACAAATGAATTGTTCAGGATCAAAATTTTCCCTTTTTTTGCCAACTAGAAAGCCATAATAATCCATTTTACCACTAACCAAGTCATAGCCTGAATTAGAGATAATAGTGAAATCAGCAAAGCATAAAGTGGAAGGCATGAAAGTCTTCCTCCCATAGCTCTTTAAATGCATGAAAGCTGAAAATGACAATTTCCTTATGATTTCTAAATAAGAAACTTTGTCTAGCACAGTCTTTGCTGGGCCTTATGATTTTTAAATAAGCAACTCTGTCTAGCACAGTCTTAGGCAGAAAATAAAGTGCAACTTCAAATCCATGAACCCTAATAACAGTACAATCCCCAAACATGTACTAGTCCCCCCAATTGTGATTTATCCCTACTTCATGACCCATATCTTTTGGTCAAAGAAATCTTAAGATCTATGGGGAGAGGTTGTAGTCACATTTGTGGCCTAGCATCTTTTATAGTGGTTTGACAAAATATTCCTCAATATATATGTAGTGGGACCTCCCACACCTTCTATTCCACACAAATTTCCATCATTATCTAAGTCTTTTATTCTTAATTCCTCACCCCATATCCTCATCACTTGCCCTTCATATAACATCATGTGCATGAAAAGAGAATAGTACTTGAAATTAATGGCTTCACTATCATTCTTGATGATATTGAGGGCATTATTGATGGCCTTCGATAAATACTTTGCATAAACATAGGGTCAGGAATTATGGCTCTAGATGTCTATGGCTAAAACCATGGGAGCGATTGTCATGTTCTCAGGAACATCAATTCCCAATACTTGACTAGTTGAGTAATAAGTGTATTGAAATTATTCTTCAAACAAAGCCATAGAGAATGGGGGCTTATCTTCACTAGAGATCCTCATAGTTTGTTTACCTGCACCTTTAACCCTATGTAGAGGAAATTTCCACCTCTTGTAACTTTTGTCCATGGTGCGGTACTCCTCCAACAAGTCTCTGATTCATAATTTTGTTTTCAGGGAAGTGTCTAGCTAAAAAATCATGGAAATATAATATGGCTTTATGACCATGAACTATGACCCATCAGGAAAATGAATTTCTCTCATCTTCGGGTTGTAATTCTTTTCCAACACCTTGATTAACTCTACATTCACAAAGCTATTGGGTACTACAAGTTTACCCAAATTGAAATTCCATGGGTTTGACATTGGGCTATGCCATAATTTCTTCCTATAATGATAAATAAAGAGGTCATAACCCCTACATGGAGTACATACATCTGAGCCCATATTTTTCTATTTATCTACTAATGTCACACACGATGGGTTAAGTTGTGCTATTCTTTTAGATTTTGGCCCATACCTAGGACATTGATCAATTAAGTCTTGATTCAATTGCCTAGCTTAAGTTTTTTGTCTTTTTTCTTTCTGTTTTCTTGGGGTTTTTTCCATCTCAACCCTACTCATGCAATGATTTCATCTACTTACTGAGAAAATACTTTGAGTTGAGTCTAGACCACTTTCTTGGATAAATGCTAAAAATTTCTAGCTGCCTACTGCCATCCAACTTGGTTCTCCAAATCCTTCAATTAGAATTCACAATGATTTCAACTTCTTTGAGGTCATATTTATCAAATTTTAGAACACTTCATCCAACCCTGGTTCATAAATGGCGCTCAAACCACATTTATGATCAATTTCCTCATTAATAGCAGTAGTCTCATTGATATTTTCATTAGTCACATCAGTCAGACTAATCATCATTTCATAACTATTGAAGATACTTTTAATTAAAATTCTTGTTGTTTCTTCTATATTCCAATATGGTGATGTTTTTCCCTTCCCTTTTGGTGTATACTGCTCTACCGCATATGTTACTCACCTTCTCGGTGGTATAGCAGTATATGCTTTTGATCATTACTTGAAGACTATCGATGAGACAATCTTATTTGTCGTACCGATATCTCAATGTCTCATTGACATTAGATCTCATGTTCTCCAATGTTGGTTGCCGGTGTTGATGAGACAAGTTAATGTCTCTTTCCAATATGCCATTGCCTCATCAACAATCACTTCGTTATATCCAAGAGTTGTGTTTTGTCGAGCACTTGTAGATATATCTTGTCGATGTGACATAAGTGATTCTCTCCTCGATGTGTTTGTATCTTGTTGAAATTCACTATTTTACATCATCGATGAGACATATAAATAAGTTTCCTTGACATAGGTGTGTCCCATCTACATTTTTTATTTGTGCTTTGTGCTAATGTTGGGGAGACTTTGGAGGGACTCTCATAGACATGGTGTTGTCTTGGTGATATGCTATGAACAATCATAGGAGTATTTCAAAGGAGGAATACACTTTGATGTTGTGATCAAGGGTTTTATTTGGAAGCTCACATGAGGGATTTTATTAAATTTAAGTTATTATGGCAAGAATTCTATGCATATGGTGGATGTAAGAGATGAGTGAAAATGGAAGTATGCAAAAATAATTAGTATGGAATTTTGGCTACAACACAATCCATGTTTTAAAAAGGATGATTCTTATGGCCTAAAATTTGAAATGCTTTAGTAATATTATTTGTGTCAATACAAATTACCTATTGCAATATCCTTAAATTGTTCACTCTTTGGTATGAATTTTTGGCAGAGAAAATTAGGATTACTTGGATGCTTCTTCCATTCATTTTGTATCAACATATGTTCATGAAGACACAAAAGTTAATAGCTCAATCAAGTAGATATTTTGTGATTTTAAAATGAAGAGTAAGGTACATTTTTGTTTCTGCTAAATTACATTCATGTGCATAAAGAAAATCAGAAGATTGCATTACTAGATTGCACTTATGAAGATGCATATAATATAGGAAAGATTGCACAATCCTTTAAAAAATGTAGTCTTTATTGATAATGTAAATGTATGTTGTTCCACACAAAGTCATGGAACTAAATATTTGAATGGATATAATCGAAAAACTATACAATTATAGATACAAAAGAGAAAAATGCACATAAAGAGAAAGGGGACCCGTCATTGCCTCAATGATGAATCCTGGTTGCTTTGTTTTGCATCATCTTCAATCTTCCCGCTTTTCTAATCCTCATGCAAGTTGATGTCTTCCTTGCTGCTCCTATGTTCCCTGCATTTGAGTGAGAAGAGCTTTGTTAGAGCAATGAAGGATCACCAGTCAAAATATGTGCATACATCTATAAACATATCATTTGATCATCATGTGCATTAAAATAACTTGCATACCATAGATGTCCAAGAAAACAAGAAAGTTATCAAACATATCTATCATATGCTTAGTTTTTTATAACATGTTTTCTCATTGTGTAGGTATAGATAAAATTAAGTTGTTTTGTTTATCTGGTTACAACATGTGGGGTGAAATTTGGCTCCCACAAGGGCTAAGCCTAGCCTGCTACCCTATTGTTTCATTTGAGAAGGATAATCACAAGCAAACCATCCATGAAGCATTAAAGATCAATCTTTGCAAGGATAGTTGAGTATGATGGTAAGGGGTAATCTCCTTATTGATAAAGATTTATTCTTATTAATAAGAGCATTCCACTATCAACATAGCCATGATTCTGATAAAACTAATCATCAAGGATTCCAAGATAGTTTTCATTAACAGTTTGGTTAAAAGTAAGCAGCCCCAAGCATTGTAATAGTCACAAGAATTGAACATGAGGGGCAATCATGTAGGTTAAAAGCTTACACAATAGTCATCACTTGCAAAGATAGAGACAACAAGTTTACACATAAAAAATTAAATCGAATGCATGAAAGGTACAATGATAAATTCCATAATAGTGAATGTTGCTTAAGAGGGATTGAAGGACAACATTTTGTATCGAGGAGAACAAGGTAACCTCAAACTCTGTTGTACTTGAGTATGACAATACCTGAGCTTTTGGTGTTTCTAGATGGAACCTAGAGAAAAAAAGTGGTCTCCATCTGAAGGAACCATCTTCGGAGCTCTTCCCTGAAATGAGGGTTGAAAAAATTAGAAGAAAATAAATACCATAATTCTAAAGTAACAATTTGTATCAAGACAAATGTTAGAAAGTATAATTAAAAAGACAAATCCTTACAATTGGACCTCAAATTGGACCAAAAAGATTTATGATTTTATCTTTAGAATGTAGGAACTTTCTCTATCAGAGCTTCACGGCCTGAAATTGGATCTCCAATTGGACCAATAAAATTTATGATTTTATCTTCAAAATATAGGAACTTTCTCTATTCGATATTCATTACCTCAAATTAGATCAAAAGTTGGATAAGTAGATTTATGATTTTATCTTTAGAATGTACAAACTTTCTCTATCAGAGATTAAAGATGTAAGGTTGGATCAAAAATTGGATAAGTAGATTTATGGTTTTATCTTTACAATGTAGGAACTTCCTTTGTTAGATATTTGGAAATTCCTACACACAAGTTCTACTTTTGAGAAAAAACACCCAGAAGTGTTTCACACCAACTTAAGGTACAATCCAACCTGGTTATGACACCGATAGCAATCCAAATTTTCCTGAACCATCCATACCAGAACATTGCATCACAATCTATTCTTCCTGCACATAAAAGTGCCATATATTAACCCCTTCTAAATAAAACTCAAAATTCCATGAAACAGTTAGTCCCCTATATTAGTAAGTAGGTAGTCCATAGGGCATAGTTTTATTTTATACAAGGATGCTTATGAAAGGAATCTTCAACTGATAGTGAGTGAGTTATTTGAGATTGTAGCTGATGGTGCAATATCCAATCTTAAAGGCGGTTAGTAAAGTAGTAAATGTGCAAGAAAATCAAATTGTACACAACAAACAATTCACAATGTTATCTTGCATAATTCCTTAAGTTTGAAGAAAAAAATCTCATTGTATCTTGATGAAAGTAGTGACCTTAATGGTCAATCACTAGCAACCATGATTTTAAAAGATGCTATTGTGCTTATGGAGGTAGCATTTTAACCAAGGCGGTGATTGGTGGTTTTGAACAATGGCAGGTATGAAGGATTTGCTTTATATGCATACTATGTAGTCTAGCTTAAGACAACGTTCTTAGAAGAGATTGAAGTTGGATTATGGAACTCAAGGGTTACATGTAAAAGATTAAAGAAAAGACTGAGATCTATTTAAAAGCCACTATCATGAATATATTAAAGATTTCAAATGCGAAACCCTAGTAGCTGGAGTAATTAACACAATACAAAAGAGGGAAGTGTGCTAGGGTAGATTTAGGAGATCTCCACATTATCTAATCAAAGGAAAATACATGATTTATTTATTTTTTTAAATTAAAAGAAATTATTCTAAACCCTATATAGGTCACATTGATACTTCAAAAGCATCTTTTTTTTTAAATTAAAAGAATTCATTCTGAACCGTATATAGGATACATTGATACTTCAAAAGCATCTGAAGGAATTTGAGATTATGAAAACATATATCAATTAAATACCTAGATTACAAACAACAACGTGAACATTATAACCCTTTTTTATCAGAGCAAGAATGTGATAAACAACATTAAATCCTATGCCTCCTATCACACACATCTCCTTACCATTCTCTATCATTCTTTACTGAAACACTTCTCCATTTTGGTGGGCTATGCCTAAAAAATAAGGTTTCAACAAAGCTTTTATTGTATGTTTATTAAAATGAAAACTCCATTCTAGTAGGCTATGCCTGTAAATAAGATTTCAATGAAATTTTTAGAGTATGTTTATTAGAGTTTTATAGTATTTTGGTGGGCTATATTCTTGATTCCTTAAATGATTTATTCAAATGGATTGTGACTGACATGATTTGTTGCATTTAGTGTTCTAAATTGTAATGATGCCATGATTACCGTACTACTGCCGTCTCTTATTATACCGGTTGTGGTATGGAAGGATTTTTCCCTTCCCTTTTGCTATTTACCACACCATCACCTTGCTCAAGGCTTCCTACCATGGGGTTGCGGTGTATCCCGCTCTAGTGCATATGTTGCTCACCTTCCCAATGGTATATCAATGTATGATTTTGATCATTACTTGAAGATCTTGTCTTACCGATATCTCAATGTCTCATCGACATTATTTCTTTATATCCAAGAGTTGTGTTTCACCAAGCACTTGTAGATATACCTTGTCAATGTGACATAAGTGATTCTCTCCTTAATATGCCCATATCTTGTTGAAATTTCACTGTTTTACATCGTCGATGACACATATAAATAAGTCTCTTTGACATAGGAGTGTCTAAACTGATGCTACACCTAAAGCTAAACTCAAAGCTAAAGCTAGAGCTAAAAGAGGTGCTAAACTAAAAGCTAAACTCGAAAGGGGCAGCATTAGCGACAATGCCACACATAGAACTAATATTGGCGGTAACTATGATGCTACTTTTAACACAAATTAATGCCTTAATTAGCCCCAACTTGTTTGGATCGATGCAAATAAATTCCAAAAAAGCACCATCCCGATAAATAGTGCCAACATATTAAAAAAATTGGAAAAAATTACATTAAAATAGTGGGTGGAATAAAAAAATGGAGCAAATTACAAGGATTTGTTGTAGTGTGTGGACTTGCACACACAAGGTCAATGTGGATGGTTGAGAGGCACTTGAAATTTTTGAAGGATTTGGTTGGAGAAAGAGAACATCTTGAGGGTTATATGGTGGATGGATATATGGTATACCAGACCATGGTGTACATTACTGAATATCTTCCTAAGTTTGCAGCAAAGATCCATGTAGATCACATTTGGGATCCCAACTCCATTAACAAATTCGAAGGGGAGTAGCTGATGGGGAAAGGTAGATTGAGGAAAGTGAGAGGTAATTACAAGATGGTCATGGAGATTAATTAGAATACATTTTACATCTGGTTTTTATGTATAATGTACTTATTTAATTATTAATATTCAATACACATTAATTATAAATTAAGGTCGTATACCATGGTAATTAACTAATTGATGTAGACCTGTGAGGCTAACTCAACCAACCTATCAACCTGACTTTAAGAGGATTCCAAAAAAAATTCAATGACTACTTTAAACAATCCAAACAACTCTCAAAGCCTGATAAACAACAGAAGTCAAATTTCACACTTTGACTCCTTGAATCCTTATAGTAGTGCAAACCTAGTTTTTCCCAAAAACTCAAAAATTTCCCAAAACAATAGAAAAAAACTTGATGGTTTTAGACACCCATTTTGGCATTATTAAACATACTTCAAGGGAAATTCCAAGTAATTTGTACCAAATCACCAAAATCACCCTTTCTAGGTTGTGTTGATTAGGCTAATTAGGCCTATTTTACAAAGAAACTAATCTTTGAACTTGTCATATGTCCATGAAATATTGGGGAAGAATTTTTTATATCTCCAAACCTATAAATCCATAAAAATATTCCACTTGTATGGCCATATTCTTTCTAAACCCAAAAACCCTTATATTAGGCCAAAATCATGAGGGTTTATTGAATCTCCTACTTCCATGACCTCCCAAACCTCAAAAGCAACTCATACACAACCAATTAGGTCTAAAAATTGATAAAAATTCATAAAATCAGATCTTCCATACATATTTTGTTCAAACCTAGGTTTGAACCTCTCATTTCACATGCTTTTCTTCACAAAACTCTTGAGGAAAACAACTATACATTCTTTATTTCTCATCCTACACCCTATTCATGCATCCTAAAATTAAAAAAGTATCCATGGGGCCTCTTACATAAGCTACAATAATAAAAAAAAATTAAGAGCCCCTTTATATCATGTTTGGACTACAAAACCCTCAAAAATTAGGTAATTGGGTTGTATGCAAAGAAATGAAGCTTTCTAAATCCAATCAATGCCTTAAGCCCTAAAATCAGATTCAAATAAAATATAACACATATCTTTACAAAATGGAATTTATTTCACATCAAAATGTGGTTGTATGTGACCGTACAGTGCTACAAAATAGGAAAAATACAATTTTTTGGAAGAAAAACACTAATTTTTGAATGTCAAGATTTTGTATTTTGAATCCTCAACCATCAACAACCTTTACAATGATCACTTTATGCCTTTTAATTTACACCTCAACTACTAAAAAACCAACTCTACAACTGACATTTTAATCTTTTATGATCACATGAAACATAAAACACACTAATATGAAGGTTGTTAACATCACTATTGAAATGTTTTAATTTTTTGACCTTTCAAATGTATTGAAACTCCTAGGACTCCTCTAAGACCATGCTAGTGGCTTGATAATAGCCTTATTATTGACATGACACTAGCCTTATTATTATTTTGAATTTTTTTGATATAGTTGGTCGCGAGTGGGATGCACTACATTTGTATGTTGCAAACAATCTTGATTGGATGATGGTATGGATTAAATAATGTCAACAATCTAGTTGCGCATTAACATGGGAAGGTGTGGCTTCATTGGTTAAGTAATATCATCGTAATGGAGATTCCAATGTTACACCAAGGGAAATTGATTTAGCCTATGGTTTAAGAGATAAACATGTATGTATAAATTTATTAATCACCCATATTATTTAATTATTTTCAATTTTATTGATGTATATATATGTTGAGATTTTTTTCTTTGCATTCATTCGATGAAGAATAAATTTGTTTATCAACTGATGATATTGCAATAATTTTTACATGTTTGACATATTGCAATTGAAACACCACAAGGCTATGTGGTGCAATGGTTGTAAATTTCAAATAAAAAAGTTGGATGACACAAAGAAAACTTGTAATTCTGGGATAACTGCAATCTTTCAAGTGACTAATATTTCATCTAGAAGCAACATACATCCAAAAGTCTTAGAAAATTGATACTATGGGATTTTGGATAATATACTTGAGTGTGACTTTAAGTCCTTCAATTAGTTTTGTTCATCGTCCTATGGTACAAGCTACGATTGAATGAAAATGATCCCAAGAGAACTATTATTGAACATGATAATGCATTTACCATGGTTAATGCAAGGTCAATCAAGCGAGCTGGAAATGAGCCCTATTTTCTTCCAAGACAATGTGAGCAGGTATTTTACTCAAATGTTCTAGGTAAACCGGGTTGGTCATTTTTTGTTAGATATGATCCAAGAGGAAGGCTAATAAATTATAATGTGGTGGAAGAAGAAGATACCGAAGAACTAGAAGATGATGTAGATGATGATCAATATCAATAGTTAGTTGATGATGTGCCTAATGAAGATGCTGAAGAAGAGGAACTAGAACATGATGATGTAGGAGTTAATGTTCATGAAGATGATATCTGTGTGGATGATGACATTATCAAAACTTATATCAATGATGATGATGATGATATGACCAATCCTTACAATGTCGAATTTGGATCGGATGATACAAACAAAGAGTTGGATGAAGAAGAAGATCAATGAAATTGAAATGTATGAGTTATATGATTATATTAGCTATTTGATATTAATTTCTTGATAGAGTTATATTTGAGTTATGTGGTTGCATAATTAATTCATGATGTTTTTAATTTTTATGCCAGTACATAATTAATTCATGATGTACTTTTTAATGTTTAATTTTAATTCATGATGTTACAACTATTGTAGCTCTCCTAGAAATTTCCATATGATTATAATGAATAGTGTTTTGGGAAATTTCATGAAAGATGAGACATTCATCATAGTAGTGAAATAATTGCAAAGTCGTTTAAATTTTTTAGACCCATCACCCTTAGCAATGTCACTTTTAGGATCATCTCCAATTTTATTACTAGGAAACATAAGGTAGGATTTGATTGGCTTATCTTGGAGTAACATTGTGCCTTTGTGTAATGTGAGAAGAATTTGGATGGGGTAGTTGCTATTGCTAAGGTGGATCACTCCTTTCTTCGAAGGCCATACACTTATGATTGGGTCAAGTGTTCTTTTCTTTAGAAAATTCCTATTTCCTTTTTGATAGGTTATGATTGATTAGATGGGTTGTGAAGCACTTATTTCAAGTAATTTATGTCTATTTTAATTTGTAATTTATTAAATTCATATCCAAAATTATGTACCTTGCTTTAATTGATTATTACATCATTTAATTATTAACTCAAATGACACCTCCAATTTAACTATATCTAATTGAATTTATCTAAAGTGTTGAAATTTTTTATATCAAAATTAGTAATTAACTCAAAAAAAAATTCAAATTTAACTAATATCTTTTAAGATATTAAAAAAATATGATTTTTGAAAGAAGTATATTGGCGTGAAATTAAATATGATTTGTATTCCAATTTAAAAACTAAAAAGAATAAGATATGTAGAAAGGGAGAGAGAGAAGAGGATAGTGGAGAGAGGGAGAGATAGCTCAATATATATAGAGGGAGAGGGAGAGGCATAGAAAGGGGGTGATATAGAGAGATAGAGGGGGGTGGTGAAAGAGAGAGTGATAGAGATATATGGGAAGAGAAAGGAAGAGAGGTGGAGATAGAGAGTCAATGGATAGTGGGGATAAGGAGGGAGATATGGTGAGAGATAGAGATGGGGAGATAGAGAGGGGGAGGTAGAGATAGGGATATAGATAGGTAGAGGAGGAGAGATAGAGAAGAGGGGGAGAGAGGGAGAGATAGGTTGAAGAGGAAGAGAGAGAAGAGAGGGAGATCTAGATAGGTAGAAAAGGGAGAGAAAGAAGAGGGGGGAGGGAGAGATAGCTCAATATATAGAGAGGGAGAGGGAGAGACATATAAAGGGGGTGATACAGAGAGATACAGGGTGATGGTGAAAGAGATAGAGAGATCATGATCGAGGTAGAGAAAGATATGGATAGAAAGAGATAAAGAGAGGAGTGAGAGGGAGATAAAAAAAGAAATAGAGATAGAGATATAGAGTAGGAGAGATGGAGGGAGAGATGGAGTGAATGAGAGAGAAATGGGGGGGAGGGGGAGATATCTCAATAGATAGATGGGGAAAGAGGGAGTGACATAGATAATGGGAGATATAGAGAGATAGAGAGCGACAGGTAGAGATATATCAATCACCCTCCCTATATCTCTATCTATTCATCCTTATCTGTTTATCTCTATACCTCTCTCTATCTATTTTTCTCCATCTATATTTGTATGTTTCTCATTATCTTCCTCTCTCTCTATATTTTCTTCCCTCTATTTATCTTTTTCTCCTTAAGTGTGCAATGGGTACATTTAAGAGGCCTTAAAGGAGAATTATCATATCTTTAATCAAATGGCATGCTACCTTGAGCATAACTCCCCAAGGAAACATGCCATCCTTGGATTGTTGACATGAAACAACCAATAAAAATTTAGTTTCTCTTTTCCCTCTCTTTTCCTTTGTATATCTTATATTTCTCTCTCTCATGCTCTCTCTCTCTCTCCCTATCTATCTAAGCTCATCTCTTTCTTTGATTCTCTATCTTTTTAGTTTCTATCTCTCTTTGTATTAGCTGATAGGCTACATATATTGTGAGATTTGAGCTTGAAACAATCTCATGTCTAGAAACCACTATTGTGTTATTGGAAAACAAGTTTCAACTGCCATTTAATGGTAAACTAGTTGTAGTGTAATGGTAAAATCCACTAAAATATTAGGCAAAAGCCTATATATACTATTACATAATAAAAAATATAATATAATTATATATAATTCAATCTAATATTACTATTATATTGAATATATATTATATTAATTATATTTTGCATTATATAAAAAATATACTTATTATTAATTATTAATTATAATAATTTTATATGTATTTAATATTTTTGTTAAAGAAGATAATATATAATTATAATAAGTTGAATAATTATATAATTTATTATGTAAAATATAGCTAATATATACTTAACTATATTGTAGAATATTAAAACCTAGCTAAATGGTGACAAAATTTTCAATTTAATTTTAACAAACTCTAAAACCTAATGAAACCAGGTTGTAGCTTCTCAAATTGGAGAAGTGAAAGGTCAATACCAGCACTGAGGAAGAGTTTCGAGGAGTGAAAACAAGGTCAATACTAGTTCCAAGGAAGAGTTTGGAGTTAAAACAAGGTCAATACCAGTGCCGAGGAAGAGTTTGGAGGAGTGAAAAAAAGGTGAATAGTACTAGTGCCGAGGAAGAGTTTAGAGGAGTGAAAACAAGGTCAATACCAGCACCGAGGATGAGGTTGAGGGAACTCAGGGAAAATCCATGACCAAGGGACAATGAGTACTATAAATTTGGTACCCCCATTCTCTTTAACCCACATTTTCCATCCCTAGTTTCCAAAGATCTCGTACATTGGCACACCCATTCTCATACTCAAAAATTTGAAGTAAATTGTAGTGTCTTCTTATTGTAAATGTTTCAAAATGCTCAAGCCAACATTACAAATGAAATTTCATGCCTTTTTAAAGGCTTTCACCTTACAAACCAACAACCAACTATTTCCTCAACTGAATCTTAAACTTCTAATGACCATTGAAGACCATATTACATATCTTTATTAACAATTGTTTTGATTCTTGGTTGCACCTTTTTACTATTAGAATCTCCTAATTATTTGAAACATCTATGATGGTCTATTTAGACCTTATTAAAAGAAAAAAGACTCAAGACAACAAAATTTCACCTTATTACATATTTCCCTATCACATTTTGAAACAAGGTTGTAGGTGCCCCTGCACCACTCCCACATCCTCCAAAAAGATTGACATTGTCATCTTTCTCATCTAGAACTCATAATTAAGTCCCACTAAATTTCGAGGTTCAATTTGTTGGTGGGAACATGTTATTCTTTGTTGTACGACCTACCTCAAATCTTATGTCCACAAAGTTTCTAAAAACATAAAACAATAAGAAAAATTTTGAAGGTACAACTAAAAAGCGGTTATTTCCTTTTGGCCTCCTCCACCTTTTATATTTCAACATAGCATGGAATTACACTTACATAACATAAACTCAAACATATGGAATCTTATAGGGGCAAAGGAGCCCAATTATATGCTAGGCTAAGCTAGATCTAATGAATGGAAATAGAGGCATAAAATTCTTCTTTAATACCTCCACCACAAACATATGCAAGGAAAGGTCTCCTCCCTTCTTGGTAGTGATAAACTCCTCCACACACAACCATTAAAAATTATGAATAGAGGAATATAATCTTTGAAGAACTAAAATTTTATTCTCTCGTACCTGATGCAATTATTCATTTTATCCTTACAAACATTTATAGTGATTACGAGAGGCACATAGACCAATTCTTCATAATAGAAGAATTTGATCATACTTTTCCAATGATGGAATTATGAGAAAACCTTAGGTTAAATGAATAATTCCTAGCTAAGTTCTTTAAATCATGTCCAACCGTATAAGAGAATACCGCTACTATGTGTACTTGGATACCATGGAGAAAGGGTCTTTGGGCTCTTTCATCAATCAAGGTATTGTTAAATTTAAACACCTAAAAGTGAGAATGAGAATATTTCCTATGATGGTGACCAATTATGCTTCTCAACACCTAGATTGCAAAATATTTGTTAATATCATTGCCATCACAATTAAACCTATTGCTTGAGATATAGTCATATAGGTAAACAAATTGGATTTCTTGATAGTAGATACATTCTAGAAAATCCAATCCTTGCATTAGAGATTGTTGAATGGGCCCAAAAAACTACTCATGATTCCCTTACTATTAAGTTAGAACTTTAACAAGGCATATGATTGCATCGAATGTCCTTTCATGACCTTTGAATGAAGAACCTTGATTAAAAAATGATGCCATGTCAAGACTTTGAAATGAAGGTATTTTTTATTTTAAATATTTCATGTCCAAAATGCTTTATAAAAGGAACCTTTGCATGAAGGACCTTCAAATGAAGACCTTAATTCAAAGGTCCTTCATTAGAAGATCCTTCATATGGAGGTTCCTTTAATGCCATCCCATTATAGCTCTTAGAGTTGTTAGAGATATTTTTGTTTCAATGTAGAGATTGGAACATCAAATAGTGTCACCATGACTCTACCAATATATCCATCAAATTGGAAAACCCTAACTTAACAACCATAAATTCACAAGAAATTTGCCCCTGTTAGCCCTAGGGAATCACTTTAATGCCAAGTTTCTTGCTTTAACATACCCATAAATGAAATGAAACTCTATCATACCATGTTGCACACCAATCCACCAAGTTATAGTTCCAATAAAGTAGGTGGATTGGTGGATGTCATTTCTATTTAGCCCTCAAACCCTTACATAGGAAAAATAGGGCAGTCCTTGTATTTGATTGTTTCTCCCACAAAATAGTGATTTAGCACTTCAAAACAAATGTAAATGAAAGATAAAAGATATATTTATCTAAAACAATGATCTAAAAGTATTTCAAGCTTGTATGGATCCATACAACACAAAATAACTTTAGAAGAATAGTAAAACCATAGAAAATTGCTTCAAGAACGTGGTATTTGAGATAAAATTTTGGTATCAACTCCTCCAAAAACCTTTTCTTGGGCCTTGAAAGGATTTTTAAATCATCTCAAACCCCAAATACCTTCAAACATGATGCAAATTGAGTAGGGGAAGCTTCTTTAGATGATCAACTAGATGATCAAACCACCAACTTAGCACAACTCTCTCAAATACTCTTTAAGTGGATCTTTCCAATACACTATTCCTTCAAGGAAAAGGCCCCCCCAGCTAGGGTTCTTGTACTCAAACAATAAATAGGGATTGTATCCACTTGTAACATGTCAAATAGGACTAAACCAAACCATGAAACTCAAGTTTTCACTTAGGAAACTCCATTTTCTCATTTCTCTAACCACTAAGCCTGTTTACCCCTAAAATGCTTGTAGCCTTGCCTAGTAGGACAGTCAAAATAAAATCCACATATAAGCTTCTATCAATCCCAAACCACATAAATTATACAAGTAATATATTCCCCTACAAAGTCTCAAAACCTTCTTTCTTGATAGTGGATATGAAAAGAGAAATAGACCAAAACAACGCTGCTCCAAGAAGCCTAATTGGTAGGCTACAGCAAGACAATATACTATCTAGGCTCTCCCCTTCACCTCAAATCCTTGAAATAGGTTCTTACAGGCTAGTTACACCCATGTATATCACTCATAAATTCCTTCATAGTTAAAATCACCCTAAACAAGCAAAACTCAACTTTTTGCTTCATAATCTAGGTCTAGAACATTGCAAAACTTACTCCACAAAACATTCCATTCTACAGAACCCTAAAAAATATGAAAATATACACAGATATCTTCCATCTCATCAAGTATTAGCATTATTACAATGTGGAGATGGAAGAAAGAGCCATTCTTCAATCAAAACCCTAGTTTTGAGGGTTTTTAGACCAGTTCTTGCTAAAATGGTGATATCTTCTTTTATACTCAATGAAAATTTGTTAAATCACCTCCAAAATAAATCTAGGTCTTCCCTTTATCCATTCATAATAGGATTTTACCTGAACAATACATATAGAGGCCGTACCACATAGTAGAACAAGAAATTCACACATATTTTCTAGAAAATAGCAAGCTTTTGCATTAGAACTTCAAAATGATTCATCAGCCAAAAATCCTTGACCAAGAGAGGCTTATTTCTATCTTCAACCAACCTTCATGACATCCCAAAACTGAAATTTTAATTGGTTGTATGTTGGGAACAAACAAAACATCATTTAGATGCCTAATTTCCTAGTTAAGGAAATTTAATACAACTTTCACAAGCCTGAATAGAAAGAGCCTTCAAGAGGTGTCAAAAGGAATCAAAACCATTTCAAAACACCAAGGAAACTCCCATCAATCACTTGGTTGCATCATGTAATTTTGATTCTTTAATTTTCCAAGGTGCACCAAGATTACAAAGTGAGGATGGAGACCTTGTGATTACATAGAAACTTATCACCAAGACTCAAAACCTACTACAAGCCTTTGAAGATGGTCCTTAGGACCTTATTACATCTTAGAAAACTTGAAATTAAAAAAAACAAGGCCTCAAAGAGGCATGTAGACCCAAGGTTCCCCTACACCTGGAAACTAATGTCTATAACTGACTTACAAACACTTAACAACCCATTATTTTACAAAATTGCAGTTTTGACAACTTTTAATGTCAACAATTGTAATGGGATGGGAATAAAATATGATAGAAGTGGGATAAGAAATGCATCATTTGAAGCATCAAAACAATATGAAAATATGAAAGAAGGTGGTAACCCCTTAAATTGAAAAAGTTTCTTTTAACTTTAAGTTTGTTGGGTAGCCAATTGTTTTAAGTTATCAAATCCTACCATCATACATAATCAAAATGTTGTTGTTTCAAATGACTATGGGAACTAACTTTAACTATTTGAAGATATTGAAACCTTGTCATAAATAACTAGAACATTGATGTAGCCACTCATCCTACATTAAAACATACCAAAAGTCTCCTAGCAGTTAGACATAGGAATAATTAAGATGACTTAAACAATTTTTATTTCCAAAGCATAAAATTATGATGACTTAACCAGTCCTAGTACACACTCCCTCCCCGTTAATCACTTAGACGTATGGAGTTTATGAGTGGATAGCTGAACCACCTCACACATGCACCTAAATTATGTCTATTAGTGTTCTAATTCATCTTTTTCAAGACAACTTAAACAAAATATTATGTATGGTGAAACCATTCTTCTGCACAATACATTTGAGGCCTTGGTTGTGTAACTGGTGGACCATAGTCACATTTAACACTTGTTACAAAGTTTAAAGTCATTAATTGAAAGGGATAGTCTCCTTCATACATTGATTTTATTTGTGATGGACACATTTAGATGGTAGTAACAATAACTTGCAATCCATCAAGACTTGATTACCTTATAACCTGTCAAATTCTAGCAATGAAATGATAGATTAATCATAATGTCACCTTGGGATCACATCACCATGAAAGAACTTCATCCAACATCCTTATGAGTGGAGGTACCACCAATCAGGTATTTTTCAGATCTATCTTCCTTGAGCAAGGGAAATTCAGGAAGAGAAGAGGAAAGCAAGACATTTAGTAGGCCTAAAAGAGGGAGATCAACTAGAGGTCAAAATATTACAAGAAATTTTTGTAAACTCATAGAATTTTTTCTTATTGAAGGGGGCTCATATTATTATGATGATGAGAGAATAGGTGACATTGAGGTGCCCTTGAGGTACAAACATCTATAGAAACAATGGGTACCCAAGGAATTTCCTCCAATAAATGATTTTTGTGTCAACGAGAGGATATATTGCATAGCACCATCGTCATTACATGGTTTGGGCCTATTTTGCATGGATGACATAAATGTTTGTTATGAAAAAGTTACTGAATTGATGGAGTATACCCTACTACAATTACAAATATTGGATGTAGCTGGTTCGATATACACGAAGTATGTGTAGGTATGAACTGTCAGCAAATTATATACAACTAAAAGATAAGGATCAAAATAAAGGAGTTGTTGTGTACATTGATAGAAGGCCAAAAGTATCAGGGAATATTGTAGGGTTTATAAATAGTACATGACTTGGGTCAACAAACAAGCAACCTAATTTCATATTCGAGGCGCACAAGGGAAACTGTGTATTTGTATGTGCGATAAAATCAATAACTACAAGGGGAGAGTTGCTAATCGATTACAATTTGAATTGATTAGATACAAACACAGTTACTATGGGGGTGGTACATACTATATACCATTTTACCCAACCTCCAATTAATGACTCCAATATACCATTTTATTATTATTATTTTTTTGTAAGTCTATTGGTTTCATTTCGGTAATTTTTTTTTTATATTTAATTTTTGTCATAGTGGGACATTGATCATACGGGGAAGGCTTCGACCGAAACTGCAAATCACAATTCATCTTCAGGTGCTTCTACCTAACAGGTTTACCTCATTGTAATTGTACAAATTAGATACAATCAAATTGTTTTATTATTATGTGTTTTTCATAAGTTTATTGGGTTAATTTTGATAATGTTTTTAATATTCTTGTTGCAGTTAGTTGATCAGGGAAAGGCACCAATAGTAGATGAGAGCATCCATAGGGAGGTTCAGTCACTGTTATGTGATGATGACATCACATATTCAGAAAACCCTCTCGATATGATAAGGAAGACACAAAAAAAATGCAATGAAGAAATCCTTCAATTGTTATTCATAATTCCTCAAATAGATGAGATGAGAGAGAGGATTAAAATATTGACTGGGAAAGTACAAAACTTAAAAGTAAGTTGTCATGAGGTCTTTAATTACAACATAAGTTCATTCATGATTTTATATTTCGTACTCTTTTATGTCACGAACTAAAATATGTGTTGTTTTTACAAGATTTTTTGTGTCCTCATGATGCTGCTGGCCATGATCAGGGTACTACAGGTGCTGCTCATAGAGTAGGGGTTGGTACAAGTGTCCATCCTGATTTTACTACACATACATCACATCATCCGACCCCATCATTTGTGCCTATATTGTCGACTGAAATGTCGGAAACACATAGCATGCGAGCATCGGGTAGTGCACCCTCTAGCTATGGAAACATGCTAGAACATGCATCAAGACATGTACTTGGGGATGCAGAGGCCACTAGTACTGGTGATTTTTTAGTAGCATTTCCTATATCTTCATGTATTACTAGTACGAGAACATTGCCGGTCACATTTGTGGTGATTGAGAATTTCATTCCCATAAAGATAGAGAAGGTCCCAGGTGCTTTAAAATGTTTTAATTATTATTATATTTAATCCAATTAAAATTTACTTATTGATCACTCTTTTTAAAATAATGATCCCATGATCATTTTGTAGGAAATTGTGTTTTTAATAAACATCTAATTGATATTACATTGGAGCTCTTCAGGCCCACCATAAATACATAGTGGAATGCCCAAAATCAAGATTTAAAATATGAGCTCATTAACCGTTTAGTTGTGCTGTTCGGTGATAAAACATTCAACTAAACCAAGATCCTTAAGAAAGTTGGTACCTATCTAAATTATGTGAGGGACTAATATAGGTCACATTTAGAGAAGAACAAAAAGTACGATCATCCCCCCATGATTCTGGAAAGGGAGTGGAAGGACTTGGTGTCAGATGGAAATGAGAAGGCTGAAAAGAAAAAAAGGAAAGACACCACCAGGGCCAAGGAAGGTATGCAATACTATCAACAATGTAATTATATACTGATTACTCTTTCCTTTTACATAATCTAACATATTTCAAAATTTTCTTAGGCTACCCAACACATCGAAGGTGACAGAGGCAAGACTAGAAAAACAAAGGCAACACAAAATTGGCACTGGTGGTTATTTGAAATTAGCCGGACAAATTGTAAGTATAAATAAATGAAATATTGCATCCAAATAATAAATTGCAAACAATTTTGGTTTTATCACACCATAGAATAAAAAATCACAATCTTATGCAAAAATGCAGGGCTCTGAATTCAACAGAGCACCCACAGAAGAGGACCTGAATATTTACTTCTAGCAAGGCTATGGAGCCCTAGTTGAATGCCTAAGAGTCTTGACTGGGCAAACATAATCTTCTACTACATTTGACATGCAGGTGAATAAACTCAATAAAGTTTATTTAAAATTGAATACTTGTACAATCTATTCAATAGTAATTTCCACCACAAAGTAATTATGTGCCTATTTGTTTTAAACAAACAAGCAAAGATAATACTACACATGACATTGGAATGCAACATGGTGAGGATGGAGCACAACCTATAGGTGAAGGTCATGGTGTGCATCTCGATATTGGATGTATTCATGTGATATACAAAACACAGTATGGATTAATACAATTAAACATATTTAATTGCAATTGGTGTATTAATTAATGTAACCTTTCATGTTTCAACTTTAGAGCATGTAGAGTGTGATCAACATGTTGAGAATGATCAAGCTAAAGAATATTGAGAACATGATGTGGCCCCGTCAAGTAAAGAGGACCACTCTAGTGTTCTTTTAAACATATTCAATTGCAATTGGTGTATTAATTAATGTAACCTTTCATGTTTCAACTCCACATCAGGATTTAGAGGGTGTTCAACATGAGGCTATAAGACAAGATTAGGAATATGATGTGGCCCCATAAGGTAAAGAGCACCACTCTAATGTTCTTTTAATTAATTAAATACTTGTAACAATAATAATAAAACATATCAATTTAACATTTCTTTGTTATTGCAGCAAACCCCACCTTGCAACAGCCTCCATGTCATGATTATTACATGACTAGGCATACATTAAGATCATGAGAAGAGGGAAGAACAACTAAAGGGGGGAAAAATGATTTAGAAAAGGATACTCCACTTCAACTTTTGTTATCTTCAAAAAAGAAACAAAAAAGAAGTGATTGTAATAATATTATAACAACCATATTTTTGATAATATGTAAAAACCAAAAGAATGAATGTTATATGTTATTAATGGATGAATGAATGCATGTGAATATGTTAATGAATGAATTTTATATGTTAATGATTGAATGTTGTATGTTATTAATGGATGCATGAATGATTAATGTTATATGATCAGGTATGGGGAATTGAGAGTGATGTGAGGGGGGGACGGGCCAAATGAGCCTCCACTGTCACATGGTTGGCCTTCTTAAGTAGAGAATATTAAACTATTCTTGAAATTAAGAGAAGCTCAATAAGGTAATTCACTTTTCAATATAATAAATGCATCATTTGAAGCATCAAACCAATATGAAAAGATGAAATAAAGTGCTAACTTTTCACTATGGTGGAAAAAAAATGATTCTTTATACCCTGATGCCTTCATTTTCCAAGCCAATTTCTCCTACTTTTCATAGCTCTACCATGTTTGTGGATGTGATATGACTCCTACACAAAAAATAATGTACAAGTTTACGACCTTCAATCCAACTACATCCAAGTATCTTTTTAATTCCTTTATCTTTCATCAATCTCTTTACTATTTGAACCTCATATAGATGTTTTAGATGAAGAACCCATTATTGTGAAATGTGCCTCGAGTTGAGTAAACTGAATCCATGCTCTACATCATAATTTGAAGTTGTTTCCATTCCAATGTTCTGAGTTTAGTTTGTTTGTATGGATTTGTATGAATACTACATTGTGTTGTGTGTGGATTTGGTTTCAAATCTCCATTTATTTTGTTTTTAGTGGTGACATAACTCTAAAATTTGACTTTTGTGCATAACAGGTTAGTGGAAAAATTGATATCTCTAAAGGGTTTAGAGGTTCGATTGAGATAGATACATGGATATTTGGATCTTGTTGTTGATGGGAGGCTTTCACTTAACCATGAAATTTTGTACCATCTGCAGGTATGCAAAAGTTTTTCTACCTACATTCATTCGCCTTACTATCTTCCTTACCAAAATCTACCCTTGTTAAGCCACAACCATAACTAGCACACGGTCATAATGCTTCAATCTCAGTCATTAATCTTTGTCTTGACAAAAAGGATAATAGTCATTAATACATTACTAAGGGTAAACATATTTCATAAAGACCTATGGAGGATAAACCATAGTCTACCTTTGCTAAGGGCACAAGATAGTCTTTTGGATTGTTTACAAATTCATATCCATGATAACTTTCCATGTCTTGAAATTTAGCATGTAAAACCTAAGAGTCATGTCCTCATATGCTTCATTCCTCCAAGTTTGTCCACAAAAATTTCATGGCACAAGTCTTTCCACAAAAAAAATCATGCTCTATGACTCCTGCTCTATGATCTATTTTCTTACATTTGTTTTCTCAGCGTTGTTCCTTTTGTATGTCATTGCATCAAAAACTTGATTAGAGAACCATTCACATCCTCTAATTTACAACATCAAAACCTAATTAGAGAACCATTCACATCCTTTACTTTACATCATATCATTTTTCATTGCAACTGTATCCCTTCAAGGAGAAAAAATCAAACACCTATACCAAATCACCAAGGCACGTTAACAACCATCGATACCTTCTCACTATAAAAAATTATTAGACCTTCAAGACAGTAGGTTCATCATCTACTTCACAACTCTATCCATACCAACTTACTGTCCTTTTTGCAGTCAAGTCACCATTCATTCATATTAGATTCACCATACCTAAATCATTAAAAACAACATACACTACCTTCTACACCTTATCCTTCACCAAAATACCAAGGGCCATGTTTAGCAAACCAAATGCAATTTCTAACTTTTCACTATGGTGGTAGATAAATGATTCTTTCTTCTTTTATTCCACAACATTAAGTAAAATTCTTGAAACTAGAAATACCCCGTTGCCTCCATGTGCCAAGACAATTTCTCCAATATAGACTTATTGGGTGTCACCAATATAGAAGATAGTCACCAATATAGAAAATTTATGCAATCATCCCACATAATCTTCTTTATTCTGAGTCATCTTGAGTTTTCCTATAGAAATAATGGTTTTTCTATGTGATTATGAGATCATCAAATCATTGAGCTCTGCACCCACCTTTCTAATGTCAATGTTGTAGGATTCAATAGTTTTTCCTTATATTTCCATAGGTATTTCTTTAGTCCTCTCAAATTTATGCATTCAGGTGTCATTTGAGAGGGTAACTCCATAAAGGTTTTGTCACAATTGAATAATAATGCATTAGCTTATGTCCACCATGAAGTTACTATACAACAATTTGATAGGAAATAATTAGATCCTAGAGTATACTATAGGCCTTCATACTACAACCTTGTTCATGATAGAAGATTCTTGTTTTATGACATGGAAAGAATACATTAAGTGATTGAAAGAACAAGGATAGTGAACTATGTAGGAATATATGAAAGGGAAGTAATCAAGCATCTGCTACTATGGCAAGGCCAAGAGACACAAGTGGGGAATAGATCTTAAGCACAATATGGTGACAATCAAGATAAGGAATCAATGTTAAAAGATAGAGCATATTCCATTAGAAATCATTGGATAGTCGTGAATGCCAAATGATCATTAACAATGTCAAGGGGTAGTGACTTCATCTCAAGAGATAGTCATTTAAAATACATGTCAAGTGGATTGTGCAAAGATAATTGAAGGTAGTGAAAAGTGACAAGTGCAGTGTCAAATGAAAGAGACAACCATTTCTTAAAACTAAGAATAATCATAACAATAAGTTTAATACTCACCATAAAATGATGATGAAACAATAATGTAAGGACATTCATGATAATTTTTACTACAATGACCATGAATGCAGAGTTTAGGATAGCCTTGGTTCATTAAAGGAATGCATAGGAAGGACAAGTCATGATTGTCCTCAATGATGAGTAAGATTTAAAGGTATCATATCATCATGACTATCTAGACATATTGATAGTGATAAAGATTCCATGAGATGTAGGACAATAGTAGATAATGGCAGCAAGGCAGTGAACTATTTGATAGAATAATTTGGCAGACATGTATGAAAAATGTCGTAGCATAGAAAAGGTAGTGAACTATTTGAAAAATTGCCTCAAATAAGTGTGGTCTCATGGAATACCATGACAAGCTAATGCAATTGGCAGTTGCTCCTAGATATTAGTTACACAATGTGAAGTAATTGCATAACTACTTAGGTTGACCATAATAAAATATATTGTAATTGAAATTTTGTCATCTATCAACATCTAGTTATTAGTTATGCAATGTGAAGTAATACTTTGAGTTTGAAAGGTGTGCAATGCAATGAATGTAATCAATGATATAAATATAAACTACAAAAATATATTTTCTACAATTCATTAGTTAAACTCTTTATTTTATTTTTATTCTATTATCTAATTGAACATATGTTCATGTGGGGAACAAGATAAGATAGGCATGACTACAAATTTTGAAGGTGCATTATAAAATCTTTGTAGGTATGTCTACTAGGGCAATTGCCACTACAACATATTGCAAGCCTAATTTTCAGATTGCTTCATTTAGCATCACCAATCATCTCCTAAGAACATTGTCCCTATTTAAAACGATGGAAATAATTTGCATCTATCACAACTATTTCTATTTAAATAGTCATTTTTGTGCATATCCTACAATCATTGCATTCCAAGAGATGACATCTCTTTGAGCCATTCCATCAAATAGTTCATGTGCCTTATCTATACTTCCACATTTTGAATACATGTCTACTAGAGCATTTCCAACTATAATATTTGACAAAACTCCCCCTTCCATTATGTTATGATGGATGTCCATACCCTATTCCAAAGCTACCCTTTTGGCATAGGAAGGGAGGATGCTAACAAAGGTTGTCAAATTTGGATTTACACTAGCCAATTACATTTTCTTTAAAATTTCTAAAGTCTTTTGAACAAATATATTTTGTGCATATCCTACAATTATTGTAGTCCATGAGACCACATTTCTTTGAGGAATTATGTCAAACAGTTCACATGCCTTGGCTATGCTTTGACATTTTGCATAAATGTATAATAGGGAAGTTGAAATTACATCTGATAAAATTCCTCTATCCTTTATGTTTTGATGGATGTCCATACCCTATTCCAAAGCTCCCCTTTTGGCACAGGTAGGGAGGATGTTGGAAAATGTTGTGGAATTTGTATTTACACCCACCAATTGAATTTTCTTGAATGTTTGTAAATCCTTTCCAACAAACCCATTTTGTGCATATCCAACAATAATTGCAATCCAAGAGATGACATCTCTTTGAGGAAATATCTAAAAAAAATCCCATACCCTACTTGAAACCTCCATTTTTGGGTAGAAAAAATCATTTTTTGTCTTGAAACAACAACATATTATTGTGTTCTAGTCTTCTACTGTCTTGCCACCATAAAAAAACACTAAACACATAAAAAGAATCCTATTTCAATCCAAACCATCAACATATTATACCTATATCGATGGGATGGAGATGGGATTAAAACCACCAATTAAGGTCTTAAAACCACCATTTAGTATGTGATTAAAACAACAATTATGTTTATTGAATTCAATTCATCCATTTTCATCAATTTTTTGAATTTTTATAGCATAAATATAATTAAGCATAATTGATTGGCATTAATTTACATAATTTTGATCATCATGGCACATCAATTTCCCATACCAATCCTTGCATTTGCTAAATTTGTATCCCTCAAGATCCTAAATGATTGGTTAATTTTTTGTGAAAACTTCACCACACCTCTATTGGCAAGTTAAGGTCTTAAAACCACCATTTAGTATCTAGGCCATCAACAATGAATGTGGAATGACTCAACAATATCCCTTCCTTTATGCTTTGTTAGATGTCCATACCCTATTCCAAAGCTCCCATTTTGGGACAGACAAGCAGGATGCTGGCCAAAATTGTTAAATTTGGCTCTACACCTACCAATTGCATTTGCTTGAAATTTTGTAAATCCATCTAAATAATCCATTTTGTGCATATCCTACAATCATGGCATTCCATCAGATCACATTTCTTTGGGGTGCTTTGTCAAATGGTTCATTGCCTTGTCTATGCTTCAACATTTTCTATACATATCTACCAAAGCATTTCCAACTATAATATCTGGCAAAAATCTCCTAGTTTTCATTATAAAACTATCAAGCATCTCCAATGTATCCAAGTTCAAGCATCTTCAATGTATCCACTTCGAACATACCCTGCACTATATCATTCCATGAAAATGGAATTCCTTCCAGGCATATAAAACAATTCAGGCACCTTGTTTGTCTCTAAATTGAGCATCCATGTCCACCAGGGTACTAGGAAAGTGTGGAGATTTAAAAGACTTTATAGCAGATCCACTTCATGTCTTCTCCATGGGAGAAGAATAGTCTAAAAGCAATTTTTGTCCACTTCATGTCTTCTCCATGGGAGAAGAATATTTTGAAAGCAATTTTTGTGGTATGGAAAATTTCTTTGTAATTTCACTTCAATGTAATAAGCACGGGGGAAGTTTTTTTTCATTTTTTTACTTATGCTTATTGTCCCCTACCACCATGAATTAGGTATGAATATTTGGTTGTATTTTAACACACGATTCTAATCCTTTTTCTTTCATAGTGTACGATTCTTCCTCACTTTCTCTTATATTTTGGGATGATGTAAGGCATTCATCAAACTTGTTTTTATGCTAACCCAAGTATGGTATGAAGACTTTATGTTATATGTTCCATTTCTGGAGAAGTGATTTCTCCTGTCATGACTTTAGTGAGCTATAAAAATTGAACATAAACCTACTAAACATTGTACAACTTTTCTTGATTTTCATACAACCCAACCTTAGACACTTTGAATAAATAATGTGAACCTTTACATATGTATGTTGTGGTTATTTATATGATCTCACCTTGTGCAAATGCGCATAAGTGCTTAGGATCGAAGTTTGAAGGATGTTAAGTTGCCACTAGTTTAAGAAGAGGAAAGTATGTCTTGAGGAATTTCATGTTAAATACTATGTGAAGTCCTAGGTACTACAAAAGTTTGAAAATAAAAATGTTCTCACTAATTATGTGCAAAATGACGTGAGGCCCATATCACAGTGTCATGGTGCTTTTTGTATTTTTGTTGTCAGTGAGAGAGCATCTATTGTATTTATTTGTTAACACTTTGGATGTGCTGAAATATCTATGCATTATTTGTTTCTTATTCTTATTTGTACAAATTCCACATGAGGTGGTGTGTAGTAGGTATGTCGAAGGGTGTCACTAGCTAAAACCCAAGACATGCTTAGAAAGGACTTTACCTCATAAACTTGTGTGGAGCTCTGTTATAAGCATGCTTAATGCAAAATATATTTTCATCACAAGTATGTGGATAGTTACAACAATAAATGCCCACTTAATCTAAGAAATTCTAGTTGACTACCATTGCCTAATTGTTTGTTGATGGATTGCTCTAGTACACCATTGCAATGAAACAATGTCTACATTTGAATAATTTTTTTTTTTAAATTGTGTTGTTTCATCGAACTTTCAACGAAACAAATTGACGAAACTTCAATACCCTCCAATAAATTTTCCATGCTTCCAACAAATTATTTTTCAGAATGACTTGACAAACCTTCAATACCATCTGATGAACTTGCAATACATCCGACGAAACTTTCTTCAGAATGACTTGTCCATTTTGTTAGAATATCAATGAATTTCCAATGTTCTTTCAACACTTTGGCAGAGGAATGCCACTTGTCTTTTGGCTATTGCTTGTTGCTAGATCGACGAAACTTTTGTCGATAATCTGACGAACAATAGTTCCCTTTTCCATGGTGGCAAGCGATGATTTAAATTTAATTTCATGTTAGACATTATCCAATATTTTTTAACAAATTCTTTGACTTGAAAGATTTAACCGAAGGATTCTTTATTCCACTTCTGAACTATAGTCTCAAGACATAAGAAAGTTTCTTAGCAACTCTAAACATAACACATCCCTCAATATTCACTTCCCACTAGATTTTTAAATAGTTCTTAAGACCTGAATGTCTCAACCACATTCACTCAAATCTAAAATCAAACCTTTATTCTCCTCCAACTTCTCAGTAGAGAAATAAATTGGGAAATGGTCTAAACCTAACTAAGTCAAGATTGAAAGAGCACAAAAATAAATTGAGAGCCCATAAAAATTAGAGCATGATCAAGTTTTTTTTGGATGAGATACTGTAGAGTATGAAAAGTGATCCTTGATCCAATTAGTATTAGTTTCTTTTTAGTTGACCCCATAGTTGAACATAAACCAACTAGTGTTGATTATTAGATTACTACCATAAGGGAGAGCCAATATCCTAAGGATTTTTTTCTCTTGAGTTGTAAAGAATATAAATTTGATGTGTTTTTTTAATAAGCCTTTTTGATATATAACCCTAGATCTAAAAATGTAAGTTATCACATAAAAAAATTGGAAAGTAACATAACACAGGAAGATCTGAGAATGAGATACAAAGAGGAACCTTCGATAGTGAATTGAGCTTAAATTGCAAGGATTGGGTGCTAGGTGCTCTAGATTGGGATGCTTATTTTTCAAATCTAAAAGATCTAAGATGTAAGTTATAGCCTACTCTATTTTTTCTATGATTTCCTTATATTGAAACTTATTATTTTCACTTGCACACATGAAAAGAGGGGGAGGGTTGTGTTGTATAGAGATTTTCCTAAGTAAAACCCATTTAGGTATTTCTACCCCATGTAAACAAATTGATAATGATTAAGAGGGAATACCCTAGGTTGAGTAGAGGAAAAAATAACAATAATGATTGACTAAAATGATAAATGATAAATAACATTGCTACCTTAATGTGAAATCCATTATAAAGTGATGACACACCACAAGTTGCCACAAATGTTGATTGATTGATAGAATTGGAAAAGGTTAATTCACGAAACATAATAGATTGTTGTAACAAGCATGTAGAGGATAACTGAATATATCTTCATAATTTGGCATGATTGATCATAATTGGCTTCTTGCACATAATTGCTTCATTTTTCTTGATGTCTTGCAAGTTTAATCCTGATTGGTGAAAGAACTGTAATAATGATGTTAACTCTACCCTTGGATGTACCTTGACTATTTTTATGATCTTCAATTTTCTCAATAGATTTTATAGGATTAAAATGATGATAATGACTTGTATTTATATGCAATTCTTTTATTTTTTTCAAAAATCAAATACCAATAAAGGTTAATTCACAAAACATAATAGATTGTTGTAACAAGCATGTAGAGGATAACTGAATACATCTTGATAATTTGGCATGATTGATCATAATTGGCTTCTTGCACATAATTTCTTCATTTTTCTTGATGTCTTGCAAGTTTAATCCTCATTGGTGAAAGAACTGTAATAATGATGTTAACTCTACCCTTGGATGTACCTTGACTTTTTTTAGGATCTTCAATTTTCTCAATAGATTTTCTAGGATTAAAATGATGATAATAACTTGTATTTATATGCAATTCTTTTATTTTTTTCAAAAATCAAATACCAATATCTAACAAATGATTTTGGATTTTTAAATATTAAAATTTCAACACCAACATAATTGAAATGTAGTATAAATAGTCTAAAAAATGGCATTGGGTACCCTAGTCTAGACCCATCCTTTTTGAGGCCTTAAACATTAGTATTAAGTATTAATTTCTTATTTTTATCCCATTTTTTATTTTTTGAATATTATTATAAAATGGGAAAATTAAATGCTTAATTAGGTCCAATAATATAGGGTGAGTTAAACCTAGTGTGAAATTTTAATGGGTGATAATTATTTATGCTACAAATTCGAACCCATTTGATGGTTTGACAATGTATAAGAGGCACCATGCAAATCTAAATAAAAAAGACAATACTCATAAATAATCTCCATAATATTTCTACTATCCATTGGATTTTGGGATTGCCCCATTTTCTCATTTTTCCTTAGAGGAGTGTTGAAATCTCCCATAACTACCCAAGAATTCCATTGAAAAGTAAGTTTTATGGAACCCAAAGTATTCCAAAGTCTTCTAGCATTTTTCATGTTAGGGGCATAGACATTAGAGATAATCTAGGAGGTATCATCCTTTAAATAAAAAAATTGATTATCAACATGATTAGATTCAACATTTAGGGCCACTCCTTTAAAAATCTTAGGATTCCAAATGGTAGAAATACCACTTGAAGCCCCATTCGAGCCATATCTATGGAAACCACAATCCTTGAAGAGACAATTTTTTATTTTTTCAATCTTATTACATTGCATCTTAGTTTCTTTAATTAATAAGATATATAGGTGATGATATTGACTAATATTACTTAGGATATCATGTTTATGAACATGATTTAATCCCTTGTTGTTCCATGATATTATCTTTATTTTCTCTAAGATGAAGTGCACTATTAGAGTACATATCAAAGAGAGTTTTCTGAACTCCTTCAGCTATCTCCTTCTTGCTTTTCTTTTCTCTACTTTTTTGAGAGGAGGGTCTAAATTAACCCCTTTGTTTACAACTACAATCCACTTTTTATCAATTCCAATTGATCACTCCTTGAGAGCAAGGTGGGTAGTGTTGATATTTCTTCTTGTTCCTACCTTTCACTAGAATAAAGGGTTTCTCCCCCATGTTAACCAAAAAATCCTTATTGGGTATCACAAGAACCATAGACTCATTCTGTTAAAGTAAAGGTGAAGAAATATACTCTCCATTCCCATCCAACAACTCTTTCTCTTGAAGTAAAGGTGAATACAGGGGCTCTCCATTCCTACCCATCATTTGGGCAATAGGGGTTATCATTCTTCTCCATTTTAGAATTTGATCCTTTTGAATCTAGGTGAGACTCATTCTCCAAAGTAGGGAGGAGTTTAACCTCTTCAACAAGCATTGATCCCATCTTTAGAGAAGGGATCAGGTCCCTAAGTTTCTCAATCAAAATAGGAGAGGGAACCTTTGAAATTACAAGCATGTGCATCATATCCTTATTAAAAAATAATATAGAGAAATCATCAACGTTTTTGGGGAGTTTTATCAACTCTACCCTCCTTTTCCTTCCAAACTTTAGGCTTGGCTCTTGGAAGCCTACTCAAGCAAGTTTTAGCCTAGTGGCCCAACTTTTTACATTGGAAGCATGCGAAAGGTAAAGATTCAAAATTTACCAATTTCTTCCAATCACTTATTTTAGATCTTAACTTTATCAAATCCAAAAAAATTGATGGTTTCTCCACATTAACACATATCCTAGCAAAAACCAAGCATCTCCTAAAAAATTTCATCTCATTAATCAACACTAGCTAACCAAAGGTAATAGTTATGACTTTGAAAAATTCTTCATCCCAATATTTCATTAGAAGGCTAGGTAACTTCACCTAAACAGGGGTCGTATTGAATGATTTGCTAGAGACATTCGAAGCTAGTTACCATTTATTCAAAGCTAAAGTAGATTTACCAATAATCCAAGGACCTTTTGATAGGATGATCCCTAGGTCTTCTTCATAGGAAAAATAGAAAGATAAGAAACATTATCCATGGATGTAATATCCACTTGCCCTTTTTTGCACCATTTCTTGAGAGCCTAAGCTTGAACCACATCAATTTTTGACCTTGGGCCCAAGAAATTTCCTACTAATGTCAGCACCATTAGAGTAACACATTTTTCAACAAGACAATCAAGGATAGAAATAATTAATGTACTGAATTGAGTCTAAGATTGAGGATACTTGGATTGGCAGGGAAAAAAATTTCCCCTTTGGTTTAGCCCCCAAAAAATGTTGACCATGAGGAGGGTTTCTTTGAACATGGAAAATTGATATAAAAATTAGAGTATTTAAGATCTTCAATACACAACCTAGGTCATTATCCATGAGATAAGAAATAGGTGATGTACCTCCTAGGTCTGGTAGTACCACAAAATACACCTTCACTAGAAAATATTTCCCAACAACCAGTACATCTATAACAAGGCCCACCACTAGGACCTCCCTTATAGGAAAACTATCATTCAACACTACCTTGGTAGTATTGCAATCGCCAGCCAACTTGCTTCCATCTACATCTTTATTGCACTTGAAATTCAAACATGTAATTCTTGCTTATACTTTTGTACCTTCTGCCATGCTTGGAACATTGTAGGGAATCCAACAATGTGATGCCATTAGTAAAAATATATTTTATGTAATATGATTTATATATTTTTTCTCTTTGTTCTATGGGTGCTTCTTGGAGGTTCATGTTAACATGTTTTTTTTGGGTAGACTTGGGAGAGTTATTGTGACATGTGAGAGTATGCAGTAGTTTTTTTTCGGTGATCCCACAATACTAGTTTATAATTTTTGGCCAAACTGGACATTGAACTAATTTTTTTAACTAAATCTTCACTTTTGGGAACCTATAACTTCTAAATCATGAGGAATTTGAAGATGATGCAAACTAGTTTTTTGTGACATTTTGTCTGTAGATTCTATATATATTTAATTTTTTGAATTAGATTTTTTTTCCATCTTCTTTGAAAACTATTTTTTATCAATAAACACCATTTTTAAAGAGTGATTCTCACCGTAAACAACATAACTTTTTTTCTAAGAAGGAAAAAATTCTAATATTTTTGAATTTAGCTTTGTAACTATGATATCTAGCAAGTTCATTTGGTTTCATAGTGTTTTATTGAACATTTTTTCTTAATCAAGTTTTGAAGTCAAACCAATTACAATTTAGACATAGGCGGACTAGAAACAACATAAATTTTTTGTATGTATTGAAATTCATTTTTTTTACTGGATCAAGGATGTCAATACCTAGCCTGAACATATTTTTTAGATTTTTTTTATTATCTACTATTTTTGCACATGTGCAGAACAAAGAGCTTGATTTTTGGTGAAAATCCTATGTTTACTTAAGCTAAAAAAATGCATAATAAAACCAAAATATATTAAAATTATATTTTATCAGTAGCCCGTTTCAAGGACTACCATCATCTAGTTGGCTCTGTGAAGTTTCCTCCATTTTCATCCTCAAACCAAGCTTCAAGAGGCTATTTTTACAAAAAAAATGGCGAAGAGGGGGAGAAGGGAAAAAATGGGGGTTCATTCAAACCCCCCTTTGAGTGAACCCCCCTTGACCCTTTCGAGTGAAGGGAGTTTTCTTGAAGAGGTTCAAGTGAACCCCCTTTTTAAATTTCCCTTTGTTTCCATTTTGGATAATGTGCAAAAAGTGGGTCCCATCATTAAAGAGGGTTTTCTCAAAGGGGGGTTAAAGTAAACCACTTTTGGGTTAGAGGGAGCTCCCCCTTCATGTGAACCCCCAAAAACCTAAAATTTTCTTCATGGGGGAATTTTTGCAATTTTCCTTCCTTAGTGGAATTGTAAACCAATTTTTTGGGATCAATTAGTTGCATGTGTGGATCTTTATGATTGTTCTTTGATACTACATGCTTTTATTATTGGCCACACGTTGGTTTGAGTGTTGATTGGTGGACTTGGTATGCCTTGATAATTTTCAGATTTGACATTACCCATGCAATGGAAGTTATTTGATGTGTATGTTCTTCATTGACTATTTTGACACATGGAGCTTTTTATTGTAGTTTATGGGTTGGATTTGTTGTTGGAATTAGTTCTATTGATATTTGCATACTTTTTAGGTATGGATGATTGGATAGAAATTAATTTTTTTTGTAGTTTCTATTTCCAAGTCAAGTGGATTTTCTTCATTTGATAGTAGATTGGAGCCTTTGTTATCACTTGAATTTTATGCTTGTGTTCTTTATATCAGTGCATCTACACCATGGGGTAGGTGCGCAAATATGGGGGGCTAAAAATTGGTAGTACTCTTTTTGGTCCTAAAATAGTGAAAATACAAGCATATTATGGTTTAAGTATCAAAAAATGTGAGCACATTATAACTTTCTCATGTTATATGACTGCACAAAATGGGAGTGCATTATAACACATTCACATTTTATTCTAAACTAAAAATTTGTCTCTCTTTTTTTCTTTCTTTCTTCTTCTTATCTTCTAGGAAAACTATATACATGAAAGTATAAGTTGGCATCTACATATGGATATTTAATTTCTTATAATTTAAGTTATATTTCATGTATATAGTTTCAGGATGTTTGAGCGTGGTTTCAAATCTCTATGAGTTATAATGCAAATTCTAGTTTTTGGAAGATCTTATAATTTTTCAAAAAGTCAAATTTTAGTAATCAGCATGCCAAATTTCAACAATTGAGAGGTCAAATTTAAGTAATCAACAAGTTGTATCATCTTTCTCTCTCTCTCTCTCTCTCTCTCTCTCTCTCTATCTGAGTCATTGCTTATGCCTTATACTCCAGGTCCTTCTCTC